>FR990052.1:12096919-13336480 GCA_905404095.1 Glaucopsyche alexis | reverse complement strand
TGTAACAATAAAAATTCTACGACAAATCTGTTTAAAAGTGGTCAATGGAAAATTTGGAAAAATGATTAATCCAATTTTGACCTTTGGCTGTCGTAGGCCAAATCCATTTGCAAAAGTGGACAAGTCAAATAGTCATTTAATCTTAATTTGTATGTTATTTACATGTTTATTTTTTTATTTTTATAATTATTAATAATAATTAAAATAAAATTATAATTCAAATAAAAAATACAATTTTATTTAACTACTCTTAGATTTTTTTAAACAGGCGACCTGTTATTATTTTTTGTAGGTATAGTTTATAGCAAAGTTTGAGAGTGCAGACATCAAAATCTGTTTCCTTTAAGCCACGTGCGGGGCACAAAATATTTTTTTCTTAATTAATTATTTATCAATTGTTTAGGTACAGGATAAGTTTTTCTTCTTCGACTTCTTGTCTGCTTCCACTCTAATTATATATTTATTCCTGTGTGCATATAGCCTTATACTCAGAAAGTATGATCTGGATAAATTCCGACAGCCTCAAAAACAATAATTATATGTATGTGCACTCACGAGCTTTTCTAAACGAGATCCGTAATCACGTGACGTGAAGGTTTTGTATAATAACAGGGCAATCAAAGTAACGTTTACTTGCTAGTTAGGTATTGCACAAATCTTACGCTTGTAAGCATTTAATAGCATTAACTTTAAATGTATGTTCATAATATTATACACATAGTAATTAAATTAACTCATAAAGTTAATAAGAATAGATTAAGGTTGAGATATTAAAAATCCTTTTAAATCCCACCATTTCTATTGTATTCAACCAACTTCCAAAATACAGGAGGAGGTTCTCAATTCGTGAGTACCTATATTCTTTGAATGTATGTTACGCGATTACTCTGCCGTTTGTGGATCGATTTTCGAAATTGTTTTTTATTTTAAAGAGTTGACTCCCAAGTTGATCCCATTGTCACCAAATGGTAGAATCCGTGATGGTATCCATGAGAAATCGAGAGAAGTCCTGAAAATGTATAGCGACACCTATAGTTATTTTTAATTTTTATAAGTAACTCGAGCGTAGGGTACCAAAAGTGAAATATGGTGTAAGGTGTACCCTGGATCCAAAAGCACTGAACTCCTCAGTCTTTGAAGAAACACGTTTGGGAATTTCAGCATTGTTTATAAAACTGCAAGCATATGCCTCTATTAAATTATCAAAATCACCACCAGCATTATCATACAATGCATAATATAATGATAATTCATATATTAATATAGGTCTTTTACACTAATATTCTTTAAATATGAAAATTCTTTAAATATTCACAGTTCCCAAAAAGTGAAATATTGTGCCATACCCTGAAACCAAAGAGACTTAACAGAATTCATCAGTCTGTAAAGATACACGTTAGGATATTTTAGCATTTTTTAAAGAAACCGCAAGAATATGTCACTATTAAATAATCATCATCACCACCATCATCACATAATCATATGATGAAATAGGTACTTCTTTTAGTATTTTACACCAATAACGATACCTTTGAAAATTCGCTAGTCCCATCATCATCATCATCATTATATATTGTGTCAAGAGTTATTAAAAATATATAAACCGACATCCAAAGTCAGTTTGCTTGGCGAAAATATGTTTCATACCCACCTATAATTTATAAACAATTACTGCAATAATTTGATCATGTCATTACATCTATATTCTAACAAAAAGCTTGAATACCCTATTTCATTATAAGAAACGATTATTTCAACACGAATTTGGCTAAACGGTATCATTATTTCTAAATTAAGGCTTGTAACGAGTGAAGTTAAACCATGTGTTTATATGCGATAGGTTGACCATTCTTACCTGTTCCACTTTATTTATAAAATGTATTTGTACCCATGTAAAATTATATTGGGATCTTTCTCGCAGAAAACATTTTACCGAAAAAAAAAAGTTTTCGCTTGAAATATAAAAAAAAAAAACTGCCAAGTCGGACTCGCGCACCGAGGGTTCCGTACAAACCTGTAGTGATTTTGTTACAGCTTAAAGGTATTATAGACCTGAGTATTTTATAGAATATATAATAATAATAGATAGAATACCTCTACGCGTTCATGAGGAAAGGGGTATTAAGTTTAAAATTAATAAAAATATTTTTATTGTATGATATAACTAAAAATTTACGGTTTTGGTAATTTTTCCGTTATCTGTGCTATAAGATGTTACCTACTTGCCAAATTTCAAGATTCTGAGTTCACGGGAAGTACCCTGTAGGTTTTGAGTTTGCGACTGTCGAAAATTTGTGGAAATTTGCAGCATTAACAGCTGTTTCTTTTGATTGCGTTGGCTTTGTTTGATTTTTTTACAGCTCCAAGGGACCGAAGACCTTAGTATTTCATATAAATATTAGCTTGATTCCTTCACGCGTTCTTGAGAAAAAGGGTCTTGACAGACATTCGGACGGACAACAAAGTGATCCTATAAGGGTTTCGTTTTTTCCTTTCGAGGTACGGAACCCTAAAAAGCATGAAAAATTTAATAAAATATTTATTTATTATGGTTACTGCTAATTCCTATATAATTATTATTTTTAAACAAAAAATGAAAACCGACTTCCAAAGTAAAAAAGCACAAAAAAGTATGAAATAAAACTTATTTTCTAAATAATTCCCCTTTTACACTCTGCTAAAATATTAACAATTTCTCTACTTAATCTTCTTAATTTTGAAATCGGTACCAGCAATTTTGAACCTGAGTTCTATAAAATATTGTAGGATATTGTTTGGGCTGGAGCCAACTTCAAAAATAAGAAAAATTGAGTAGAGAAATATCCTATTACCAAGTCCTTTACATCATAATGTGATATGATGTATGGTGTGATGATGGTGTTAATGATGATACCATAATTGACATAGTGGTTTATACTTGCAGTTCTTTAAACAAAGCCGAAATCCCCAAACATGTATCTATATGGAATCAGGAGTTCTGTTCAGTACTTTTGGATTCAAGGTATACCTTGGTGCTAAATCTTACTTTTTAGAAGCATAATATTCTTAGACTCCATCAGAAGAAGCAGAAATCACCATATGTATCTATGTAAATTTCGAGGAGTTCCCTCAATTCCTCATCAAGTCACTTTGGTGAAAACGGGACTAACCTTTACACCAAAAAAATAATTTTGAAAATCGGACCAGAGACAGTGGAATTATCTTTGAACATACAAATAAAAAATAATAATTTAAAACATTAAAAAACCCGACTGCGTAAAAAGTGAACCAAACAAGTACATAATGAAAAACTGAAAAGAAAGAAACAAGCACTTAGATGTCCGGTGGTCTAGAATTTTATAATATATTATTGAATTAATACTATTGAAGAAAATAAAATATAATCTATTAATGGAACGTAACAACTTAACAGTCAGGATCCATTGAAAAATTAAATTGGCTGTCGAATAATGGATCCCGACTGTTCAGTTGTTACGTTCCATTAATAGATTATATTTTATTTTCTTCAATAGTATTAATTCAATAATATATTATAAAATTCTAGACCACCGGACATCTAAGTGCTTGTTTCTTTCTTTTCAGTTTTTCATTATGTACTTGTTTGGTTCACTTTTTACGCAGTCGGGTTTTTTAATGTTTTAAATTATTATTTTTTATTTTATACTTTTTAGTTATGAGTACCTAGCTAGCTATTTACCGGACTGGATTTCTTGTCAGCATCAAAACTACATCACAATTGCACTGGAATGTGAGAATGGTTACCCAACTTTAAATCGATATAGTTCCTAAACGGTCAGTCGAATCGAAAAATGTTGAAACAAAACTAAAAATGATTTTTAAATACCTATTCAACGATACCCCACTTGATATAGTTTGTTGACTTTCATTTTTTTCATTTTCACAATATGGCGTCCAGTAGTCGCCATATTGAATTTTCACTAACGTCATGTCTTTAGTGACACTCGCCGGACTAAGAGGAATCGATTGACGTATGAATCATAAAAATCGGTCCAGGCGTTTAGTCTGTATAGTGCTTCAAAGGAACATACATACATACATACATACATACATACATACATACATACATACATACATACATAGGCTGATAAACACATTACCACTCCTTTGCGTCGCGCAGTCGGGTAAAAAAAGGTAAAGTACTGCCTCATTTTTTGAAAGTCGGTTAAAAATGGATTGTAATTTGAATGTCTCGCTAAAACTCGAGAACGGCAGGACCGATTTTTGGTCTTAAAATAATTGTAAGAGTTCAGGGAAGGTTTAAACAGTGAGAAAATTAGGAAAAAATTCAGGGAAAATATTAACACAAAATTTATAGATGTGACAGAACAACGTCTGTTGGGACACTTAGTAATAAATAAATGTGAAAATATTTGAAAATACAACACGATTTCTGTGGTTTAAATTATGAACAGCCGTTAAGTTAGGCATTGGAGGACACCGACCTTTCATTGTGGTACAAATTGAAACAATTAATCTTGACTTGTAACTTAATTAATGTACACAATTTACTATATGACAAAAATACTATCTAGCTTTAAATCAAAAGTTAAACTCGTCAATGTTAATTAACAAATATTTTATGTAAATTCAGCGCATTGCATACTGCAACCGTGACACTGTGGAACCGACGTATATCCTTGACATATGAATAGAATGGGATGACTATAGTGAACTATGTGATTGGCTAAGTAGCCTTTACATAACTTAATATATTGGTTTATGTTTGCACCTAAATATGTGTCAAGAAAATATATTTTTCAACAACTAAAAAACAGAAATAATAACGAACTTTGTGAATGCACCCCAATACCCAGCTGTTGGCATTAACAGATTACCAAATAATTCTTGGGTGCGCTTTTTTATATTTTATGCGCTATTTTGGTAATATTGATCGCTTATACGCCAAGCAAAATATAATCTAGAGCGATTCACAGTATTTTAAGTAAATCATCGGTTAACTGCAGTAGGTCTACAACATACAGACGAGTATGATGACCGATAGGCTGAGCGGTTACGTGATAGTTCACGTTACGCCACGGTCGCGAGTTCGAGCCCCGGCAAGGGCCAGGCATTTTTTCTCATAGTTCCGGGGTCACAGAATTTAAAAAATCCGCATTATTTCTAGGATAGAACTACTAAGTTGTATTCACAGAATAAGAATTAACATTTACGAAACGTAAATAATAATAATATTTATGGACGTTGCACAGCACATCAATCTGGCCCCGTGCTAAGTATACGAAGAATTAAATTTAAAAATAAAGAAAACGGGAAGTATATTTAATACTTTTATACTATACATATATTTTAGAATTTTATTAATATAATACACATATTTAATACACATCTATGACCCAGGAACACAGAAAAACTTTTTGTTCCTTCGGCAGAATTCGACCCTACGACCCCCGGCTTGAGCACCAAAGCACTGAACCACTGAGCCACAGAGGTCGTCAATAAAGTCGTCGTGAATGAAGTTTGATTAGTATGGCAAATAACAATAAACTAGGTACAACTAACTGGTGAATACCACAGTAATAGGCATTCAAATATCGTTTTCCTCAAAAACTTTCGCTTTCAAAATATCGTTTAGCAGTTCGTACTAAGTTAGGCAATAGTATGATTCTATACGATAACTATCAAATGATGTGTGAACATCTGTTGATAGGTATGACTAGATACAAATTTCATGCAGAATTTTTGAATGATACCAACCTATGGTGCAATAGTTCGGTGGTGGTAGAAACGGTCGTATAAATACCGATAACACTCTCAGATCAACATTGTCTAGTACATTCACCGGCATATTAACATCATGAAAATCATCGTAAGTGCTGTGACAGTGGTTATTGTGACAAGTGACCTTTTACGCGAATTATAAGTGAAGGAGTAGTTAAAAACAGTTTTACGATCGATAACTATCGATTTCGTTTAAAATAATTTAATTACATTTTATTAAATTAGTTGTTTCCAAAGATCTTAATAGTAGAAAAAGTTCTTAATAGTAGAAAGTAAACTTAATAGTAGAAACTATTATATTAAAACTTAATACTAAATATATTAATACTTAATATTAAATACTACTTAAACTACTATATTAAAACTTAATAGTAGAAAGAGTTCTAAAGGAAGCAAAGCTTGAAAATAGTCTTGGGCGTCAAAAGCGTCAGGAAAAATATGAGAGTGAAAGCCGTAGTTAAATATATCATGATTAGTATTAGGTACTCCATAGTGTTTAAGTTTTCTGTTTTTCAAATATACTTAACCCACCATTTCACGTTAATTTAGTCATTGAAAGTAAAGGAAAAAAATACAGCGCCAATACCTTTACTTTACAAATATGAATCTTATTTACTGTCTTATGAATTTAAAATAAAGAAGAAGTTTAAGGGCTTTAAAAATACAAAGTCTTAACTTTATTTCAATTATATTTGACGCTTATCTATTTGAACTCCAAATTAATTTATTTTCTATGCTTTCAGATTGTTCTGTCTCTGTTCGCGGCCGCCCTCGCCGCTCCCCAGGGCCAGGAACCCATCCCCATCCTCCGCCAGGACAGCAACATCAACCCGGACGGCTCCTTCCAATACTCCTACGAGACCGGTAACGGCATCTCCGCCGACGCCAATGGCGCCTTGAAGAACATCGGCGCTGAGGAGCCAGCTCTACAAATCGAGGGTCAGTTCAAATACACCAACGATGACGGCACCCCCGTTGAGCTGACGTATATCGCCAACGAAAACGGATACCAGCCCCAGGGATCCATCCTGCCTACCCCACCACCAATCCCAGAAGACATCCAGCGCGCCCTAGCCTACCTCGCCACCGCGCCACCACAGACTCAGTAAATAGTCATGACTTCTGAGAAGTCGATTATTATAACATTATATTTTTATACTTTTGTATATAATTTTTTTATTTAATGTAAATATTAGATATAATGTTGTCTTTTATTCGCCCGACCTACACATAAGATTCATTATAAACCTAAAGAAATAGACAAAACATAATAAAAATTATAATGTTTTATTTATTGATAAATGATATTGAATGCCATAATATGAGGCATTGCGTGAAAAAGTGAACCATCACATAATTAGGTATATTTAGACACACAGTGAATAATTATTAATACAACTAAAGTTATCACTTTTCATGGAGGTTCCATAATGTAGCGTTTGACACATTGGAAAATTATTATTATTAATCAATTATTAATACTCGTACTCGTACGTCACGTATGACGATAACGCTTTTGAGTTGTTATTTATTCGATATTATTTTAATTTAGTTTTGTAACTCATTCAGAGATGATATTTAATGCGCATGTCACTATCAAATATCACTATAACTAGATATTTATAGCTATACAGAATGTTCCATAAAGTATAGATATGTCAAAGTCTAGAGATAGATCATCACTAGGGCTATCCAATTTACCCCCATGTATGTTCTACGATCTATAGTTTTCAAAATATTACGTTTTTTTATGAATTATTAAAAACTTTCGGCCTGATAAACTTAGAACGATTAAAACAAACTATAATTGTAGAATTGTAGACGATTGTAGTTGTAGTTATTTATTTTCTTACATCTAAATGCCAATCTTCGATCTCAATGCCGACAAACAATATACTCGATCGCCTTCTCAATTCCTGTTTAAGATTTATTTTAAATTTGCGAAAATGTGATTATATTTATGCCTATCGTTTTAAGCTGCACTGGTTATGCGCTGTCGTATTACAGCACCGCTCTGTACGGATCTTGTGCATACACAAGGGCCTCTAGTCAAGATGCATTCGATAATTTCGACGGCGAAGTTCAAAAACAAAATGTAAGGGATTTGATATTTAAAATCATTTCAATTTTTGTTTTCGAACTTCGCCGTCGACGTTATCGAATGCATTTTGACTAGAGACCATTGTCCGTACAAAGTGCTGTACTCAGTGTTACACCCAGTGGCGTAACTATAGGGTGGTTGAGCTGGCAAAATGCCACGGGCCCCCGACCCGAGAGGGCTCAGAAATAACTGAACATAAAATTTTCTAAATAATTCCCCTTTTCAATTTGGCTAAAATTTTAACTATTTCTCTACTCAATCTTATTCATTTTGAAGTCGGTACCAGCAAATTTGAAATTGAGTTCTATAAAATATTGTAGGATAGGTACCTACTGTTTGGGCTGGTAGCGATTTCAAAATTAAGAAGATTGTCTGTACCTTTGGGGTTCGAACATTTTTGTATGGAGCCTGGCATATCTAGCCGCCGCCATCTTGATTTTTTTTTCTAAATTTCCGAGCACGATAAAAGTGGTATATTTGGATAGAGGACACTTATACAAACAAAAAATGTTATATAACATGGTGTCCTAAAGTGTCACGTTTCCTAGATATTTGGAAGTAAATATCGCCATATGAGTCCAAAGGCGATCATTGAAAATCGAGTTATTACGAGTGTGTGAGCACTCCATTATTTCTTTGATGATTTAACAATCAAAATGGTGAAAAAATGTTGTGTCTGGTTGCAATTTTTCGTTTATTAGTAACATTAGTAATATAAATAATTATATTATGTCATGGGATACTCATCCCAACTTACCTGTCCGGTAGTTGTGGTATAGTATAGGGTATGCGGCCCCGGCTTCCCTAGCTATTACTGTCCTATCCCTTCCTGGGCGGTAATATCCTATATTTCCTATTTCCCACTCTAACTTACCAATCTTCCTTTCCACACCACCTATCCTTCCCTTTCCCTATTCCTACCCTCTCTACCAATCCGTGGGAACGCAATGGATAATCATAAAAATAATAATTATCCAAAATGGCGGCGATGTGGTTCGCCACCCATCACGTCTCGTTTCTCGCGGAGGCGAAAAGTGGCCCATGGAGAGCCGCTTCGCTACGTTGAATGTAAGAGGAGGAATGGATGGTAAGAATGAAAGTGGACAAAGCGAACCAAGTATGTAAGGATCGTAACAAGTGGAAAGAAGTGGTCTCTGCCTACCCCTACGGGAAAGAGGCGGTCTCTGCGACTCTGCCTACCCCTACGGGAAAAAGGCGTGATTATATGTATGTATGTATGTAGTAACATTAGTAAGTTAACTGTAATGTTAGTCTAGTTATTCTAGTATAAAAATATTAACATTAAAGCAACTGCCGTTATTAAGAGTTATAAGTGTACTACGTTTTGTTATAAACTAGTCAGTAGCGACTCGCCTAGAATCGTAGTAAGTACTGAGAAAAAAACGTGTGTAGTCGAGTAAGGCCTTTAATGATAATATTATACAGTTTTTATAGATTTCTCAACAATGAAGAAATGCGACAAGCTCAATAGTGTTTAAGTAAGGCAGAGAATTACATAAAAATCTGTTACATACGTCACTTCAAACCTTCATGATTTTACACTATTCAATCTCGTCGACTTTTAAAAGCCTCCGCTGTATGTCATTCAGTGTTTCACAATTTGTCTCACACAGCTTTGCAGTTTGTCCACACAGCAGAAAATATTATTGTCACCCTACTAGAAAGGGACACACGGCCTCTCATCCAACCTCTCGCTCGGCTCGTTTTTTTGCGCCTTTGGACTCATATGGCGATCTTTACTTCTAAATATCTCGGAAACGTGACACTTTAGGATATCGTATTAGATAACATTTTTTGTTTGTATAAGTGTCCTCTATCCAAATATACCACTTTTATCGTGCTCGGAAATTTTGAAAAAAAACCAAGATGGCGGCGGCTAGATATGCCACAAAGGTTCGTACCCCTTTCATCAAAATCGGTCTAGTAGTTTCAGAGCCTATTCAATGCAAACGAACAAACAAACAAACTTTTCCTCTTTATTATATTAAGCTGTTGCCCGCGGCTCCGCCCGCATAGATACAGTATCCCACAGGAACACTGTAACTTTTTCTGGATGAAAAGTAGCCTATGTTTTAATCGAGAGCTCAAGCTACGACCATACCAAATT
Organism: Glaucopsyche alexis; assembly: GCA_905404095.1. Classification (NCBI taxonomy): domain Eukaryota; kingdom Metazoa; phylum Arthropoda; class Insecta; order Lepidoptera; family Lycaenidae; genus Glaucopsyche; species Glaucopsyche alexis. The sequence goes on along the minus strand of FR990052.1, from coordinate 13,326,491 downwards.
TCATCAAAATTCGTTCAGTAGTTTTGGCGTGGAAGAGTAACAAATATCCATCCACCCATCCATCCTACTAATATTATAAGCAAGCTGTTCCCCGCGGCTCCGCCCGCGTAAATATATTGTCCCTCAGGAACACTGTACTTTTTCGGGATAAAAAGTAGCCTATGCTTTAATCCAGAGCCTAAACTACAACCATACCAAATTTCATCAAAATCCGTTCAGTAGTTTTTGCGTAAAAGAGGAACAAACATCCATCCTCACAAACTTAGAGTTCACATTTATAATATTAGTAGTAGTAGATGTGAAAATTTGTGAGGATGGATGGATGTATAGAGAGATGGATGTATGGATGCTCTTTAATATTGTAGAACATAATTTTGTTCTGTCATCAATAGCTTCCGCAGCGCATGCGACGAAATATGTTTTTCGGCATATTTTTTTTTACCTTGGGTTACGTTACTAAAGTTTTTGTAATGATCCCATACTTTTCTATCAATAAATTTAGCCTATATAGGTGACAGAATTTTCGAAATCGGCATAGTAGTTTTTGAGTTTATTCATTACAAACATACACACACACATACAAAAATACAAATCTTTCCTCTTTATAATATAAGTGTAGATAGTATAGAAATTTTTGATTTTTTTGCCGGTACCAGCAAATTTGAAATTGAGTTCTATAAAATATTGTAGGATACCGTTTGGGCTGGTATCGAGTTCAAAATTAAGAAGATTGAGTAGAGAAATAGTTAAAATTTGTGCCAAATTTTAAATTATTCAGAAATTATGTTTTATTTCATACATTTTTGTGTATTTGTGTATGTACTTTGGAAGTCGGTTTAATTTTTCGTTTAAAAATAATTATCTGTCTAACATTCCCTAAATTGCTATAATATATTATATTGTCTATACGTGTATATTTTTTTTAACGGGCAATTGGCCCACCACACTTACCCACCACTGCAACTCCTGTGTAGCCAGGATCGACAGTGGTAACCAACCGCAAAAACCCTTTGATATGATCTTAGGGGTGCCCGGGGGACATGCTAAATCTGTCTTGGAACCCGCCACGAAATTAATCAGAAGATTGTAGGAGGAGTAGGAAGTATTTCAGTTGCCCTCCCCAAGCAAAGCAAACAGGGAGACAGCAAAAATTGTGAAGACAAAAAAGTCAGAATTAAAGGGGAATAACATGTTTTTTTATGATTACATGACAATGTAATTATATGTGTATATTGTATATGTGCGTTGCTAAAATCTATAATAATATGATGTGTATGGTCGTCAGCCTTTTACTACTACTATTCAATAACAGTCATTAGACGGGATTTAACCTATAAGTATGCTACATTAGATCTGTTGCCTAGTCTGACCTCAGAGGTGGCGTTAATAATAAAAGCTGACATTTAGGCACCAAACTAGTTAATGAAGCCTGCGGGTGTGATCATCTGCCATAATAATGCTCCTATACAAATGCGTCATCACTTAAAACGTAAGGATAAATTTATATTAATTGGTATGGTTATTTTTATTCTGTTTTCTCCTCTAATACGGTATCTTTTCAATTGTTACTGCAATTATAATTTGCAGTGGCGAAGGCTGGTTCTTCTTTATAGGGAAACTCTAGTCAAAGTCAATTTTTTTTTATTAAAAAATGGTTTTATTATACACTAATTTCTGAACGTCTACATGATGCCTACCACCGGTTCGGAAACTAGCCTGTATAATAGGCAGGGATTTGGATGAGGGTCTTCAAAAGGTAAGTGAAGCTGATAGGAATGGAGTTATAGGAACCCCACGCCACTGATAATTTTCCCGTCAATAATGTAAGGAATAATTTCACCACATAATTTTGTAGTGTTGATATTACCTGTATTTGAGGTTTCAGGTTTGTGTGTGTGTGTGTCACATTTATCAGTATTTTAATTTTATCGATAGCCTAGATCAGTTGGTTTTTTCAGACACGTATTGTTACTTGAAACATGTTTATGGATTTGTTATTATTATTTTTTATATTTTAACTAGATGTTGCACGCGACTTCGTGCGCGCAAAAAGAAATCTCGCGGCAACCGTACATTTTGCTTGGATTAAAAGGAGCCTACGTCCTTCCCCGTGGTCTAATCTATATCTGTACCAAATTCAATGCAAACAAACAAACAAACTTTTCCTCTTTATTATATTATAATTATATAGTATAGATTAATTTCCAATGGAGGAAAATAAGTTGTATAAATGTTTTGAATTTGTTGTTCCTGCTGTATTTGCTGCTGATATTTTTGTTATTATTCGGTTATCTGTTGTTGGTGGTTGTATTTCGACTCTGTCAATTGTCATCGTTAATGATAATTTCTATGTCTCGATGCCAAGGTCAGTGTGTTAATCAATTGTAATGAGAAATCATGCATTCGGCTCTTCCTTAATCTTTATGCCGACGTCGTCCAGCAAGCTCGGTGTTTCAGATAGAAATATTTTAAAAAGGATAATATAGTCCGCTGATTCTGTATGCCTTTTTCAGTATATACTGAATCGTCTCGTTTAACTGGTTTACATTGCCTTTATTCATTTTGGAATAAAAATTATATTTACAAACATTAAAAAATTAAGTATCCTCCTCCGCCATTGTTAAACGAAAAGCGACCACCATACACACGCTTAAAATAAGTAATATGATGTCACAATAGAAATTAAATTATAATGGAAAGTTAACACAGTCAAAACAATACCCTAAACCTAGATGGATTACTTATATAAGAATATATTAACAGCCTTAATGAGAGGTGTCTGATTATTAAGATGCAATTAAATTAATATTTTTACAAATATGAAGCGCATAGAAAGTAGTTTGTTCGTACTATTTTAATTGCATAGTTAACAAGTAGATATTGTTATAAAAAGGGTAACTGAAAAGTAATGTTTATCCTCAATTTTAGGCTTACTATTAATTATTATTTTTGATACAAATTAATTATTATTGAAGAAAAAAAAACACGTTCATTGCGCTATCAGTTCTACCAGCCGATGCTGAACTATCCACTGCGCAGGTGCGGCATTGGAAATACCTACCTTTCCAACCTGCTAGTGTGGAATAGATATCCTACGACCTATCCTACGAGTAGAAAAGGTATAAACATACAAATCATTTTGGACTAGTCTTATACTGTTTCAGTCTTATTAATAAAATTATTTACACCACGGATTAGCTAATCCAACATGGCTGTCTCTGTCAGATACTTTGGAACAGTCACTTGATAGACAAAGAGAGCGATTTGGATTTGCTTATCCATGGTGTAAATATTTTTATTAATAAGGGTGTTTGAGCCTTTCTTGTTGTTCAGGGGGCATTTGATAATAATTTGTCGTATTGAATATTTTACATAGTGTGTACAATAAAAATGTTTCGGTTCAATTAGCCCTGACACCGACAGGGGAATTTTTTTTCTCACCTTGTTACAGAAGACACGTCCTTTCCTAAAACTCCCTGCATACTACATTTCTTGGAAAACTTGTCGCCATTTCCGATTATAATATTAAGAGCAAAGACGTATATTATAGACGAGGCATGTTGAGGCAAAAAGTGTCCCCAGTTAAATTTTTGGGGCCATTTTGAAATTCGAAGTATGGTGAAAACAAAATGGCTGACATTTGAGGTTTGGTGAAAACCAAGATGGCGTAACTTTTTCATGTATGAAGATTTGTTCTGTCAAAGAAATGTCATAGCCTATCTTGAGTTTTGAAATCTTTGATTTAGAGTATTTTTTTGTACAAGTATAAGATAAATTATATGCTATCTATGCATAGCATGTGCGAGTAAATGGAATAATACATTAATAGTGCTGAAAATAAATGTTTCGTCAAATTAAGATGAAATATAATGACAAAGTACGAAAAAGCAGAGAAATGTTTTAAGGAACGATAGTAACGGCCGCTTAAGGCAAGGATCAAGCTAAAAACAAAATTATTTACACTACTCTTATGCACATTGTAAGTACTATGATTGTTTTTTACGTAGCATTATTTTCTATTATTTGACTTACTAAAAATAAAAAGGACCGAAAAGACGTTTCTCAATGTTTACAATATATTCTACATAAACCTTTTACGAACTTGCGTAAGCTTTTTACCCGACTGCGCGACGCAAAGGAGTGGTAATGTGTTTATCAGCCTATGTATGTATGTATGTATGTATGTTTGTATGTTCCTTTGAAGCACTATACGACCAAACGCCTGGGCCGATTTTTATGATTCACACGTCATTCAATCGATTCCACTTAGTCCGGCAGGTGTCATTAAAGACATAACATTAGTGAAAATTTAATATGGCGACTACTGGTCGCCATATTGTGAAAATGAAAAAATGTGTAATTGATTGTACTGTCGGTTCTTGGTGGAAATTCATGTTGAACACTAATAAAACACAATTTTTCGTGCACTTTTTCCACTATATTATAAAATGAAAAAATGAAAGTCAACAAACTATATCAAGTGGGGTATCGTTGAATAGGTATTTAAAAATTATTTTTAGTTTTATCAACATTTTTCGATTCGACTGACCGTTTAGGATCTATATCGATTTAAAGTTACGTAAGAACCATTCTCACATATAGACTTATTATAGACAGTAGAAATTTACGATGAAAAGACGAAAACTTCGTATGAGTGTAGATGGAATGTAGATGGACATATTATACTAAAGTATCTAGTAGGTATATCGGACTACCTAAAGTATCTAAAGCCTGACACGGTCGCCTATCTCCAACTTCAAATGATTTTAAAGTAGGTACTCAACTTCAGTCAAAACCTATTTATATGTAGGTACCTACTTATTAATAAATAAAGTAACTTAATTAATGAAACACATTCACATTTTGCGTCGCACTCGGTTTGTACACTTATTATAACTTTAGCATAACTTATTTGAAAATAAAATTGATTATGATAGGTACTTTGTTTTGCGTTGTTTCAAATAGTTTTGTTAATATTCATTCCTTGAGCCTTACATTACGATAACTTAAATTCCAGTGCAATTGTGATGTATTACTGATGTTGATAGGAAATCCAGTCTGGTAAATAGCTAGTTAAGTACCTACTCATAACTAAAAAGTATTAAAAAAAAAAAAAAAAAACAAAAAACCCGACTGCGTAAAAAGTGAACCAAACTAAGTACATAATAAAAAACTGAAAAGAAAAAAACAAGCACTTAGATGTCTGGTGGTCTAGAATTCTACAAAATATATCTAATTAAATGAATACTATTGAATAAAATAAAATATATTCTAATAATGGAACATAACAACTAAACAGTCGGGTTCAGTTTTTATTATGTACTTAGTTTTGTTCAATTTTTACGCAGTCGGGTTTTTTGATTTTTTAATTTAGGAAGTTGATAAATTCTTAGCGCCGCGCCTGAAAAAAAAATTGTTTCAACGACGATAATATGACAAAAAATCATAAGAATACGCGTTTATTACACAAAAAACCTATTTCAAAATAATTTAAATAAAACACTTTTAACGAGTACATTCTTTGTTGGGAGCATGACAGCTAAACAAAGAAAAAAGTGCTAATATTAATCATTATTGCTCAGACCTATGAGAAACTGGAAACAGAACCCAATTTTTTATAATATTTTTATAACATTACACATTTTCATTTTTTTATTAGTCTATGAGAGTACATTTTACTATGATAGTAAAAGCATTTAGTGCAATGCTGGTAATTTGAAATTAGAAACAGACTCTTATATTTTATATACTAGAAATTAGAATAGGAGGCCCTATATTAAAAGTAAGAGCAATTATGAGCGCAAAATGTTTGCTCGAACCTAAGTCCAGTAGTGATTGTTTATATTTTACTAGCTTTTTATATTAATAATTTAAATACAACATTCTTTGTTGGAAGCATTACAACCAAAAAAAGAAAACAGGGCTAATATTAATCATAATTGCCCAGACCTATTACTGGAAACAGAACCCAATTTTTTTTATAATATTTTTATTTCATTTTTTTATCAGTCTATGAGAGTACATTTAACTATGATAATAAAAGTATTTAGTGCAATGCTGGAATTAGAAACAGAAACTTCTATTTTATATACTAGAATAGGAGGCCCTATATTAAAAGTAAGAGCAATTATGAGCGCAAAATGTTTGCTCGAACCTAAGTCCGGTACCTAGTGATTGTTTATATTTTACTAGCTTTTGCCCGCGTCTCCGCCTGCATATTCTGCGAGAACACTGTAATTTTTCGGAATAAAAAGTATTCTAGTAGGCATGTCTAAAGCTCAAACTACTACCATACCAAATTTCATCAAAATCCGTTTAGTGTTTTTTTCGTGAAAGAGCATTAACAAACATCCATCCATCCATACATACATCCATTTATCTTCACAAACTTTCACATTATATAAGGTTCGGTAAAATCAATTACGGATATTCTGGGCATATGATCTGCTGCTTTAAGTAAAGACGTTTAAGCATAAAAATAATTGTCATACTAAAAAAAAAATAATCTTTATATGGGCGAGTTTGCGTTTTGCGGAGAGTCACTCGTACAAAAGATGATTTTTTACTTTGAGTATGACAATTATTTTTTTGCCTAAACGTCTCTACATAAGCAGTGGATCATGTGCCCGAAGTATCCGTTATTGATTTTCAGAGACCTTATATATACATTATACACTTATAATAGTACTAGCTGTTGCCCGCGGCTCCGCCCGCGTAAATACAGTATCCCTCGGGAACACTATATTTTTTCGGGATAAAAAGTAGCCTATGTTTTAATCCAGAGCCTAAGACACCATACTTTCATCAAAATCCGTTCAGTAGTTTTTCCGTGAAGGAGTAACAAACATCCATCCATCCATCCATCCATACATCCTCACAAACTTTCACATTTATATTATGAGTAGGATAGGATAAACCTTCGACAAATTAAGATCAATTAATATTATTAATTATTTATTTACATAATATTGTGTATTTTTAATTCTTACTTACTTTGCTTATTACAGTAGCAATTGTATTATATGCATTTAAGTTAACATGAGATCATTCAGTATAAAAACAATGAAATATAATATAATATTAACTAGATAGCCCAAAATATACCCTAAAACTATGATCATATTTATAGTTTTAGGGTAATTTTGAGCATACTCAACTAGGTATATAATCTATATTTAAAAAGATGTCAATGCTCAAGTATTTAAAATATTTTAAATTCACTAAAAAAATATTTCAAATTGGTAGAACGATGTTGTTAAGCAAATTTTCACTAAGTTTCGAAAAAAGGAAAGTAATCTAAGTATCTATGCCATCGTATCTACTCTTTTCGTGTACCTATTATATCCTGCTTTTCCTCAAACGGAATAAAAAATCATCCAGTATTCTTTAATCTTTTACAGTTCTCACAACTTAAATAGATGAGTATACTCAATTACTGCTAGATTTTACTTCATTCTGCAATACCTCCCTCCTATTATTTGATAAGAGCCTGGTCAAAATTTAAGAATTGCTTTATTAATACTGTAGGAGGTATTATAATATAAGAGCGAAAATGCCTTTAAGATAGTTTAGGCAAATAATACTAAAAATATACTGTTGTAAGTTGGATCTGTTGACTCAGCAGCATTTATCATAAACTCACGGTGGAGATATTCAATGATACAATGATTGTATATTCTTCTTTATTACATATGTTCTACATATAACATACATATAATATATCTTATCATACATATAATATGTTAAGGAGGCCAAATAGACATACACACGTCTAAGCTATACATAGCCTTATGGCTAACTGAATATTCTATCATAGGCATCAAAGTGACACCTATGAATGACAGATTATCTTTTTAATAATGTTACATCATTATGCAACACCTCCCTTTTCAAGATAACGCAACTAATACTACAATTTGTACACAACTAAAAACATACTACTATATAACTAATCATATTTTTCATGAATATACAGTTTAGGACGTTTTACATTTCTACAAGATCTGGTTACATAATCGGTATTCACTAGACTCTCCATAGGAACACAGCTTTCATCATTATCACAATTTTGAAAAAGACCGTTTCCGAAATTCACCGAACTCATGGGGTTAGCAATGTCCTGTATGGTAACCATACTGTCATTTTTGCCACTGCTTTCGCCATTACCAGAAGAAGAAGGAGGAGTATTTATGTTTTTTAAATCTCTTTTTCTAGGTCTAATGTGTCCTATATTCCTCCTATACACAGCACCATTTAAATCTACAATATAATACGACCTACCACACGTCAATTTCTCTTTAATTATTCCCGGAGTCCAAACGGATTTAGGATCTTTTTTAAAATATATATAATCTCCTGGCTGAAATACATATGACTTTTGCTTAACATTCCTGTCAAAATAAAAAGACATTCTGTCTCTGCTATGTTTGTGACATTTCTCATATGTCGAAAATTTTACTACTCTAGGATATAACTTTTTATTTAGTATTGGTAAATTTACTCTTAAGTTTCTAGACATTAATAATGAAGCTGGACTAGGAAAATCTCCCTTAGCCGTATTACGATAATGTAACAATGACAAGTATATATCAGAGCCATCCTCTTTGCATTTTCTCAAAATGTTTTTTATAATTTTTACCCCGCTTTCAGCTTGACCATTGGATTTTGGCCAATGTGGGCTGCTTGTTATGTGTTTAATGTCCCACTCTTCAAGAAAGGACTTGAATTTACTGGAGTTAAAAGGTGGACCATTGTCAGATACAAGAGATTTCGGTATTCCATGACGAGCAAAAAACGATTTAAGATTCTTAACAACAACGTCCACAGTGTAATTTTTATGCAAAGAAGCTAACTCAATGTACTGGGAATAGTAATCCATGCAGACAAGGAAATTTTCTCCATCAAAATATAGTAAATCAACACCTACCTGTTGCCAGGGAAGATGGGACATCTCGTAGCACTGCAACGGCTCATTTGTTGTTTTTGGCTTGAACTTAGCACATACTAAGCATTGATCAACTAAATTTTTAATGTCAGCATTTATATTCGGCCAATAAACTGTTTCTCTAGCAATATATTGAGTGTTTTATTTATACCTAAGTGACCACAGTGAATTTTATCTAATATTTGTTTTTGCAAAGATTTAGGAACAATAAGCCTATTTCCTTTAAATAGTAATTCATTCATTATATGTATTTCATTTTGAATATTCCAATATGGTTTTACCATAGATGCCATTTTGTCTTTGCTCTTAGGCCACCCGTTTTGAATATAAGACTTAAGCAAAGTTAATGATTCATCTTTATTACTTTCTGTTAATATTAAATTCAAATATGGCTTACTTACAGAGAGGTTAGAAAATATAGTATTTACATGGTACTGTAAATCCTGTTCATATGGGGGTATGTATTTTTCAGTAAGTGCTGCTCTAGACAAAGTATCTGCTATATACATAAATTTACCAGGTACATAAACCACATCTAAGTCATAGCCTTGCAAAGAAAGCATCATTCTCTGCAACCTAGCAGGTACTTCATGTAGGGGCTTCTTAAATAAATAAATCAACGGTTTGTGATCAGTTTGCACAGTTATTCTACTGCCATAAATATATTGGTGAAATTTATTACATCCAAATTGTATTGCAAACAATTCCTTTTCAATCTGAGCATAATTTTGTTGTGAGCTGGTCAGTGTTCTTGAGCTTTAAGCAACGGGTCGCTTATTTTGAAATATAGCGGCACCGACGGCATATCTTGAGGCATCTACCGACAAAGTCAAGTGTAAATTACAATCATAATTTGCTAACACGGGCGCTTTAGTTATAATTTCTTTTAATAAATCAAAGCATTTTTGACAATTCTCATCCCAAAGCCATAACACATCCTTTTTTAACAAATTTCTTAAAATATTAGTTTTGTCAGCTAAGTTTTCTATGAATGGTGCTAAAAAATTTATCATACCTAAAAATCTTTGCAAGTCTTTAATATTTTTTGGTATTGGCATCTCTTTTATAGCCTTAATTTTCTCTGGATCAATTTTTACACCATCTTTACTGAAAATATAGCCCAAATATGCGATTTCTTCTAAAAGAAACTTGCACTTGGCCCTATTTAATTTCAAATTGACTTGTCTAGCCCTATCCAGAAACAATTCTAATATTTTATTGTGTATTTCAATTGTTTCACCGTATATTAAAATGTCATCACACCAAATTATTATTCCCTCAATGTCTCCGAATAAATCTATCATAGTTTTATAGAAAATTTCTGTTGCCGTGCTTATTCCGAAAGGTCATCTCAAAAATTTATATCTACCAAAGGGAGTTTGAAAAGTACAAAGGTCACTGCTCTCTTTAGTTAATTTTATATTATAAAATCCAGAAAATGCATCTAAATGTGAGAAATATGAGGCTCCGGACAATTTAGACCTTACTTCATCAATATTTTTAATGGGATAATGACATCTCAATAAGTTTTTATTTAAATTTCTAGGATCTAGGCAAACTCTTAATCCTCCATTCTTTTTCATGGTAATAACTAAGCTATTCACCCAGAGAGTTGGTTCATGGACTTTCTGGATGATCCCCAATTCCTCCATGAGTTCGAGCTCCTTCCGCAACGGCTCCACCAGAGCAAATGGCACCTTCCTGGGTGGATCTATGCACGGCACAGCATCTTTTCTTAACACAATACTGTGTTCATATGGTAAACAGCCTAGACCCTGAAACACATCATTATATTTGGTCACAATTTTGTCACAGGGTTCTTTATACATATTGTTTAGATTAAAGTTTTTGATAACTAAATTTAGCTTTATACAAGTGGGTAAACCAATTACAGTAGGACAGTTTAAGTTTGTTATAACAAAAGTAACACTTTCAGGTTCTTTTTTGTTTTCAAACATACACCATATTATGTTTGACACTGACATAATGGGAATTGGTTGTTTTCCCCCATAAGCATAGATATTGTTGTGAATCTAATGTGGCTATTACTTATTCTTTACTAACACTAAAAGACTCACGGTGGTTAGAACCATTTATTTTAACTATTTTACATTCATATGGATAGAATATTCATACTAAAGTCTATGTGACAAGTATGTGACATAGAAAAATAATACATTTTTAAACATAACGAAACTTTCTATAAAACGTGTGGACAAATCCACCACATCCTCCCCGCCTTGCGACGTGCCTTAAGTTGCAAAAGGAACACAAAACAAATTTAAATACATTACACATAGAAAATACAACAAGGCATACAAAAAATTCAAAAATTGCAAGGCAGAGTAAAAACAAGAAACAACGCAGCAGAAACAAAAAATAAATCAATCAAAAGTATTGTCTGCTGTGCATGTCAGAAGTATAATAGGAGGTAGAACATTTTCTTGACAGCTAACAATTCCCGAAATCCTCCCCACTATGGCGCTGATGGGACTATAAAGCGCCATAAAATTCTTTGTTTTAAGCTGCTTTTCTCTAGTTCAAATAGGCTAACGAGTCGTGAAATCGGACTCTTCGATGTCACCAATTTATTCAACTCTGGCACCCATTTAGTTACTCTGGCGCAAAACTCCTTCTGAATTGATAGGCCATAGTTTTTATTTAAAATCCAAATCTTGTCATAAATGTTCCCTATAAACATAAAGGGTATCTCAACCTCCACCTCCTCCTTTCTACTCATTGTAATGAGGTCTTTACAGCCTTTGATGCTCCATCGCACCTTGCTTGATAAGTTCACCGCAGAGCTATTTTGATTAATATCTGCAGTCATGAAGCGTGAAATCGAGGGTGCAGCAGTTGGATCAGCAGAAAACGTTTTTGCTATACATCCTTGGTTACTGGCCAATACTTCACGATCATTCTCTTTGCTCAGCTCATCTTTTGCTAAACGTTTGAATTTCTCTACTCTTTCCTCATAATTGCTACCATACGGCGGAAAAGTATCTACTAGTTCTTTGACTTCTAACTCTATCATGTAGAACTTTACACTATATTCTATATCCGCCTCCAACTCTAAGTCTTCCATACCTTCGTCGTCGTCGTCGGTAAATATATTATTATTAACCGCCCACAGATTTGAAATATTTTCTTGTGCGACACATAACTCTTCATAATATTCACGTAGTAGGTTAAGGTCTTCTTTTATAGCAAGCACATTAATTACGGGATCTTTTGATTGTTCAAAAATTCTGTTGACTACCAAAGTGAATTTGTGGCGGCAATGTCTTCTTTCGGACTTCGCTATATCCATTTTAACTATCACGGTCGCTTGGTTGTGAATATAATGTGGCTATTACTTAATATTATATTTTCCACAAAATTCGACAATAGCTTGAAACGTGTAGTTTTAATATTATAATTTATCACGGTCGCCAGATGTTGTGAATCTAATGTGGCTATTACTTATTCTTTACTAACACTAAAAGACTCACGGTGGTTAGAACCATTTATTTTAACTATTTTACATTCATATGGATAGAATATTCATACTAAAGTCTATGTGACAAGTATGTCACATAGAAAAATAATACATTTTTAAACATAACGAAACTTTCATAAAACGTGTGGACAAATCCACCACAGATATTATATTTTTTACACATTTTTTTACTCTGTTTGTCAAACTTAAGATTTAATTCTTTAAACACTTTGTAAGACATCATATTTATATCTGCCCCAGTATCAATTATGCAGTCTACACATTTGTTATTTATTTTTAAATAATAATGCCAGGAATTAATGTCATTTTTACTCAAATTTGAACTGGTACTTTGTGACTTTATATTTTTAATATTGAACAACGCCCCAATAGTGAATCTCTCAGTATGAGCATTGCTTACCAAGCAAGCAGCACTCGGTTCATCATCGAGATGCATATTGCCTACCCCAGAGACTAAACTCCTGACACTATTTTTCTTAAAGCATAAATGAGTAAAATGTCCATATTTAAAACATGACCTGCATTTGTGCTTCCACGCTGGGCAGTTGCGGTGACCATGGACTGTGTTGCACTTCACACACTTTGTTCTGGATCCAGGCGTAGCTGACCTTGGTTGACCTTGGCGCGACGGAGATTTAGATTTTCTTTTCTTCTGGTGTGTAGAAGGACTGTTCTGACGACTTCTGTGTAGCTTGTATACTGTGGCTTCTTCTCTTCCATCTGCTGCATTAATTGATTCTTCACTTTTTTGTGCCATTGTGAGTGTTCTACATAGAAGTTTGGCTCTTTCCAGGGACAGATCTTGCTCGAGTAAGAGTTTTTGACGAAATTGCGAGAAATTTGTAGCCACATTCGCAATAAGGATGTCCCTTACCAGCGAGTCGCGGAGCGTACCAAACTCACAGGCATGACTTGCATTCTCTAATTCCATAAGAAAGTTCTCCAAGGATTCGTTCACACGTTGCTTCAGCGTGAAAAATTTGTGTCTTGCTACCGTCAAATTCTTCTTGGGTTCAAAATACTCGACGAATTTTGCCTTGACATCTTGATATGTGGCTTCCTCCAGGTCCAAATTGAAGGAATTATATATATTTAGACCTTTCTCTCCCATGGAATGCAGCATGATTGCAATTTTTCTTTTGTCTTCTGTCTTCTCCATTCCTGATGCCAGCAGGTATATCTCGAATGATTGCGTCCATTTCTTGAAATTCTCAGCATTATTGTTGATAACTTCGGTAGAAATTTCAAGTTTCTGTACTCCGTTTCCAGCCATTGTTAGGTCTTCACACACTTTTTTCACCGATCGTTCCTAAGTTCCGACTGCCTTCAAGTTTTTTGTGGTTATTCTTGAGTTTTTGATGTACCCTCTTTTTCGTTCATATATTTTTGTATTTACCTCACACTTCTAACACCATGTTGTAAGTTGGATCTGTTGACTCAGCAGCATTTATCATAAACTCACGGTGGAGATATTCAATGATACAATGATTGTATATTCTTCTTTATTACATATGTTCTACATATAACATACATATAATATATCTTATCATACATATAATATGTTAAGGAGGCCAAATAGACATACACACGTCTAAGCTATACATAGCCTTATGGCTAACTGAATATTCTATCATAGGCATCAAAGTGACACCTATGAATGACAGATTATCTTTTTAATAATGTTACATCATTATGCAACATATACCTACTTATTACTCCGCAAAGTTGGGACACCTTTTACGGATTCTAAATAACTTAGTAACGGTGTTAAAACATCTTTTAGTGACAACTATCAAACTATTTATTAATCTGTGCTACTACCACCGACCCTGTGTATCATTATGAATAAGAGTCTGGCAAACGAACATTAAATCTGAGAAATGACGCCAACTTAAAAAAATCTAAGGATAGCAATATTCCTATTCCTCTGAAAAAAATCTAATAACCTGATGAGTTACTTGTTAATTAATTACTTAATAAGAATATGATAATAGTGAAATAATTGTTATTTAGCTGTTACATATTTAGTCTTTGAAGTAAAATATTTTTTTGACAAATTTCGACCTAAGGTGCCAAGTCAAAAGTTTGCAAATAAGGTTCAACTTTCGTTTGTGACTCCAGTTTCATCGATAGTGCGAGTGTGTCTCCTACAAATATGTGAAAACATTCACATAAAAATATTATAATAGAGTTGCAATTGCATTAAACTTGTTGTAAGTGACGATACGCTATGACATAATATTTTTAAATAAATTATGCATTAAAGTGAACTATTTATTGCCCATCATACTATTATACATGACAAGCACTATATGTGTCACCCGGATGTATAAGAATAATATTAAAATACTTTTTAGATCAGAATACTTAAATACATCACGATGATATAATTTATTTAAGATATATTAGTGTTCAAGAATGTATAAATAGTGTGAAAAACTATTTCAAATAAATTAATAATTTATTTTCCGCTTAACAAAAATAACAATTTATTTCAAAAATGTAATGAAAAAGTAATATCTGTAGAAGTAGAAAAAAATGGATAAGTATCTACGAGTCGGGCTCGCCCATGGAGGGTTCCGTATAAAGTAGGTATAGACATTATAACTATTTCTGCAATCGAGTCTTGCAGTTGTTTTTCTAGTCTAAAATTCAGCTCCCAAAACCTATAATAATATTAACTGTATCTATGGAAAATGCTATTAATTTTGTCATTTTTAAGGTGCCCAAGGTGCCCAATTTCCGTGCCCAAATAAAGATTAAAAAAAATGTTCCGTTCCCAAAGGTTAAAAAACGGCACCCTATTACTAAGATGTCGCGGCTCGTCCATCTGTCCGTCTGTCTGTCTATCACCAGGTACCAGTTCTCATGAACCGTGGATAACAAGATAGTTGAAGTTTTCACAGATGATATAGGTAATAGGTATTTCTCCTGTGCTATAATAACAATTACTACGAAAAGTATTTATTTAAGTATCCAACACTTAAATAAAAGAGTCTTGACAGACAGACTAAAACACACAGACAACAAAGTTATCATAATAAGGGTTCCGTTTTTTAGAAACGAATACGAGTGTCACGTTTTTGGATTTTAAATGATGACTGAAGTTAATGTTATGTACACTGTTATAAATGTCATGTATTTTTATATTCAGGACATAAAGGTATATCATCAGCTAATCGCAGTTCACTGCTGAACGTGGGTCTCCCCCAATGAGCGTCCACCCTCCCGATCTTGGGCAGTTCTCATCCATCAACTGCCAGCCACCTTCTTCAAATCGTCGGTCCATCGTAGCGCAGGACGTCCTCCACTACGTTTGCCTAAGCGCGATCTCTACTTGATCTCCATCGACCGTCTGTCCGTCTGCAGACATGGCCAGCCCACTTCCACATCAGCGTGCTAATTCGTTAAGCAACGTTGGTGACTTTAATTTCCTGGCGAATGACATCGTTACGAATTTTATACTTATAATGCCCTCTTTACACAATAGTTAGGGCATTTTAAGCAAAAATTGGCTACCGGACGATGAAATTCCGTGTAGTAGTGGTGTAGCTCAAAAACTACCATCATAATCAGTTACAAAATAAATTAACTGTTTTAACTGGTTTTGGCTATCCCAGATACAGTTAGGTATTCTTTCACAGACTTAGTATATAATATAAAAGGAATCTAAATTATAAATGAAAAACAAAAATATGTATGTGACCGTGATTTGAACCCACCACGGACCACCTTAGTTTTCAAACAAAGCAAAAATTATACAATATACCAAACTGCCTATCGGACTGATATGTACAAAAAAAGATTATTGATTTTGAATAATTCCTTAGAACTTACAAACAAAGAGGTCATCGTTTTGTCGGAAGGTTTATTTGAAGTTAACAAATTGATTTCAATTAATAAGTTTTAAACTGAATCATCTCTGGTTCAATCAACTTTAAGCTAATATAATCTTCATACTTAATATTTTGATAAATATCTTATGTATGATGTATGTGCGTTTTGTTCATCAGGTTCAATCAACTTTAAGCTAATCATAGAATTATACATCTATACATCTATACATCTATACAAATAAATAAAATTGAAGTGTCTGTTTGTAAATTCAAACTAACAGCTTTTCACTTAATGCATCTGAAAGTATATTCGTTACTTACAATAAAATACCAATTTTTAAAATTTTTGTCTGTCCGTCTGTCTGTCTGTCGGTCTGTCTGTCTGTTTGTTCCGGCTAATCTCTGAAACGGCTGGACCGATTTTCACGGGACTTTCACTAGCAGATAGCTGATGTTATAAGGTCTAACATAGGCTACTTTTATTTTAGGGTTCCGTTTAAAAAAAATAGGGTTCCGCTTCCATTAGTTCTGCGCAAACGAAGTTGCGGGCATCAGCTAGTAAACTAATATAATCTTTATAATATTTTAATAAATATCTTATGTAATAATAATATGTGCGTTTTGTTGGCAGAAATCCCATCCCATATTTAATACCATAGGAGGTTGGAAGAAATTACTCAAATGATTAATGCTCGTAAATTAAAATGTTTAATTCAGCGTGTGCGAACCGCTTAACTTGACAGTTGAGAGTTGAGACTTACTTACTATACGAGCGATACTTTAATTTCAATGTTTTTTATTACGAGAACTACAACATATTTAATTGGCTTTCTGGTCTACATCCTACTCAATACGGATGAGCCATCATAATATTACTATTATATGATTGGAAAGGGCATCTACTACTAAGGGACATAATTTCTTTGTTTGAAGATACATACTTATGTGTGTTTTTTGGGTATGTGTCAAAAAAGAAACCAGTTTGATCTCTTAACTATAAAGTACCAGGGTAACTGAGGTGGGATCCTTTTTTCGCATAATTTTATTTGTCATTATTTCATTTGGCATACCTCACTTGGCATAATATCATTACGCATTATATTACTTTGGCATAATAGTTTCTTGGCATACTATATCATTAGGCATAAATGTCATATAGACTAATATTTTTTGTCCTAATTTTATGAGGCATAACTCGTAAGGCATAATTTTTTTGTCATAATAATACTTTGGCATAATTGTTTTTTGGCCTAAACTCGTTAGGCATATCTTTTGTCATAATAAATTCAAGGAATTCTGTCACAAGGCACAAATTTGCATAAAATGGAAGGAAATAATCAAAACACGTTTAGGGTAATTCAACACACATATAAAAAACATTAAAAGCAGGTATTACACTCATTTTACCCAGTGTAACATGTATAACAGTAGGTTAAGTTGCGGCGGGTGGCCTTGGGGCACCCGTAATCTGCTAACATGTTTATGAAAATAATTAAAACGAAAGGTTATTTAATGCAAAAACAAAACTTACTTATCCTTAAGTGCATTGGGCTCGTAGTTATGGCTCGGCATGTTCTTAGGTAGCATTTCTTGTTGTTTAACCGAGTTTAATTTCGTAATCAGCCGAAAATTACAATTATTGTTATTTTGTCTTAACTCGCACCCAGTAGAATAAGTCATTCATTAGTATGAAAAAAAAAATGCTGCGAAGAAGTGTGTGTAAATATAATATGCTTAAATATCATTATGCTTAAATGTATTTATGCTTTTTAATATTATGCATAAAAATATTATTATGCGTAAAAAAAATTATGCCTTACAAATAGTATGCCTAACAATTATTATGCTTTTAGTAATTATGGGAAACTACTATTAGGTCAAATGAAATTATGCAAAGTAAAATTATGACATAATATGATTTTATGCGAAAAAATAGTGAACCACTGAGGTTTGCTCGGAGCTCTAGTAGATAAATAAAGGGGCATAATAATATTTTACCGGGGTTTGAACCCACCACATTCCGAATTTCCGATTTAGCGAACGAATTCAGAAAAAAAATGCGGTGTTTTTGAGGGATAAAATCTAGTTTTTCTCCTCCAAAAATCTTTGCGACCTAAATTAAACGTTAATACTTGCAGCTGTTGCCAAAATTACATGAGACAGGTTATCAAAATCTAACGCTTGTCTGATGTTTGCTGTTATACCATTACTTCCCAAAAGTTGTTCCTTATTAACAACGTAGGTGTAATGTAGGTGATTTTTTTTTAAATATTCTTTTTACCTTGAACCCTCATTAACTTTTTTCTCCCATTGTTTAGAGATTTTTCGTCATACAATAAAATTACACACTTTTTTTTTTTAAGCCCTTTCATTTGATATATGTCTTGTAGTGCTACAAGGGTGGGGACGTTTTGCCCCTTCTTCTTTACCCGCGACGTCATTTACGTAGAAGGAGAAGCGTTTCCACCTCACCATTGCCCACCGCGCGCCGTACATTATTATTATTGCGCGTCTGATTATTGCGATATTTCCTGAAATAGTCATTGAAATCAAATGATGTAAACGGAAAATTTATTCTAAATTAAATTGCTTGTAATGAATAACGTATTTACTTGTATAAGGATTAATATCATCTCTATGAAAACACCCTCACAAATAATGCTTAATTTTAGAACAAATTTGGTTAGCATAAAAAGTTATTGTAAGTCAACCGTAAAAGATAGACATATACAATCGCGAACTTATTTTAGAACTTTTAAAGGAAAACATTTCTGTCATACATAATTTTAGTGAAACTTTAACCGGTTCCGCAGCGTACGCAGCGAAAGGTCTCAAAAGGAAAAAAAAAACTCGATTTTGAAATATTCATAATTGGTGCTCCGCTCGTATTGAGCTTAGCATGATATTATATAGCCTAAAGCCTTCCTCGATAAATGGACTATCCAACGCAAAAATAATTTTTCAATTCGAACCAGTAGTTCCAGAGATTAGCGCGTTCAAACAAACAAACAAACAAACTTACTCTTCAGCCTTATAATATTAGATTGTTTCATTTAAAGTAAAAGATAAATTTTGCGTTATACTCAGGTACCTAGGTACCTGAGTATAACGCAAAGCAACGCAAGCCTAGATAATGCATAATATAAATATTATTATGATATCACCAGACAACCAGAATAGTCACAAGTGCGTTACCTGTGCTTAAAATACTCAATGCTTATTTGGTAAAAAAAAACAAGCGTTATTTTCATGCATTTTTTGGCCCTACACAGAAGTATAAAAATGCAGGTAGCCTATGCCTATATATAAACTTTCGTAAAGAAATAAATATTTTACAATCTACCCGTCGTCTCCCCAATTAATCTTTAACCGTAAATAACCGTCGCGAAACGATTAATTTAGGTATGTAACATATTTTACATTTTACAATACTAATTTTAAGTTCAAAGATTTACTAATTAGTTTGTACACTTTGGCCTAATTTTAATTTGTGATAAAAGAAACATGTATTTCCGGTAAATCCGGTCTGCAATCTGGTATCGTCCTTTAAAGGACAGCGATTAAAATGATTAAAGCCGTGTTCGTCAAACTGCGGCCCGCGACCGTGAATGGTGCGGCCCTCGACCCTCGTAATATTTACTCTAGGGCCAAAGGGGTCATGGTCCAGGGCAGCAGGTCGCGAGATGCGGCGTAGCCAACAAATGAACTCTACAAACTCTATGGAAATGACCGACGATGAATGAAAAACGACGGTTGCTGAAAGACATAGAGGTCGCACTAAACTAAAATTTTTATAGTATTTTAGGGTTCCGTAGCTAGACAAGATCGAACTTCTGGCTTCGTGTTGACAAAGCTAGCTTCATTTCTAAGCCACTAACTGTAGCCAGGATAGTTTAGTATAAGATACCTAGCTTCCTGGCTAAAAAAACTAGCCTCGTGTATGTAGGGCAGTAGACACAAAAATGTCAATACTTGACGCTAGGACCTAGATAAGCCAACCCGTTGTTCATAATTATGTTAGCGCATTGGCGCTCATGCCGGAGGTCACGGGTTCGAATCCCGCCGTGGGAACAAAAAGTTTTCTGTGTTCCTGTGTATTAAAAAAGTGTAAAATTTAATAAAATTCTTAAATATAATATGTATAGTATAAAAGTATTATATAATATATATATATATATATATATATATATATATATATATATATATATATATATATATATATAGTTCCCGTAGTCTGGTCCTGTAACACAAGTTCTTCGGATACTTATCACGAGGCCAGATTGATGTGGTATGAAGCGTCCATAAATATTATTATTATTATTATATTATAGTTGATAATTAATTAATGGAAAGTTATAATCGAAAATTGATTTTATCTAGGTTGTTGTTGTTTATATTTTATTATGGTTGTTATACAATTAAACAAAAACTTAAACCTTCTTCTACTTCCAAAATAAAAGTACACAAAAAAAATGAAATAAATTTTATTTTCTAAATAATTCCCCTTTCAAATAGGTACGGCTAAAATGTTAACTATTTCATTACACAATCTTCATAATTTTGAAGTCGGTACCTGCATTAAGTTTGATGGTTACGTCTCGTTACGTTAATGACATATTATGCTTGCAGTTCTTTAAAGTTTAAACAGTATCGAAATTTCCAAACGCGTATCCTTAAATACTAAAGAGTTCTGTTCAGTGGTTTTGGATCCAGGGTGAAAAATCTTATTTTTTGGTAGCTTAAGCTTGGGTTACTTCAGACAATGTAAAAATCACTTTATGTGTCCATAACTCCATACGTTCCCGAACTACGCCTGCGGTGTGAGGTACCCGCGACGCGGACGCCGTTATACGTATCCCGCCTGCACTAGTCCAAGGAGGTTGAGGACGGCGTGGAATACATCCTTAAGTCTTCTTCCTCGTCTTGAGGGTCGATCGTCTGGAGTCTCACCACAAGGTTAACTTCAGTTCATTTGAGATGAGAGTACCGACGCATCTTTTGTCGACCTTGGAGGTGGAGGAGTTCTGGCCGACGGGTGTGGTTTACCGGAGGTTTCGGTGGAGACTCCGGAACGAAGCATGTATCACGTCACCGACAACACGTGTTAAAGTGTACTTTTTAGGTATATAATTATAATATGTGTTAGTCTATAAGGTATTTATAATAATATGGTACTATCTACTATGTCACCAGATATAAACATTATTTAATTTAACATACATTTCGAGGAGTTCCTCGATTACTCATGGATCCCATTAGGTCACCACTTTGGTGACAACGGGACCTACATGGGATTATACCCTTTACTTAAAATGAAAGAATTTTTAAAATCAGTCAAACGACGGTGGGGTTATAGTTGAACATACAAAAAAAAATTAAATATTGGACAAACAAATCTTTATTTTTAACCGACTTCCAAAAGCCAGTTAAAAATAAGGATTTTTGTTTGTTTTCACAAATTAAGACTGGGACTATATGCTCCGGAAATCGAAACGCCGCGCCAGTGAAAATTCACAGCGCTGAAAATAGAACTCTTTGATAATATAATAAGTAGAGTTGAAAATGAAAGTTTCGAGGGTCGAGCTGTCATAATTATATGACATTGACATTTGACTCGACACTCGTGTGTTCGATTTTCAACTCTATGGTATTAGCGTAGAGTTTCAGTTTAAATGCTCAGAATTTTCTACGGCCTTCCGGATTCCGGAACATACAGTCCAAGTCTAATTTACTATTCGTGAGTTTGAGGACTTTTTAACTTTCCCTACTATAAATATCGAAACTATTAGTCTCTGTTACTATAGTGGTCGCTCTTACTACACGATAGGCAGTATTTAGAAGAGACCAACGGTTTCGATACAAGTGAAAAAGATCCTTCACATTCCAGTATCAAATAAAAGGTTGGGAAAACGATTTTTTTTATAAATTAATAATGTTTTCCGAACTTTGTTGGAAATTAAGTTATGAAAATGGAATTTAAACCCTTGGCTGTTTTAACAAAATAATATCGAATTTACGTATTTCAATTATAGCAAAACCTACCATCGCGTCGATTATACACGATCTTATAAATGTACCGAAACGCTAATCATCCCTCCTATTCAATTCAAGAGCCCTCCTATTCACAGGCTGTCACTGTCTCTGCTAGCTGAAATGACAGGGACGGCAGACCACTTGATGTCACTTATTTCACTATCGTTTCAGTGTTAATGTTACATAGTGTAATGTAACATTTTAATTTACCAACTTATTACTGCACTGCATTTTTCATTCCATATTTAGGTTTCCTTTTAATAAAAATCGACTTTGATTTTCAACTCTATTGTATTAGCGCAGAGTTCTATTTTCAGTGCTCTGAAACTTCCCGGGTCCACCAGATTCCGGATCATCTAGTCCCAGCCTAAAGCTTTTCCTACTAATATTATAAATGTGAATGTTTGTGAGGATATATGGATGGATGGATGTTTCTTACTCTTTCACGGAAAAATTACTGAACAGATTTTGATAAAATTTGGAATCTTAGTAGTTTAGGCTCTGGATTAAAACGTAGGTTACTTTTCATCCCCAAAAAAAAAAAACAGTGATCCCCAGGGATACTGTATTTACGCGGGCGGAGCCACCGGCAACAGCTAGTTTGAAAATAAATTCCAAGACTCGGAAGATTAATCTACAATATATTATAATTCATGCAGAAAACTGTACTATAATCACAGTAGGTGGGCTGCTACTTCATTTAGTTTTGTAATATAATACTGATACTTATCATACATTATGTTTTTAAGATTTACATTGACCTATATTACGAATATCAGCCACTTTGACCAACCATCGTGAATAAAATGTTGGATTTATGCTAAAGTGTCGAACAATTTAGTAACTTTATGCACGGAGGTATTAACTAATTTAATGAAACTTCATCTTGTAGTATTCTATAGTCTATACTATTATATATATAGAAAAAAATATTTGTATGTATGTTTGATTCCATTAAATAGGCTCCGAAACTACTAGACCGATTTTGATGAAATCTAGCAAAAATATAGAGTAGACCACGGGGAAGGACGTAGGTTACTTTTTATCGCGGTAAAATGTACGGTTTCTGTAAGATTAACGTTTGCGCGCACGAAGTCGCGGGCAACATTTAGAATAATGATCATTTATTCCAAGAAATTTGTTACTTAAATGTCACATTTTTATAATTAATCACAATTTCGCCCCTTATGGGCATGGAGTAAGATTGGTACATAATAAAAAAAAGAATCGTATTAGTGAACAAAAAATCACAATTTTCATCTAAATCCCAGTACCTTAGTAATTAATTAGTAATAATAATGTATGCAAATAATAGCTACACCTGATGATGATTTATTTTGAAACCGGTCGTGTTATTTATTAAAATTTATAATTATATCTTAATATAGTGGAAAAAGTGGACGAAAAATTGTGTTTTATTAGTGTTCAACATGAATTTCCACCAAGAACCGACAGTACAATCAATTACATATTATATGCAAATAATAATAATTAAATATTAACATATACCCCAACGGCCAGCAGTCATCATGCTACATTACAGTAATCCAATAACAATACAATAATCCTGTATAGTCAGCATAATTAAAACCCGGCCAAGTGCGAGTCGGACTCGTGCACCGAGGGTTACGTACGAACTTGTAATAAAAATAATGGTTCACGGTTTATGTATAAGGTTTATGTTTACGAAATTATTATTTTTTTATATTTGAGTTGATTTAATGAAAGGTAAAAACTACTTACTAGATCTCGTTCAAACCAATTTTTTTAGTTTTATCATTATCTTATTTTAGAAGTTACAGGGGGGGATATACACATTTTACCACTTTGGAAGTGTTTCTCGCGCAAACTATTCAGTTTAGAAAAAAAATGATATTCGAAACCTCAATATCATTTATGAAGACCTATCCATAGATACCCTCTATCGATCTATGGATTGGTCTGGATATGTGGATAGGTCAACTCAATTTTTTTTCATTAAACTCATAGGTTAAATTTATTGTTTTTTTTTCTATTTTTGTGTGAAAATCTTAATGCGGTTTACATAATATATCTACTTACCAAGTTTCAACAGTATAGTTCTTATAGTTTCGGAAAAAAGTGTCTTTGACATACGGACGGACATTATTAACAAACTCATGTATAGAACAAACAAAAGACGTGCGTGGCGTCACCTATTCTCTCACTCTAATGAGTCTAACTCATTAAATGATATTATGAATGTGTTCTCCTTCTTTGAATTTCTCATTACAGTTTTTTAAAAAATCCTTCTATTCTGTTTTGTTTCTAAGTTTAGTAAGCATCTTACACTTCAACGTACAATTTTTAAGTAAACATCTGGGTGATTTCAATGTAACGAGTGTTTTTGTTCAAAATTATAACTAAAGAAAAACATTCAGAATGTGTTCTCTGTGCACTTAAGGTGGTTCGTTTCCTATACAAAAAAACAATGGACATTATTTAGGTAATTTCATACTATTACTACATAAATTTATATGCACATCTATTTATTCTGCAATACAATTGTCGCAAAATGTATTTAAAATACTTTATTTCACACAGAAGTCACATTTTTATTGAATTTTCGACAAAAAGTGACATAAGTTACAAATGTCACTTTTTGTCGAAAATTCAATAAAAATGTGACTTCTGTGTGAAATAAAGTATTTTAAATATATTTTGCGACAATTGTATTGCAGAATAAATAGATGTGCATATAAATTTATGTAGTAATAGTATGAAATTACCTAAATAATGTCCATTGTTTTTTTGTATAGGAAACGAACCACCTTAAAATAGCAATAATTTTTTTGACGTAGCTTAATAGCAACTACTTTACTATTTCGAAAACTACATAAAATGAGCAACTTTTTAAAGTAATAACCCAGGTTAGTGTGGTGTATTTTTTGTCCAGTATGGATAGTAAAAGTAAGGAGAAAAGTTTTTGAAATCACGATTAGGGAAAAGTTTTCTTTTTTTCTACAAAGTTAAAAATTCTATTAGCTTTTTTTATAACCGTGGTCAATAGCAGAACTAGTCAGGATTCTACAATACAAATTTGTATCCCACAATACGGGAAATTGTAGTTTCGGCAGTCTAAAAACTGACATGAGCTGTAATTTTTAAGAAATTATAAAAAGTGCCAATATCCCGGAAACTAAAGAATTTTTACTAAGGTCATATTACGATATTCTGGTAAGTCATGAGCTGGTCTATCAGCCTTCGAAGGGACGACGTCAACTTCTGGGACATTCTGTATATGCAAATAATAATAATTAAATATTAACATATACCCCAACGGCCAGCAGTCATCATGCTATATTACAGTAATCCAATAACAATACAATAATCCTGTATAGTCAGCATAATTAAAACCCGGCCAAGTGCGAGTCGGACTCGTGCACCGAGGGTTACGTACGAACTTGTAATAAAAATAATGGTTCACGGTTTATGTATAAGGTTTATGTTTACGATTTTTTTTTTTATATTTGAGTTGATTGAATGAAAGGTAAAAATTACTTACTAGATCTCGTTCAAACCAATTTTTTAGTTTTATCATTATCTTATTTTAGAAGTTACAGGGGAGGATATACACATTTTACCACTTTGGAAGTGTTTCTCGCGCAAACTATTCAGTTTAGAAAAAAAATGATATTCGAAACCTCAATATCATTTATGATGACCTATCCATAGATACCCTCTATCGATCTATGGATTGGTCTGGATATGTGGATAGGTCAACTCAATTTTTTTTCATTAAACTCATAGGTTAAATTTATTGTTTTTTTTTTCTATTTTTGTGTGAGAATCTTAATACGGTTTACATAATATATCTACTTACCAAGTTTCAACAGTATAGTTCTTATAGTTTCGGAAAAAAGTGTCTTTGACATACGGACGGACAGACAGATAGACATGACGAATACATAAGGGTTCCGTTTTTGCTATTTGGCTACGGAACCCTAGACTTTAACCCCTACTTTTGCTAATTGTACTACATAGTAGAAAGATAAAATCCTAATATTAAATCAAAATCACATACTTATTAAATCGCTTGGATATAAAATAAGATGTCATATAATAATAATTAATAGTAAAATTAAAAAATTAAAAAACCCCCAACACTAAAAATAAACTCTAAAAACTAACAAATAATATTTTAAACCTATTATAATTATATTATCGTCACATTTAATATGTAAGTTCAAATATTTCTATTTTCCAAGTGTCGCCTTGTATGGGACTGCTTAAGTTTATAAACTATTTAGTATTTTTCCAACCACAGCTAATTAATTATTAAAAATATTAATCTATAGCTAGCTATTAAAATATTTACAAACTATAAAAGTAATACTAAAAAAAATAATTAATAACTACTCCAAAACTTAAAAGGCTACAAAAAAAAGAAATCTCCCAGGTCGTCCCCACCAGGCAGAGTACCTAGAAGGCTCAGAGAGTTTCCTCGCTGGATTGCGATACTCACTCTCTGGGCCAGGTAGGTGCCGGCTCTGGGGTCCCGGGTGGCCTCAATGAGTTTTTTGGAGATTTCTCTGAAAAGTTTGTGCGCACCCGGACCCCATGTACCTAGGGTTTCAACCCCAAAAGGTTCAAATATGAGATCCCCACTAAGGTTCTCATATTTGCGCCGCTAGAGGTTCTCCGCCTGATTGGCGGCCGCACCTGCAGTACTCGAGGTACCCTGGACATGGGACGGAGCAAGTGTATCGACGCAAGTAGCGTCCCATACAAGAGCCAGTCCCACTCTCCAAGGAACCAGGGTCATACCGTCTGGTCTCTTGCCATCGTCGCGCGCCAAACCAGAGGGTTCCAGCACAGCTGGCACTGCGGCGGAGACAAGAGCCCGACGGATGAGATCATTCAGGCAGTGATGTCGGGAGATGCGGCCGGCGTTTCGTTGACAGGACAGCCCATGGTGTCCGAGGCTGTCCACGTTGGCGCCACAAACACAGCGATGGGGGGAGACGTGGGGGGTGCCAAGACGCAGGGATGTGGCTAACCGGAAAGCTGTTCGATCCAACAATGTGCCCGTGTTAGGTGACGGTAATGCTTGTAGCCAAAGACCCGACTCCCACTTCTCCGCAGCTAAGAGGCGAGCCTGCTCTACAGGACTGGAGGACGTATTAAGGAGATTATTCCGTACCAGTCTGCAGAGTGGCTCGTCCCAGAGCCTTTGGGAAAAAGTATTGTCAGGCAATTTGCTGCAAGCACTAGTTGCGCTCCAGGCGTCCTTGGCCTCATCCAGAAAGGGAACTGTATTGGAGTACGATGTGTGCTGTAGTATTTTGGAGATAAGACTATGATTCGCGCGGACTGAGGACAAGAAGGCCGGAAGCGATATGTCAGAGGGTTTTCGAACACCCAGGCCACCGAACCTAACTGAAAGCGTTGCCTGAGTCCATGCGCGGTCATCGAAATTTATGTTCAAAATAGTGGACAGCGTATGTCTTATGGTATCATCCAACTGTTTGAGAAGTTGAGGGAACTTCCACAGTTGACAACACCGCAAGACATACGTCAATTTAGGTACGAAAATGCAATATCGGATTAGGGTAAAGGCCATGTGACAGTTGATTTGGAAGAGGCGGTCTAAAGATTCACTAAAATTTAGTAATTTATTATCTATGAAGTCCGGTAGAGATTCGTCTAAAATAGGTGAGCCCAAAAGGAAGAGCGAATCTTTATCAATGACAGACAGTTGTGGAGCTATTTCTTTAAAGCTGGATATAATCGCATTTCTATCCCCACAACTGTCTGGCACAAAAAGTTCGCACTTAGCTAGGTTCAACTCCAGACCTATTTTTTGGAACTCGTGGATCAGAGTGCGGAAGTCGGATAGTACAGTGGATGCATCGCTTCCAAGGGTCCCATCATCCAAATACCAAACATTAAATTTTGAATTTAGAAGCTCGATGACCGGGTGAAAATTGCTGGACCTAGAGGGTCGCCCTGTTGGCAGCCCGCTTCAGATGAGATGAGGTGATCTTTGAAAATGAGTTTAGTGGGGTCGTTGTAGCACTGGAGCAAAAAAGGTAAAATGGCAGGTGCTTTAGATTTAATTTGGGCCAACATGGCGCCTCGGTCAACTGAGTTGAAAGCGTTTTTGACGTCAACCTTCAGAAATACATCATCGCCTTGATTGTGGATAGCTGTCCTGAAAGAGTGAACGGCGGCCTCACACCCCTTTGCAGGCAAAACCGAGCTGTTTCGGCTGGAAGTACGACGCGAGGGAAGTGACTGATTACATACATACATACACACACACACACACACACAAACACACACACACACACATAGACAAGTCAAACTTTAAATAACACCCCGTGGTTTTTGCGTCGGGGGTAAAAAATGTTAATATATTATATAAAAGAAAGTATAAAATAATATAAAATTTCAATTACAGTATTAAATTAAAAATGTCATATAAGTTTATTAATATTAATCCATTTTAATTCATGATGTCTTAAAAATTTATTAATGGTGTAAAAATATTTTTCACTAAGCCATTTGTACAATCTTCTTTTAAATATTTTATCATATTTTTATGGACATTCAATACCTGTTTTTACTTCAAAATATTGGTTTTCTGATTTTTGTTCCTTCGGCGGGATTCGAAACCGCGACCCCCGGCTTGAGCACCAACGCTCTGAACCACTGAGCCACAGAGGTCATCTTAATATTACCTATTATAATAATATCAATTTAAAAAAGTTTGAGCATTTCCGAGTATTTTGATTAGAACGACAAATAATATTTTTTATCTATGCAGAAAAGGCCTCCCTGCTTAATATTATATAGATCATTATGTTAATATCTAGCAACTGAATCGTAAATAAATACGCAAAACGGCAGATCCGGGTAGGATCACGATCCACATTCAATTTTCGAATAAAAAATTAAATGTTTAAATTTAAAAAAAAAATTTTTTGCACAGATTGCTAGATTCTAAAGTATGATGATCACATTGAAATAAAATAAATTTAATATATTATATTTATGTATTTTTACAAGTATAATAACTCACCCTCGCAAAACTATGAGTTCTTTAAAATATATCGAATTCCAGATGAACAAAATAAGTAGTGAAGAATAAGTAAATCTTATTTAACACGCCTTTGATTGTATAACTTTTACTGCAAATCATATTTTATAATTATCTATGTTATATTTTTACTTTTAATTTTAAGTTCAAAATATAAATTTAAAACTGAAAATTACGAAGCTTCTAATGTTCAAAACATTAAACACAGTTAAAGATATTTTAAAATACGAACGAAATTCGAATTTATAAAAGCTTGAATTACTTCTCATATAATTAATAAAATAATATTATATTCAATAAAATTATCGTGTCATAGTTTGCATATCCAGTAAGTCTGAGAATCAGTCGCAATCTATTTTTCAACCTATAAAGGATAAAAATAATATATATGGCAAATCAACGTTTGCCGGGTCATCTAGTAAACATAGAAGAGAAAATCAACAAAATAACTTTATTAAACAGAGACAAAATTGATCGCATTTGAAGATGTTCCTTATATTCATTAATTATATCAACAAGATTATGTCATAGTGATTACTTAATATTCATGTGACAAATTTTTTTAGTTCCTTGTGTGACCTGCTCCAATTTTATGAATTATTCCTGGCATTGAACACGAACTAGTTTTTTATAGCTTAAATTTGTATATTTTTTGAGAAAAAATGTACTTAAATTATAATCTCGTTACCATGAACTATCAAAACAAGATTAAGTGTATTTGAATACATTATGCATAAAAAATAGCACTTTATTTTAAGAAAAATGTTCTTCTTATCGTAAGTAATCTAAAAATAATATTAAAAAATAAAAAAAAAATAACAAATATACATTTTAGCATACATATTATGAATGAAAATTGTTTCTATTATATGGACAAGACGACAATATTTTTTCAGAGAGCAATCAAATAGAGACTAGGGATAAGGACTTAAGGAGCACTATCGTTAGAAAACATAAAAAATTATAATTTAAAAAATTTAAAAACCCGACTGCGTAAAAAGTGAACTAAACTAAGTAGGTACATAATTAAAACTGAAAAGAAAAAAAACAAGCACTTAGATATCCGGTGGTCTAGAATTCTATAATATATTATTGAATTAATACTATTGGAACATAACAACTAAACAGTCAGGATCCATTGAAAAATTAGATTGGCTGTCGAATAATGGATCCCGACTGTTCAGTTGTTATGTTCCAATAGTATTAATTCAATAATATATTATAGATTTCTAGACCACCGGATATCTAAGTGCTTGTTTTTTTCTTTTCAGTTTTAATTATGTACCTACTTAGTTTAGTTCACTTTTTACGCAGTCGGGTTTTTAAATTTTTTAAATTATAATTTTTTATTTTATACTTTTTTGTTATGAGTACCTAGCTAGCTATTTACCAGACTGGATTTCCTATCAGCATCAGTACTACATCACTGGAATGTGAGAATGGTTGTTACGCAACTTTAAATCGATATAGATCCTAAACGGTCAGTCGAATCGAAAAATGTTGAGAGAAAACTAACAATGATTTTTAAATACCTATTCAACGATACCCCACTTGATATAGTTTGTTGACTTTCATTTTTTTCATTTTCACAATATGGCGTCCAGTAGTCGCCATATTGAATTTTCACTAACGTCATGTCTTTAGTGACACTCGCCGGACTAAGAGGAATCGATTGACGTGTGAATCATAAAAATCGGCCCAGGCGTTTGGTCTGTATAGTGCTTCAAAGGAACATACATACATACATACATACATACATACATACATAGGCTGATAAACATATTACCACTCCTTTGCGTCGCGCAGTCGGGTAAAAAATGCCATCAAAGTGTATTAAAATCGGAGGCGCCAGTGTAAGTAAATAGGTAACGTTATTGGCGTTAGGATTGAAAAGCTCTGTTGCAAAAGGTAAATCAGTAAATAATAGTAAATAGCTTTGATTGATTGATTAATTTAGCGAAGGTTTGCTCAGAATATACCTGAGTCTGAGCATGTGCCGGATTACTATAAATTATATTATAATAGAATATGTACCAGGTACCTACAGGCCGTTTATCAGTAGTAATATGTACCTAAGTACGTTAATTTACTATTCAATAATCTTTAGGTTTCTAGCGGTTCTTAAACTGTAAAATATTCAGTTCAATCATAAAATATGTCCCTATGTAAAATTCTCGTATCACAGTGTTTTGTTGAAGAAATTTGAAGAACTGCTCCGAAATGGCTTGACCTATTTTTATGAAATTTTGCAGGTATATTCGGTGGGTATGAAAATATTTATGCATCTAAGGTCTAAATGATAAGAGTCTCCTTTTTACATACATACATATAATCACGCCTCTTTCCCATAGGGGTAGGCAGATACCGCCTCTTTCCCGTAGGGGTAGGCAGAGCCCACTTCTTTCCACTTGCTAAGATCCTTACATACTTGTTTCGCTTTCATTCTTACCATCCATTCCTCCTCTTACATTCAACGTAGCGAAGCGGCCCTCCATGGGCCACTTTTTTTAATTATTTATTGAAATTTCTATATTATCTTATGATTTAGCAATTAAAATACAAAAAACCTTCAATTTAATAACATAACACCCACCCTTAAAAATATATCATCCATTTTTAATAGCTATATTACTTAGGCCTTTGCATCCGTTAATGGATGATTTATACAGTATTCTCCGAGCGAAGTAACCACTCTTGAAATACCTGCTACCTTGAAATGCCTGGGACAGTTGGTTTTTAAATGTCGTATGGTTGCCCAAGCACATACGGCATTCTCACAACATAGTCAGCCTAGTCCAGAGGAATGAACTGGTCAATACGTCTGGGGCCAACTATGTGCGGCCGCCGTATTACGTAAAAAAAGCGATTACCAAAAATCTTACAGTCATCGTGCGATAGACGCGCAGTCGATTGCTGAACGTCAAATAAAATCGTATTACCTATGCGATCGATTGCTAATCGCTCGCTGTTGTGTTTGAATTGAATGCACTTTGCTTCATTTTCGCTTATTATTGCTAACTAACAGTTTAAATCGCTCGCTGATGTTTTCCTTCACCGTTAGAGCTCCGTATAATGTACCTACTTGAGATCTGAAAAAGTCTCATTAGTACACGCCACCTGTTTATAGGGGTAGGTTGTATGTGTATTTTGTATGTTGTAGGCTCAGAATACAGAAAAATACAGAATGAGTGTTCGATCACATTTGTATGCAGCGCACTGAGTCCAAAACCATGGCGAAATACCGCCGAGCCCGCACTTTTTAATTTTTACTCTTTACACTTATAAAACAAATCGCGGTGTTATATTACGACAATTAGGTATTCAATAAATATTAATTGAAAAAAAGTTGGGTAAAATATTCCGTTACTCTGTGGCAACATATTATGTGTGGACAACCATTCCAATTTGGAGTGGTTGTGATGGCCTCACTTTCATGCGTGTTGACGTTTTCTGGATTTTTTTGTAATTCTGTGGTTGTAGGATGTAGATTGTAGGTGTTGGTAGTAAGGTGTAGGTAGTATATAGAAGTAGGAAACTATAGGTAGGTGTGCGTAGGTAGTTGTTATTTTTTTCCAGTTTATAGTTAAGACAGCAACGTCTGTTGTCTGTCGGGTACAGCTATGTATGTTTATAAAAATATTTAACCATAGAACAGAACGACTGTCATATCCATAGAAGGACGAAGATTGCCTAAAGCCATTATCAGCAAGATGTAAAAACACGTAAAATTCAAAAATTTGGGATTCATTTATCTAGCTATAATCCTTCGTTCACTTTGATGTCCAAAATTTTTTTCACAAACAACAAAAATAAATTACAAAAATTGGGCTCAGTTTTATTTTTATCTATCTATCTATTTATATCTAAGTATCTATATATAATATAAGGCAAAGCTGATTGACTGATATATCAAATATTGGCACAGGCCAAACCCCTAAGGTTAGCAGTTTGAAATTTTGCACACGTATTTCTCATATGACATAGGTGTCCAACAAAGAATAATTTTTAAAAATTCTACCCCCAAGGGGGTAAAATAGGGGATAAAAGTTTAAAACCTAATTTCACGCGGGCGAAGCCGCGGGTGATTAATGCTAGTTTTTTTTTATAATTTCTTACGTATCTTAGTTAAGTAATTAAATTAAAAAAAAGCGGCCAAGTGCGAGTCGGACTCGAGCACCGAGGATTCCGTACAAGCCTGTAATGATTTTGTTACAGCTTAAAGGTATTATAGACCTGAGTATTTAATATGAATTTCAATATAATATCTACCTCTACGCGTTCATGAGGAAAGGCGATTTCAAAAGTTTAAAATTATTTAAAACATTTTTATTATGTGATGTAACAAAAGATTTACGGTTTTCTCAATTTTTCCTTTATTTGTGCTTTATATTATAATATATTATATTATATGTTGCTTTGTACCAAATTTCAAGATTCTCACGGGAAGTACCCAATACTAAGGTTTTGATTCCCTTACGAGTGTCGAAAATTTGCGACATAAACGGCTGTATCTTTTGATTGCGTTGGTTTAGAAGTTTGATTTTTTCACAGCTCCAAGGGACAGAGTAGACCTGAGTATTTGATTTAAATTCCAGCATGATGCTTCCACTCGTTCCTGATAAAAAGGGTCTTGACAGACAGATGGACGGACAACAAAGTGGTCCTATAAGGTTTCCGTTTTTTTTTTTTCCTGTCGAGGTACGGAACCCTAAAAATTAATAAATTTTCAGTAATCATGAAAAACACCATTGCTAATAACAGAATTATAAAACTCTTACTATATATACTTATATAATATATTATAATCGGTTTCTCGAAAACACCTGTGAGTATTACAATGAAATTCAGTATACCGGGAGTTTTGGGGGAGAAAAATCGATCTGGCTAGGTCTCATCCCTGAGAAACTGCGCATTTTTAAGCTATATATATATTTTTCTTTTGTCGTGCAACAATATTATATCAATAATTTAGGCTATAATATTATTATGCCAATCCGATTGGCAGTTTGGTATTATTTTTTCGACAGTTCGGAAAATGGTGGGTTCGAATCCCGGTCAGATAAGTATATTTGTGAGACTTTTTATCTTTTTGAATTTATCAGAACTGCGACCATAGCTAGGTTACCCAGATAACTGTTTTAATGTGAACACAAAAATATATTCACGAAAACCTTTACATGAGAGTAGGTGCATACCTATGTTATTTCTTTTTGTTTATACATATTATATGCTGATTTTCAGGTCAATGTACTAATAAGTATGTGTGAAATTATGAAAATTAATGAATATAAATTACATAAATTCAAATTTGGTACATCAATTAACTGAATGTAGATCAATTATGCAGTATGCAGAAATGCCGATTGCAAATATGCATAAAATCATATCATCTATCGAAAAAACAAACCCAAAACTTTTGAACTTGTAATAAAATTTAATTAGATGACGTTATAAAGTTTGAGAGTCGTTGCCTATGAATAAAATAATATTAAATACATTATAAATGAGAGGAACTCGCTGAGAGAATTACATTATAGAATTAGTCGAAAAAAGGTATATATAAGCATTGATCTTGGTGACACATACATTCAGCTCGATAACTTGGGTTGATAGTTACAATGCGTTCTCTTTTGGTGAGTTTGATGTAAAAAAAAAATCAAATACAAAAATAAAATGAATAAACGAGATAGTATACATTGCATTGAATTACTCGAATTAGATTAAGCGGAATGACAAATTGCTAATTTTATTTTTATTTTTTTAGGTTGCCTGTCTGTTCGTAGCGGCTGCTTTGGCAGCTGAAAGGTAAGTTTGATGATTTTACATATTTTACAAAAATAAAAAATACAATAAATATATTTTGCTGCTACAATCAATTTAATAAACGTTTTCAATTTTACTGTATAAGTATAACACAAAAGTTTACTATAATTAATATAGATATCACACAATTACCATACGCAATCATTTAAACACGGTAGTTTTTTTTTTATGTACTGAATAAACATAAGGATGGTACTTATTTAATTAAATTAAACACCAACATGGAACACACATTAATTATTAAAAGCTAAAAACATTCATGTTGTTTATATCTAAACGTTACCTTAATTATAGGTGTAATACAGCTTGCATCTTTCATGAGTACTCATATAATTTTAGTGTATATATTTTAGTATTTAATAAACTTAATAATGCGCATACTAATAACCTTTTTTCTTTACCAGTGACGATGTGGACACCCTGAGGTACTTGAGGGTTGTCCCTAAGGTTGACACGTCGGGTCGCTACGACCCCGGCCGTTACGACCCTGGCCGCTACGACCCCGGTCGTTACGACCCCAGCCGCTACAACAGCAAGTACGACAGCTCCGGACGTTACATTCCAGATGACTCGGGAAAATACAAGTAAGTAGATCGTGTATAATCACAGTCCAACAAAAAAGTCAAAGTTTAAAACTACAATAATACAATTAGATATTTATTGATACCTAGGTATAAAAAAAAATCCCTATCCACAACCTACCTCCTATACCCCCTTATTATTTAAAATACGGGTTGCGTATTTGTTTTGCTAATTTTTATAAACTCATACCCCCTTACTAATAAACGCTGTATAAGCTTTGAATAGTTACACAGTGTTTTGTCTCCTTCTATCGAATTAAACATATCACTTGTGTGATGTGAACAAAACACTGTATAACTATTCAAAGCTTATACAGCGTTTATTAGTAAGAAGGATATCGTTTTTTGACGTGATAACGGTTTTGCCGGGGAATGTATGACGTTGTTGTTTTTGTTTCGGTTGTTAATTGTTCGGTTGTAAGAATATTAACCATTAAATATTCGGTAACGTGCACAGGTGTAGGCAAGTGGTACAAATTAAAAAAACGTGTTATTTTGTGTTCTCCTCCAATCCCTAGCAACTTTCAGTTAACCTTGCTATACTGAATCGACTGATTTGGTACATTAGCTGTACTGACTATGTATTTGGACTTTGATTAGACTTTAGACTTGACGATTTAGAAATACCGTATTGAAAATTTATGCGAGAATTCTATTTCCCACCATTTTAACATGCCACTGGCTACTGGTTTTTAAGCCGTAACGCCATCAATAAATAATATTTTAAAAAAGGCGTTTTGTAAATCGATGAACGCCAGCTCGGCGTTGATGATGTTATCACGTAAATTTATCGTCTGTAAACCGAATTAACAGACAAACATTTTATTTATTTATTTATAAATAAAGGGAGACCAACACAGATTATGCACTTTAAATCTTTGGGCCTTTTTGGGGGGAAGCCAACAATAGGTCATCTTCCAGTAGTTACCGTAAAACTACTTTATAGTTGAAATACATTTTTTATGGAAGTTGAAAAAAAAAACACTAAACTTCTATTTAACAGATAAGTTATAGAAAAATTAAATGAATTGCAGATGAAAGAAAACAAAATCGTACTACAAAATATTAAACCCACGCTTATAATATATTAGCTTTTGCCCGCGGCTCCGCCCGCGTAAATACAGTATCTCTCGGGAACACAGTATTTTTTCGGGATAAAAAGAAGCCTATGTTTTAATCCAGAGCTTAAACTACTACCATACCAAATTTAATCAAAATCCGTTTAGCAGTTTTTGCGTGAAGGAGTAACAAACATTCATCCATACATCCATCCATCCATATATTATCCTCACAAACTTTCACATTTATAATATTAGTAGGACATAATTTAAGTAAACTCATCCATCCAGCTCTGCACGATGTTATAGAGTTGTATATTGATACAAGTATTATTATTGTTGTCTACACTAATATTATAAAGAGGAAAACTTTGTTTGTATGTTTGTTTGTTTGTTTGTAATGAATAGGCTCAAAAAGTACTGGACCGATTTCAGTTAGAAGTTATGGCGAAATTAAAATATTACGATTTCTGCTGCACGGCCCGTTGCGAAGTAGGTGTCACCAAGGCGGGGGTGCGCGTGCGGGAGTTTAGATTATTGGGTAATTTTTTTGTTTTGTGTTCGTTGTAACTATGATGGATAGATACTTGAATACCTATTTATTTAGTGTTTGTTGTATTGTTAGTCCTGAAGAGTATAGGTATTACATACGATAAAAGTATACCCACCTACTTATTTCATTGAGTTTTAGTAGGTACCTATATTAATTTGTTTCTGTTTGTTTTGAACTTTTGACTAAATTTCGCCCGTTTGGTAGAGGTTTAAAGACATTCTGTAGTATTAGTATCAGTATTGTACCCGTGCGAAGCCGGGGCGGGTCGCTAGTAAATAATATAGAGGGGTCTACAGACTTCCTACTCTTCATCTAATCATAATAAAGTAGGTAACATACACCGTAAAGCGGCGCTGCTCTATAACTCTGCCATCAGATATGTTGAAGCTAATACAGGATGAAATTCGTAAGTGCGGCGTAATCTGAAACTGTAAGCGATATCGAAAAATGCTGAAAGGAGTTGCGAGTTGTGATAAAAAACTAAAACTACATCGTTGGCCTTATGATAAACTAATATCCCTAGCCTGGAAAAACAGTCTGATTTTGAAAAAAAAATACACAACCATTATTTTTCAAAACCATTCTATAGATAGTGTTGCTAATAAGAAACAAATTCTTAAAATTAATGTCACGCGGAAAAATCAAGGAACATATCATGCCCAATTTAAAAATTCATTATTATTTTTTTATACCAATAAATTAATTCATATTTGGAAATAAACGTGTTTAAATATGTTAGTTTAAAACTTAGTTATAATTAATACCGACCCGAGTAATGATTTTAACATGGCAAACAACATACTTATTTGTTAGTTGTTTACGTAAATGTTCATGATCCACAATACAACAATTAACATATTAAACTAAGTTGAATAAACATAATTAATATTTAATACATTTTATGAGATACTAATAATAATAAAGATGCGCTAATGTTGTGGCCGACACTGACATTAATATGCCACTAGTTAAATTGTTAAAATAGAGCCATAGTATTATGGTTTTCGGATAACAGTCTCCGTGATCTAGTGGTTAGAGCATTGGCTCTCGACTTCAGGTCGTGCTTCGATACCCGCATTGGAACAACAAAAAATGTTGTTTCCAAGTTTGGTTAGGACAATGCAGGCTGATCACCTGATTGTCTGACAAGAAAGATGATCCATGCGTCGGATGGGCATGTAAAAAGTCGGATCTGCGCCTGATCTCTCGTCAGTCAGTCAGTGTCGATTATCCGTCCCACTATGAGAGTTAAGGAAGAGAGCTTTTGCTCTTGTGTACTGCGCACACACTTTGGCACTATAAAATTACTCCTGCGTAACTGGCCTGGTTTCAATGAAACCGGTCACCGTCACCGCTATCGGCGAGGGGAAGTATTATCGGATAGAAAAAATGAAAACAATTTTAAACAATGGGAAGTTAAACAAAGGTCTCTTATTAATGAATTATTAAGGAATATGATAGACTCTGAATTAGACTCTGAACCCCTATAGTGTGGCACAAATCTGGTAAAAATATTTTTCAGCAGATTTGTGCCACACTATAGGGGTAGACCCGAAAAAAATAATCCCCACCTGTATGGGGAGGCATCCCAAAAATTTTTTTTTCGTTATTTTATTTTAGGAATTTACCTGTTCTAAGGCGTGAACTACGGTACCCTTAAAACGTGTCATAATATACACCTCAACTCATAGGTATAAGAAGTGACAAATAATAATCTGTTTCATTATGCTAAATAGTTACAAATCTGTTCCATTAAGTTAAATAGTTACAAATCTGTTTCATTAAGCTAAATTACGTTAATTGTTTCAGCGGCGACCGCGGTGACCGCGGTGACCGCAGCGGTTTCTACAAGTGAGTATGAATCATAATATCATTTTCAATTTTCCTAATAATTGCAATAAAAACAGCTCTTAGTAATGACAATATTTTTACAAGTTAGACGAGAACTTAGCAGAGGACTAGAGGGTTTAGCCAACATGCAATCGTTAATTACAATGAAGATCTTTGTAATATGCATAAAACATAAAAATAACTTATATAATATAATAGTATGACACTAGACTGAAAAAGAAAGAAAATGGCGAGAACATTTTCAATATCTGTTGATAAATGAGCAAGATATGAACGGTCAAAGTTATTAATCTGCGTCTTTCTAACAAAACGAAGTTACTTATGAACTTTCTATGAAAGTCGTGTAAAGTGACGTCACGTTACATATCCGATCTCTTTGTCTAATATACTACTTTAGACGTCCATATCTTTGTTATTTTTAATCATATCCAAAAAGTGGGACTCGTCGCTCGCTATATGACATAGCGCGCGATACAACAATGCCATACATTTTTTATTTCTTACTTCGTCATCATAATAATTAGCGATGGCTAAATGCAGGTCTAAAAAGGCCGTTTTGGCAATTCATTTTCAATTCTTGTTATGAATTACTGACAGCGATCGTAAAATGGCCACTTGAATTGCAATTCATATTAAGATTTGGATACAATTCATATGCAGAAATTGGCTGAAATGCATTCATTTGACAGATTTACAAGCAGAATTGCTTTAGTGTCAAATAGCAATATTGCGATGATATTGCGCAAGTGGCCTTTTTAGACCCGCAGATTTGACGTAATGTGAAAGAATTGCCTATATTATAACAATGATTAATTTAACAGTGGCGACCGCGGAGACCGTGGATTAGGAGGTGGCTACTATGTACCTGAGAAGTCCACCGCTGCCCCGAGACCACCGAGCACTACCACCACTACCACCACCACCACCCAGGCCCCCACCACCACCACTACCACCACAGCTGCCCCTATCATCGTCAAGCCCAAGCCGACTCTCCCTCCCCCACCCCCACCGAAACCGGTCGTGAACATCGTTCCCGCTAGCTTCGACTACGGATACGCCATCATCAGGTACGACAAGGAGGAAGACGCTGACGGCTACCACTACCTGTACGAGACCGAGAACAGAATCTTGGCCGAGGAGGCTGGAAGGATCGAAAAGATCGACAACGAGCGCAGCGGAATGAGAGCTAGAGGGTTCTTCGAGTACGTCGCACCCGACGGCGTCACCTACAGGGTTGAATACACTGCCGATGAAAACGGTTTCCGACCTGTCGGCGCCCACATCCCCACTCTGTAGATTATTTATGTACCAAAATATACTCGAATTGTGATGTAAATATAGATAAATGATTGGTATCGCCACTTTACAAGATACCGCTGGCGTATTTTAAAAATGCGACAACAAATAGTACGCCCAAGTCGGCGTGCCCGCGCCCGTCATATTGAAACACAACACAATGATATTATAAACTCACATTACAATAATGAGTTGCCGCATTCACGGAGCTTTTGTTGTTAGATAGTGCGGTATCTACTAATAGGGTGCCAAAACCAATCATTTACCTAAGGATGTAAATATAAACCTTGTGATGTACAAAATTATTATTATCTATTTGTTAAAAAGAAATAAGGCTTTTACTTAATAACTTGAGTTTGATTAAGTCGTTAAGTAATAAAAACGATGGAGTCTTAAGAACTAATAAATTATTATATTAGTAATGTGGTCTTGTTTCATTGCCAATTCAATATTTTATATTCTTAAAAAAATGTATTCTGTATGTGGAGATAGTAAGAATGTATGATCATTCATCTATATTTTTTAAACATTTATTGTGTATTACGAGTACCTAACAATTTTTTGTTAATACACAATAAATATTATGTATAGCCTAGACAAAAATAGTATCGCATTTGATAAACGATAACGAAATATAACGACTTGCGATTTTAACTTTCCCATACAAGATACAAGGGACAACCCTATAACCTGCAATTAAATGTTTCATTTGTCGTTTTATACGTAGTTTTTTAAGATTTTTGTACGCAATTGTTTATTGCGTACCTAAAGACATCTGTAAAATTCACCGTGATAAAAAATCAACACATAATCGTCAAGTTTTAGTAGTCATATTTTAATTGTATTTTACATTATTTATGAACTCAAAGTGATTGCCAGTTAAAGAAATGTAATAATAATAAGATTATATTATGCTTAATAATATTATAAAACATATTCTGACAATTAAAAAATATTACAATTGAGGAAGACAAATCATTTTCAAAGAAACAAAGAGAGCAAGGTCTCACCCAAACCATTGCTCAGATGGTTTAGACAAAAGAATTCCGGAGAAAGAAAAAACTTAGACAAAACCTATTACAAGAAGAAGAAAGAAAGTTTACTTCTTGTCCTTTTCTTTCTTTTTTTTTGTCTACACCACCTATACATGATTTAGTTCGACCCGGCTACCTTTATTTCTTTGAAAATAACTTTTTCTCTCAATTTTCATCTTTTGAAGGCATTATAATGTGCAATATCAAATAATGTTTTACAGTTTATATTAGTTGCCATTTCTAAGTTTTTTGTAAATAACATGGAATATTCAAAAGATTCAATCATATAACAGATTCTGAGTTCTGGACGCAGCATGCTAGATGGATTTCCTCGTCTATGTACCTACGAATCTAGGACAAAAGCAATCAAAATGTTTTTCACTACAACTTATCTGAAGTAGTCTCAGTCTATAGGATGGAAAACTCACAAGGTCAAGTCAAGGTCTCACCCAAACCATTGCTCAGATGGTTTAGACAAAAGAATTCCGGAGAAAGAAAAAACTTAGACAAAACCTATTACAAGAAGAAGAAAGAAAGTTTACTTCTTGTCCTTTTCTTTCTTTTTTTTTTGTCTACACCACCTATACATGATTTAGTTCGACCCGGCTACCTTTATTTCTTTGAAAATAACTTTTTCTCTCAATTTT
This sequence comes from Glaucopsyche alexis, assembly GCA_905404095.1. Taxonomy (NCBI): domain Eukaryota; kingdom Metazoa; phylum Arthropoda; class Insecta; order Lepidoptera; family Lycaenidae; genus Glaucopsyche; species Glaucopsyche alexis. The sequence goes on along the minus strand of FR990052.1, from coordinate 13,284,276 downwards.
CATCTTTTGAAGGCATTATAATGTGCAATATCAAATAATGTTTTACAGTTTATATTAGTTGCCATTTCTAAGTTTTTTGTAAATAACATGGAATATTCAAAAGATTCAATCATATAACAGATTCTGAGTTCTGGACGCAGCATGCTAGATGGATTTCCTCGTCTATGTACCTACGAATCTAGGACAAAAGCAATCAAAATGTTTTTCACTACAACTTATCTGAAGTAGTCTCAGTCTATAGGATGGAAAACTGTTACCTAATTGTATGTATCGAAGAAATTGAAAAGAAGGAAATTTCCCAATTATTAATCTAAATTTGACGATAGAAAACGGCTTCTTGGACTTAAAAAAAAACAGACAGTTTATCGGGAAAGATATGAGCTAAAGACATCTAGCTTGCACTCTTTGATAGGAATCTTAATAAAAAGTACGTAAAGGTCCACAGACGGCGGAATTGTGGTCTAACATACAAAAAAATATATAAATATACAGCCGAACGTATAATCGCCTCCTTTTTTTGGAAGTCGGCTAAAAATGTAGTTTTCTAACACCTACAGAAATGACTTCAGAAATCAACACCAACTTATTTTTATAAATTAGGTTACACCTGAAATAAATAAGTAATAACTTATTTTATGAAAAAATAATAATAATAATAACTTATTTTATGAGTTTAAATAATTATAATAATAATAATGATAACTATGCACGCTTCACACCACGTCAGTCTGGCCCCGTGGTAAGTATCCGAAGAACTTGTGTAATGTGTTACGGGTACCAGACAACGGAAATATATACCTAAGTACTCATGTCAGCCTTGTTTTATTTTGATCCTAATTTACCTAATTTCATCATCAGGTCACCACTTTTTTCAAAACGGGACCAACTTGGAATTATACCCTTTACATCCAAAAAATAATTTTGAAAATCGGTCCACAGACGGCGGAATTGTGGTCTAACATAAAAAAAAAATATATACAGCCGATTTGGAAGTCGGCTAAAAATGTAGTTTTCTAACACCTACAGAAATGACTTCAGAAATAAACACCAATTACTTATTTTTATAGTATTACGTGAAGCCAAATATTGAAATATTTGTACAGCTTTACGAGAATTATACAACCGGAGAGTCCATACTTTTGGATGGTAAATTAATGTTTATGTTTATGGAGGAAGATGTGCAGAAAGCTATTATTTAATAATGCTTAGAAATACATGAAAAAAAAAGTTTCATATATTAACTCACTCATACTAACATACGTTTGTATAACAATAGATTTCACACAGCTGTCTATTTTTCTTTCACATTCTGTTGTGGCTACACCGCAACGTGGCGCGCGGGGCACCCATGACCTAGCTAGATCAATTTTTCTCCTCCAAGACCCCCTGTATGGTAAATTTCATGGAATACTAGTGACTATTTCCGAGAATTTTATAATATTGTATTTCATATATTTACAAGTAATGTTTGTTAAAGTATAGGATAATAAAAACTTAATTATTGATATGATTAGATGTGACAGGCATCTAATCATATCAATAACTAGCTGATGCCCGCAACTTCGTTTGCGCAGAACTAATGGAAGCGGAACCCTATTTTTTTAAACGGAACCCTAAAATAAAAGTAGCCTATGTTAGACCTTATAACATCAGCTATCTGCTAGTGAAAGTCCCGTGAAAATCGGTCCAGCCGTTTCAGAGATTAGCCGGAACAAACAGACAGACAGACCGACAGACAGACAGACGGACAGACAAAAATTTTAAAAATTGGTATTTTATTGTAAGTAACGAATATACTTTCAGATGCATTAAGTGAAAAGCTATTAGTTTGAATTTACAAACAGACACTTCAATTTTATTTATTTGTATAGATATAGATATTATAGATTAAGTTTGACACAAAAAGCAGAAGCTACTTATATTTTATAATATTTAAATTTTTTATTGAACCGTCATGAGATAAAGCCATAAAATATATCTGTATAAATTATTATCAAAATCTTGTAAGGCGTGCTTTATAGCTAGGGAGCTGGTGGCAATAATTTTTGTATAAGTTCATCTTTTGGTAGAGGGTAAAATATTTGGGTACTTAGTAAAACAATAATTTTACACGAATTCTTCCATAAATTAAGCATAAATTAATTGCTACCATATCAAATAGGAGCTTGCGAAAGTGTTATTAAAAATAAATATTAGGTTTTTACCTATGAAATTGCCGGAAAAATTTAAACGGATTTTTTTCATGTTTGTATTAATCGTAGTAATCACCCATCCAATCAATGCATCTTTGCCAACGCAGTGGCAGTTAATTTATGCTCTACTAAAGAAATCTGCTGGACGCGAGGCACAAATTCTTCAAAGGCATTTTGTACTGCCTTTCGGGTATTGATTTTTTTCCCCGCCAAGAAGTTATCCAAATTCTGGAAAAAGTAGCAGTTTGTAGGCACAAGGTCTGGTGAGTAGGGCGGATGACGGAGAGCTTCCAACCCCAGTTCTTGCAACTTGGAGACCGTCTGCTGTGTAGTATGAGGTCGCGCGTTGTCGTGCAGGAGCAGCGGAGACGAGCGATTGCCCAATGCTGGTTGGAGATGTGGCAGCTTTTCCATCATTGTGTTTATTTCTTCACAATACACATCTGCAGTAACGCTCTCCCCGTTTGGTAAGAAGCTGTGATGAATCACACCGGCGCTAGACCACCAAACAGTGACCATCACTTTTCTAGGGGTAAGTTCTCGTTTAGGGCATTGTTAAGGTGCTGAACCAGGATCCAACCAACTTGCTGAGCGCTTGGAGTTATCAAACAGAATCCATTTTTCATCGCAGGTAACAATGCGGTTCAAAATTCCTTCATTTGTGTGTCTGTTGAGCAGTGCAAGGCACGTCTCGACGCGTACTTCGCGCTGGCGATCAGTGAGTTCGTGGGACACCCATTTGTCAAGCTTTTTACCTTGCCTCTTTGACGCAAATGGGCCAATATTATTTTGACGCTAACGTCGAAAGCTGCTGCTAATTCAGCCGTAGACTGTGCTTCCACAATCGCCTTTATTTCGTCATTGTCGACCAAAGTCTTCGGACGACCGCGAGGTTCATTTTTCAGGTCGAAATTTCCAGAACGGAAGCGAGCAAACCAATAACAGGCGGTGCGTTCGTTTGTAGTGTTAGCTCCGTAAACGTCGTTGATGTTGCGTGCCGCTTGTACCGCGTTGCTGCCACGACGGTACTCATATTCCATAATTACTCGAATTTTTAACGTATCCATGATGACGAAAAAGATTGAAATGCGATGAAAATGTAACACTGATCAATAAACAAATGACTACTTCTGGAAAAGAATTCCATGTTTTTAAAATACCTAATATTAATTTGAAATTAGAATTCTTAGCCAAACAAAAAATATTTTGATTTGAAATGGCCAGGACTGCAGAACGGCAATTTCATAGGTCAATACCTATTATCATAAATCATATTATTATCGCTTCAGCTGATAGTCTTAATAAGTTGTATTAAATATTTTAAAAATAAAAGTGCTACTTACAAAAGCTTTTTCTGCTGCGCCTTAGAGTATTATTTTTATAATTATTATGATATACAGATAAACATTTTAATTCTCAAGATAGGCTATGACGTACATTTGACAGAACAAATCTTCATACAAGAAAAAGTTACGCCATCTTGGCTTTCACCATATCTCAAATGTCAGCCATCTTGTTTTCACCGCACTTCAAATGTCAAAATGGCCCCAAAAATATCAAAAGTGAGACTATTTATCTTGAGACACTTTCTGCCTCAACATGCCTCGTCTATTAATATAATATACGTCTATATATTAATAGACGAGGCATATGTATACAGGGTGTTTCTTAAGTCAGTGGACAAACTTTCAAGAATGAGTGTACACTTTTAAATATAAACATTATTTACTACGAAATTTACTTTCCTACTTGAATAAATACTTGATACAGCTGTATCCTATAAAAGTGTTATCTATGCCATAACAATTAAAGTTTGGTCACTGACTAAAAAAAATATAAATTACTTCATCAGCAGGCAGATTAGAATAATTACTGAAATTATATTAGGAAGAAAACTAAAAAAATCACTTCTGATTCTATAATAGTATTACATAATGCTGTAAGGATTTGATCGACAGATATGCGAACCGAATAGGGTCTCTCTACAGACCAAATAACAATTGACAACTTGACACTCGCGTATTTGATTTTCATCTGTATTGTACTAGCGGAGAGTTCTATTTACAGTGCTATTTTTCGACGACAGTAATGATTCCCGAAATATATTGACCCGAAAACATATTATTAGCCAAAAAATATTTCAGATGTAACCTACATCTGAAATATTTTTTGGCTAACAGGCAAAAAATTTTCAATGGCTTCATTTAATAGACCCTTGAAACATCTTTTCCTAATCATTCCATATAGTATCCCGACTATGAGCAACGATTTTGCCCTAAGATAAATCTATAATCCTGAATGACTTGACCTCTTTCACATCGTTAATGCCAATTCAGCACCTATCCCAAGACTTATGTCCTCTCCTTTTAATATAATATGCTTTACCCCGTTGGTTACAAAAACGACCCTTTGCGAAAATAAAACAGAATCGATGATTAAATCACATTTAACTAGGCCTTTCACATAATATAATAGTGCCCCATTCATAGTTTAAAAGTTTTCACCTATATTTATAATCTTTATTGGTAGATTCATTTACCTGGCAAATTGATATAAAATAAATAATAAAATAAAAATCTTTTTATTCAGAATAAAAAACAAGGTTTTGTTTTCCGAACGTCAAACAAAAAAAAAATAGAAGATTTACAATTACCACCGGTTCGGAACCCTAACCCGGCGAGAAGAACCGGCGTAAGAAACTCGCGCGGGTGCCACCTTTTAGTAAAAAGGATAGCCAAAATTGTTCTTTTAAAAAAAAAATACATGTATACAATACAATAACAAAAAACATGTAAACAAAAAAAAAATTACAATATATTACAGTACAAAAGTACATTGTATAACTAGTTAAAACTGAAATTGCCTCATAGGGTCATCTTATTCCCAGGGTGTGCTGTCCTCAATGAAATCTTTAACTTTATAATAACCTTTGGCACACAAATGTCTTTTAACTACTTTTTTAAATTTATTTATTGACAAATTTTTCACATTTTCTGGGAGTTTATTATAGAAACGTATACACTGACCTTTAAAAGAATTGTTTATTTTACTGAGTCTAGTCACTGGCACAGCCAGCTTGTGCTTATTCCTAGTATTGATGTTATGTTGGTCACATTTTTTATCAAATTCATTACTATATTTTTTTACATACATAACATTATCAAAAATGTATTGTGAGTATACAGTCAGTATCCCTATTTCTTTAAATTTTTCTCTTAGGGAGGCGTATGGGGACATCTTATAAATATATATGATATAAGATAGGAAATGCAGGTATCTGAAGCCCCCGTATCTATAAGCAGTAGACCTATTATTAAATATATTTACACTAATATATGGAACATTTGACTGACCGGGACTATATTCTGCAGTTTCTCTCGCAGCATTTTCCATGATGCCGCGCAAACGCTCCAACCCATTCATTTGTCCAGTAGCTCTGTCTCCTGGATACGGCACACTTCTTCTATTCCTTAAAAATAATTATGTTTAGTGTTATTATTATTAAGCTCAGATGTCGGCCTAGTATCCCTTCGTTCATGGTCTCCGTGAGTCATTTCTGTAGACGTTCTGGGAACCGGCGGTCATGGAGCTGTACTGAAAATGAAGATCTTCTATCTGTCGGATTATCTTTTTCAACATCTCTTTGTTCTCATAGACGTTGGTCATAAATTGTCTTATGATTATATTTTACAGTCTAGGAACTGTTTGACGAAAATTTTATTATCCGAAATCTTCGCTTTGATTTGAAAATTCGAGAGTTTATAGAAATATTTCATCAGACTTTCTTTCTCCTGTCTTGCTGCATAGAAGTCTGAGGTGTATAAGTCCTCCACCACTGGAAACTCTGTTTCCACCTTGTTCATAATATTATCATAATCTTCATCTGCATCTATAACCGTTTCATAAAAATAAAGTGCTGTTACCTCCAAATACAGCCTGAAGATAAGACCTTTCTTGTCCGTCTTCCAATTGTTGACAGCGAACAATCTTTCAAATTCTTTATTGATTTTTCTGGTGCTATTCTTGCGTAATTTAGAGATCTAATCGGCGTGTGCACTATATGACCTTCAGCCTAAATATCCCTTTCTTGTGCGATTTGCGCTTCCACCATGTGGCGTATTGGATGTGGGGTCTTACTGGCTCGGATGGTGGCTAGGTCTACCAATTAAAAATAAACAACACGTTAATAAATATTCTTTATTCATATAATTACATAGACAGAAACTATTACAACCGACATCCTACGCGCTCTCACCCGTTCTCCCATTTCCATCTTATTTTCTGTTGTAGCGGATGACACATCTAATTCTAAATATAAATTTTCAAATATTGTGTGCCTCTTTGATTAATTATAACATCTATTGTGTGTGCCTGGTCTCTCTAACGAGTCCAGTCATAGTCATCCGCTATAGTACCTATAAGAAAATCAATTTATAAGGAGTAAAACTTTAAAAAATCTGCCCCCCCTACATTTAGAACTTTTTTTTCTTATTTTGTTTTGTATTTACTTCGGGCTTAGTATGATATCTAATAACATAAAAAATACGGAATCCATTCCACGAATTAGTGAATGAAATCACCATCAACGTATAATAAAGCTAAATACTTTATTCGAATCTAACGGCCACGACTTCATTTTACCGCCGCGTTACACATTTGTGTCCCATTTCACACACCACGCATCACTTCCACAAAAAGCAAGAAAGCGAGAGGAAAAATGATAATTATTAGGTATTAAAAAGATGATAGAATTATATTTTTATTAGGATTTATTAGTACAATTTTTACGTATAATAATAATTATTATTTTTATAAAAACTCACGCAGTCGTCAGGTCTTATAGCAGCTTTAATTTTGCTTTCTATAAATTCTTTTTATTAAGATTGAATCAATGGCGGAGACGATTTTTGTTTGTAATTTTGTAATCGTGTCATTATGTTCGCGGACACACTCCTCCGACACGGCAGTAAGTCTAAATTGATCGTAAATTCTAATCTACTTCAACCCGAAAATGACAAAAATAATATATTTTATGGCAAAACAACGTTTTCCGGGTCAGCAAGTTCACATCTTCTACTTCACATAGTTGCAGACTCCATTTTGTTTTAGTTTTAGTGTCAACGACGATGAAATCATATACTGAAATTGCCAGTTGCCACCAGCTCCCTAACTACATATATTGAAAAAGTTAAATAATTATTAAAATAGGCCATTTATATTACGTAACCTATATTATTATAATTAATTTTGCGATAAAATTCCTGTTTGAAGGAATTTAATTTATCGATTATTGTTTTTTAATTTCCACTAAAAGAATTTACAGTTTCAATACAATATTATAATGTATAGCAACTTACATGATTCACTCCACTGAGAATTATTATTTTAATCAAAAAATTAAACCGACTTCCAAATTAAAAATACACAAAAAGTATGAAATTAAACTTGTTTTCTAAATAAGTCCCCTTTTAAATTCGATTAAAATTTTAACTTTTTCTCTATTCAATCTTCTTAATTTGAAGTTAGTACCAGCCCAAACAATATTCTACAATATTTTATAGTTCATGTTCAAATTTGCTTCAACTTGTTAATAATGACTGGGTGCACAAAGGGCGTTTGTGTACTACACTGAGTTGTATCGTTCGACATCCGATTTTTATTTATAACTCTCTTATTATTGTATAATATAATATGCATAGAAAAAAAATCGGATCTTAAGAACCCAGTTAGATGAGGCACCCGAAGTTCGAACACCTGTTTTCATTCATAGCAAATTGAGCTATTTATTGGCTGAACTGAAAAGCAACCCGAGTAATATTTTTTCGTGGTACGTTTATTAAACGTTATTATATAACCACAGCTAATTCACACTTACGTTTTAATAACGTTCATTAAACGTGAAAAGGGCTTCATTTATACGACCGACGTTGTTGTTGTATGATCGTCATACAAAAGTCACAAGTGTCTTCGTTGAAGTCATTCAAAAGTTGTGTGAACGTTAAGAAATTACCACTTTTATCGCACAGTAGTTTGATCATTAGAAAATATTCAGTTTCGGCTAGTGCCAACTTCAAAATTAAGAAGATCGAGTAGAGAAATAGTAAAAATTTTAGCCGAATTTAATTTTAAAAGGAGAATTATTTCAATATTACCATCCATATCAAAGATATTAGAAAAAGTCATTAACATCAGGTTGGTCAACTTTTTAGAAAAGAAATCGTTATTATCTAATAACCAATTCGGATTTAGATCAAAATTATCAACCGCTGATGCTGTGCACAATTTGACAAATCATATCGCCCAAGAACTTGATAAAGGTAATCATGTAATTGGAATATTCCTTGACCTTGCCAAAGCGTTTGATACAGTGTCAACCGAAATCCTCTTGCACAAACTTAAATGCATAGGAATAAGAGGTAACCAACTAAAATTATTTCAAAGTTACTTAGAAGAGCGCACTCAATGTGTAAAGATTGGAAATGGGTTTAGCTCATATGTAAATAATACACAATATGGTGTCCCACAAGGAAGTATTTTAGGGCCAACATTGTTCCTAATATACATAAACGATCTGTGTGAACTAACCCTAGACCACGGTATAACCATATCATACGCTGATGATACTGCACTTATTTTTTCAGCTAACACATATAATGAAGTATTCAAGTATGCACAACACGGGTTTAACATAGTAAACGTATGGCTTCGGACTCATTTATTAACATTGAACGCAGAAAAAACGAAATATATGAAGTTCTCAATGCGCAAATCCACCTTAGCTCCTACCAACCACACACTGTATGCCCACTACTGCACAACTCTCTCCACTAGTAGCGAATGCACAATATGCCCTAACATTGGAATATTAAACAAAATAAAGTATTAGGAATAATTTTAGATGAAAATCTGTCTTTTAAACATCACATTGATGCACTATGTGATAAGATGCGTAAGCTGATGTTTATTTTCAAAAAGATTCGTCATATAATAGACAAACACCTAATAAGGCAAGTTTATTTTGCTTTATGTCAATCTATATTAACTTACTGTATTACATCTTGGGGAGGAGTGGGTAAAACACTATCATTAACCATTGAAAGAGCACAGAGAGCAATCATCAAAGTATGTAACTTCCGTCCATTCCTTTTCCCAACTAACCTGCTTTATGATTCATTTAAAGTACTAACCGTTCGTCAATTATTCATTTTAAATGTAGTTTTAAAGCAGCACATATCTCTACCCTATTGCTCGGATTTCATCAATAAAAGACGGAAAGATATCGTCTGTCCATTGAAAGCAGATACAAAACATGCTTTTACTGCAAAATTTTATATATTTTTAGGCCCGCTTCTTTACAATAGAATTCATTATTTATTCAAAATATACGCCCTTAACTATTACCATTGTAAAATGAACCTAAAGAACTCACTTCAAAAATTGACGTATGAGGAAACAGAAAACTTGTTAATAGTCATAGTGTTATTGTAGAAATAATAATATGTAATTTATAAGTTAAATTGTATACTATATTTTATTGTATATCAAAATAAATCCTACATTTTATTTATTTATTCTAAGCTAAAAGTTTGTATTATAATTATTTTAGCACTAGTTTTTGCCTGAAACACGGGTTTATCCTAGTTCAGGCGCTATTGTTAACTTTATGTAGATTAAGTATAATTTGTTACCTACTTTTGACCTACCTGTAATTTACCATATTGTATTTTTACTGAATAAATTATTATTATTATTATTATTTAGTAAATAAGTTTTATTTAATTTTTTTTTATTAGGAATATGTTTTTTTATTTCATTAGCATGGATTAATTTTCAAGAGCTATATTTCAAGCTTAAAAATCAAAGGAACTTTAAAAAGAAAAACACCACAAGTCACAACCACCAATTTTATAATAGCAAGATAAAAATAAATAAACGAAGCGTTATACTAACATTTCGATGAAAATCATGAATAAAAAAATAACGACAGTAAATAGACACTACTTTTCTTTTCATTTCTAATTTTATATTTTAATTATACACAATTATAAATGTAGGTAGCTTTTTAACCGACTTCCAAAAAAGGAGGCGGTTATACGTTCGGCTGTATATATATACATATATATATATATATTTTTTTTGTATGTTCGCGGATAACTCCGCCGTCTGTTGGCCGATTTTCAAAATTCTTTTTTTGATGTAAATGGTATAATCCGAATTTGGTCCCATTTTCATAAAATTGGTGACTTGATAATGGGATCCATGAGGAAATGAGGGAACTCCTCGAAATTTATATGGACATATACGGTGATTTTGACTTTTTTTGAAGTAATCCAAGCATATACTACCAAAAAGTAAAATTTTGCTCCAAGGTATACCCTGGATCCAAAAGTACAGAACAGAACTCCTGACTCCTTATAGATACATATTTGGGGATTTTGGCGTTGTTTAAAGAACTGCAAGCATATGCCACTTTGTCAATTAGAGTAATCATCAATCATCACCACCACATTATGATAATAAAGTAGGTACTTCTCATAGTATTTTACACTAACACGGAGATCTTTGAACATTACTCTGCCGTTTATGGACCTATTTGCAAAATTCTTTTGTTGTTGTAAAGGGTTTAATTCGAAATTGGTCCTTTAGTCACTAAAGTGAAAACGTGATGATGCGATCCATGAGGAATCGAGGGAACTCCTCGAAATTTATATCGACACATATAGTGATTTTGACATTTACTGAAGTAACACAAGCATATGCTACCAAAAGAATAAGACGTTGTACCAAAGTATACCCTGAATCCAAAAGCACTGAACAGAACTCCTCAGTCTTATATGCGTTAGGAAATTTCGGAATTGTTTAAATAACTGCAAGCATATGCCACTTTGTAACTTACAGTAATCATCATCATCATCTTAATAACAATACCTAATGGAAGCTTGGCGCGTATTCAGTTATACATTCGATCGTTTATTTTAGACGTTTTTAAGACGTATTAATAATAACTTAACAATATATATCACTAAAAAGGGTGAAATTATTATTTTTAAACAAAAAATTAAACCGACTTCCAAAGTAAAAATACACAAAAAAGTATGAAATAAAACTTGCTTTATAAATAATTCCCCTTTTAAATTTGGCTATTTTTCTACTTAATCTTCTTAATTTTGAAGTCGGTACCAGCAAATATGAACGTGAATTCTATAAAATACTGTAGGATATCGTTTGGGCTGGTAGCGACTTCAAAATTAAGAAGATAAGGTAGAGAAATAGCCAAATTTAAAAGGGGAATTATTTATGAAACAAGTTTTATTTCATACTTTTTTGTATGAAATAAAACTTTTTACTTTGGAAGTCGGTTTAATTTTTTGTTTAAAAATAATACTATTAAACCACCAGTAGTACGTGGGTAACACTGAAAATGTTTAAAACTGGCCAGTTGGAAACATTGCTAATGACAAATTTATTTAATTTAAATTTTAGAATTCTTTGGTAACCTAATGTAGTATATTGCATGCATTTGTCATTTGTTTTTGTGAATTGGTGGCAAATCTAAAACTCTTGTTATACGTGAAAATGAACCTAAGGCGAGAAATCTCAATGATGATCCGCGTGAGGGACGTCCTTTAACAGCGACTACTGATGATAACATTAGTGTTGTGCGACGCATGGTAGAGGAAGATAAGAGAGTGACCTATCAGCAGATACGGACAAGCCTAGGTATTGGTATGAATCAAGTTCAAAAAATATTACACGAACATTTAGGCGTCAGGAAGCTTTGTACCAGATGGATTCCCCATACTTTAACCTCAGATCAAATAGTAAACCTATATTATTTTATCTGAGACTTTAACCGATGACCAGAAACACCTTCGCATGGACTGGTGTTGCCAAATGTTAGATAAGTTCAACGGCGGTGACTCAAATGCTGTATTTGACATCTTCACAGGTGATGAAAGCTGAATATGTTGCTACGAACCTGAAACCAAAAAACAACCAGCTCAGTGGGTGTTTCATTTCGAGGATCGGCCAACTAAGGTACAGAAAGGAAGAAGTCAAGAAAAAAAGATGATTGCCTCATTCTTTGGTCGGAAAGGTCATTTCGCGACAGTTGTGCTAGAAGATGGAAGGACAGTTTGCTGCAGACTGGTATGTCAATCGCTGTTTGCCTGTTGTCTTGGAAACAATTCGACAGCAGCGCCCTCGAAGCAGGATCCTCCTTCGCCACGACAATGCTTCAGCGCACTCCGCAAAACGGACTGTTGAATATTTGACTATGGCAGGTGTCGAGATAATGAGTCACCCGCTATACAGTCCTGACCTGGCGCCCTGCGACTTTCATTTATTCCCAAGAACTAAAGATAAAATTCGAGGTATTCGCTTCACGAGCCCTGAAGATGCGATGAAAGCGTACGAAAATGCCATAGAAGAGACCCCTAGGAAGAATGGGCCCACTGCTTTTCTAAGTGGTTCCATCGAATGCGACGATGTGTAGAGAGGAGCGAAGATTACTTCGAAAAACAATAAAAGTATTAGCAACTTTCTACATTAACCCTTGGCATGCCTGGTGGTCAAAAGTTACACGCCATGCCTGGTGGGTCTGTCAGACCCAGATTTTCAAATTGATTTTTTTAATGTAAATTGTATTATGTAAAGTGATTTAATGCGTTAAAAAGGATGCTTAAAAGGAAAACAAGCGATAATAAATAAAATCATATTAGGAATTAACCAACTTTATATATATTTTTTAAATTAAATAACAATCATATTTTGAAACAAAATTTAGACATTATAACTTTGGTAACACAATAATAAGTGTTAAAAATAAATATATCTTTATCAGACTTCTATAAAGTGTAAGGCTCTTATAAATACTTAAACGTAGCACACAAAATATTAGTCTGCATCACTTGCATTATTATCTTCTAGAGCTTTAGTTTGATAGCACTTTGCATATTGAAAAATTGAATGGTTAAGACAAATATGGCTAGTACAAGTCTCACAAATGTACTGGGTTTTGCGATCTTATCATTATGTCCCACCTCAGAATCAGATTTTTCGTCATTTTCCAGAGCAATGTCAAACTATCTCCACTTGAGTTAAATACAATTTCATCCACCTCATTCAACTCTTGGAATAAAAATCTGGCTATGTCCTCGTCTGGCAAATGTTTATTCATGTTGAATCTGAAATATGTAAAAACTACAACCTTTTAACACACAAATACCAATTATCATAAGAAAAAAAAGAAATTAATACTTACATAATAATGTCACGTCATATGCCTGGTGGGGTCTATGGGACCAGCGCGCACTCTACGCGTGTTTTTCTACGCTCCCAGCTAGCTGCGAACTGGGGAAGCGGGCGGTAAACATTCCGCGGTTAGTAAAAGTAAGCTACTGAGAACGGTGAGGTGCGCAATTCAAAGTTGAAGGAACTACAACGGACCACGCGTTGGTGTGGGTCTGACAGACCCTACCAGGCATGCCAAGGGTTAAGCCGTTTTTCATTTTCTAAACATTTTCAGTGTCACCTAGGTACCAGTACAAAGAGTATTTTTAAGGCTGATTGTAGAGATCCGTAGTCTTCTCATTTATAACAAGAAGGGAGCTTAAAATATTTAGTTAAAATTTCCTGTGATAGAATCAGTGTTGATTAGTTTTTATTAACATAAAATGAAAGCGCCTAGGAAATAAAATCAGCAAACATTTTATTTGACGGTAAGTTATTTAATATTTTAATAAATTATTGTAAGTGAATTACAATTAATTCACTTACAATACCTTCCCGCTCAATAGCTTCCCAAATATTCTTTATACGACCAATATCTAATATTATTATTGTGCTTGAATGCTAATTGTATATGAGAAAACTCAGATTGTCAATGTTTGTTTTATTTAAATAGGTAGCTAGTATTATCTAGTATCCAAGCCAATCAAGCTTAAGTTATAGGAAATATAATCTGAAGTAGGTACCCTTAAGATTATTTTATTTACACTTCACATATTTATTTATTTATTTCTTCAAACACACTTAAAATATCATTATAGGCTTATCCTAATGCGATAGTAGTGGAAACAAAATTGTATTTAACAATAATATAAATATAAATCCATATTATCTATACATATAAAATCCTTTGTCCTGACTCCTGAATGACTGACGGATCAACGCACAGCCTAAACCGCTGATCGTAGAGATCTGAAACTTGCAGGGCTTGCTCTTTGTAATGCGTAGGGATCCGATAAGAAGGGATTTTTCGAAATTCGACTCCTAAGGGGGTGAAAAGGGGGAAAACAATTTGTATGGGACAACGTGATTCCTTAGTCTAATCTACTTCATATTTTGCACAAACATTATGTAACAGAATTGATGGAATTCGTGTATCATAGTTTATTGAAATTCGTCCCCTAACAGGGTTAAAAAAGGGAAAGAAATTTGTTTGGGAGCGATTTGCTTTAAAATTGATATAAATAGGTACTCCTTAGTGCTTTTGATTTAAAGCTCCCACTCACAAGCGATCGATCGATTTAGTCTTCACAATTTAAACATTTAATGAATTCGTAGTTGCAAGTAAATCGGTTTAGATAAAAATTGAATATAGACTGAGATCCTAGGCCTGCCTTACTACACTTTTTATATGAAACTCGTATTTATACGCGTAAATTTTGTTCTCACTTTTGGCGCCCACCGCAATAACAAGCTGGTAGGTCTTAAACTAATAATTTTGTGTAATAGTTTGTCGTTAGCAATTTACTTTCAAATACGAATTAATTTCCAATTTGATCGAAGCAATCGATTGCCCGTGAGTGGGGGGCTTTTTTATTTTGACATAATATATTGTCATCATGTTGAAAAATAAATCTGACAAGATCTCGAAAGTTAAAGATGAAAATCTTACTCTTTAAAAATTAAATATTTTGCAATTGCTGCATATTTTAATGTATTCATAATACATAATATATTATTATATGCTATTTCAGTACAATATATTGAGTGTATAGTAAAAAAAAATCTATTTTGTTGTTGTATATAATATTTAATTTATTTGTTTTTGATTTATTTGTGTTTAATATAAAGGTTTTTAGTTTTTAAGATTTTTTTGTTTATCTGTACGTTTGTGCGCGCTAATCTCAGAAACTACGGAACGGATTTTTACGATTTACGTAGTAGTTTGGCTTTCGATTAACACATAGGACTCACTTTTTATCGCGGAAAATTTTTGGGTAGGTACCTACCTACGGCTTTAACGTGGTTAGGATAGCTCTGCTTACAATTTTGTGTAGGTATTTCAATTCAATCGGTTCATACCATAGATTTAGTACTGTAGTATATTATAATAAATCTATGGTTCACACCTACAAAAAGTTTTATTAATTTAAAGAATAACATAGTATAAAATGCGATAGAATAACCACATATTTGAATTGGTTAGAAATTTACCTAGGTATTACCTAATGGTTAATGTGTATGATTCTATAAGGAATCAGTGAGAAGCTCGATGGCTTCGAGGTCGTACTGTTAACTCATCTTTCCCTCTCAAACTCAGTCGTGGTCCCAACTAGGATGGGTGATCATAATCCAAATTATTTTTATTAAGTTTAAAGTCCACGCATTACTGCCAATTATTGCCAATTACCAATTGTGATATTAATTACTGTTTGCAATTACTAACGTCCTCCCATTCAAAAGATTTTCGAAGTCGTTAAATTACTAATTATCGGCGACAAAGAAATCCTTACTTAATATTATACCTAAACTCTAAAGTTTGTATGTACCTACTTAATATGTTTAGTTTTTCATGCAATAACTACGTAACGAATTATGATGAAATTTGGCATGGTAGTAGTTTATCCAGAATTAACACAGAATACTTTTTGCAGCTTATTAAATTTTGTTTATGGTACAGTTCTTGGTATATTTCTTGAGTGTACGAAGTCGCAGGAAACATTCAAATAAAATACAACTGGCTGTGCAGTGTACACCATTACGTATTCAATTTTGGTATTGGTATTTTCTCGAACAAGCTTTCCCTCTGACTTAAACCCAATTTCACGCAAGCGAAGCTGCGGGCAAAAGCTAGTCTATCTATAATATTCCTTATTCCATTAAATCTAATTATATGAACAAAAGGTGAAATAGATAATATAAATCCCCAAGTAATCAATAAAAAAAAACTCTAACCTATTAATATCAAATACAAATAAATAACATCCATAATTAATTAATTTTATATAGGTAAATTGATAATTATATTAATTGAATAATTGATAATACATTTCATATAATCTGAAGGGTACTTCAGAAAGGGAAGGGAATTCTAATTAGTTTTTAATAATTTGACACACGTATTAATTAATTTCACTTCACATAAGTGGCGCCAGGCACCGGCCACTACCAGTTTTTGTGTCGCTAAGAGACAATTAAAATTCACAAAAGTTTAATATTCATGATGAATCAAAAATCTACGTATAGAAAATTAAATACATACTGTCTGTAATTTTACGGTATAGAAAATTTCTAAACAAGCTGGAATTCGACGATGACTACATTTACTAAAATACAGCAATAATTATATTGCTTAAAAATATAATTAAAAAAAATATATTTATTCATGAACATTAAACTATACAGGTTAATATTAATCTATAGCTAGTTATTAAAATATTTACAAACTATAAAAGTAATACTAAAAAAAAATATTAATAACTACTCCAAAACTTAAAAGGCTACAAAAAAAAGAAATCTGCCAGGTCGTCCCCACCAGGCAGAGTACCTATAAGGCTCAGAGAGTTTCCTCGCTGGATTGCGATACTCACTCTCTGGGCCAGGTAGGTGCCGGCTCTGGGGTCTCGGGTGGCCTCAATGAGTTTTTTGGAGATTTCTCTGAAAAGTTTGTACGCACCCGGACCCCATGTACCTAGGTTTCAACCCCAAAAGGTTCAAATATGAGATCCCCACTAAGGTTCTCATATTTGCGCCGCTTGAGGTTCTCCGCCTGATTGGCAGCCGCACCTGCAGTACTCGAGGTGCCCTGGACATGGGACGGAGCAAGTGTATCGACGCAAGTAGCGTCCCATACAAGAGCCCGTCCCACTCTCCAAGGAACCAGGGTCATACCGTCTGGTTTCTTGCCATCGTCGCGCGCTAAACCAGAGGGTTCCAGCACAGCTGGTACTCCGGCGGTGACAAGAGCCCGACGGATGAGATCATTCAGGCAGTGATGTCGGGAGATGCGGCCGGCGCTTCGATAACAGGACAGCCCATGGTGTCCGAGGCTGTCCAAGTTTGCGCCACAAACACAGCGATGGGGGATGACGTGGGGGCTGCCAAGACGCAGGCATGTGGCTAACCGGAAAACTGTTCGATCCAGCAATGTGCCCGTATTAGGTAACGGTAATGCTTGTAGCCAAAGACCCGACTCCCACTTCTCCGCAGCTAAGAGGCGAGCCTGCTCTACAGAACTGGAGGACGTATTAAGGAGATTATTCCGTACCAGTCTGCAGAGTGGCTCGCCTTTGGGAAAAAGTATTGTCAGGCAATTCGCTACAAGTACTAGTTGCGCTCCAGGCGTCCTTGGCCTCATCCAGAAAGGGAACTGTATTGGAGTACAATGGGTGCTGTAGTATTTTTGAGATAAGACTATGATTCGCGTGGACTGAGGACAAGAAGGCCGGAAGCGATATGTCAGAGGGTTTTCCCAGGCCACCGAACCTAACTGGAAGCGTTGCCTGAGTCCATGCGCGGTCATCGAAATTTATGTTCAAAATAGTGGACAGCGTATGTCTTATGGTATCATCCAACTGTTTGAGAAGTTGAGGGAACTTCCACAGTTGACAACACCGCAAGACATACGTCAATTTAGGTACAAAAATGCAATATCGGATTAGGGTGAAGTCCATGTGACAGTTGATTTGGAGGAGGCGGTCTAAAGTTTCACTAAAATTTTGTAATTTATTATCTATGAAGTCCGGGAGAGAATCGCTTAAAATCGGTGAGCCCAAAAGGAAGAGCGAATCCTTATCGATGACAGACAGTTGTGGAGCTATTTCTTTAAAACTGGATATAATCGCATTTCTATCCCCACAACTGTCTGGTACAAAAAGTTTGCACTTACCTAGGTTCAGCTCCAGACCTTTTTTTGTAACTCGCGGATCAGAGTGCGGAAGTCGGATAGTACAGTGGGTGCATCGCTTCCAAGGGTCCCATCATCCAAATACCAAACATTAAATTTTAAATTTAGAAGCTCGATGACCGAAAAAAAAAATGCATCAGAATACTTGTAACATTTTTGATGCATTTGGTGGTCCCCAGTCTATGTTACAAGTTCATTTTGAAAAGAGCTTCTTAAATGTACTGTAGTACATTTCCTTCTTACGACAGGCCCGACATACGTTTTGTTTTAACCATGAACATACTTCTACAAGGTCTGTCACCTACCTACCTACCCACATTTAGACCCTATAGTTTAGCACCACCCGTTATTTCGACACATAAATCAGAATATACCTACACTACCTACACCTACTATCTACAGCTATAACCTACTGGGGCCCCAAGTAACCTACTTGGGGTAGGTTTGTTTGTTGTTGATCCGTTTGACACCAAAGTGCTGACCTGATGATGGGATCAATGAGGAATCGAGGGAATTCCTCAAATTTGGACCCATATGGTGATTTCGTCTTTTTCTGAAGTAGTCCAAGCATATTATGCTATCAGAAGGTAATATTTTGCTCCAAGGAAGACCCTGGATTCAAAAGTGCATCCTACGCAGTTTGAAATAAATGGTATTTAATTTAATTTAAAAGTACTGAACGGAACTACCGACTCCTTATAGATACAATATGTTTGGGGATTTTGGTTTTGATTAAAGAACTAAAAGCATATGCCACCATGTTTATCATCATCATCACCATCATACATCATCACATTACGATGATATATAAGGTAATTCTCTGTTCTCATAATATTTCACACCAAAACCTTTGAACATTACACTGCCGTTACAGACCTATTTGCAGAATTATTTTGTTGTTCTAAAGGGTGTAATTGAAAATTGTTAAGTGGTGTTGTTAATTGTTAATAAGTAAAGAAATGGTAAATTAAAAAATTAAGATCCCGCAATATTTTTTATTAATATGACCATCTCAATACAACAGTTAGTGATACTGTTATCTAACCCGTCGTATTAACAAAAACAGTTGAGAAATACTCGTACCAGTAAATTATTATAAACATCATATAAATCAATTTTATGAATACGTTTTATTTTTACCCATAAATCTGCTTTTTATAAACTTTTTTAGTTGATAAACTAACAAGATAAGTTTTGGTTTATCATTAGTTATATATGTTGCAGTCAAAGCTCTTAACCAGTCAAAAGTACTATTGACTAGCAAAATCAGTCAAAAGTACTTTTGACCATATGCTTTAGTCATTAATACTCTTGACTAAAATAACAGTTTAAAGTACTTTTGCCTAATGGAGCTGGTTAAAAGTACTTTTGACTAAATGATTGCGTCAAAAGTGGTTTTGACTGGTTGTATCAGTCAAAACTCTTAAAAAGTTAAGGTGGTCGATAAAAATAACGACAAAAGCACATATAAACTCATTACTCATTATTAGTGGAGAACGTGCTGATATTAGAACAAGAATGAGTGACTACGAAAAGAAAGAACGCTTTTTGCAAAGAATTTAACGATAGAAGATATGAAAGATAGTCATTTCAATGTAATAACAAAAGAAAAAATTGAAAAGTTTGCAATGGATGGATGGACGACGCGAAATTTGATAAAAAGAAAACACCATTACAGTACAATAGTCGAAAATGCTTTAATATCATTGAAGTTTGTGGTATAAAAAAATACTTACAAACACAGAACCTGTCAAATATCTGGATCCGTCTCAATTGGAGTTGTATTAGAAGTTACTTGTGAGCAGTTATACAGGATTGGGACAAATTGTATTGATTTTGGAGAAATTGTACTGCAGGTACGTACCAACTAATTCAAATTTAATGTGCGTCTACTTAGTGAATTTGTAAATATAAATGAATTTGCGTGTGTGCGCGCGTCTGTGCGTGTGCGTGTATGTGCGCGTGTATGCGTGTGTGTGTGCATTTGCGTGTGTGTGCGTGTACGTGTGTGAGCGTGTGTGAGAGTGTGCGAGTGTGTGTGTGTATGCGTGTGAGTGTGTGTGCGTGTGTCTTTGTCTGTAGGCTTTAACCCGTTTTTAACATTTTATTTTCCAGATCCGAATTTGATGGCTGCAAAGAAAAATTTATCCGGCAGGATGAGGTGCCCAACCTAATAATTACATTACAAACAGCTGCAAAGAACGCTGCTATCGGAACAAGACAATGTTATGCACGATGTGTATGTTCTACGGGCTGTAAAAACAATAAATGTTTATGCAAGAAAAAATGATTGCTGTGTAATTCAAAGTGCCACAATAGTTTGAGTTGCATGAATAAATAATTCGTCATTGTAGACTATAAAGCCTGATAGCCTGTAAAGTTATTTAAAAAATATTTAAAAAACACGTATGATGCTTACGATGCATAAATAATGTGTAATAAGTAAAACATATATAATTTACAAGGTTCTCATTATACCTACAAACACGAATTATGTTTTGATTTTTTATATTTCAATTAAAGTTAAAAATTATTTAGGAACCTGTGAATTTTCTGATTACCTAATTTAATGACAATTTTTAAGCGTATGTCTTCTTTGTATTGATTGTAATGCCAAATTTTTCGTAATAAACGATTTCACATTTGATATATCTTTTTATTCACACCTAACGAGTTAATTGTGCTTTTGACTGTTGCTTTATTGCAGTTAAAACTACTTTTGACGAAGAGCGTCAGTCAAAAGTACTTTTAACCGCAAATTTGCAGTCAAAAGTACGAATAACCAATAATTTTCAGTCAAAACCACTTTTGACCAACCTGTTCAGTCAAAAGTACTTTTGACTGATTTTGCTAGTCAATTGTACTTTTGACTGGTTAAGAGTTTTGACTGCAACATATACATTATTTAAAAATGTTCCTAAGTGTCTGTATCATAAGATACATATTTAGATTTTAGAACCTAACAAAAGGCATTTTCAAGGACAATATGTCAGGTTCCGCAGCAGCTATCAACGTGCTATAGGTTTTCTCTAAATTTCTTCAAAAATTATGGCCCGATTATTTTCGTAAAGATTTTCTAGCATGGTCTATAAACTTACAAGTTTCAATCTCTAATAGAGTCGATATGCCCGAGGTGGACCAACTCATTAACCACTTTACTTAACGAATAATCAAAATGATTGACTTTGTAAAAAAGTCATGTATGAGCCCTTGACTTTTTTTAAAATATCTACTTAACGATACCACATACAATGGGTTAGAAAGAAAAAAAATATATTTTACCCCCAATAGGCAAGCGGACTGATTTTTTTTTATTGCATAAATGAATAGTACTCTTAAATATGAGTAACTTCTCAGAAGAAACCGTATATAAAAAGTCAATATATTCAAAGATACAGCGATTTGTATACAAAATTTCGCGAGTCTTTATACCAAAAAAAAAAAATTTTTTTTGCGAAATTGGTAAACAAAACCTTCATCATTAGTTTACTCACATCATATACAAAAACATTCATTATAGTAAGTACCTATGAACTTAAACGCACAAATATCGGAGATATTTACAAATATATTC
Source organism: Glaucopsyche alexis (assembly GCA_905404095.1). NCBI lineage: Eukaryota > Metazoa > Arthropoda > Insecta > Lepidoptera > Lycaenidae > Glaucopsyche > Glaucopsyche alexis. The sequence continues at coordinate 13,262,375 of FR990052.1, read as the reverse complement.
CAGCGGCCATATACTTCATATACTATAACCTACAAGTGACGTCATTTGTAGGTCGACTTTAGTATGGAGCGTTTTTAGGAGGCTCGCGAAATTTTTTATACACATCGCTGTACCTTTGAAAATATTGACTTTTGATATACGGTTTCACCTGAGAAGTTACTCATATTTAAGAGTACTATTCATTTATGCAATAAAAAAAATTGTCCGATGGCCTATTCACACGTAGGGAAGGCCACCCATAAAAATATTAATTATGACGCCGAAACCGAAATCTATACAAAATCTAAATTTCATCCCCTCATATTCATAATTACAGAAGATAGAAGAACGGACCGACGTACATACAATTTAGCGGACTCTATCACTTAACACTCCCCGAAACAACATTCAGTATTCTGTATGTTAGGCTTTGTTTGTTTATTAGTTGCATTTTGCAAAATCGACATGGTACATGTTGGTGGTCCAGATATGAATGTGCCACAAGTTTTATCTTCATAAATTGCTTGTAATAAAAACATAATGTAAGCATTAAAACGGGTGTAACAGACGCGATCACCAAGGCTGCCAAGCTAAAGTGGGATTGGGCGGGTCATGCTAGCCGCATGCATCCCGACCGCTGGGCAAAGATTACCACAGACTGGGTACCAGAAGACGGACGCCGCCGCCGTGGTCGACCTAGGAAAAGATGGCGCGATGAGCTGGATGCATACCAGCCAGGCTGGCTAACGGTGGCGCAGGAACGAGAGGAATGGAAGACCTTGGGGGAGGCCTTTACCCAGCAGTGGGGCAGTATAGGCTACTAAAAAAAAAACATAAAAAATATTACGTAAATTATATATTTTAGTCGGGCCATTATTACGAATCTATTGAAACACTATTCAATAAAATCATATTATCCATTCCAATGGAGTCGCGGGCAAAAGCTAGGAGTGTATTATAATATTTTGCTCTAAAACCGGTATACAGGGGAATATCAGCGAAGCTACTGTCAGATTTTTGTCCGCCGCTGTGTTTGCTCCTAAAAAGGTATGTAACACGAAACTTATTTAAAAAATCGATTTTTATTATCTTTGAACACAAGTTTTTTTTTTCTTTATTGTAAACAACTGAAGATACAAGTCAAGAAATGAATCATAAAGTGACCGTCCAAAGCTTAGATAATTTGCATAGGCGGATCTGACAGCTGCATAGGTTTGTACTAATTTCGAAATAAAGTCTGCTAAGGTCGTTTCACGTTACTATATTGACTGTGGATAATTTTGAATTATAATCAACTGATGTTTAGTTTTCGCTTACAAATTTATACTAACTTTAAATAAATATAGTTCGTTTCGCTTTGGTAGATGAGATTTTTAATCAATCAATGTATAGCAATGTAAAGGCAATTTTAAGTTCTTTGTAAACGATTTAGAAATGATTTTTGTACATAGCTGAATAAATTATAGTAGTGTTGGACAAATTATGTATAGTAAATAGCAATTCTTGAATGTAGAGCAAGATAATATATTATTATTTTTATTTGACGGAACAAGCGATTTAAATTTACATTTTCCAGCACCTAATAAATTCAACCTCTATTGGCTTTTACCAATTTGGTTCCGTATGTTATAAAATATTTACAATAGACTGAATAGCTTTATCTGTGCGAAATATGGTAAAAGAGCTTATTATTGGGGTCACTTTATTATGTGACTAGCTGTTTTCCGCGGCTCTACTCGCGTAAATATACTATCGAGTATCCCGCGGGAACACTGTACTTTTCTGAGATGAAAAGTAGCCTATGATTTAATCCAGAGCCTAAACTACTACCATACCAAATTTCATCAAAATCCGCTCAGGAGGTTTTGCGTGAAAGAGGAACAAAGATCCATCCATCCATACATCCTCACAAACTTTCACATTTATAATATTAGTAGGAAGAATGATTAGTACTATCCTGTAGGATATGGACACTTAATATTACTATGGTGTCATGATAGTAACTATTCTGTTTATATCAATCTAGTATCTACTATAAGTACTAAGTAGGTACAGTTGGTCCTGTGGTTAAACCGTGTCAATTATAAAATATATTATAATTAATACGTATTACCTGCTGCTTACATTTCTGGTCTTAATAATCCCTAACCCCCTTGAGCCTCCGGTAACCTCCTCCGGTAAAAAAATATTAATTTATGGTTGTTAAAACTTTTGTTGTGTTAATATATTTTTGTTGTTTATATGAGCAATAGTAATAATCCACAAACAGAAATTATCTTACCATGAAGTTTCCATAACACACTTTAAAAAATAGTTGACAAGATTAATCGTTGTAATAAAATATATAAGTTGAATAACTCCTAAATTTCTCTAGAAAATTAATTCCCCGCGTTAGCTCCAAATTAAAATATGAATTTCAATACTCGCCACCGCTAATGGCCTAAGTTTATTAATCGCCGATATAAATAAAGAATGTATATGTCCGAGACCACAGTCAATCCTAACGTTAGAACAGTACAGTGTTTTTTCCGTGAGGATTCTGACATGTCCGTTTGTTTTGGTTTTTTATAACACCCAATCTATTCCCTAATGTGATTTCCATACAGGTGTTCTAAAAGGTAAAATGAAAATATTATAAAATTTTCTAGGTGATGGTCTTCGATTGTCCTTTTAGCTGCTGCATGCAATTATAGTTAAACAGATAATTTAAATGTTAATCTTTAAACGAGGTTACGACAACAGTCACATATATTCTTCTTTAAATTACTGCTGATTCTAGAATATTATGGTAATAAGACACTATTTGCAATTACGGGAGTCGCAATATGTAATGTGCCGGTCGGGTCATTTATAAGGCTCATCGTAATTAAATAAGGGGGAGGTTTTAGCGACTTTAATCATTACTGAAGTTGACGTTTGCATCAGCTGTGTCAACTGCCGGCTATGCTAATTCTCCTTACGACCTCGACATACCTGATTCGAAGACGCTGATCCACTTTCGGTATATTTCGATCCGAATTTATTATATATAAATGTTAATTAAAGCAATGAGGAATAGCATTCCTTGACGGATTTCAGCCGTTTTGAAGCTTAAATATTGCTTGCTTATGACATATTATTCAATCTAGTTCCAGATTGTATACACCTGTGCGGATAGCGTGAAGGTGGCGTGGTGACACTTGTTATGAGGAAATAGCTGCTGTACGCTGTGTAACTTAATATTAATTATAACAATGAGGGATTTAAGCAAAATTGTAAGTATTTTTTAAATTATAGCATGTTTAAATAACGGTTGTTTAATAAAACAATAGTACATATAATTTAGGTAGTAATCTATGCAGACCATTTAATAATATTATGATATAAATTTAACTTTATTTGATTTAATAAATGCCGAGTATCAATAATTATATAATATTGTTTTGAAAAAAGAATGTTTTAACACTTGTTTACAAGTTTCTCTATAAGGTAATTATGAATAAATAACTGAATCTTGAATAGTTAAATGGTCTTTGAGTGTTGGTATTTGGTAACTAATTATAATTGAAAATATAAATTAACAATTTCCGAATAAAAAAAATTGTGTTAGTATAAAAATAATAGAACTTATTTTGGCACTCTATCTTTAAAACAGGTCTCAAATAAGGTAACCAAGAAGAAGTATTTGTTCAATAGAATTGTTTTTTTATTTCGTTTTGTGAAATGTATTCGAGAAAGTAATTTAAGCCCTCATTTTTGCTGAGATTAAAAGTAATATTTATCATACCTAATTTACGATATAAATAGGTTTAGCTTCTATCTCATTTACAAGGAGATTGTAGTTTCGTTTCCCCTTAACAGGTAAAAAGATATTATCACGTGATAAAGTCTTCGTGACATTAAAAAATTATACTATTTAATATATAAGTAATATTTAGTAACTGGTTTGTATGAATATACAAATGTAATATCTACATATTTAGTTCATAGGTCATTTTGACCACGCGATCTATTAGCCGCAGGGCAAAAACGTGATTGTACTTCAATTTTTTGGCACGTTTAGTAAAATGTATTTTTATAGAGAACTATAATTAATTGGCTTTGCCCGCGTGAAATTAGGTTTTAAACTTTCATCCCCTATTTTACCCACCTAGAGTCTGAATTTTGGATATCACGTACTAAATTCATACGAAATATCATGCAAATATGTCCAAAGAATAAAAAGTTTTATACAAACTTTTATCCCCTATTTTACCCCCTTGGCCATCCACATTACGTCACGCAAAATTTCAACTTTTTGAAAACTTGAATTGCCTCAGAAAGCTCGATTGCCAAAATAAAATATTTTTGAGTTCCTATTTTATTTTTGTAACAACATCAAATCATGTTATCATGATAACATGCTTTGATGTTGTTACATTGTTGTAAAATGCTTCTGTTACATGTTACATATTGTAACAGAAGTTTTTTTTTATTTTTCACCGATCAGTTACTATGACACATATACAAAAAAATATTGCAGTTTCAAATTAATTTTATATGAAATATATGAAACAATAAATTAGTAGTATGCCATGTTTTTTTTATTTAGGTCTACAACCGGTTGTATGAGACAAAATCATAGATATGCATGACTGACCTTTTTAGTAGTTTATTTGTCTCGATATAATTTCGATATTAATTTTTATGTAGCATGCGAATTTCGACAAGTGGCGAATTACTAAAGAGAATACTCGTAGTATCTAGTCGTTCTAGAAAATGGTAAAAGGGATAGAAATTTCCAAGATATTATCCAATTATTAAGGTGTGTGTCTTTAAGAAAAACTAAGGGTCAGCTCATATCAAGAAGCGACGCGATAATCGTCAACGTCATGTTGCGTCTCGGTGTGAAGTGACGCTTAAATGAATTATTAATATAATTATATAGAAGTAGTCAGATAAAGCACATAATATTAAAAAGTTACTACGTATAGTTCAAGTAAAATTATAATCCTAAACTACGTAGCTGCATTACTTTAAAAACTTTTCAAACTAACATTTGTCTCGATTCCGATCCGGGCACACCGAAAGGAAACGATTGATTTGACATGGTGCTGAATTTTTGAGATAGCTTTATTCTAAGTTGAACTTTATTTGGTATACAAGAAGATACACGTTTGACGTTTAATTTTAAGAGTTCGAATGTCAAGTTGCATCGCGCTATACAGTGCATATGCAGTGTATGGCTGATGTCATATGAAACGTGTGTGATTTTGAGTAGTGAGTAAAGTTTAATTTGGAAATTGCTGTCTTAAAAATACAGCGCCGCGCGCATCGCTTATCATCGCAATGTGAACTGACCTTTTAGAAGACATTTTTGAATCCTGGAACGAACATGATGATAATTATTTTTCTATCTGAATTACAGGTCATCGTTGTGTCATTATTCGTCGCTGCACACTGTTCACCGTATGACGATGGAAAATGGAAACACAAAAAGTACGATGCATACGACGACGGGAAGTATTATAGGCCTCGAACTGAAGGCAAATACGTTCCGGGGGACGAAGGAAAGTACACATACATATACCAAAAAGGAGTGTGGCCGTATGACGGCACCTACAAACATTTAGAAGTAGGTGACAATGAATACGCGATATACGCACCTAGATTCCCCTACACCTATGCAGCAATTAACGCTTTGACGGACACGTACGAGTCCCCGGATATTCTAACGTTAGGAGATTTTGGACAGGGAGTGCCAAATTACTTCGGTAACTACCACGCTCAACAGGAGAAACAGCAACAGAGGGGTAGCAAATATGAAAACAATGGAAGATATGAAAACAGTGGAAAGTATGTAGACAGTGGCAAATATGGTGACAACGGAAAGTATGTGAAGGAACAGAGAAAGCCCGTTAGTCCGAACATGGAGGCAATCAACCAGTAAGTACTTACTTATTTTACTACACAAACGGAAACGGTATACACTCACACTCATCTTAGGGCATATATAGGCTACCTAGAAGTATCTAGATAGTCATCAGGCTACAGCGAGCTCATAGTAGTGTAATTATAAAGCTCGTTCTTAATTTTTACAAAGTGCGAAAGAAAATTGCTAGCTAAAAATTTTATGATTTGGAGGTAGGGATGTGTAATAATTAAGAAAAAGCAAACTCCGAGCAAAGGTTGGTAACCTGGGTAAGGTTACCAACCTTTGCTCGGAGTTCTGATAAATAAAATAAAAAATACACAAAAATATGGCTCTGTCCCATTTGGGTTTATCCCATTTGGGAGCCGTTTTGAAATTTTGATAAAACTCGGTGTGTCCCTTCTGACCGGAATTCACACCCAATTTTTGCTTTATTCGAAAATTCGTAACATTACGAAACTGCTAATCGGACTGTCATAATAGAGACTAAATTATTGATAGACAAAAAAAAAACATATATTATTATGTAGCTTAAATGCGCAGTTATGCAGCGAAAACCCCAAAACTCCCTCATATTAAATTTCATGGTAATATTTGCAGTCGATTTCGAGAAACCATTTATTTATACACAATATTGTCATGTTTAAAGTTTAAAGTATAAGTATAGATGTATGCAATAACCTAAGCTGATTGGGAGTAGTGTCAGTAACTTTGCCCACTTACTTCTTTACTTTTTTCACAATATTAATAATTATTATAGTCATATACATTATGTATATATAATAAGTATATACATAATGCTATAATATAATTATTATAGCGTCATGTATAATAATACTAATTGTGCATAAGTTGGTAGTTCAATTATCGGAGAAACACGTTGGTACAGACTTAAATGCATTATACAAATAAATTGCAGTTATATAATACTCGCATTAAGTTGTCAGACAAAAAAATCCATGGTTTAGGTATATTTCTATTAAATTAATTGTATGATAATATATTAATATATTGCTCTACTAACATAACATTTTTTTAATAATTGGTATACTTAACTTTGTAGCAATTGTATGATATAATAAGAAATATATAGGATGCACGATTTTCCCTTTGTTAAATCATGATTACCATTGAACTATTTAAATTCTTCATGGAAATTTTGTAATGTTACTTACGATTCATTAAGGGCCTGTTTCATAACTTGCATATTATATTGTGTTGAATAGCTTATCCGTAAGTTTTGTCGCGGCTTATTTGATACTGAGGGACAAAGACCAAACATGCAAATAAATAATTTATCCGACGCTTATCAGTAGATTTTGAAATAGGCTCTATAATAGTGAATTTACTAACTTTTAATTACCGTAACATCCAATCACTCATTTAAAAAGCAGGTGATACAAATACGATTTATTGTGTTTGTTGTTCTTTTCATTTATTTATTTGACTTCATTTATTTGACATGTAGAAAGATTAAAGCCTACTATGAGTTACTGACATTATCGTCACAGAAAATGTAAGAATTCTGTCGGGTTACAACAATTATTGATAGGTACAACTTATTACTCAACCTTCAAAACTGAAGTCATCGAGCAAAAAGTGTGCATCATATTATTATGAGTTTCATAAAACTCATAAAATCGCGTATTATACAGACGATTTGTCGTTTCCGCTTGTATATTAATTAATATTTCCTGTTTCCGCTAACGTCAAGAACTTTATATTTAAAATAAATAAATTGAAATAATTATAATTCAATAACACGATAGTGAATTGTTACATTGTTTAAAGCTCAATTCACACCAAAACGAAACGATTTGCGTGTCGTGCGTGACGATGTCGCTGTATTTTTAAGAGTACTCTAGTCAACGGCTCAAACGCAGTGCGGCGCGCGGGTAAAATGCTTGTTATTTCACCTAAAATCGGGGGAAAAAAGGATTTAGCCATAAAATAGTAATCTATACTTATAAGAGAAGCTATAGTGCATACAATATTTATACTACTTTGTAAAGTATTTTAGAAATGGCGTCCTCAAATTACGCGAATCGACACTCAGCTGTTGGTGTTTTATGAAAAACTATATCTATAATATCTATATTTAATATAATAAATTTGAAATGTTTGTTTGTTTGCATTGGATAGGCTCGGAAACTACTGGACCGATTTTGATGAAATTTGGGTCAGATGTAGAGTCATGGGGAAAACATAGGCTAATTATTATCGCGGAAAAATGAACGGTTTCTGCGAAATTTACTTTTGTGCGCACGAAGTCGCGGGAAACATTTAGTATGTAATATTTTTGTCTGAAGTAAAGTTATCTCAATTGCTGAATAATCAAACTGTGTATGTGCTTTGTTGCGCTAAAAATCCGATGTTTGGAGACAATTATTTTCTAAACTAATTAAAATTTTAGAAGTATAAGCACATCCCGACCTAGGTAATAAAAATCGATATTAAGTTTTGGTCTACAATGTGTGACTACAGTCTTTGGTATTGAGAAAAACCGACTAGTGCAGCCTAAATATAGCTATTTAAAATTGAAATATATATTATTCATTTTGCAATAAGATACACATTTCAATGTAAGAGCTCGAATGTCGAATTGCATCGCCCTGCACAGCACAAGTGCATGGACGTAAAAGAAAGGCGGACGGAAGGTGAGCTAAGTTTTAAGCATTTTCTGGCAACGACACTACCAGCCGCACTACCAGTAGTGTCGTTGCCAAATGAACGACACTACCGCACCTATTTGGGATCAAATTGTACAGTCAACAACGACATTATGTCTTTCGTTAGTACTGAGACCAAAGAGATTAACTCAAAGTTCTAACTTATGGTCAACCTCTTGGCTGATAAAGTAGTGTTATATTCCTAAATCACGCTATCGAAGCTTTCACAATTCACCACCCGCTCGGTCGGAGATCTCCCTTTGTGGCCCTTCCATGTTGCCACATTGGTGACCCTCGATAGAATACGCCTTCTGCTGGACATTATCTCCCCCGCCCGATCCTCCGTGCAACGCCAGCCAGCTTCAGCCTCATCTGGTATCTCGACCACCAGCCTCAACGCACCGCGGCCTGGTCGAACCATCATTGGCTTCATAGAGCACTTTCACTACAACGACCTATCAGCAAGCGAGCATCTCTCCTAGTCAGCACGTAGTATATTTATAATATTAGAAGGAAAGTAATCATTAGCATTACTGATCATTGTTTGTTAAGTCCATGGATCTGTAATATATAATATTTGAGGTATATCCCCAACTATATGTACTACGGCCTCACACTGAGAATACTGGAGGCCTAAGGGGGAAGGGTACCTACCTACTTTCAAATAATTTGACTATTTCTTTGCCCCCTTGTTTTTGAAGTCAGTGCCAAACCAAAGGAATGCAGAAATCCTTGAATTTAAAAATCTTACTAATATTAAAAATGTGAAAGTTTGTGAGGACGGATAGATGGATGGATGATGGATGGAGGGAGGTATGGATGTATGATATTTGATTGATTTAATTATTTTGCTCGCTTAAATACAGTGTCCCAAAGTAACACTGTAACTACTTTTCTGGATAAAAGTAGCGTATATTTTAATAATTTAATACAGCCTAAACTACTAGCATACCAAATTTCGAATCGAATGAATCGAAATACGGTCAGTAGCCTTTGCGTGCAAGAGTAACAAACATCCATCAATCCATTTTTTTTTTTTAGATCATTATTGTTTTTACCTTTTTATTTTAACTAAGCATTGTTATTAATAAGAATCTTCGCTAGTTTGATTAATGACCTTCCAAGGATAAATCAAAATGTTATTAGAAAAACATAACATAACATTATAATAACAAACTATTCTCTACATTCTGAAAAGCACGTGTTAATTTTTTGCAAATATATTGTTTTTTTTTTCATTCACACAAAATATTAAACGGATTTTGGTTTAGAATACAATTAATATAACATAAAGATTAAAATGTGTTTAAAATCAGATGTTCTCTTTCATCCGTATAAAATTTCTCGTGGATTGTTTACCTAAGGTACTTGAGGTAGGTACCAAAACCTACAAGTCCATTTTATCGGCAATAGCTTTTTTATATTTCTTTTCATCTTGTCATGGAAAAGAACTTGTAACGATATTCGAATTTATGCACATTATAATATATTTTTTGCTACATATTTTAAAGATTATTGATGTCGTATTATTCATCCAGTTTGTAGTTATTTGACCTTTTCGGGTTCCGGTTAGAGGTCGGCGCTCAAGGTTTTTCCGAATATTAAATAGAGCATCTTCAATATCCTTGATTCGGCGTAATGTCATAACAGGATTGTCGGTATACTTATTACATAATATTTGAATGTGTTCTAAATTTACAACCTTTAAAAACGCCAACTCACATCTATATCTATGGCTCAAAATAATATCAATGGCGATAATGAGAATCTAGAAAGTATATCTAATTATCTACGAAACAATACCATTGTAACAACTGCTAGACCTATTTTGATGAAATTTGGCACATATATATTTTGGAGTAGAGCGGGGAACGGGGAAGGACAAAGGCACTTTTTTATTGCGGCAAATTTTACGGTTCCAACGTGATTTTCTTTTGCGCGAACGTAGTCGTGAGCAATATCTAATTGATCAATAATACGCATAACAATACAGTACCTGGGTAACTGAGCTTTGCTCGGAGTTGATAACTGATAAATAAATATAAAAAAGAATCAAAAAAATATTTATCTGACCGGGATTCGATCCCACCACATTTTCGAACAAAGCAAAAAATAAAAACCAAAACCAAACTGGCAATGAGACCGACTTTATAGAGTCGAAAATATTGATAAATTTTACATATATTGTTGCAACTTACAGCTCGAAGAATCAAAGAAAACAATTACATAAGTAGATTACAAATTAGAGCCAATTACAAGTCTTCGCAGATATGGATTTTGTGTCATAAATATTTGATGTAATTTTTTTGAGTTGCCATTATTAGCAACGTTTATTCGGCTACTTTATTTTTCCATTTATTTATGTAAAACCAGGGATTAAAACCTCTAACATAGATACATCAATTTCAAAGAACTGTACTATAACTGCGCTATTTATGAGTAACAGCCTCCGTGGTCTAGTGGTTCGAGCATTGGCTCTCGACTCGGAGGTCGTGGGTTCGATTCCCGCATTGGAACAACAAAAAAATGTTGTTTCCAAGTTTGGTTAGGACAATGCAGGCTGATCACCTGATTGTCTGACAAGAAAGATGATCCATGCGTCGGATGGGCATGTAAAAAGTCGGACCTGCGCCTGATCTCTCGCCAGTCGTGTCGGTTATCTGTCCCACTGGATTATGAGAGTAAAAGGAAGAGAGAGTGCTCTTGTGTACTGCGCACACACTTGGGCACTATAAAATTACTCCTGCGTAACTGGCCTAGTTTCAATGAAACTGGTCACCGTCACCGAAATCGGTGTGGGGAGTTATTATTATTATTATTATTATATTGTTGCACGGCGAAAGGAAAAACATAATATATACCTAACTTAAAAATGCGCAGTTTCCCAGGGATAAAACCTACCGAGACCAAATTTATTGCCCCGAATCCCCCTGTATACTAAATTTAATGAAAATCGTTGGAGCCGTTTCCGAGATTCAGATTATATACAAGAATTGCTCGTTTAAAGATATATTTGCATTCAAAATATATTCAAAATGTATATTTAGTGCTATGCGTCGGGATAAATTAATTAAAGCCTTTGTAAAACGCAAATTCCTATACTATTATTTTATAGGCGACAAGGGGGTATTGCGCCGATCGGAGAATATTGAAATTTAATAAAAAAAATTGCTATAAATATTTGAGACAAAAATTGCAAAAACTGAAAGAGCGTCCCTCTCTAGTCTTGTCTTAGTTAAATACTTAAATAATTTTAACACTCGTGTGACTTATAGACAAAGAGAAAAAAGGTTCTAACTTAAAAAAGGGGTGGGCTTAGCATATTTTTAAATCAATTTTTAAATGAAAATTTTAAAACATATATTTTTTTGGGTTTTACATAACACCAATTTTCAGTTAAATCGAGCGCACAACCCCTTTATTATTAATTGCTCTTATTTAGAGCTCCGTGGCCGTTTGATTCGTACTCGAGAGAGTGCAGTTTCGATTCCCAGGTTGTGGCGTGTACCAATGAGATTTTTTCAGATCTCAATAGGCAAGCGGACTGATTTTTTTTTATTGCATAAATGAATAGTACTCTTAAATATGAGTAACTTCTCAGAAGAAACCGTATATCAAAAGTCAATATTTTCAAAGGTACAGCGATTTGTATACAATATTTCGCGAGTCTTTATACCAAAAAAATTTTTTTTTTGCGAAATTGGTAAACAAAACCTACATCATTAGTTTACTCACATCATATACAAAAACATTCATTATGGTAAGTATGAACTTAAACGCACAAATATCGGAGATATTTACAAATATATTCCTGCGGCCATATACTTCATATACTACTTCATACTACTTCATATACAAGTGACGTCATTTTTAGGTCGACTTTAGTATGGAGCGTTTTTAGGAGGCTCGCGAAATTTTTTATACAAATCGCTGTACCTTTGAAAATATTGACTTTTGATATACGGTTTCTTCTGAGAAGTTACTCATATTTAAGAGTACTATTCATTTATGCAATAAAAAAAATAGTCCGATTGCCTATTATGTACATTAAACCGACGCTCTAACGGTGAAGGAAAACATCGTGAGGAAACCCGCACATGGTTGGCCCCAGACGTATTGACCAAATAAATGACCAGTCATTCCTCTGGAAGTCTGGACTAGGCTCGCTGTGTTGTGAGAATGCCGTATGTGCTTGGGCAACCATACGATATTTAAAAACCGACTGTCCCAGACTGTACAGCATTTTAAGAGTGGTTATTTCTCTCGCAGAATACGCATTTATTCATAAATAACTATTTCAACTGATTTAAAAACTAGTTAAAATAACTAAATTACTACTTAAACTATATATGAGTTATTATTATCATTTAAAATATTTATTTTAAAATATCTGTGTCAATACACGTTGTTCTTTCTCGAAAATTTTCCAATAATATTTCTCACAGTTTAAACCTTTTCTGAACTTCCACAATGGTGGACCGAAATTAGCTAAATCAGTTTAATTGTTCTCGATTTTTAGTGAGCCATTGGGATTGCAATATTTTTTTATATAAAAAGAAAAAAATATACACACGAATTGAGAACCTCCTCCTGTGTTTCGGAAGTTGGTTGAAAAGAAGAAGATTTACTTAAATTATAATATTATACGCTAGGACTAGTATGCATCACCATAAAATATGTATTGTGACGTTACGTGTACGTTAGAACTATCAGTGTGCTTAGTGCGAGTTTTTATCACTACTCGACATGAAAAAGTAAACTACAATTTGTATGGTATCGAAACAACGCCCCTAGTGGCAAAAATAGGAAACATAATTAGCGAGTGTGAGTTTTGTGGATTTTAACTAATCGAGCGTCGTCTCACACTCACGTTCGAATGTGGGTGTTTCAGCGCTTTGATTGGTTGTTTCAAAAGTCTTGCGAGTGCCAGTTGCACATTTTGACATTCGAATAGTAAATTTGTGTTAACGACGTCGAAAAGTTGTCACCCCGCGCTCACTTCCAATTTCTCAGTGACTAGGTAGTGAATTGCGGTAAAAGCATTTATAAAAGAACATTTTAGCAATTAATTTGCTATGGCAGGACGTTTTTTTCGCGTGGAGGATGTTTGCGGCTGCTCAATCTCAAGACGACCGCAATTTTATTGCAAAACACGAAGCAAGAGTACATCTTTCGATCCTTTATTGGACATTATTGTTTACCGATTGTCACACTTACTGTTCCATGAATGTTATTATAGTATCAAACTGAGAAAAACTTGTTTTCATCATTTTTAAGTTTAAATACAATTTATTATAAACGAAATGTAAAATTGTGTAAAATGCTTTGCAAATAAAATTCAAAATTTCGGCGACTTATGTCAGTGTCACAAACAATAACACTCGATATAACCCGTCACAATCTTGATGACAGCAGCTTCTTAACAAAATAATACAGTAAAAATGACATTCAATTTGGACGGTTAATCTCACAGTGAAGTCGTGCTACCAATATAACAAAAATAAAAAAGCGTACTCTCGGTGAGGAAACGCGTTCGATTAGTTAGATTGGATAATGACTCGCACTCGTTAGCGCAAAAAGTAGTAAAGTAATCGAAAAAATTTGTGGGACTCACACTCAGCACACTGAGGTCTTTACGTGACTACTTAGGTTATCCTATCTTTACGTGAGTTTGATATCTAGGTACCGTGCCCCTTGCCAAGACAAGTGAAGCGCAAGAGCACTACCAGACCACCTTTTCTTGAAGCGTTTCGTAAATTTTTTGAACCCTCATAACTTGGGTTTGGTTTATACCAGATGAACGAAATTTTCAGGATATGTATCCCAGCAGTGGACTTATTAAACATGTAAAATTTTGATTGCATGGGTCTTATACTTTAGAATTAATTGATATCTAAAACACCTGATTTCGTCACTAACTCACTGATGATCAACATAATTACTGGGTACTTCTGGATGTCCTAGAAAGCTGAGTATTAGCACATAAACAACATAAAATTTGTCAAACTTGGAACTTTTACTCTCCAAAGTCCTAAATTAGGGTATGAAAATTTGTAAGAGACTTACCTACGCAAGTTCTTATTTTAGGGGTGAAAGTTGTTGCCCTACAACATATATAACGCGGATCCCTGATCCGCGTTATAAAAAGTAATAAAAAATAAAAATAAAATAATAAAATATTGTTATAATAACTAAAAAAGAAGCGAAATCCCACCAAAACATTTTCATGTAAAGTAATGTCAAGACGATATTAAATAACTTGCACTGTCAAAAAGCTATCAGATCTCATGTAAAACGAAAGCTTCTGACTCATACAAACTTCTAACTCTACAAGCCTAACATCACAAACTCTACACCTTAGTTAAGTTATGTGACGGGGAATGACTTAAAGCAAATTTTTATCGCGAAAAAATATATAGTTCGCAAAAAATACATTAATTTTGCACGCACGAAGTCGCAGGCAACATCCAGTCATATAATAAAATTAAGGCGTAGGTACCTAACCTAATAGTACTAACGTTTTGTTGCGGTTCGAAAACTTTGATTTATAATTATTGTTTATGGCCGGAATATTTTCCTTAACCAAGACCTTTGTAAAAATGAATAAGTATAATTTAGTGTTTCGAGACTAGCTTATGCTCGCGGCTTTTTTGGCATTAAATTAGGCTTATTTCTATCCTCGCCCTATATCCGTTGCAAAAGCTTTTTTACCCAAACGTATTAACAGTATACTATTATTCCAGTTTATAGGTGCAAAAATCCTATAATTACTTATTTATATTACCTACTAGCTGTCACGACACGTGTTGTTCTGTCTTAAATATGAACTGGAATGAATAAATAACGACAATGGAACCTACGTCCAGGAATAGGTAGTAGGTAATAGATGTAGGTGTAGGAATAACACTTACACCTACTCCTACAACCTATACCTTTTCCAATAATTCTTACCGTTTAAACCATCACTGAACTTCCACAATTATTTCAAGATCAAAAGTAGCTAAATCGGGTCCAGCAGTTTCTCGAGTTTTAGCTAGACATTGGAATTGCAATCCGTTTTTATATAATACATAATACCACGTAACACCTTTTATGTCAAGTCCCTCGGGAACGCGATAAAAAAATTCCTATGTCCGGCTCCTGATTCTGAGCTACCTACTCACTAATTTTCAGCTTAATCAGTTCAGCCTTTCTTGAGTTATAAATAGTGTAACTAATACGACTTTCTTTTATATTTTTTAGATAATAATATTATTATATAAACCTGGGAGAATCGTTAGTTTAGTCCGGTCACATTTTTAAGCTAATATTTTTTACTCATTTACTTCAAACTTGGGAAGATAATATATCTGGATTGAAGAATCTGAGTATTTTTATATATTTTTAAGGATATTTTACATCTCCGTCCTAAAAAATCACTACCTACATACTCGTAAAAATTTTAACAAGTGTTCATATTTTATATCATATATTTTATATCTAATCAAACACCCAAAAAAGTTTAATTTTTTAAAAATTACGAACTTGTCCTTTTTTATGGCTAACTTACCGAAATTTAGTCAAAATCGATTTAGCGGCTTATACGCATAGTTCTATTGTATTTTTTACACCCTGATTTACATTATTGGCATATTTTTAACATGGATACCTATAATATTGTATCGTTTTTTATCAGGGACTATGTAAGATTTTAACAGTGAAAGCATATTATAAATTGGTCCAGTATTTCTGCGTGAAAGCATAATAAACAAACTCACATTCACATTTAAAATATTAGTAGCGATTTACTCGTGCAAAATATTATTAATAATAAAAAAATTTGCTCGTCCCTTAGCCTCCATGAATAGCTCTCAAACGAGTTAAAGCACATTAAAACCCACGATTTTGGCACGACCTCATTAGTTTTATTTTCTTGTGGTAGTTAAGAAATTCCAATCTAATAAAATTCTTCGTTATTACTTGGAATTAGGGAAAAATTATTGTTGCAAATTAACAAAATTGCAGGTCCTAAAATATTTGAGTTGCTTCTCTTTAATAGTTGTAGTGGGCCTTTTTATATCTATATTACATAATAAATATAAGTTACCCTTAAAAACCTAAAGTTTTGTGTTATTTGTAAAAATTGTTTAATATTGTTTATTTTTCTGATAATATGATTTGATTCTTACAGTTAACTTTACTTTTTACAAAACTGTAGAGCAAAATACATCTCATATTATAGTACTGTCAAATCTCGAGACAATTTTAACTGATTTTACCAAAATAAATGCTAAATTATGTTTTGTGTATCTTTTCAGATACTTCACTCCGACGTTGAAATTGCAAGATGGCGAGAAATTAGGAACTGTCTACAACTACAAAGGCACCAAAGTACTCACCACTAGCGAAGAAGCCAGAAACAAAAAACTAAAACTAGAGTATGAAGTATTTATTAGAATCGTAGACGATTTAAAGAAAAGAAAGTAACTCCTAAACTATTATATATTTTACTATTACTGATAATGCATGCGAATGGAACTTAGTTAAGTTATGATTATATACTTTACACAAGTTTTTGTTTTATTATAAAATTAACTTATGCCGACGCACTAATATTTATTAAAAGTTTGTATATTGTATGGGACGACTAGTCAAAAGAAAATGTGTGAGCATTGAGCATGTATTATAATTAATTTAAATTAACTAAGTTATAATGTAAACCAATAAATAAAGGTAACTTTACCTTCAAAACTAAATTCATTTGTAACTTTAATATCCTACCTAATTATTGTTCTAGTATTTTAGAATATATTAATTTACTTTAAAGTACAAATAGATTGTGTTTTAAAAATTGTTTTTAAATACATAAATCGTACACTGCCTATGTTTGTGTTTAAATTTTTACCGATTGATCGCCTTAAATTTTAAAATACCTAAATACTATGTTACTTGAGGTCAGTTCAAATTGTGGATTTATTTTCAAATGATTCTAAGATAATTAATAATTTAAAACATAAGTTACATTTACCAATCTCACTTGAAATTCACACTTTTTTTAATTTTAATTTTATTTATTATTAAAGAGTTGTCATTAATATAAAACATTTAAATAAAAAAACGTTTGATACAATTAGTAAAAAGTAATACATTAATAATAAGTGGCAAAAAAACCATATCTACGTTAATTGTAACTTAAGTTATCTGGTGAATCAACCCCAGACAACTCCAGATAATAAAGTCTAGCGCACCGTATGTGAAATCCTTAAGTACCTATCTAATAAAAAAATTATACTGGTAGAGAACCACAAAAAATATATTGAGTAAATCGCAGACTAAAATTAATATTAGAATATCATAATTAGAATAAAATAAGTTTAAAGAACGATCGTCTGTACGAAGCGCGATGTTTCGTTAAAATGTTAGTCCTCGTATTTATCCTCCTGATAAATACAAAATGGAATGTCTATTTTAATCCCACGCTAGGTAATCAGCAGGTCAAAAAATGTACACACTAAAATATTATTATAATCAGAAATCATCTCTACAATGACAAATTGTTAGACCTGTCGATTTTGTCACCCATACTTGGCGCTAGGTTCCATTAAGATAGTACGAAGTGGGAGGGAAATAACAATAGCAAGGCACTAAAGCCTTTAGGAATTTGCCACAATAGAATTCTTATATAATCTCAGTAAAAACATTGAAAGTGATTTCACCTAAATGGATCCAAAGACTAAAATGGAAAGTGGTAGTAGGTATTAAAATGATAAAATTAAGTTCACATGGAAACTTGATTTCGACTTAACCATAATCGATTACATAATTTTGAGAATTTTTACTAGGAGACTTAAATCCTGTGTTTAATTGTTGTAATTTTTTTGTTAATTTTTTTATATTATTATAATGCAAAGATTCTTTAAAAGTTATTGCTATTGAATAGGTATAGTTAAAAATAATATTTATTTTAAAATTCCTGCAAAAAATTTCAAGTCCTGATATTATAAGGCTTGATTTTTGATAAATAAGAATATGTTTTTAAGTATAAAACCAAACTTAAATATTTTATGTCCAAATAGGTGTTACTCTAACACTTATAGAATTGAGCTACATAATGACTTATTATTTCATAGTCATTAATGAATTATTATTATTATCATAGGATTGGGAACTATCCTGGCGAGAAGAACCGAGCACATTCAAAGTATAACCAATCCATCGATATAAATATATATCATCTGGAAGATTGAAATGATTCTCTCAGATGATTCTCGATCTTTCCCTTTTTTCTATAAAAGTGTATCTATATTTTATATAAAAGAAAATAGCAAAATACTTATAACACTTGCCTTTACTTTTCATAAAAGCCATTTAATTGTTATGCCTTGTAAAGTTGTGTTAGATAGTACTTTTAGTTTAACTTAATATTTTTCCCCTTTACATAAGAATGTAAAACATCTTGCCCGTTTACCTAATTTATTTAATCAACTACGTTAGGGCATTTTACTTTGTAAACGTATTTTTAGTGTACCTACTGTGTAAAATCATCATCATCATCAGCCTATCGCCGTCCACTGCTGAACGTAGGCCTTTTTTTTTTTTGTTTCCGGGGGGGAAAATGCATTACGCATACCACCCAGGCGTTGGGGGCACCCGAGTGGTGATGTGGGACTCCCGTATAGGCAAATGAGACCCACGGTATACCCACTAAAAACCACCCCCCACCTTCCTCCTCGCCGCCCTGCGGCCACGGGAACGGTATACACATCCGCGACCCCGCCGGCGGCAGCCGCACACATGCGGCTCCATCCACGGCTCGAAGGCCCCAGGCGCACCAGATGGTAGGGTGCGCCTCCCTCCTCGGCCTCCACCAGTACTGTAGCAGACTCCCCCCTAGGAGGCCACGGATACCAGCCACCATAACCGGTATCCGGTGGCAGCTCTGAGCTATAGTTCTGCCACCGACCACACCTCGGCCGCAGAGGATAGGGCAAGCGGCGCACCGTAATACCAACTTGCCTCTTCTTCTACGGCCCCACCAATGCCATTTACTGTACGGAACGGCCCCGCCAGCTCGCAGGGGGGTAGGGAGAGTGGCACAACACCACCACGCCTCTCCCCCTGCGATCCCTCCACGGCCACAGAAGATAGGGAATACGGCGCACCGTAATACCGGCACTCCTCTTCTTCTGCGGTCCCACCTCCTAGCGCGTCCGCAGCGGACTCCTCCAGCCCGCTGGGAGCGCCCTCCTCGGGCCAGCCGGCGGCAAACAAGCCGGCCCTGGTTGCCTCTTCGCTTCACCATGGGTGTCCAATCCACGGTTACTAAGCCCCACCGCCACGACAAGGCGTGCAACCATCGGGGGGCTGAACGTAGGCCTCCCCCAATGAGCGCCAACCATCCCGATCTTGGGCAGTCCACATCCATCCGCTGCCAGCCACCTTCTTCAAATCGTCGGTCCATCGTGCCACAGGACGTCCTACACTACGTTTGCCTAAGCGTGGTCTCCACTCTAATACTTGTCTGTTCCATCGATTGTCTGTCCGTCTGCAGACATGGCCAGCCCGCTTCCACTTCAGTGTGCTAATTCGTTGAGCAATGTCGGTGACTTTAGTTCTCTGGCAAATAACGTCGTTACGTATTTTATCCACCAGAGATACCCTTAACATTGCTCTTTCCATCGCACGCTTAGCAACCTTAAACTTATGAACCAAGCCTACGGTGAGTGTCCACGTTTCGGCTCCGTATGTCATTACCGGTAGAATGCATTGATCAAAGACCCTGGATAGGATAGGATCGACGATTCAAAGATGTCCCGGAGCTTTCCGAATGCAGCCCAGCCCAAGCGTATTCTTCTACTCGCCTCCTTCTCAAAGTTGTGCCGCCCGAGTTGAATGGTTTGTCCAAGATATACGTATTCTTGCACAACTTCGAGGCTAGCGCCATTTACGACGACTGTGTAAAAGTGAAAAACATATTTTTACGAGTAGGTATGTGGAGGAAAATAGAATCAACACTTTATTTAAAATTTCGATCAGTCGATGTTACAAATAAAATTACTTATTACAATTCTTGCGCGGATAATCCTAAGCCTAAACCTATAAAAATGACAAAATATTAAACAAAATACCACGATGACTCCTCAATGGAGTGCTAACTTATATTAGTAATCTTAATAAAGTAATATTTATGTTAATTGTGTGCGCCCAGTTACCTATTTAGTATGACAGGTTTAAGTGAATTCTTTTTAAATTAGTCATGATCAGTATCATCATGAGGATCCATAGATGATACTCGAGATAGTTGTTAAAATATTTAGTTAAAAATTTGAAGGTCTGAAATCTGATCTCAGTAATAGATTAGAGTAAAGGATACATATAAAATATTAATTAATTTTATAATTTAATTACGAGCAATATTTAAATTTTAATGTGCGAATATTTCTATTTGAATTTTATAATATAACTAGATGTTGCCCGCGACTTCGTGTATGCAAAAGATAATTTCGCGGAAAGCGTACATTTTTACGCGATGAAAAGTAGCTTATGTCCTTTCCCGTGGTGTACTCGATATCTGCGCCAAATTTCATCAAGATCGGTCCAGTAGTTTCAGAGCCTGTTCAATGCAAACAAACAAACTTTTCCTCTTTATGATATTAGTATAGATTAATAATATAGTTGGTACTATGATATACTCTACATTTCTCTAGCATCATCAGGTAATATTAACATTTACACCACGTATATACTAATCAATTGTGCTGCCTAGCAGCCCATTTCAATAACCTATCGACCAATAATAATTCAGTCATTTGGTAGTTTTACCTGGAAAGTTTTCCGGGAGTTTTGCAAATTGGCAATTTTATAGATTTTGATGTGCTCTTTTCGAATTTCAACTTTGCCACCTCGTATTTTTGCCGCTCGCACCGCCACATTGGAAAAATGGCGCCTAAAAGTAGTTTTTCGGCAATATCTCCTTTCCGACTCATTTTGTGTACATTTCATACAAAGTGAAACTACTGACAACGTCTGTATAGCAAAAAAAAAACTGGCAAATGATTTAATGGCGACGTTTTTAACAAATAGTTTAGATATAGATTATTGAAACGGGCCGTTAGTCTGTCAAGTGGCTTTTCTAACGTATCAAACAAAGACAGCAATTACATGGATTAATTATTATTAATCCATGTAATTGCTGTCTTATTAGAGAGTCTAAAAAGGCCACTTTAGGTGAACATTATATGCAATTCATATTAAGTGCGCCATTTTACGAATTTCTATTAAAAACTGTCAAAATTGATGTTTTCTGTCACACCTAAAGTGGCCTTTTTAGACCCTCAATAATGTTTAAATAATTAAGACCTTGGAGTACGGTACGTAAAGAACCTAATACAACAACGACGAATCCCCTGATTCAATGATATTGATTGTAGGCCCACAAGGCAATATTGATTTAATATATATTAACAATAGTTTTTATGAACCACATTGACGCATATTTCATACGTCTTATCTAATTCTATATATACATTTAGTTTCTAAAGATAGTATGATATTTAAAAACTAAAATAAGAATACCTACAGTGTTGTTTAGCGCAGAGTATATTATACTATGTCCTAGTGGTAGATCGTATCGGAAGGTGCGATTCCTAATTTTGGCGTGCACTAAAGATAACTTGAAGATAAACATTACGGACGCTTAAACGTTAATGAAAAATTTCGTGCTGAATCTAAGAAGATTAGGAAACTTTGATGGTTTGTAAAGTTTACCAACGACAAAAGCAGGAGCATAGACTACATACTAACTCTTCTCACTTTAAGGAAATACCTATGTAAGCCCTAGCAGCTGTGATAATAATGACTTGCAGTAAAAGGGTAGAAGTTTTCTCTTATTGAAAAAAAAAAAGATTGTTTACTATCTTTCAGGTGAGATTAGATGTACTAATTTTATTGTAGTTATCCGTACAAGGATGACTAAATATTGGATCCAAGCCAAAGTGATCGAACTGATTCGCATAGGTGGGCTTAATGGCGTTTCCGAACATTCTGCACACCAAATAAGCTCATATCAATGTCAAGTTAACAAATAGAAATAAAAATAAATTGCTTCTTCGTCTTATAGGGTGCCCTGTTTTGGAAAATGTTGATTCTATAAAATCTACTGATTGTTCCATAATGATATCATTGTATTTCGAGTAGTCAAACAAACTTTAGTCAAAATGAAGTCGATCCTGGTAAGCTAATTTTTGATATTATTTCATTTTTAGGTTACTAATTATTATTTATTTTTCTATTTAAATCATTCTTAAAATAATAATATCAGAAAAAAGTTTATTTATCGAACTTTTCTTTAAACTTTCTTTATCTTGTGCTTCTATATTATAATATACATAAAATGTATAGCGCCTATCTATTTAATATTTAACTGAATGCAGTAATATCAGTAGATAATATTATTTCTCGGTTAAAAAATTATTAAGTTTAAAACTTCACTGTAACTGCCTTGATCTTTATAAGATGGACGTATTTGTTATTAATAGTTCCAGAACTAAATATACAAATTAAAAACTTAGCCTACTTATTATGTTATATTATTTTGTTTTTCAAATTATTATTATAAATTTTAAATTATCAATAATTATTCTTTAAAGTTAGCATCAACAAAGTGTTTACATAGATTTCCATTTAGTTTAACGAGATTGTATATTTATAGGTGCAGTAAATATATACAAGTTGATTTCAAACTGCTCAGGGTTTATATTGGAATGTATATGTATATATTACAAAATAAAATTTTCTTTACAGCTGTTTGCCTTAACACTCTGTGTGATTGCTTTAACGAAAGCAGAGGACGACGGGAAGTACCGTGCAGAACGCTACGTTAGCGATGGCCGGTACTTCAACAATTATTACAACGGTCGCTATGACAACGGCTACAGGCACTTCTATGGCAACAACTATTACCCCGGCAACAACTACCACCCGGGCTGGAACCAACCCTACCCATACAACGCTAGGCCGTACTCAGACCTTCTTGCCCCGTTCGCCAGTTCCGGAAAAGATAACAGGTAATAAAAATTTATGGTTCTCAGTGGATTAAAGGTTGAAACATAGATCAATAATTTAATAGATGCGCTGGTGAATTTATGCAAATTGTTATGTTAATTTATAGTATGGCAGAAAAGCTTTTAGAGTTGGCTAGTTATAATATTAAGATATTTCAAGTTGTCTAACGGCCGGTTTCAATAACCTATCTACCAATAACTATTTGTTAAAAAAGTCGTCTTTCAATCATTTGCCGGTTTTTTGCGATACACATTTGACATATTTAACAAATAGTTATTAGTTAACCTATCTAAAAAACTTAAAACGGGCCGTAAAAGATTAAGAAAAAAATATATATCTTAGAAATACGCACAAAGTTTCTTAAGATGGCGAATCTTGACAGAATATTATGTGCTAGAAAAACTTGTCAAGGTCAAATAAGCAATAAAGTGATCTTCATTACCTAAATGATATTGGATTAGTTTTATACGAAATATTGCGTAATTTTAGAATATCATGGCGCCTGAACATGATTAGGTACCTGTTAAATATCATAATTGGTCTAGCAATAATGTAACTGACTTGTTGATAAATTATAAACTTGAGAATATTATGCTATTTGAATAACTAGTAATAAAGCTAGATCTAAGTTATAATATTTAACTGCTACTTATTTTACTTGTTACTTATTTCTTGACCACTGAAATATTATTCAATAAAATCTTTCTTGAGAAAAAACTAGCAATTTTGCTTTTATAATTTTTGCTAGTTGATTAAAATTATAATATTAATGTTTGTGAAGTGTTGCTATATCTTTTACAAAGGCGTCTAAGGTGATTTAAAAATAAGTAGTATCATCTTGTAGTTTGGTGAATAAACGACAGAAAGTTCGAGAATATAAATTTCTAATAACACATTTTTACGGATATTCAATAAAGACGTTTAACTATATATCTGTCACAGTTAGGTACTAACTATGAAAAAATTAAGAAAAGTATCATAACAATGTTTATTTTGTAATTTCAGTGCTGCCGACAACGCTGTGATCAAGCCGAAACCCATAGAAGCCAAGCCAGCAGTGACCATCGTTGCCCCGACAACCGCTGCGCCCAAAATCCAGCTCCCCACTACCGTGGTCCCAACCACCGCTCTCCCAAGAGTCGCTTACGCCAAATTCGGAAACGAGGGTTTGGCCAGGATCGTGTCTCAAGACAGCGACGCGGAAGCCACCGGCTACAACTACAGCTTCCGTACTGAAAACGGCATCAACGTAGGTGAAACTGGATTAGTCGACGCAGCCAATTCCCGTGGTGGTACCAGGGTCAAGGGATTCTACGAATACGTCGGTGACGATGGTCTCGTGTACAGAGTTGACTACACCGCTGACGAAAATGGCTTCCACGCCACTGGAGCCCATCTGCCTTAAACGACTGTTTGACTATGAACGAACTCGCTAATACAATTCCAATAAACTAATTTATTATTATGTTGCATTTTCATTTCTCGTCATTAGGGAAAAGTAAATTATATGAATTCACTAAACAATAACGAACTGACGTGCCTAGAAGGATATTTTCATTGGAAATATCTCAAAATATTTTTCGTTTTGAACTTTTCTCTATTATGTAAAAAGCAGTGGCGAAGGGTTCCTATAACTCCATTCCTATCGGCTTCCCTTGTCACTTACCTTTTGCAAACCTTCATAGAAATCCCTACCTATTATACAGGCTCCGGCTTCCCTATGAAGGAGAAGCAGCCTTCGCCACTGGTAAAAAGTACAATTAATATTATATTATGAGTCTTTTAATAAGTATGGTACTTGAAATTCACAAGTTATGACAATTTATACCTGTTATTCCAAATATCTGTCACAAATATTTCAGAGCTGTAGGATCTCATTTAAACACATTATTCTACTACTCTGTTTACCTTAACTCTCAGAAAAAACTTGTTTGGACAAAATATTTTATTAGAATTATTTATTCTATTTTAAAATGACACTAAAAGTTTTACATTATATTATATATTAAACATTACACACTGTTAAAGATTTTCTTTTTTATCATACAAATAAAACATGAATAGCGTTTAAAGTTATAAGCGACGAGCTAATGCCCGCAACATCATTTGCGAGGAACTATTATTGAAAATGGATCCCTATTTTTAACGGAACCCTTCGATAAAAGTAGATTATTCCTCATAATATCAGTTTGCTGCCAGTAAAACTGGTCAAAATAGGTCCAGATTTTTAGATATTAGCACAAACAGACAGTTTAAACTTTAGATGAAAGTTGTAGCTGTAATAAAAAAAAACGGTATATTGCTATTAACACTTTTAATAAATTAAATTACTAAACATAAATGATATTAATTATAATATTATACTATTATAGTAATAAAATCCAATTTTTTTTTTAATTGAAGGTTATATAAAATTTAAAAAGCTAAAATAGTCTAGAACTATTAAAATTAGATGTTATTACTTTACATAAGACAGTCGTTACTAAAATAACTGCAATTGGAATTATTAATTTTATTTTAAAACTAGCTGAACCGGGCCCACTTCGTTGGGCGTCCAACGATAATCCTAGGATAAAAGTATCCTAAGTTATCCCTTATAACATCAGCTATATAGCCAGTGAAAATCCAGTGGAAATCAGTCCAGCCATTGCAGAGATTAGCCGGAACAAGCAGACACAAAGACAGACATACAGACAGACGGATAGGCAAAAATTTTAAAAATATATATTTATTGTGAGTACCATAATATTTATACATTAATTATCATATGCATTAAGTGAAAAACTGTTAATTAGAAATAACAAACAAACGCTTCAATTTTACTTAACTACACCTACAACTTACACGTAATGATTAGCCATACAACATACAGGTGATGTGTGAAAGAGTTGTCGACCACTGACGGTTGAAGATTATTACAATACTCATATCATTAAACAAACAGTTAGTGTGAGATGGGTGAAAATTGTTAAGGTATAACATTATATTTTATATTTTAATGCTAAACTACAAAAAAAAAAGTGGTGGATTACCCTAATCACTAAAAAGTATGCAGTATAGTTAACCTATTCTCATACCTACCAAATATAATTGTAAAATTTCATAAAAATGGAGAGTTCTGTGACACACAAACACTGTGACTCGAGAATTTTAATTAAAATTAGATAATACGAGTATACTACTTGGTATTAATCACTCATGTGTATGTTGCTCTACCATTTTATTTAGGAGTAGAATTAATAATATTTACAATTATATTATTACAGCAAGCTATAATCTCGTTGATGTCTTTTATATGCAAAAAATATAAAATGTCTATACATACTTGTATGTATAGACATTTTATATTTGAATATGTATGAATTCATAGGTGGTAGTCCGTGCATATCTAAAGTTAAATTTTACTTATTTTACGTAGAGGAAATTAAATAAGCGCGTTGATTTTTTTATAGAAGACGGTGTCACCAACTTACCTACTGCGTCTATACTCTATACGTACTATTTTTGACCTTATTATTTGACAATAAAGATAAAATAATTATGGTACACCAAGTGTGCCGACAACAGTAGGTACCGAGATAATATGTTGTGTCGGTAAGTAAAATTTTTGCTTCTGTAGTACTTTGGCATACCTACATAGAATTTTGTTACTTTGTAGAAAAATATTTTTTTACCTAATGGCTCATTTCGGCCATTTTTCGGCCCGACGGTCTAGAGGTTAATTTGACTACATACATAACGCGTTGATTTTTTTATAGAAGACGGTGTCACCAACTTACCTACTGCGTCTATACTCTATACGTACTATTTTTGACCTTATTATTTGACAATAAAGATAAAATAATTATGGTACACCAAGTGTGCCGACAACAGTAGGTACCGAGATAATATGTTGTGTCGGTAAGTAAAATTTTTGCTTCTGTAGTACTTTGGCATACCTACATAGAATTTTGTTACTTTGTAGAAAAAATATTTTTTTACCTAATGGCGATGAGTGCCAAACGAATAAAAAAAACACCATCGACCCATCGTTGGTGTGAGTATTTACGTAAATTAAATCTTATGAAAATATATTTTTTAATAAAATATAGGCGCTATTTAAAAAAAATCAATAAAATTAGATGGCCTTATCTACACACCTTAGTATTAAGTGTTGGATTTGAATAATTAATATGAGCATCCGTTATAGTAAATATAGCTTTTAATTAGCATTCATTTAATTCATCTGTTCCCTGGCCAGACAAGGTTAGACGCAACCGGATATATGTAAAAGACTCATAGACATTTAATATATTTTATTGTCTTTTGATAAGTAGATATAAATAAAACTGACTAATTTCAAATTTTTTTTAAATACATAAAATATATCAGACGACCTCTGTGGCTCAGTTGGTTGAGCGTGTTGATGCTCAAGCCGGGGGTCGCGTGTTCAAATCCCGCCGAAGGAACACAAAGTTTTTCTGTGTTCCTGGGTCATGGATGAGTATTAAATATGTGTATAATATAATAAAAATCTTAAATATGTGTATAGTATAAAAGTATTAAATATATTTTCGTTGTCTGGTACCCGCAACACAAGTTCTTCGAGAACTTACCACGGGATCAGATTGACGTGGTGTGAAGCGTCCTTGGATATATTATTATTATATTATTATACTAGGTACCTATTATTATATTATAATATACAATATATTATGATAATATAATAAATACTTGGGACGTGATATTTTTCGAGAGTACATACCTGTGTGTTACCTTTTATCAAGCTCTGAAGGGTGTAGGTGCGTTAGCGTACTAAGCTGTTGTTCGATATTAAAAATTGTGAGTTGTTGTTACAGTAAACGTTTAACAGATTACTTTATTTTAATTATGGCACTAAAATTATCGCTGATAGCGATGCTAATAATAATAAAGAAGAAGACAAACAATATTGAATAGAAAATGCACTGATTTAACTGTATTGTTAATAAAAAACATAAAAGTCCATTCAATTTGTCAAAAACAATAGTTAAGTACTAATAAATACTCAATTAATACTCATAAATGTAATTTTATGAAAGCTTTTAAATTAATAAAGGATGTCAATGAAAATTTGTTATTCTCATGTTTTTATTAATAAAAAATTAAAATAAAATTTTGCATAATAATGTGCTATAAAGATATAAAATTAAATTTTATAACGTATTTTATGTTTCAACGTACAACTCGGTCGCTAGCCGATTTGAATAAAATATTTTGGCAGCACGTCTTGGTTCGTATTAAATATCTTTGTTATCTTCATACGTAAAGTATGATCTTGTCATCATAGCTTAATATGTTAAATGATAATGATGTCTTTTCATAGCTAGTACAATATTTTTAAAGGTATATTTAAACATTTCACAATAAAAAATTACATTTAGTCGTATCTTCTACGTACCTTTTTGAAATATAAAATACCGATAGAATGGGTTAAGTTCTATGTGATTTAATTTATTTATAATGTCCCCACACTGATTTCGGTGACGGTGGCCAGTTTTATTGAATCCAGGCTAGTTAAGCAGGAGTAATTTTATAGTGCCCAAGTGTGTGCTCACTGTACAGTACACAAGAGCACTCTCTCTTCCTTTTCTCTCTTAATCCAATGGAATGGATAACCGACACGACTGACGAGAGATCAGGCGCAGGTCCGACTTTTTACATGCCCATCCGACGCATGGATCATCTTACTTGTCAGACAATCAGGTGATCAGGCTGCATTGTCTGACAATAACCAAACTTGGAAGCAACATTTTTTGTTGTTCCAATGCGGGAATCGAACCCACAACCTCCGAGTCAAGACCTAAAGTTCGAACCACTAGATCATGGAGGCTGTTAAATTTATTTATTTATTTATTTAACAATAATTACCTAATAAGAAAAACATGCAAAATTTCATGAACTTAAAGATGCGATTTGAATTTTGTCCGTTGCATTTCAGTATTTGAGACGGCTTTGAATTTATCTATTTATCTAATAAAGTAAGTTCCTAATGGAAATCGCAATATAAAAAATCCAAACCAACAAGTAATGAATTACAACCAAAATTGCCTATAAAGTAAATTGTATTGTCATATTATCTACGTTTGTGGGGTAATTGTAATATTTTTAACCCATTGTACGTCATAATATTTAACATGTAACGCCTAAGCACCTAAATTAAAATAAAATTTTGCATTTGCAATTACATTTAAATTAATATTTTCGAAAATTTATCAGCTTTAAATGCAGAAAACGCCGCAGCACCGGCCGTACGGTGTACTTCTGTATCGCGCTATCGAAAACGCTAGACGTAATAATCTCTAAAAAAGAGGCTCACGAATATTTTCTAAATTTCTACTGCAGTAATTAAGAATTGTCCATTTAGGCAGTTGATCCGTTTTGTTGAAATGTCAAATAACATTGTATGGTAAATTTAACGATTAATTTGACTACATACATAATTTATTTTAAATTTCCCGCCATATTCATTTTATCAAATACTGAATGTTTCCCGCTACTTCATGCGCGCTAAAGGAAAATGTATGGTTCGTAGTACGGTAAGTAGTTTCGACTATTCAATTCAAACAAACAAACCTTTTTATAATATTAGTATACAGTATACTCCTCCTGTTAATAATATAGGTAATATATCAAGCAAGGTCTCGCACGTCGCATCGAGGTGATAGTGTCACGTTTTAACCCATTGGATACGACCCTAAAACATTTTCAATATTGTATACAGAAGTATATGGCAGTGAGTAGAGTTATTTGCTGAAGAAATTTTTTCTCCAAGAACAATATTCCACGCGGGCGAAGCCGCGGGCAAAAGCTAGTAAAACATAATAATATACCATTATAATAATAAGGTATATTATGTATTTAAATGAGCTAATATATTATATTATGTACGTATATTATCTCATTATGTACAACCTAAAACCCCATTCGTCTCGTTCACCGTTCAACTTTAAACTTATCTACAACGTGTTTTGTGTTATTTCCTTAATTTAATTCATGTTCTGGTTTTTTATTTAGGAATGTTAAATATTATACCTAGTAGTATTTAGAATTGAGCCAAATCTTTTTTCGTACTTAATTAGTGTATTCATATTTTCAATACTTTCTTGTTTTTCTTCAATGCAATGATATTTTGTCTTTATTTCTATGTAAATGTAAGCAGGACTAATTAAAAATTAAAACAAAAAGTTTTTTTTTGCTACGGTTAAAATGATTGAAATATAAATTTAATGCGTTAAAATATAATTTATGATATTTTGAATTGCCTTTAATATTAATTTTGATTTAGTCTTTTGACATTTTTAATCAGACTCAATTATAAAATTAACTTATTAAACGAATCTTATTAACATAATATTGAGTCATCGACAATTATGTGCTCTGATTATGAACTTTTTCTCAAAATCTCAGTTTTATTTAAGATGTTGCCGAAAATATTTTTTAGACGCTAATTTACGCTATAGTATTTCTGTGAAAATCAAGAGTGGTTATGAGGTATAACAAATAATAAACAAATAATTAAACCGACTTCCAAAGTAAAAATACACAAACAAGTATGAAATAAAATTTATTTTCTAAATAAGTCCCCTTTAAAATTCGGCTAAAATTTTAACATTTTGAAGTCAGTACCCAAAATGTTAAAATTTTGCCAGCCCAAACAATATCCTACAATATTATATAGAAGTCACGTCCAAATTTGATGGTACCGACTTCAAAATTAAGAAGATTGAGTATGGAAATAGTTAAAATTTTAGCCAAATTTAAAATGGAAATAGAAATGGTATTTAGAAAATAAGTTTTATTTCATATTTTTTTGTATATATTCACTTTAGAAGTCGGTTTAATTTTTCGTTTAAAAATAATAATTTTACCCATTTGAATGATATAATTATGTTAAATTATAATTAAAACATTTTAAGAACGATTAAAATATACGATCGAATGTATAATTATTGAATACGCGCCAAGCTTCCATTATAGGTATTGTAAATAAGATGATGATGATGATGATTACTGTAAGTTATATAGTGGCATAATATGCTTGTCGTTCTTTGAACAGTGCCGAAATTTCCAAAAGGTATTTTTAAAGACTGAGGAGTTCTGTTCAGTGCTTTTGGATCCAGGGTACACCTTGTTGCAAAATCTTATTTTTTGGTAGCATATTGTGTCCATATAAATTTCGAGGAGTTCCCTCGATTTCTCATGGATCCCATCATCAGGTCACTACTTTTTTGAAAACGGGACCAATTTGGGATTATACCCTTTACATCAAAAAAATTTGAAAATCGGAGACGGCGGAACTATCGTTGAACATACAAAATAATAAAAACATGATATATACAGCCGAATATATGACCGCCTTCTTTTTCGAAGTCTGCTAAAATAATCAAAATGCATACTGGGTTTACAAGAACCTAAGCTTAGTCTGTAGTTAGTTGTAGGTATATTTTCAAAATTTAAAGCACAGTAGAAGTATATTCGAACTTCATAGACAATATATTTTTAGTCATAATTGTAAAAAAACTTTTGGAACTACACGTTATTATAGATAAGGGCTCAGATCAAATAAAAACCAAGATAGCGCGTGGCGTTTGTTTGTAGTGAAGCCTAAAAAACTACGCTACTACAATTTTACACACGCGCTCACGCACACACAAGCAAAAAAGTACTTTACTTTTTGTCAGTATAGATTAGTTGTCACGACGACTCATTCGATACTGTCGAAAAGTAGCGTACTTTTTTGCTTGTGTGTGCGTGAGTGCGTGTGTAAAATTGTAGTAGCGTAGTTTTTTAGGCTTCACTACAAACAAACGCCACGCGCTATCTTGGTTTTTATTTGATCTGAGGATTAGGGTCAGCTCATACCGAAACGTGACGCAACGCGGCGCAACATTTGTAAGATTGCGATTCAAAATAGAACTTTATGCACTACACAAGAAGATATACATTTCATTGCAAGAGTTCAAATTTTGAACTGCACCGGGCTGCGTAGTAGCCCTGAAAAACGTGCATCTATATACTAGTAATAAAGATGAAAAACTTGTTTGTTTGCGTTGAATAGGCTTCGAAACTACTTTACTGATTTTGATGAAATTTAGTACAGATATAAATTAGACTACGGGGATGGACATAGGCTAGTTTTTATTGCGAAAAATTTACGGTTACCGCGACATTTCTTTTTGTGCGTACGAAGTCTCGTGCAACATCTAGTAATGAATAAAGTTAGATTTTGAATTGCTATTTGATGTGAGCTGATCATAAGTTGATATACAATAGGATTTGAATAAAAAATCGATAAGTTAAATAATTAAATTTTTATTCGTTTTCATTTGAAATACATTCAAAGTATTCACTTCATGTCAAAGTCTTGTGTTTTATATTTTGGTCTATCTCTCATATAATGTCAAAAGTCATTTGTTTGTCGGTTTGAGGTTCACACGTAAGCTGTTAAACAGACTTCAAAGAAACTTTGTATAGAGGCAATACTTATAGCATTAACATATACATTTTTTGTAGTAAAATATAAACTGCAAATATAATGAATAAAATATGAATATTTGTAGGTTTTGTTGTCACACGTTTTTTTTATCAAAAAACTATATTAATATAAAGTTTAATCTAAAGTGTCAAAAGTCACAAACATTACTAGGCAAACCTTTGTTTAAAAGCTAAAATTCAAGTACCTAGTTAAGTAACGTAAAGATTTTGTTATCAACAAGAAAACTCCTTCATTCATATTTAAATAGTCTCGTATCATATTGCTCGAAGAATCTAGTTGATTTAAGTATGTAATATTTTTATTGTGTTTTTTGTTAAAGAACATTTATCAATTTTTTATGACCAGATAAAACAAAAGGTCGATTTAAAAAAAATATTTGATGGTAAGATTTGCAAGTCAAGTATTTAACTTATTATACAACTCATTTTTGAACAGGATGCTGTAAATACCTACGATACAGTAATCTCGTAATACAAAATATGAGAAGAAAATCTCCAGCGAGTCGGTTTCCGGCAGGTATTGTAAAATTTATGATGGCAGCTATTTCTAATACGTCATTACTATGCTACATTAAGATATAATATTGTATATTATAATGTTGTATCAGTTAAAATAGGTCATCTTTTGATATAGAGCATCAAGTTTATATTGGTTTCAATGTTATCGAAACCACCTTAATTTTAAAAATATATTTAAATCGACATTATTTGACCGCATTTTTCAATGCTAAAAAATATAAATAACCTTAGAACTTTAATAGCGACCATGAACGCCTTGATATATATTTTAATGAAACATATTCTAGCCAAAAATTTTGACACTAAAATGAAAAAAAAAATGTTTTTGATTTAAGTGCCTGTGTAAATTACATGACATTAATTTTACACAAGGAAATATTATCACAATTTATATTTCAGAAAAGAAATTATAATAGAAATAAGAAATTAATAAAAAAAAACAGCATTCTCACTAGTAGGGTAAATATGAAAAACGGCTGCAGAACATTCGGTATTGAAAACTGTCTGTTTTATTTTAGTGGGCTTACTAATTCTGATTGTCTTGAAGTTAAATTTTTATTTTGAAAATTAAAAATGAGGTAAAATAACAATAATAAATATAAAAATGAATGTATAAAATTATATAAATAGGTATTTAGGCTCATTGTGAAATGCATTGATAAATATTATAATTATCATCGCAATTTATTTTATTAGCTTATTAAAATTATTAATCAAAGTCTAGCTAATAAACTCATAATAATCTATTTAAGTAATATCCGTTTGACAACGGTATTAATAATAGCACAATCATGAAGATATTAAGTGACTTTACGAATAACTACGAAGTCGAAGGTGAGAATTGTTGCTTTACCTTAAAATGAACCGATTCAGTATAACAGGCAATCGGACTAATTTCTTTTATTGCATAAATGAATAGTCCTCTTAAATATGAGTAACTTCTCAGAAGAAACCGTATATCTAAAGTCAATATTTTTCAAAGGTACAGCGATTTGTATAAAAAATTTCGCGAGCCTCCTAAAACGCTCCATACTAAAGTCGACCTACAAATGACGTCACTTGTAGGTTATAGTATATGAAGTAGTATATGAAGTATATGGCCGCAGGAATATATTTGTAAATATCTTCGATATTTGTGCGTTTAAGTTCATACTTACCATAATGAATGTTTTTGTATATGATGTGAGTAAACTAATGATGTAGGTTTTGTTTACCAAATTCGCAAAAAAAAATTTTTTTTGGTACTGGAGCGGAGCGAAATTTTGTATACAAATCGCTGTACCTTTGAAAATATTGACTTTTGATATACGGTTTCTTCTGAGAAGTTACTCAAATTTAAGAGTACTATTCATTTATGCAATAAAAAAGTCAGTCCGCTTGCCTACTATACCGATAATATATTATTAGTACCTGGATAACCGAGCTTTGCACGGAGCTCTAGTAAATACTTAATTAAAATATTTTATCGGGGCTCGACCCTACCACATTCCGAATTTTCTAACAACACAAAAAATTAACAAACTGCTAATCGGACTGATATAACAGAGTCGAAATTATTATTGCGAAAAAAATAAAAATGTCTTAAAAATGCACAGTTTCTCAAGGATAAATCTACCTATCTCAACCTATCTAAATTAATTTTCCTCTCCTAAAAATCCCTTCCTGTTTTGTAAATTTCATGGTAATACTTGCACCCCCTAGCTATGCACACTTCAATGACGTCTGCTAAATTTGCTACTCTACAGGTGCTGTTAGCACTGCATAGGGTTTTTATTTTTCATTGGCTTCCATTAAGCTTTCTACGACTTTTTCATTTATAAATATTTGAAGTATATAAATACAATCGCATAAGTAACATATAATTTTTGATGACAACAACTTTAAAAAATAAATAAAATAGAAGACGTTTATCACTTTTTCTGTTGCTACATTTAAACATAATAGTTTTTCAATTATGTGTAACAATTTTAAGTGTGAATTGTTTTAAATTATCAAAAAGTTGCAAAGCAATTTAAGATATTTTCGAAAACAATAGCTTGAGCCGTCACAAAATTTGACATACCTATTTCTGATCGTCTCATCAACCTTGAATACAACGCTTAATTAAATAGTGTTTAATTACAGTTTGTAAAAAAGAAACTAACATTTAACACCTTTTAGTGATCATTGACAGATTGCATATTTTGCCAATTAGTAGATAATACTAACAATATGAAAAATAAAACTTGTCATCAGACTGATGTCTGTATTATCAGACTGATGTGTAAAAATAAGTCTGACTTAATTCTTATATTTGTGACCTTTGCCTTTAATCCATAAACGAAATAATTTATAGTCGCGATTGACAAAAAAAAAATACATTATTTACTACTCATTTTATCATGTTTGCTATAGATAAATAAGTCATTCAAGTTGCAATTTGACATTAAAAAAAAAAGAAAAACGCTTGCAAATGCAAGTTTAAAAAAATATGCAATAATTTTTGATGATTTATCTTTGAGTAAATAATAGATAAAATTCATAATTATGATATAAAATTCTGAATGAAACATAAAAGTAATGAAAATATAAACTTAATTTACCAAAAAGTTAAATATTATTATTAAAATTGAAGTAAAATAATAATATTTATCTTACCTTATGGCATTTCGTATACAACAGAAATTGGTACTAAAATGTTATGTAGGGCAAAAATTATATGTAATATTATTATAACAAAACATTAATTCTTTACTATACAAAACATATTATATTTATTTATTACAAAATATTATTTATTGCTTTGACTCTAAAGAATTATAAGAAAATATATTACTAAGCAGAAATACCAAGCAATATACGATATACTCGTATAACTACTCCAGTGATACGTAAAAATTACTATTTTGTAATGAAAAATATGAACATCTATGTTTTAATCCTGAGATACTATGACATAATTAACATATTTTCATAAAGTGCAAAAATATTATCTTACTATTTTTACAAATAAAAATATCTGATACGAATACACCGCTAGTGCTGCTGTCTTAAGACTTATCGTTTACTGTGAGATATGTTAATGTTATTGTAATTTGACGTTTTAGTGGGTGGTTCATCTTCTAATATATAAGCCGGCGCGGATTTTTTGTCAGCATTCGAACTAGTTCATCGTAGCTGGGCAATCATAGTAAAAATGAAATCCGTGAGTAAATAATATATTTGAAAATTTAAAATAAATAAAAGAATATCGGCGATGTGTCGTATGAAATAAGTGTTAGTTAAATAATAGTGATGTGTCTTTACAGGTAATCGTTTTAGCATGCGTGCTGGCTGTTGCCGCCGCCCAGTTCAACAACGGACAATACGTCCCGGAACAGAATAGATACAACAACTACAACAGATACAACAACTACAACAACAGATACAACAACTACAACAACCAATACCCCTACAACAAATACCAGAACCAGAACCAATACAGGCCATTCGCTAGCTCCACTCCCTTCCCCAGCTACTACTTCTCTTCCACCGCTGCCCCATCCACCGTCGCGCCTTCTCGCGCTACCTTCGCTCCCTTCAAGTTCTTCTCCTCCACCGTAGCTCCATCTGTGGTTGTTCCCGCTGCCGTTGAAGTCTCCCCAGCTTCATCTGCCTCCCCCGCTCCTTCTGCTGCCCCCTCTGCTGCCCCATCTGCCGCCCCCTCTGCTGCCCCATCAGCTGCCCCATCCGCTGCTCCCTCTGCTGCCCCATCTGCCGCCCCATCAGTTGCCCCTCTTAAGCCAGTATACGCTTCAATTGCCCCAGTTGCCCCAGCTGCCCCAGCTCTCGTCTCCAAATACTACTCAGAGGGTCCCGTAGCTGACATCATCTCCTACGAAAGCGACATCAACCCCGACGGTGCTTTCAGATACGCGTAAGTCTTCAGAAACATACCTATCCTTCTTTTGTTTCTTTGAAAATCAGCTACTATGTTATAATTTATTATTTTCTTCTACAGCTTCCAAACTAGCAACGGTATCGCTGCTCAAGAAGAAGGTGCTCCCCGCTCTTACTACTCTGGTGAAGACGCCGTCGCCCCCGTCGTTGTTCAAGGTTCCTTTGCTTGGACCAGCCCCGAGGGTCAGCCTATCCAGATCACTTACGTATCTGACGAGAACGGATACCAGCCAAGCGTAAGTTAACATATTTTACTGTTTCAATATTTATGTGCCCTTCTTCATTTACACGCATAAATGCGAAACCTAAAAGCTAGAGCCTAATTGTATAATTATAAGTTTAATTGTTATTATTATTATATTCAGAAAATGTTAATAGGCAATCGGACTGATTTTTTTATTGGATAAATGAATAGTACTCTCAAATATGAGTAACTTCTCAGAAGAAACCGTATATCAAAAGTCATTTAAAAAGTGCAAAACTAATTTTTTAGCTCTTTTTAAATGTATTTAATTAGTAAACTACACATAAAATAATATATTTTTTACAGTTACCAAGTAGTAATGACTCAATATTTCTGAATATATTAATGAAACCAAATATTTCAAATGTAGTCCGATTACCTATTGCTTTGTTTTAAATAATAATTGAGAAAAAGCTCAATTTTAAGTAAGTATACCAATTGGTATTTTCGTACTTAACATGAAACCTACGAGTTGAATATTCTTAATCACAAAAATGATTGTTATTTATTTACTCATGTTTTATTTATTTCCAGGGTGACGCTATCCCCCAGCCCCCAGCTATCCCTGAACTGATCGCTCGCTCCCTGGAGTACATCGCAAGGACCGCCCCCCTCACCGCCGCCGCCCCTTCTTCCCAGTAAATACTGAAGTAACTACATCAATACCCTGAAAATGAAGATTAGTATTAATTTATTTAATATACTCAACCAACGGTTGAATCGCATTTTTATACATCGACGCCTATGTACAAACTAAAATAAAACGAAATAGTCATTAATTTATTTTATTGTTTTAATTTAATACACACTTTTAATACCTATCTGTGAAATAAATTATTTAAAGGTATACGTTTCCCATTTCTGAAAGGAACTGTAATATAACAAATTTTGGGTTGCTATTTTTTACCCAACTGCCAAGTAGGGTTATTCTTAAATAGTCTTTTTGGCATAGAAATAAAAAAAAATTGAATAACTTTCACTAATAATTGACAAAGCGGTATCATCAAAAAATAAACGGCATTTAAAAAATTAAATTATTTACAGGCATTTTAATCTTATTTGTAACGTCTGTAATGGTTCCCTATTTTTTCGCATAAAATCATATGTCATAATTTTACTTGGCATAATTTCATTTGACCTAATAGTAGTTTCGCATAACATTCATTTGTCATAACTTTCTTAGCATAATTTTTTTTCGCATAATTACTAAAAGCATAATAATTGTCAGGCATACTTATTGTATGGCATATATTTTTTACGCATAATATTCATTAAGAATAATATTTTTATGCATAATATTAAAAAGCATAAATATATTTACGCATAATGATATTTAAGCATACTATTATATTTACGCATACATCTTTGTAGCATTTTTTTCACATACTAATGAATGATAAATTCTACTGGGTGTGCGAGTTAAGACGAAATAACAATTATAATTGTAATTTTCGACTGATTACGAAATTAAACTCGGACTAAAAACCCGAACTTCTATCTAAGAACATGCCGAGCTAATTATTTTAAACATGTTAGCGGCTTACGGGTGGCCCATGGGCCACCTCGAACAACTTAACCTACTGTTACACACGTTACACTAGGTATATGAGTGTAATACCTGCTTTTAATGTTTCATAAATATGCGTTTAGTTACCTTAACCGTGTTTTCATTATGTTGTTCCATTTTATGCGTATTTGTGCCTTGTGACAGAATGCCTTGAATTTATTATGACAAAAAAATATGTCTGACGAGTTTATGCCGAAAAACAATTATGCCAAAGTATTATTATGACAAGAAAAATTATGCCTTACGAGTTATGCCTCATTAAATTAGGACAAACAATATTAGACTAAATGATATTTATGCCTAATGATGTAGTATGCCAAGAAACCAAAATGCCAAAGTATTATTATGCGTAGTAAAATTATGCCAAATGAGGTATGCCAAATGAAATTATGACAAATAAAATTATGCGAAAGAAGAGGATCCCGTCTGTAATGCATAATTTCAACACTATTACTGTAACATACAAATGACTTACATATTTTCCCCAAACGTAAACACCTACTAAAGTACCTTCTTATCGAGTTCATCCAATAGATCCTTTAAAGTGTCTGTATAAGGAATTAAGAAAAAAATATTTATTTGTATCAAAAGAAAATTAAATACCTACCCCTTCTGGAAACGATTTTATAGGATCGTTATTAAAAAAAAAACAGTAAATGAGAGTTAGTAATACGTAGTAACTAGTAAGTAATGGTTTAGTCTATATTGGTTATTTATTGACTATACTAACTACCATACCTTCTCTTATATCGAATATGATGTCCATTATAGGTAGGAGTACAGAGTTATCCTGTACATTACCATTTCCATTATTAATGTTGTTTTTTATTTTGAAATATGTGATGGTGAATTTTGGTAGCTATGTTAAAACAACTTCCCGATATTCGATTGGGCTCAAATTAGGTGTAGGTAGTAGGTACCATATTTATTAACAACTAGCTTTTGCTTGCGGCTCCGCCCGCGTAAATACATTATCCAACTACTTTTTCGGGATAAAAAATATCCTGTGTCCTTTCCTGGGACTCAAAGTATGTCTAAACCAAATTTCATAAAAATCGGTTAAGCGGTTAAAGCGTGAAGAAGTAACAGACATACACACTTTCGCATTTAATAATAATAATATAATAATATAATATCTATGGACGCTTCACACCACGTCTATCTGGCCCGTGCTAAGTATCCGAAGAACTTGTGTTACAGGTACCAGACAACGGGAAGTATATTTAATACTTTTATACTATACATATATTTAAGATTTTTATTATATTATAAACATATTTAATACACATCCATGACCCAGGAACACAGAAAAACTTTTTGTTCCTTCGGCAGGATTTGAACCTGCGACCTCCGGCTTGAGCACCAAAGCGCTGAACCACTAAGCCACAGAGGTCGTCAATTTATAATATTAGTATAGAAGTATCGATTACTATAGATAGTATAGACTACATATTAAGTTGTCCTACACGTACCTACTACCTACAACAAGTACCTACATCTACACTTTCGACTACACCTATACCCACATCTACAACTACACCAGCTAAAACCACACTTACAATCTACACCTATAAATACACCTACCTACCTACTGGAGCTGGCTGGCCTATTTTTTTAAATAAATCATACAGGTAAAGTAAACGTACCATGCTCTACTTTTCTCGAAACGGAATAAAATTTACCCAACATATTTATCATTTAACGAAGCTATTCTGATGATCTAAAAACGATGAAGGTCCTCGTTTAACGTGCAATCAGAGTTCAACACGAATCTTAGAAATTAGAACCACTTTTTTAAGTCCGATTAGGTTAAAAAAAATTACAGTTTAATCATAAAAACTTAGTGTCGTCGCAAGTCGCTGAAGCGTCGGAAATAGCAACATAATTTTAGTAATATGTAATCAAACTTCTAAACATTAAATATTTTTCTTTTGTACTTTATTACTGTATCTTATTAATGTTTCTACGGACACTGATTCGGGTTGCATTTTTATTTTTAGTTTAATTTTAATTAATATAATAATAATTATATTTGTATCTTCCATTTACATATTATGTTGAAAGGTATTGTAGGCTATTTTCTTAATTTAAATCTACGAAATGGTTGTCCTGTCTCAGTTTTCAAATAAAAAATATTATTTTTGTGTTTTATTTTTAAAATTCAAATGTTATATTAGAAATTTGTATCAGAAACAAAAGTTTAAAACTATAACCTGACTATGCAAATTATGTAGTCTATATTACGCGTGCCATTATTACGAACCTACTTACACCTCATTTAAAATTGGATCAGTAGTTTAGGCGCTACCAGGGAGAAAACAAACATTCATACACATACTGCCAAAATCACCCTTCCTTTTGGCTTCGCCGTAGTCGGGTAAAAAAGA
Organism: Glaucopsyche alexis; assembly: GCA_905404095.1. Lineage (NCBI taxonomy): Eukaryota > Metazoa > Arthropoda > Insecta > Lepidoptera > Lycaenidae > Glaucopsyche > Glaucopsyche alexis. Next base: position 13,220,644 of record FR990052.1, on the reverse strand, counting down.
TTATAAGAGAATATTCTTTCTTTCTACTTACCTATAGTCTAAAAGTAGGTCTTTTGTAAGTACATAAAAAACTTAGGCCGTAAAGGCCTAAGTTTTTTATGTACTTACCGTTAATATACTTATCCGTTAATGGATGATTTATACAGTATTCTCCGAGCGAAGTAACCACTCTTGAAATACTGCAGTGCCTGGGACAGTTGGTTTTTAAATGTCGTATGGTTGCCCAAGCACATACGGCATTCTCACAACATAGTCAGCCTAGTCCAGAGGAATGAACTAGTCAATACGTCTGGGGCCAACTATGTGCGGGTTTCCTCACGATCTTTTCCTTCACCGTAAGAGCGTCCGTATGATGTACTTGAGATCTGAAAAAGTCTCATTGGTACACGCCACAACCTGGGATTTGAACCTGCACTCTCTCGAGTGCGAACCAAACAGTCTACCCACTAGGCCACGGAGACATACAAATAATCACGCCTCTTTCCCGTAGGGGTAGGCAGAGACCACTTCTTTCCACTTGCTACGATCCTTACATACTTGTTTCGCTTCATCCACTTTCATTCTTACCATCCATTCCTCCTCTTACATTTAACGTAGCGAAGCGGCTCTCCATGGGCCACTTTTCGCCTCCGCGAGAACGAGACGTGATGGGTGGCGAACCACATCGCCGCCATTTCGGATAATTAAATTATTTTTATAATTATCCATTGCGTTCCCACGCATTTGCGGAGAGGATAGGAATAGGAAAATGGAAGGATGGGTGATGTGGAAAGGAAGATTGGTAAGTTAGAGTGGAAATAGGAAATGTAGGATATTACCACCCAGGAGGGCAAGGGATAGGACAGTAATAGCTAGGGAAGCCAGGGCCGCATACCCGTATACTATACCACAACTACCGGACAGATAAGTTGGGATGAGTATCCCATGACACATTTTGTAAGTGGAAGATGTCAATCTTATTCCTGGTTTCTGAGGTTTTGTATTCAATAGAGTGTGTGCAATAATATTAATAATATCTATGGACGCTTCACACCACGTCAATCTAGCCCCGTGGTAAATTCTCGTAGAACTTGTGTTACGGGTACCAGACAATAGAAATATATTTAATGCTATTTTAACATACATACACAGTTTTAGATTTTTATTATATCATACACATATTTAATACACATCTATGACCCAGGAACATAGAAAAACTTTTTGATCCTTCAGCGGGATTCGAACCCGCGACCTCAGCTTGAGCACCAACACGATCAACCACTGAGCCACAGAGGTCGTCAAAGTGTCAGAGTCAAGAATCAATTGATTAGATAGATTAAACTACGTTTAGATTGGTTAACGCGTTAATACTCAATGAAAAACGCTATTGAATAAATAAACTACCGACAAAGAACACCAGAGATCTAGCATCAATGAGGCGTTTATATTATTCGGCACAATAAAAATTGTTAATATTCATGGCAGTGTGCCTATATAAATAACTATGTTATTTTAAAATAACAGCCCGAACGCCTCATGATAAGCAATAGCAAAGATTAAAAGAGCAACTAGCGCCTAATGACGAGCTGTAACAAAATTATTAGAAAATAACATTTTACTATGTGATTTTATGATGCATAATCTTATGGATCAGTATTTACAATCTTACTAAATTGTAAAAACTTAAGCGCAAAAATTCTGTAACTTAAAAATAACTATTTTTTTTAAGTAGGAATACGTTAAAAAGTTACAGAATTCTGTAACTTAAAAAGCAATTGCGTTCCCACGCATTTGCGGAGAGGATAGGAATAGGAAAATGGAAGGATAGGTGATGTGGAAAGGAAGATTGGTAAGTTAGAGTGGAAATAGGAAATGTAGGATATTACCACCCAGGAGGGCAAGAGATAGGACAGTAATAGCTAGGGAAGCCAGGGCCGCATACCCGTATACTATACCACAACTACCGGACAGATAAGTTGGGATGAGTATCCCATGACACATTTTGTAAGTGGAAGATGTCAATCTTATTCCTGGTTTCTGAGGTTTTGTATTCAATAGAGTGTGTGCAATAATATTAATAATATCTATGGACGCTTCACACCACGTCAATCTAGCCCCGTGGTAAATTCTCGTAGAACTTGTGTTACGGGTACCAGACAATAGAAATATATTTAATGCTATTTTAACATACACAGTTTTAGATTTTTATTATATCATACACATATTTAATACACATCTATGACCCAGGAACATAGAAAAACTTTTTGATCCTTCAGCGGGATTCGAACCCGCGACCTCAGCTTGAGCACCAACACGATCAACCACTGAGCCACAGAGGTCGTCAAAGTGTCAGAGTCAAGAATCAATTGATTAGATAGATAAACTACGTTTAGATTGGTTAACGCGTTAATACTCAATGAAAAACGCTATTGAATAAATAAACTACCGACAAAGAACCCCAGAGATCTAGCATCAATGAGGCGTTTATATTATTCGGCACAATAAAAATTGTTAATATTCATGGCAGTGTGCCTATATAAATAACTATGTTATTTTAAAATAACAGCCCGAACGCCTCATGATAAGCAATAGCAAAGATTAAAAGAGCAACTAGCGCCTAATGACGAGCTGTAGCAAAATTATTAGAAAATAACATTTTACTATGTGATTTTATGATGCTTAATCTTATGGATCAGTATTTACAATCTTACTAAATTGTAAAAACTTAAGCGCAAAAATTCTGTAACTTAAAAATAACTATTTTTTTAAGTAGGAATACGTTAAAAAGTTACAGAATTCTGTAACTTAAAAATAACTACTTTTTTAAAGTAGGAATACGTTCAAAAATTCTGCAAGTTAAAAATAACATTTTTTTTAAAGTAGGAATACGTGGCGTTTGTCCATTCGGTTATGATATTGTATTTTTTAAACATAGTAAGTAGGAGAATATTAATTAAGCTAAATTACATGTACATAGTCTGTGTCACATTTTTTCTTTGTCAGCTTTATAACACTTTATAAATATATGTCAGCTTTATAACACTTTATATTATATTATGTCGATATGCGTAGGTAGCCTACGAAAATATTAACATTATTTCGTCGTCTTGTTTTTTTCATTCCTTTCTAGGCTCGGAGTAATTACTCTTGTGAATTTAGAGCCATTTAGTGGGACTTTTATCATTCATGTAAGAGTCTCATCCCAAATGCTTCTACAAAGCTATGGTCAGGTAGCAAAAAAAAAGTTTGTGTGTCAAATCAACAAACAATTTTAAAACAAATAGATTAGTAATTATATTTTTCATGCACGCACTACAATAGGAATAATGACTACATCTAAACTATTTAGTTATAGTATTTACATAGGCTGCACTAAAAGTATCGGGAATGGAATATTTCCACTGTTCCTGTTATATTAAAATCTTTTTAATTTAAAACTCCTTGGTTTTAAAAATCGAATACCGTTTATTTATTTAAAAAAAGATTCTCGGTCTGTCACAAGGTCTTGTCAAATTTGTTTAGTCGTTGAGAAAATGGAATTGACTCGAGAAAATTCTAGAGCGATGATTTATTATGACTTTCGAAGTGGTTTAACACAAAAACAGTGTGTTGACCGGATGATTTCTGCATTTGGTGATGAAGCCCCATCCAAAACCACAATTTATCGCTGGTTTGCTGAATTTCAACGTGAACGTGTCAAGCTCAGTGATGATCCCCGTCAAGGTCGTCCAAAAACTGCAGTCACCCAAAGAAAACGTTGATGCTGTGCGTAAGCTGATTGAGGAAGATCGACATATGACATACCGCGAAATTCAGGCAACTTTAGACATTGGCAATGAGTCAAATACAAATATTCTTGCATGAACAATTAGGTGTAAAAAAGTTGTTTTCCCGATGGATACCGCATTTGCTCTGTGAAGAGCAAAAAGCAGCTCGCGTTACTTGGTGCGTCAGAACTCTCGAAAGATTCCACGTAGGATCCTCAAATGCTGTATACAACATTAAGAAAAAATAAGACTGTCATGTCACTCTAAATTATCTGAAGAAAATATTGAAAATAAATCGATAATTAAACCAATTTACGTGACGCGGAAAGTAAATAAATAAATATTTTTAAGTATTTGCAGTAGAACCCAATATAATTTATAGCGCCCCAAGTGGGTCAAACTGAGTAGATATCCCAAGCGATTCTCCCATATACAACTGACAAGACAAGACCCGCAACGAAAGAAGGAACGAGGCAACCCCGGGAAGCCGTATGCTGTTTTTTTTTTCAAAAGTGAGCCCAGGAGCTGTCCAAAGCCATCAATGAAGTTTACCGATCTCCTATCCAATCCTACATTACTCAAGAAAATGAGCACATAGTTCACGGTCTTTTTAGGGTTCCGTACCTCAAAAGGAAAAAACGGAACCCTTATAGGATCACTTTGTTGTCCGTCTGTCCGTCCGTCCGTCTGTCAAGACCCTTTTTCTCAGGAACGCGTGGAGGTATGAAGCTGAAATTTATATCAATTACTCAGGTCTACTGTCCCTTGAAGCTGTGAAAAAATCAAACTTCTAAGCCAACGCAATCAAAAGATACAGCCGTTTATGCCGCAAATTTTCGACACTTGCAAGGGAATCAAAACCTACAGGGTGCTTCCCGTGAACTCAGAATCTTGAAATTTGGTACGAAGCAACGTCTTATAGCATAGATAAAGGAAAAATTACGAAAACCATAAATTTTTAGTTACATCACATAATATATTTTTTTTTAATAATTTTAAACTTACTACCCATTTCTTCATAAACGCGTCATTTTGCAATAAAAATACCATAGTTATGACTCGATTGTCGTAATGAACGAACTTTGTAAACCTTGCAGGTTTGTACGGAACCCTCGGTGCGCGAGTCCGACTCGCACTTGGCCGGTTTTATTTTATCTTAGATAAGCAGTTTATTTTTATATAATTTTTGTTTATAGTTTATTTTATTAATTATATTAATTATTAGTCATCGTTCACAGTTAAGTTTTACCAACATATGACAAGAAGCCAGGATGCAGGGACCTCCACAGATATTACGACCGTGTCCTTGGGAAATCTGCAGCAATGCTCCCACTGTTCCCGATATTTTAAAAGCCAGCGAGGTTTGAACATTCATGTAGGCAAATGCCACAAACAGCTTCCCACCCTCATTCCACCAATAACCACTTCACTTCCGAACCCCATCTATCAAACCAGTTTCTGGCAAAAAATATCCAAATTTAAACGTTTTGTACCAGTATTAAAACGGATCCCTAGGGGTGCCAGGGTGACCGTAGCCCAGAAGCTTGCCGAGACAATACGCCACACAGTGCTGGAAAACTCGAGGCAAGCCTGGGAAAATCTACTCACCTTTCCCTACCGATTTCTGCATGTCACTAGGGATCCGCTCAACAATGCCTCCCTCACTTCAAGAATAAAAAAGAACTGTGTTTCGGACATTGACCTCAACCCAAATTTTTCTTTGCATTCGTCGGCCAAATTTAACCTCGTGAAATCTGTAGAAAATAAAATAAGTGAGGGAGACATTAAGGGTGCAGCGCGGCTCCTGTTTTCCAATGACACGGTCGCCCCCGACTGCCCAGAGACCCTCATCGCCCTGCAAAACAAACATCCGTCACAATCCAACCCTTTCACAGCTTCCGATGACGCATTACCACCACTACAAACGTCGGCAGACAAAGTACGCGGAGCCATCATGTCCTTTCTTCCGGGTTCAGCTGGCGGCCTTGACGGTCTCACCCCTCAGCATCTGAAGGACCTCACCAGCGGTTGCTGCGGGGAGGCCGGCGAGAAGCTCCTGAATGAACTCACGAATCTGTGCAACCTGATGCTACGTGGAGGGGTCGCATCAGATATCGTGGACATTCTATATGGAGCTAACCTCTGCGCTTTGAAGAAGAGAGATGGTGGCATTCGTCCGATTGCTGTCGGCTCCACATACCGGCGCCTTACAGCCAAACTAGCCTGCAAATCGGTCACTTCCCTCGCCTGCAAAGGGGGATGTGAGGCCGCCGTTCACTCTTTCAGAACAGCTATTCACAATCAAGGCGATGATGTGTTTCTGAAGGTCGACGTCAAAAACGCCTTTAACTCAGTTGAGCGAGGCGCCATGTTGGCCCAAATAAAATCCAAAGCCCCTGCCATTCTACAATTCATACTCCAGTGTTACAACGACCCCACCAAACTCATTTACAAATATCACCTCATCTATATACAAATATCGAAGTGGGCTGCCAACAGGGCGACCCTCTCGGTCCAGCAATTTTCAGCCTTGCCATACACCCGGTCATCGAGCTTCTAAATTCAAAATTTAATGTTTGGTATTTAGATGACGGGAACATTGGAAGCGATGCACCCACGGTACTATCCGACTTCCAGACTCTGATCCGCGAGTTCCAAAAAATAGGTCTGGAGCTAAACCTAGGAAAGTGCGAACTTTTTGTGCCAGACAGTTGTGAGGATAGAAACGCGATTATATCCAGCTTTAAAGAAATAGCTCCACAACTGTCTGTCATCGATAAGGATTCGCTCTTCCTTTTGGGCTCGCCTATTTTAGACGAATCTCTCCCAGAATTCATAAATAATAAACTACAAAATTTTAGTGAAACTTTAGACCGCCTCCTCCAAATTAACTGTCACATGGCCTTCACCCTAATCCGTTATAGCGTTTTCGTACCAAAATTTACGTATGTCTTGCGGTGTTGTCAACTGTGGAAGTTTCCTCAACTTCTCAAACAGTTGGATGATACCATAAGACATACGCTCTCCACGATTTTGAACATAAATTTTGATGACCGCTCATGGACTCAGGCAACGCTTCCAGTAAGGTTCGGTGGCCTGGGTGTTCGAAAACATTCCGACATATCACTCCCGGCCTACTTGTCCTCAGTCCACGCCAACCATAGACTCATCTTCAAAATACTAGAGCACCAATCCTACTCCATTATAGTTCCCTTTCTGGACGAGGCCAAGGACGTCTGGAGAGCAACTAGTGCTTGTAGCGAATTGCCTGACAACGTTTTTTCCCAAAGGCTCTGGGACGAGCCACTCTGCAGACTGGTACGGAATAATCTCCTTAATACGTCCTCCAGTCCTGTGGAGCAGGTTCGCCTCTTAGCAGCGGAGAAGTGGGAGTCGGGCCTTTGGCTACAAGCGTTGCCGTCACCCAATACGGGCACATTGCTGGATCGAACCGCTTTCCGAATAGCCACTTCCCTGCGTCTTGGCACCCCCCACGTCGTCCCCCACCGCTGCGTTTGTGGTGCAAACGTGGACAGCCTCGGACACCACGGTCTGTCCTGTCAGCGAAGCGCGGGCCGCATCTCCCGACATCACTGCCTGAACGACCTCATCCGTCGGGCTCTTGTCACCGCCGGAGTACCAGCTGTGCTGGAACCCTCTGGTTTGGCGCGCGATGATGGCAAGAGACCAGACAGTATGACCCTGGTCCCTTGGAGAGTGGGACGGGCTCTTGTATGGGACGCTACTTGCGTCGATACACTTGCTCCGTCCCATGTCCAGGGCACCTCGAGCACTGCAGGTGCGGCCGCCAATCAGGCGGAGAACTTCAAGCGGCGCAAATATGAGAACCTTAGTGGGGATCTCATATTTGAACCGTTTGGGGTTGAAACCCTAGGTTCATGGGGTCCGGGTGCGCACAAACTTTTCAGAGAGATTTCCAAAAAACTAATTGAGGCCACCCGAGACCCCAGAGCCGGCACCTATCTGGCCCAAAGAGTGAGTATCGCAATCCAGCGGGGAAACTCTTTGAGCCTTCTAGGTACTCTGCCTGGTGGGGACGACCTGGGAGATTTCTTTTTATTGTAGCTTTTTAAGTTTTTCTAGTTTTAATATTTTTTAAGTAGTTAGCTATTAGATATAATACCATAATTGTTATTTTGTCAAACAGATTGTATACAACTGAATTCTGGATATACGCGTACGAACCCGAAACAAAAAACTAGTCACGAGTTTGGGTGTTCGAAAATGAGTTAAAGCCAACAAAAATTGTTCGTTCACGGAGTGTTTCAAAAAAAGAAATGGTGGCCACGTTTGTCTCCAAAACCGGCCATGTTGCGACTATTCCTCTTGAGGGACAAAGAACGGTTAATGCAGAATGGTATGCTAACATTTGTTTGCCACAGGTTGTTTCTGAACTCCGTAAAGAGAACTGCAACCGCCGCATCATCCTCCATCACGACAATGCGAGTTCTCATACCGCGCACAGAACAAAATAGTTTTCAGAGCAAGAAATCATAGAATTATTAGACCATCTGCCGTATAGCCCCGACCTAAGCCCTAATGATTTCTATACTTTCCCTAAAATAAAGAATAAATTGCGTTGTCAGAGATTTTCATCACCTGAAGAAGCTGTGGACGCCTACAAAACGGCCATTTTGGAGACCCCAACTTCCGAATGGAATGGTTGCTTCAATGATTGGTTCCATCGTATGGAAAAATGTGTCAAATTTCGCGAAGAATACTTCAAAAAGCAATAAATACATTTTTAAATAGTAATGTTGTGTCACTTCCTTGATTCCCGAAATTTTCAGTGCCGCCCTCGTATATTCATCAATATACTCAGATATCTTGAGACATTACTACTTGGTAAATGTAAAAAATACAATATTTTATCTGTATTTAAGAAATTAGATAGGTACGTCTAAAAGTATCTACAAAAAGTTATTTTTTTGCTAAATGAGTAAACAAAAGCTACAGCATTATTTTACTTACATCATACCTATACAAAAACATTTCTTATGGTAAATATGAACTTAAACGCACAAATATCGGAGATATTCACAAATATGTTCATGCGGCCGTATACTTCGTACACTTTAACCTAGGCGTGACGTCACAGCTAGGTAAGACTTTAGTATGGAGCGTTTTCACGAGACGTGCGGAATTTTGTATACAAATCGCTGTACCTTTGAAAATATTATTGACTTTTGATAAACTATTTCTCCTGAGAAGATATTCATAATTACGAGTACTATTCATTTATACAATAAAAAAAGACGGGTTGCACTATGGGAGTGCCGGCAGAAGTAAAACTTGAATATTAACGTTGTGTATTTTCGATATTTTGGAATCGTTAGGGAATAAATTTGCACGAATTGCTTTAATTATCAGTATAAAAGTACTATCATTTATTTGGTAAAATACAATATCCATTTATTGCGCTATCCTAAACAATACTCATAACATGACAATTTATATTACATTAAAAATTTAACACTTTTTGGGGTATATCAGGAATTTAGAATCTGTTTCTGCCAAAATGTAGGAATCGTTTTCCCAATTCTAATAACACCTCACTCGAGGGGTCTAGGGAAAGGAAGCCTTAGTTATGGCTTGAGGGGAGTTTCATGGGGGGGGGGGACGATTGGAGGTAAAGGTGGATAGTTGGGGTCAAAAGTCAATACGAACTAAAATAGTTACATGTTCGTGTAAACTAAGACAGCAAACAATTGCTAGATGAATCATACGCATTTTCAATCAGGACACGTGACCTGTCGCGCGAGTTTAATAGTTTTTACCCATCCCAAGAAAAGTGCTCAGCGCCGCTAAAGAGGTATTTACTTCAAAAAATTAGTTATCTAGCCTATAATTATTATAAATTAATATTTTTATATTATTTATATAATATAATAAAGTTTTAACATTCATAAGACTTAAATAATAAAATATATTATTGTAGGTTTTATTTAGCAGATTTTTTCCCTCTGATTTTACTCCATATAAATTTTCATACACCGGGCTATATGAATTAAATTATGGGCTAAATTGTACCGTCTAATAGTATTTTGTTTTGTGGTCGACACTTTTTTAAACAACGAATTATAAACGCCCAACGTTATTTGTTGTTTTGTGTACTAGTACAATTTCACCCCACTTCCAAGACTTGCCTGCTCCCTAGTGGTAATTCGTGGTACTAATATTTATTCTGTGCTCGTGGTTAGACTACTTGCTACTCAGCCCAATTAATAGTAGATTATGCACCAAGGGGATAAAGCAGTGTCTTACGTCACGGGCAGCATCTTGGACCCTGAGCGTAACGAGGGATTCTAGAGTTATGTAGAGTCCTGAGTGAAGCTTAGGGGTTCAAGCTGCCCAAGACGAAGACAGGCTTTATCCCAGAGGTGCATACTCTATTTTTCATACCTACTGCGAGGCAATAAAAACCCAGGGATACATTTTTAATAAGCTCCGGAGTCAAATCACTATCGTTCGATGACATTTTGACACGTGAGAATGTTAAAAAACGGAACTGTTAAAATAACGTAGTAGGTACATAGACGTATATTATAGACGAGGCATGTTGAGGCAAAAAGTGTCTCCAAAAAATGGCCCCAATTTTTAAATTTTGGGGCCATTTTGACAGTTGAGGTTTGGCACTTGTGATCTTACCATTTCTACATTTGCTATATATGCAGTTTATCCAGTCCGCATATAATTCATAAAATGCCGAGTAGTTGCGTAATTAAAGGCTGTAAAAATTATGACAAACGTGTAAAAAAGATAGACGGGATATCTTATCACAGGTAATTATCACAATATTTTTTGTTACAATTAAAATACTTATGGAATTTTAAATAAATATTCAAAAAATGGCGGCCAACTATGAAATATAACACTGGTTATTGTATGCGCAACAGTGAAAAGGTAACTTTGTAGGGACGTCATTTTATTATTGTAAATTACAGAAATAAGAGATTCAGTTTTTTTTTATTTCAGTACCTAACCAAACCTAACCTTACCCGTCAGTATTCACATTTTTGATTAATTTAAATAAAATGAAACTAAGGCTTACTATTTATTTGATTTTTACATATTATATTTAAAAATATTATTTACTATCTGGCCTGAAAGACGTTGTTCTGTGAATTATGAAATTGAATAAAAATGCTCGGGAGAATTTTCTTTCTACGGGAGAACTACACTTGAAGGTTGTAAGCGTAGGTTGCTACACCCATAAGTCATACCCTACACCTACAACCTACATCTAGACCTACTACATACCTATAGTTGGTAGGTGATAGGTTGGTAGGTAAACAGTAGTTACCCCACTAAAAACCTACAAGCTACATCTACTAGATGTAGATCACCTATAACCTGCACCTACTGTCTATTCTACTCCTAAACAACCACCTACAATGTTCAGGGGCCAGCCGATTTAACATTATGCACTTTTGGAGAAAAAAAAGTAATATTTCTGAAATATTACTATGTTACTGGAAGCACCTTTATACCGAGTGATTTTTTAATCCGTTTCAAGAGAAACAGTGTACAATAGTTACACAAAATAGAGTACTTTGGTATACTTAGTTTATTATTTTTTTCTTTTGTCTAATTTAGTGAACATTTGTTGTAAACATCGCAGAAATTTATAGTATTTAAATTACAGATTTCCCAATAATCCAGAGCGCAAAGAGATTTGGACTCGCCTTATTCGAGAACAACGAAATGAGCCTAACAAAAAAGTTACTCATAGATCTAAACTCCCCTCCCGCTCGCGCCTTGGTGACACCCACTTCGCAACGGGCCGTGCAGCAGAAATCGTAATATTTTAATTTCGCCATAACTTCAAAACCAAACATCCAATTTGAATAATTCAAAGACCAAATATTATCTACATAAACTGTACTTAGTGATGAAATAATTTATTTTGATAAGGATTAATAGCATGAGTGAAATAAATGCGTTTAAATATAGTCCAAAAAAAATTCAAGATTTCTAAATAAAAAAATGGTTGTTATGCCTCACTTGACATAGATAAGTATAGTGTGTCACGGACTTTTTTGTAGATATTTATAAGATCTACAATTAATTAGAACATTTTATGGTTCTATCTTTTATAGTATAGGCAGCGTACGCAAAATAAGTAACTTTTCTGGTTGATTTTTACACCTTGTGTCCGAAAAACCCAAATATCTTACGGAACCCTATTTTTTCCAAAATAAAATTTAGCCTATGTTCCTCGTGGATAATGTAGCTTTCGAAAGGTGAAAAAATTTTTGAAATCGGTCCAGTACTTTTTGAGCCTATTCATTACAAACAAACAAACATACAAACAAAGTTTTCCTCTTTATAATATTAGTGTAGATGTAGATTATTACTTTCAAACTGAATTAGATTATGTATAAGTTTTTATAAATTATAATTCAATATTCTTTTTATGGTACTTAATATAATTAGTTTTGTTTTTAATGAGTCTTGTTTTATTTATCTAGGTAATAAAGGAATATTAAGTGCTGTTGCGCTAAGATTTGCATGTAATTTTTGCTGCAGCGCTGGCTGTGAAACGTCACAGCTCCTACGGCTCCGCCCTTCTGTGGCGCCGCTGGAGCTACGGCACATGTGTAAAAACAAATTTGTTGTCTGGTCTAGGTCCATACGCCGTATAGAAGAAAAAAATTGGTTTTCTTGTAAAATCCTTTAAAATATCTTGCTTAGGTTAAAATATCTAGTATCCATACACCATAATAGCCATTGCACTAATCTATTACACCGACATAATATCTGTATAATATTCTAGTATGTAATTATCGTCATCTATGGGTACTAATCACCAGAGGAGTTAAAAGTGCGTTCCTGATCTTTGGCATACATTTGACAAATAATGTAGGTATAAGAAAAAGTTACGCCATCTTGATTTCAGAAGATTTATTCAAATAAATGTGGACTGAAAAATCTGCGGAAAGCAAATGTCGAAATGTCAAGATGACAAAATATGAAACCTCGACTGCCCCAAAAAACCCCAAAAGTGGGGCAGTTTAAGTGTGGACACTTTTTGCCTCAACACGCCTCGTCTATGCTTTATGATAATGAGAGTAATGTAATATATGAAATATTTAAATTACATTACGTACCTGTAAAATTTATATTTGTTTGTAAGCCTTATTGATTTATTGTTGCTAATATTTTAGTAATTCCAGTATTAATGCGAGCTAAACTTATATTAAATACGCCGGACAATTTTATTAACATTTCTTTAGTCAAGATATGTATTAAAAAAAAATGTATGCGTTGTACGCCCTTACAAAGTTATATCATACGACTAGCGACTGTTCCATCGGAATGGTAAAATCGTAAAATCAAAGGAACATCGAAGTTCCGTTGATTTTACATAGATGGCGTAATTTTTTCTTGTATGAAAATTTTTTCGGCTAAATGTACGTGATAGCCTATCTTGAGTTGAAATCTTTGAGTAGGTACCTATTTTGCTTTCTGAAAATTGCACCAAACACTGGCTTTTGTTTTGAATTTTTTCTATCGCGTTTTTCTTTTGTTATAGGTGGCCAGTTCGATTTTCGAATAAACTCTCTTTGGAATGCCATAATATTATTATTGCAAAAACTCTATGATAGATACGTATCTATTAGGAGTTTTCATACGAATTTTAACGTTCCAAATTCAAATTACTTTAATCCCTTGGGAGTTTCATATATTACAACATTATCTCCCTTGGGAGTCAATGACTTGCTTTACGTTGAGATTGGGTGATATATAATCGGACATTGTCGAGCAGGTGGTATGAAATAGTAGATTTTTAGCCTAGGGTTGAAAGGAATCAATTCCCGAGGTAGTTAGACGCCCGAGCGCAGCGAGGGCGGCTATAGTCCGAGTAGGAATTCATTCTTTTACCCGTGGCATACACTCTACTTTTCATGTAGAATATGAGGAAAATAAAACTAGTTGTTTATCTAAACTACTTATTGATAATAATATATTAGTAATTTAGTATCCCGGCAATTTGTGTTGGCTTTATAATTTTTAAATATGGAACTTGCCGCTCGCCGCGGCACTCGCGGCTTATTCCGCTCAAAGAAGTTTGCGCTAAATTCACACTGGCTGTTTAGAAAGTCATGTCATTTTTAATAGTTTTTTTTTTATATAAAACTCTTCACAGCTGACAGCAGTTCTATTTTTGAAGTTTTGAAGATATATACAAATTCATTCCGGCCCGAGGGCCGCAATGAATTTGTATGAGTTTTTCCCTCCCTATGAAAGGAAAGTAGCGTTTTCCACCCAATAATCAGATCAAAACAACACGACTTTCCGAGTATGAGAAATGAAAAGCAAGTTACGTGACTGTCGTAATTTGAGAACAATAAAAAAAAAAACAATTTATCTTTAATACAATTATTTCAGATTTTACAAGTCATTGACAAATAGGTTGCACCAGAGGTATAGTACCAATATTTATTATCTGGGGAGTCCTTCACAGATTAATGATATTTTGCATCGATGAACACTAATGACTAATGTTAAATAAATCATTAGCGACCTCATAATATTATGATTTCCTACTTTAGATTGGCTTTAAATAAGATAACTTAATATGTGTAGATTATGAATATTCATTAAATATTGTAGAACAAGTAATAGGCATATTATTTAATTTTATGTATTTACTTCTTACCTATGAACTGGAAAAAAAATTACAACGCCTACTAACCTACTTACATACACTTCAACACCAAAAACTAAACCTGTCACCTACACCTATAAGCTTGCTGGGGTTGGCCGATTTTATGAAATATACCAAATTGGTATACTGAATGCACCTACAATATATTTGACAGTCAAATAACAAATTATACACAATGAACAGTTAGTATGAGGAAATATATCATGTCGTCGTTTTTAATATTTCCCGCAAATTTTCCAAAACTTCTCACCGTTTTAACCTTTGCTGAACTTCTACAATTATTTTAAGACCAAAATTAGTCAAATCGGCCCAGCCATTCTCGAGTTTTATCGAAACCTTGATGTTGGAATCTTTTTTATACATACATACATATATACATATAATCACGCCTTTTTCCCGTAGGGGTAGGCAGAACCGCCTCTTTCCCGTAGGGGTAGGCAGAGACCACTTCTTTCCACTTGCTACGATCCTTACATACTTCTTTCGCTTCGTCCACTTTCATTCTTACCATCCATTCCTCCTCTTACATTCAACGTAGCCAAGCGTCTCCATGGTCCGCTTTTCGCCTCCGCGAGAAACGAGACGTGATGGGTGGCGAACCACATCGCCGCCATTTTGGATAATTTAATTATTTTTGATTATCCATTGCGTTTCCACGGATTGGTGGAGAGGGTAGGAATAGGGAAAGGGAAGGATAGGTGGTGAGGAAGGGAAGATTGGTAAGTTAGAGTGGGAAATAGGAAATGTAAGATATTCCCGCCCAGGAGGGCAAGGGATAGGACAGTAATAGCTAGGGAAGCCGGGGTCGCGTACCCGTATACTATACCACAACTACCGGACAGGTAAGTTGGGAAGAGTACCCCATGACATTTTTTATACATAGCAAAATATTAAAGTTATTTTTATGACCTACGAGAAACTCTTTCTATGCAAAGAATCTATACAAAATCTTTAAAACGTAGATACTTTTATATAAAGTTGTCTCACACGTAGTATTGCCGGCTTGTACGTCTCTCACACGTATATTAAGAAAATTGATATGAAGCATCAACCACTATATTTTGTTGTTACTTGTCGTTGCTAAATGCGATCCACGACATCAACTCAACGTACTAGACTTATAGCAGCAGTGACTGAAATTTTCATAAAACGGATGCGACCGTACAATTTGACGAAGTATAGATATAATCTCCTCAGGAAATATATTGTCACTGCGTCTTGATACATAGGGCGCTAGGTGTACATTTAATTTTTTTAAGTGATAGGCTTTGGGCACGATGGAAGTATTATTGGATTTTAAATGATGAATGATATTTCACTTCTACCATGTGGTGTACATGTGTACAACACAGTATATACAGGTCATGTTTTAATTGCTTAAGTATAGATTTGAAAATTCTAGACTGCGTAGATAAATTTATAACTTGTAATTATATTAATCTCAAGGAAGTCTTGCTGTGAAGACACGTTATAAAAATTAAATAATGATTAATTTATTCAATCACTTTGCTAAAATATGATAAGTTATATAATTAATTTATGCATATTTTGCTATATACCCTAATGTGGGCAATTAGCATAGGAAAAAATGAAACATGATATTTTGTAAGTAGATACTAGGGTATCATGAAATATATACTAATAGATACTAGGTAAATGATAAAAAAGGCTAAGTGCGAGTCGGACTCGCGCACCGAGGGTTCCATACAAACCTGTAGAGATTTTTTTACAGCTTAAAGGTATTATAGACCTGAGTATTTGATATTAATTTCAATTTAATACTTCTACGCATTCATGAGGAAAGGGGTAGTAGGTAAGTTTAAAATTATAGATACAAAATATTTTTTTTTATATGATGTAGGTAACTAAAAATTTACGGTTTTCGCAATTTTTTCCTTTATCTGTGCTATAAGATGTAACATACCAAATTTCAAGATTCACGGGAAGTACCCTGCAGGTTTTGATTCCCTTGCGAGTGTCGAAAATTTGCGGAAATTTGCGGCATAAACGGCTGTATCTTTTGATTGCGTTGGTTTAGAAGTTTGATTTTTTCACAGCTCCAAGGAACAGTAGACTTGAGTATTTGATATAAATTCCAGCTTGATACCTCCACGTGTTCGTGAGAAAAAGGGTCTTGACAGACATTCGGACGGACAACGAAGTGATTCTATTAGGGTTCCTTTTTTTCCTTTCGAGATACGGAACCCTAAAACTGGTATTATGAAAAAACTGTGCGTATATTTACTTGACTGACATTATTTTGATACATTACTAGACCTTTGAAGCGAACGATGTTAATAAAAAAAATCATAACACGGAAAGATTTTAAAATTACTATCATAAACTATAACGTTTGAAATCCATACATTATAATATCGGAAATGTCAAATAATGCATAGCCTCGCCATATAAATATCTCAAAAGCAACTACTAATCAACTTCTACATAATATAATAAATTTCAAATTTAAATTGGTAAAATTTCAAGTTTGCTCATAAAAAAGCAGGATAAAATGCGATATTTCTAGAAAATGTTGCTCAATTTTTTTTAAATTTTGAGCCCCAGGTAAAATAAATATAATAATAATATCTATAAATGCTTCGTACCACGTCAATCTGGTCCCGTGGTAAGTTCTCGAAGAATATATTTCCAAAGTCTGGTACCCGTAAAACAAGGTTACGGGTACCAGACTTCGGAAATATATTTAACACTTTAATATAATACACATATTTAATACACATCCTTGACCCTGGTACAGGGAAAAACTTTTTGTTCCTTCGGCAGGATTCGAACCCGCGACCTTCCGGCTTGAGCACCAACACGCTCAACCACTGAGCCACAGAGGTCGTATAAAAGATGGCACCCAGCGAGCGACACCCATCAGCTAAAGTAACTAATTTTCGCTTCGTGCGAATGATGAATAGGCAAACGGACTAATTTTTTTTATTGCATAAATGAATAGTACTCTTAAATATGAGTAACTTCTCAGAAGAAACCGTATATCAAAAGTCAATATTTTCAAAGGTACAGCGATTTGTATAAAAAAATTCGCGAGCCTCCTAAAAACGCTCCATACTAAAGTCGACCTACAAATGACGTCACTTGTAGGTTATAGTATATGAAGTAGTATATGAAGTATATGGCCGCAGGAATATATTTGTAAATATCTCCGATATTTATGCGTTTAAGTTCATACTTAACATTATGAATGTTTTTGTATATGATGTGAGTAAACTAATGATGTAGGTTTTGTTTACCAATTTCGCAAAAAAAAAAATTTTTTTTGGTATAAAGACTCGCGAAATTTTGTATACAAATCGCTGTACCTTTGAAAATATTGACTTTTTATATACGGTTTCTTCTGAGAAGTTACTCATATTTAAGAGTACTATTCATTTATGCAATAAAAAAAAATCAGTCCGCTTGCCTATTACGTGAAAGTTGTAACAATGTCTGAAAAATTGAGAAAACCCGAAACACGCAGCACTCAAAGAGAGGAACAATCTTGAACTGTTTTAATTTTTTTATGATAATTTTGTGTGAATTTTTAAATAGGCTAATGAGGGATAACTGATCTACATTTATTGACCTTTTAATTATATTGATTCTTATGATATATAAGCATGCACGAATTTTCATCATCATTCGAACTTCGGCAATCAAAAAGGAAAGATGAAGTATTCCGTAAGTAATTAGTTACTACTTATGCAACTATGTACATTGTACATCTCGATCGATTGTTTGTGATTTACAATAAATTACTATTTCCTTATTTCAGATGATTGTTTTGGTCTGCGTGCTGGCTATTGCCGCCGCCCAGTTCAACGATGGACAATACGTCCCAGACAATTACAATTACAACAGATACAACAGATACAACCAGTACAACCCCTTCAACCGCTACCAGCAATACCAAAACAGGCCATACGTGAGCTCTACCCAACGCCCCTTCTTCTTCTCTTCCACTCCAGTACCATCAACCATCGCTCCTACTCCATTCTCCTTCAAATTCCAAAGTTCCTCAGCCGCTCCATCTGAGGCTGCCCCAGCTGCTTCTGTAGCTGCTCCCGTCCCGTCAGTAGCATCTCCTGCCCTATCAGTAGCCGCTCCTGTCCCATCTGTAGCTGCTCCTGCCCCATCTGAAGCTGCACCAGCTGCCCCAGCTCTGCCTGTCCTCCTTTCTTTGCTTGGTGGTGGTCCTTCTGCTCTCCCTGAAGTGTCTGCTGCCCCTGAAGTCTCTGCTGCTCCTGAAGTTTCTGCTGCCATCGAAGCCTCTGCTGCCCCAGTGGCCTCTGCTGCTCCTGAAGCTCCTGCTGCCCTCGAAGTCTCTGCTGCCCCAGAGGCCTCTGCTGCTCCTGAAGCTCCTGCTGCCTTCGAAGTCTCTGCTACCCCTGAAGCCTCCGCTGCCCCTCAAGCCTCTGCTGCCTCTGAAGCCTCTGTTGCCCCTGAAACCTCTGTTTCTGCTGAAGCTCCCGCTGCACCTGAAGTCTCTGCTACTCTTGAAGTCTCTGCTGCGCCAGAAGCTTCTGCTGCCCCTGGAGCATCTGCCGCCCCCGAGGTTGCCGAAAAGCTCACCCCTGTAGTCTTGATCGCCCCAGTTCCATCAGAGCAAGCAGCTCCAGCACCTGCTCCATCCAAGGCACCTGCCGTCTACACCGCTAAGCCTTTTGTTGTATCTTACGTTTCTGAACCTAAGCCTGTTGCCCCAGTGGCCCCTGTTGCCCCTGTAGCCCCTGTTGTCCCAGTTGCCCCAGCGGCTGCTTTCGTCAACATTCCCGGATACGTGTCCAACCCCCGTGATGCCGAAACTATCAGATACGGAAATGAAATCAGCCCCAATGGTGCTTTCAACTACTTGTAAGTATATTTATTGTTTTTATTTTATTATATTAGCTGACCCGGCAAACGATGTTTTGCCATATATAATAAATATATTACGACCGATTCTCAGACCTACTGAATATACAAAAAAAAAAAAAAAATCATAAGAATCGGTCAAGCCGTTTCGGAGGATTAAAATGATAATTATTATTATTCATTTATTATCCGTAAAAATTGCTGATAATTATAACGTTATGTTTGCACATTGTTTCATCGTTACGTTAATTATTCTATTGCATGTTTACATTACGTTAAATAAAGAGGTACAATATAATATTTATTACAATTTAATTTGTGTTTTCACACACTGTTTTATACAATTAAAATTAAATAATTGTAATGTAAATATTCAAAAATATACGATTTTTGTTTTTAGTGAAAATTTCCGTTTATTTCCATCATTCTATGTCCATTATAATCCATACTAATCAAATAAATGTTTTTAGCTTCGAGGCCAACAGCGGTATTGCTGTGCAAGCTGAGGGTATCCCACGATCCTTCTACGCCGGAGACGCCGAGGTTGCTCCTATTGTACAACAGGGATCTTTCGCCTGGATCAGCCCTGATGGACAAGAGATCGGCGTCACCTACGTCGCTGACGAAAATGGATACCAACCAACCGTAAGTTTTGATTTTGAATATAAAAATATTGCAATTTAAAAATTTTGAATTTTTGTACCAAGGTAAACGAAGGAGTCGTAGGTATTAAACGTGATAAGTGAATTATTCAATTGTCGGTGATTATTTTTTATATAGTCACAACTTTGCAGCTTGATGAATAAAATTCTGTTTTTGTAACTGCTTAACTTATTGTCTCATGTGTATCTACAGAAGTAACCACATAAAGAAATCGTCTCTAAAGAAAAACATAGTTTAATAATAAAATGTACTTATATAAGAAGCCTTGTTTATGATAAAAACAATTTGTTTCAGGGTAACGCCATTCCCCAAGCACCAGAAATTCCCCCAGCAATCCTCCGCTCTCTGGAGTTCATCGCGAGATCCCTCCCCGCCGTCGCTCCTGTATCTACCAAGTAAATATGAGGCCCATTAGTATAACTACCTGATTATAATAATTTAGTTTATGTACCGCTGAAGTTCGAACCATTTGTGATATTACGAATGTTATTCAATATTTTGTTTGCAACGATGCAAAAATATGAATAAAAAACTGTTAATATGTTAAATGTTTTGTTTTTATTATTATGTTAAACCTTCAGCTTTAGTACAATATATTTAATACGCAGGTACGCTTTCACTCTGCATTAATCTGGTCCTGTACTAAATTCATAATATTATACACATTTTATTTACATTCACTACCCAGGAACACAGAAAACCTTTTTTGTTCCTTTGGTAGGATTCGAACTCGCGACCTCCGGTGAGTGAAGACACCACAGATCTAAACCATAAAACTGCATTTAGGAAGACTAAATCACTGTCTCTCATAATCATTGGATATCAATTACACTTTCTTGAATTTACTAAAATTTTCTACTTAGTAAATAAGTAAACCATTGAAGCCCCCGTGTACAGGGAGGCCTATCGAATTAGGTAGATCTGATGTTAGTTCGGCCTGAACGGATCCAAGCACATACATGGAAATATTGCTTCAATTCGTTCTGATTTGCCGCGAGCTTCCTTCCATCCAGCCGACTGATGCATTCTTGCCTCAAAGCCGAAATTGCACATAGACGATTTTGCATCTCTTCAGGCCGAACTGATGGTAGACTGGCCCGAAAATACCCTTAGTGGGGTCACGTGCACACTACAATCATGATTATTGCCGCCTCAAAATATGTTTACATATTAGCTATATAACTGGTGGTTGTAATTTGTATATATTATTATGATTCCATCCTCTGGCAGAGGTTGATAATAATATTGTACGTAAAGTAAAATAATTAATTGGGAAAAAGTGAATAAAATAAATGTCCTAAATATAATTGTCTTAATAAATTTTATTTAATATAAAATAATTTATTAATACTAGTGGCAGAAGTTTTTCTGACTCTATTTTAGAGTAAATTTTTTTTCTAATTACTGTGATATTATTTAAAAAAATAATTTCATCAGCAGGCACGATACGATTAATGCAGAATACGATTAATAAATATGGAAATCATACTAAAGAAAACAAAAAATAAAAACTCCTACTACCACTATGATGACGTTGTATTAATATTCTGTATTATTGCATGTTTAAAAAACGTAAAAATGAAAAAGACAGAAAGATGATAATGTCTTTTAGAAGGCAGAAGTACTTTAATACATGGGGATAGCTGTAAGGAGGTACTTATACATATTGACTAACATTAATATTGATAATATTAAATAAAAAGGTTGTATGGTGTCGTGGGACACCAGATAGGAACGAAGTTCCTCATTATAAGATAATTATTTCAAGTTCCATCCGAGGTTTTAAAAAACTAGCATTAATTTCCTGCGGCTTCACCTGCGTAAAATAAGGTTTTAAACTTTCATTCCCTATTTTACCCCCTTGAGCGATTTTGAAAAATTCTTCCTTAGTGGATGCCTTCGTCATATGAGAAATAAATGTACAAAATTTTAAATTTCTAGCCATAAGGGTTTGGTCTGTACGTTGATACATCAATCAGCTTTGCCTTTTATATGTATAGATAGTAATTATTCAGGTACCTACACATTTTTACTGTGATTTTTAATCGATAAAAAATCTACTCTACAAAATTATCTTAACACCTTTATTTTATTTATAATATTTTTTAAAATGCAAAAAGATAATTCCAAAACCACAGATTGAACCCGAGCCTCCGGAGTGAGAGCCAGGTATCGTAGCCACTAGACGGAGCCGGAGATCGCGGGAATTGAAGTATACTAAAATAATTATAATAGTACAGATGATTTATAATTATTATTTTTAAACAAAAAATTAAACCGACTTCCAAAGTAAAATACACAAAAAAGTATGAAATAAAACTTATTTTCTTAATAATTCCCCTTTTAAATTTGGCTATTTCTCTACTTAATCTTCTTAATTTTGAAGTCGGTATCAGCAAATATGAACGTGAGTTCTATAAAATACTGTCGAATATCCTTTGGTTTGGTATCGACTTCAAAATTAAGAAGATTAAGTAAAAAAATAGCCAAATTTAAAAGGGTTATTATTTAGAAAAAAAGTTTTATTTCATAATTTTTTGTGTATTTTTACTTACGAAGTCGGTTTATTTTTTTGTTTAAAAATAATAATTATAAATCATCTGTACTATTATAATTATTTTAGTATACTTCAATTCCCGCGATCTCTGATCCGAGAGCCAAGCTCTAAACTACTGGACCAGGGAGATAGGATCATAACATTAAAATAACCAATATCATACCATATTTTAAATGCAAATTCGACGTAGCCTATCGTTTTTAACACGCTTATATTAACTTCACCTGTATGTAAGCTTGTTTGCTTGCTTGTATGTAACTATCAATACAATGCGGTCGCCAAGCAACCGTTTGAAGTTATTCCACGCGTTACACCGCACACGTGCTGTGAGTTGTGACTTGTGCTCGTGTTGTGCCACACGCCAGCTAATTATATGCTTTATTAAATGGACCTCTATCTTACAACTATACTAGACTAGTATCTACACCTAAATTGCCTTTTACATCAATGATGAATGTATAAAACAACTAAAAAGTTGAAAATAAATATCGTTAAAAAAACTAAAACAACACGCTTTTAAAGAATATCGAACTAAAAAGTTGAAAATTATTTTAAAATTTTTAAAAATAAACATAAAACAAAAGTATATAAAAAATACTAGTATAATTGAGGGAAAAGCGTGGGGTGCTTTGTGCCATAATTTTCGTATATCGAGCGACCCACGCTTTTCCCTCAATTATACTAGTATTTTTTATATACTACTGTTTTAAGTTTATTTTTAAAAATTTTAAAATTATTTTCAACTTATTAGTTCGATATTCTATAAAAGCGTGTTTTTAGTTTTTTTTTAACTATATTTATTTATATACTAAACTCATTTATTAAATCCGTTCTTAACGGATGACGTCATAATTTGCATGTAGTTAATTTCAGTGCAATTCGTCCAGTGGTTGTTTTGTTTTAACTTTTGACCCCTCATTACTTATATTATGTTTTAAAATGTGCCTAGTGCGAGAATGGTCCAACAAAGAAGCACCATCCTCTTTCCTCATCCGAACACCCAACCCTAACAACACGGAATAAACCTCTAGTAGGTATCTGCCAGTTACGTCCATTTTAAGGTACGAAGTTATATACATGTCACAGTCATCTGGTTGAATCTGCTATTTGATTGAATGACTAACGCGTTCATTGAATGACAACACTTAATTGAATGACAAGGTCAAACGTTGATTGAACAAGCGTCACTTAACGTCCAACTAGTTAGCGGATTGTAACAGAGTGGACGTAAAATCAGTCAGGTGATTGAAATTTAGTTCATTTTTTTCCCACTGCGGCGCTAGTAGTCACCGAAACAAATATGGCGTCAACACGCACACATAGCACTGTGTTAATTTTTTTTTGATTAAATTTACTTTAATGGTGTCTACAGACACACGAGTTTGGTACGAAGCGTACAGCGGATCTGGTATGCTCCGTACCAAATCCGAGCGTGTGTAGGGCAGTCCGGCGAACATAATAAGAAGGCGAAGCGTTCGCCGCTGTTCGCATCGGATTTGGTCCGCTCCGTACCAAATCCGTGCGTGTGTAGAGTAGTCCGGCGGTTAGGTCGTACAACGGTGTCAGTGTTGCCAACTTAGGGATTTAGCCCCCAAAATTAGGGAAATATCTACGGGAGTTTACTAGGGGACAGAATGTTTAGAGTTTACTCCTTATGAATCAATTTGTATGTATTAATATTTTTTTAATGTGTGTATATAGCTAGGGATATGAAAATGTATTGGGAGTATTAAGACAAGTTAGTTTTATGTTATTCATGCGTAAGTTTTTATGTTAAACACATAACCTTTCTTTCTAGCTTATTATTTCTTAGAACTGTCAATGTTACAAGTAATCAGGGGTAAAATTTGGGGAGAAATATTTTTGAGAGTTGGTATCATTGCCTGTTATCAATGAATTGCGGGAATCATCGTCGTCGTTGAAAAACAGCAGTTTAAATAGAACTCTGTGCTATATGCAATATAGCATAAAATCGACCACACGAGTGTCAAGCTTTACGGTCCACTGCACCGTACCAAATCCGTGCGTGTGTAGCGACACCGGATTCGGTCCGCGGATATGGTGCGCTGTACGCTCCGTACCAAATTCGTGTTTCTGTAGATACCATTAGTCATTTAATTGAATATCGTCATTCATCGAAGGCGCTATTCATTCAATCAAATAGCAGATTCAACCAGATGACTGCGACATCCATATATTGAAAGTATGCGCGCTGCACATACATTCAAGAGAATAGACTACAGGGAAGAACATAGTAGCCTATGTCTTTCCCCGTAGTCTATTCTACATTTGTGCCAAATTTAATCAAAATCGGTCTAGTAGTTTCGGAGTCTATTCAATGCAAACAAACAAACTTTTCCTCTTTATTATATTAGTATAGATGATTTAAGATTTATTTTCTGCCAATGTCAAGGCTAAAGGAGGGGCTCAATAATAAATACAAAAATGTTATTTAAACCTGTCTTTAAGGTTAATAGCCTTAAATAGCAACATTTAATAGACCCTTGTATATTTCGTATATTTCATTCATCTATGTATATGGAAAAAAATCTAAGAGTTTAGGTGCTACTAAATGTTATATTTATCAGAATATAGTTTTTTTTTTTTCAATGAAACTATATAATTTACAAGAAATATATTATATCTGCAAGGAATAAAATAGTAATGTAAAACGATATAAATATTTTTTATGTTAAGAATATAATCATTCGGTGGGTATATTAAAGTTACAACGGTTTGCTTTTAAAAAATAGTGGAATACTAAAACGTTAATCATAATTATGAGGCTGTCGTTGTTTCTGCTAGCCTTTCGGCAACAAGGACAGCATGTGACTTGAGCTTCACTTAACTATCGTTCAAGTATTTGGCCGTAAGTGTGATGCGCGAAAGTGTAATGTTGCAGCGTATACACTATAATGCAATGTAATACTCTATAGCTATACTCTATAGTCAATTTTACAGTAGGTAGTGCATTACATACGCGTATGTATGTCAATGACCTACGAATAGTCTTTCACATAAAAAAAAAATGAAGGTAGGTACTATGCGTAATATCTGTAATTTCTACGTTAATTCATATTTTGTCTGGTTCGAAATTGCCTGTTTGTTAAAAGTTTATATTCTGTTAAACAACGTAAATATATTTAATACTTTTATAATAAATATTTATGATTTTTATAATTTATACACATACTTAACACACATCCATGACCCAGGAACACAGAAAAACATTTTGTTTGGCGGGGTTCGAATCTACGACCCCCGGCTTGAGCACCAATACGCCACAACCATTGAGCCACTGGGGCCGCTGGCAAAAGCTGTATTAGGTATAGCTTTTGCCCGTCCGTGTGCAAATTTTTAAGGATAAAAGTAGTATGTGTTAATCTAGACCAAAAACTACTTACATATAATTACATAATATATTAGTGTTAATTTTTGTCACGTAGTACGCTGTTGGTATTGTCTTAAAAAAAATATATATGTGATACAGTAATCACATCCATCCATCTATACATCCTCACAAACATTCACATTTATAATAGTATCATAACGATTCAATTAGCTAGGAAATAATTAAGTGTGGATTTTCAAATCAATCGGTTAGTTGAGGAATAATTTAGTTCACGATTATGATGGAATGTGGATAACACAACTGGTCATTTTGCCAGTTGAATTATTTAGCACTTAAAATATATTTAATATAAATAAAATAAATAGTAAATTCTAGTAAATTAAATGTTGACTATTATAATAAAAGTTATTAAAACTAACAATAATATTTTTTTTACTAACAAAATTATATATTCATTAATTATTTATATTTCTAGCTAGGCTATTAAATTAATTATTTATCTTTTTTTTTCAGACAGAATATAGTTTAATGTCAATGACCTACGAATAGTCTTTCACATTTTTAAAAAATATCACTATATTGTGTCGATCGTTACGTGGACTTTCATCAAAATCAAACTTCAAACTGGAACTCTCACAATTTTTATGTCGACAGTTGCGTTAATGGGTTAGGTATTTTGGGATAACTAGTTCTGAACCTGTACTGTTTTTGTAGGAGGATATTCTTCTAATATAAAAGCATGCACGGACTTTTCACCAGCATTCGAACTCATACCTCGGACGATCCATAGCCAATATGAAGTACTCTGTAAGTATTTTTGATTTTAGCTAAATATGTAATTTAAATTGTTTTGTCAATAACATTCATTAAATTATTATTTATTTTCAATTACAGGCAGTTGTTTTAGCATGCGTGTTGGCTATTGCTGCCGCCGCAGATTACAACAATGGACAATACATTCCTGAGAAACAGTACAACAACAGATACAACCAATACAGGCCATCCCGCTACCAACCTTACCAGAACAACGCCTACAAGCCCTTCGTGAGCTCCACTCCCCTCCCCAGCCTGTTCGTAAGCTCAACCCCCGTGCCAGTGACCGTCACCCCCGCTCGCTCCACTACTCTCTACTACACCTCCAGCACAACCAAGCCCGTGTTCAACATCCCAGCAGCTTTCCCCGCTCGCTCAGTATCCATCGAGTCCGCTAAGCCGACCGTAGAATCAGCATTACCGTCATGGTCTTCTCGTGCTTCATGGCCATCTGTCTCCTCTGTAGCTGTCCAATCAGAGCTTCCAGCTACCCCAACCCAAGCCCCTCTTTCTGAAACTGCCTCCCCATCTGCAGCCCCAGCTATTGCTGACGTGGAAGCCCCAGTAGTGTCTGTTGTCCCCGCTGCTCGCGTTGCCCCCACCGTACAAGTGGCTCCCGTAGCCCCAGTCATCTCGGTTACCCCTGTGGCCCCAGTTGTCCCTGTCTTCCCACAGGCCAAAATCCTTCCCCAGACCCTCTCCACCGCCAGATGGGCCGGCGATGCTCGTGCTGCTGAGACTCTCAGATACAGCAACCAAATCAACAATGACGGAGCTTTCCAGTACTCGTAAGTAATATTTTATCTTAAATTTTAGTGCCTGAATCTTTTGTGTTATGCTGTCCTTTTTTAATTAATTTTTAAGATTTTCTTTTTTTTAGATTTTACTCTATGGTATTGCTTTGACATATATTTTTCCTAATTATTTATTCGTTTATAATTTAATTAATTTTATTTTTTGCAATTTCCCGCGAAAAAATACCCACAACCTGCAAGCATATGTGTGAGTGCATGCAGAAGCATGCGTAAAGCACCTTCCTTGAATAAACGAACAAAAGTTTTCGGTCGAGGAAGAACTTTGTTCATTAATTAACGAACATGCGTGCATTATTGTGTATAAACAACGTGCAAATTCAGTGTGGGAGGAGGGAGGTGCTTTATGCATGCTTATGCGTGCACTCTCACATAATATGCAAGGTTGCAAGCAAAAATACCCACAACCTGCAAGGTTGTGGGTATTTTTTCCTGGGAAATTGCAAAGAATAAAATTAAATAAATTGTATGCTGTGGATCTCCGCAAAGTAACGCCTGATTCTAATTCGTTGTTTGTAGATATGAGACAAACAACGGTATCGTCGCTGAAGAACAGGGCTCACCCCGCTCTTTCTACTCCGGTGAAGACCAAGTTGCCCCGGTTGTAGCCCAGGGTTCTTTCGGTTGGACCAGCCCCGAAGGTCAACAGATCACCATCTCCTACGTGGCTGACGAGTCCGGATACCACCCAACTGTAAGTGCCTTATTATTTTTTGGAATACGATTCATTATTTTCATTATTTGCCTTTCTTTAAATTACAAAGATTTTAAAAATGTATATTCATAAATCGAATTCGGACAGCAAAATGAAAAAAGATTGTATTCATAAGAATACTTTTTGGTGTCAAAAATAAACATTAAATAATCCTCTAAAATGTTTTGTGATATCAACAGGTATTAAAAAAATCTAAAACTATCACCATTTTTGTTTTTTTCAGGGCTCAGCTATTCCTGAAATGCCACCCCAGATCGCTCGTGCCTTGGCATACATCGCTTCAAGAAATCTCCGAGCTTAAATAAATTCGGCTAGTTAATATGTAGATACACTTTCATGAAGTTCGATATACGATCACGACTCTCGAACTTTTTGTATCGTGTTTGTGAAGTGTTATTTATATGTCAGATTGTGAAACATGAAAATAATGACGTGAATAAAAATTAATAAAATAAACTTTTTGTGTTACTGTACTACTAACATTCACCTTATGCAGGCACAGTTTTTTTTTCAAATTCGTATATTAAGTTAAATCGTTTATTCTAGAATTTTTAAGGAATATAATATTATAATTGAGCAAACAAATTACCTAAATTAAAAGATATACATTTTTTTGGTAAACAAAGCCTTTGAGATTGTATTTTGTGAACGAAGTCACGGATACCAAATAGTTTTGTTATAAAAAAAGCAATAAATAAATATCATTAGGTACAGTTTTTACTATGAAAACATAGCCACTATAAAGCTTACCTACTCAGTTTGTCGCATGATTTATAAACAACATACATACATACATACATACCTACATATAATCACGCCTTTTTCCCGTAGGGGTAGGCAGGACCGCCTCTTTCCCGTAGGGGTAGGCAGAGACCACTTCTTTCCACTTGCTACGATCCTTACATACTTCTTTCGCTTCGTCCACTTTCATTCTTACTATCCATTCCTCCTCTTACATTCAACTAGTAGCCAAGCGTCTCTCCATGGTCCGCATAAACAATATCAAATATTATCATAAATAATACTAATACAAGGTCGTAGGTCATTTATTTTCAAGCAATAATTAAAGAGGTGAATGAACTTTAGAGTTGATTTTAGAACGTAGAGAAAAACTAGTTAATCAACTATTTCTCTACTCGATCTTGTAATTTTTTTGAAGTTGGTACTAGCCAATAGAATTGGAATAATCCTCATAACCATAAACCATATTAATATAATTATCCGGATTGTAAATGCAATATAAAGTGGGCCTATAAAGATGCTCTTTAGAGAGTTGTAACATTGTATAGAGAACTTCAAACATATTATAATGTAATATAACCTAATATCTATTATTAAAATATAAAATTAATAATTAATTAATTAATATCAATAAAATTCATTCATTCATATAATCATTCATATAATCACGCCTCTTTCCCATAGGGGTAGGCAGAGACCGCCTCTTTCCCGTAGGGGTAGGCAGAGACCGCCTCTTTCCCGTAGGGGTAGGCAGAGACCACTTCCTTCCACTTGCTACGATCCTCACATACTTGTTTCGCTTCGTCCACTTTCATTCATGCCATCCATTCCTCCTCTTACATTCATCGTAGCGAAGCGGCTCTCCATGGGCCACTTTTCGCCTCCGCGAGAACGAGACGTGATGGGTGGCGAACCAATAAATCAATAAAATAAAAATAAAATATCAATAAAAGCACCTAAGATACCAAGCTTTGCTTGGATATCTAATATCCATAGATATTAACTCCGTTTTGTTTTATATAACTGAACCTATTTCTGTTTTAATTCATAAATATATAACTGATCCTGTAAATTTACTTTCTAATATATTTGAAAAAGAAAAGAATCACGAACATATTCATCTTAAATACCTTGAAGCTTTCAGTTAATATTAATATGCTTAGAAATACTTAAATAAAAAAAGTCACAAATGCTATCACACTCACAATACTATGTTCGTATAATAACAAGTGCTACTCCTGGCAGTCGGTGTACCTAAATATGAATAATTATGGTCGAATTTCGACCACAGGGCGAGCTCTAGGATATAAAAATTGATTTTTTAAAGTTTTTAATAAAAAAATATCCTATTTCTCGTAATTATGCCACGAGCATATCAGGACATGTCTTAGAAAGGTTCCGTAACTATAAACCTACAATACTTAGGTATTTTATTGAAAGATATTGCCATTTTTTCAAGATGGCGGCTCGAGTGGTAGCAGTGTGGGGTAGCAAATTTTAAATTCGGAAATAATACATACAAATCTATTAAAATCACGCTTCATTAAGTGCAAATTACTCATTATTTACTTATTAGTAAGCATCACACGAGGTAACTTCATCCCGATCTGGCTGAGTTTTGGCCAGGTTTGAACATGCCAGACCGACAATTTTCGAAAGAAGATTAGGAGACGAACAGATTGACATATAACTTGACCTTGTTCTCTATGAGCTATTTTTAGTTTTTACTGAAAATTCGTACACGTTCAGGGCGGTCTGGCTGGAAACTGGTCAAGAGTAGGACTGCCAGACTTGCATTTTTATCGGTTTCTAGTTGACGTGCAGTCGTGTATAACATCAGTTTTTTTGTTCTTTATGAGCTTTTTTACTCAAAAAATCTTCACACATTTTGGTCAATAAAAAAAATACCAGGTTTAGAACCGCCAGACCGGCGGTTATATACCAAGCTTTCTAGGGCCCCTAGCGATCTGCAGTGGTCGAATGCTTGTTCTCGATGAGCTCCTTTTTCGATGGCGGGCGCTAGCTCTACACTGACAGTCTTATTAATAAAATTATTTACACCACGGATTAGCTAGTCCAACATGGCTGTCTCTGTCAGATACTTTGGAACAGTCACTTGATAGACAAAGAGAGCGATTTGGATTTGCTTATCCATGGTGTAAATATTTTTATTAATAAGGGTGATAAGGTATACCAATATAAAACCGAAACCCAGTGATAATACTCATGAAACTGTACAACTTTCCTCAAATTTGGACCTCCCAAACAACCTCCCATACAAAAATTCAACCCCCAGGGGGATAAAATAGGGGATGAAAGTTTAAAACCTAATTTCAAGCGGGCAAAGTCGCGGGAAAATAATGTTTTTTTTATAAAAATATTATTTAAAATAACAAAATACTATATTTTTTTTAATAATAATTATATTTAATTTGTCTATAATTTCTATGTCCCTTGTTCGCACCCAAATTGTTTGCTCATTAAATGCTTATTTTGCAAGCAGACATCAAAATAAAGTATGACGGTTTGTTTAATTTATGTCACATTTTATCCTCAATACAATGTCTATCATAAACTATACTCCTTTATCTAACTAACAAATTATTATCTAGAAGGCTAATGACCCGAGATAGTGGTTGGATGAGTATCAACTATTTTTGTAGCATTAATGTTATTTTAAATGCAAATCTAAAGCTTCAGGTTTTCAAAGTTGTGTCCGTTATTTTAATTTAAATGTTTAATTAAATTTTTAGCACTTAATTCATTATTCAAACAATAAACATTTAAAGGCATTTCGAAAAAAGAAATCGTCTTTATTACTTGGCAACAGAGTTCAAAATGGTTCACCGGATGCCGCCGACAGGCTGTACTTATTGTTTTTAATATCGAAATAATTATAAGCAACCAAATACTTAATCATATCAAATAAAAATTGTTTGTGTCAAAATTATTACAAAAAAAACTTAGGCCTTTGCATCCGTTAATGGATGATTTATACAGTATTCTCCGAGCGAAGTAACTCTTGAAATACTGTAGTGCCTGGGACAGTTGGTTTTTAAATGTCGTATGGTTGCCCAAGCACATACGGCATTCTCACAACATTGTCAGCCTAGTCCAGAGGAATGAACTAGTCAATACGTCTGGAGCCAACTATGTGCGGGTTTCCTCACGATGTTTTCCTTCACCGTTAGAGCGTCCGTAAAATGTACTTGAGATCTGAAAAAGTCTCATTGGTACACGCCACAACCTGGGATTCGAACCTACACTCTCTCGAGTGCAAACCAAACGGTCTACCCACTAGGCTACGGAGCTCTACAAAATCAATAAATTTATACAGCTTAAATTATACCCAAATGCTAAGGTTATGTTAAAATTTTAAGTTACCCTGTCGGTAGCCTTGATTCTTTGTTCCGTTGTCTATTTGAACTAAATAAATCTAACTATTTGAACTAAGTAAAGATTTACATCCAATTTACATAAAGCCTTGCGTGATCGAGAATCATTTATTAATTGTGAGCAAGAATGCAACGAGCAATGATTAATACAAAAATGTCATAGGAAATTAATTGCCTAAGTTCACGGCTAAGTTTGGTGAAGTTCAAGGCCTAAGTATGTAGTCCAAGTGCAAGGTACTAAAATTTTTGTAATTTATCACATACAAACGAGTGTGTATTCATTCATTTGGCAATAAAAAAGTTTCAGTAGCTACTGTGAATTAATGACAAACATATTTTTTACTAGTTGCAACATTATAATTACCTTTCAAGATTGAACATAACTTTAGGACTCTCGCTTATTTCTTCAGGCATTTTTAGTAGCAGCTACCAGAATAATATACCAGTTGACACGTCCAAGATACAACTAAAATAATATAGGTACTTGTCCATATTTAGTTTCTAAGTTATCTTACGTTTAGAAATTTTACAATGTTTTATGCTTTCACTGTATTAAAAGGCAGTGTTTTTTTTTCGATAACAATTTCTAGTATGAATTATTTTTACTATTTATAAATAAGTAAAATCTTAAAAAATATTGTTTGAAAAAGGGAATTAAAAATTAAAACTATCTTACCTTAGCTTAGATATGAATATAACCTTTCCTATTCAAATTAACCTTTTTTACTTTTTATAATATATTAGTACCTACCTGGGTAAACGAGCTTTTCTCGGAGCTGTAGTAGATAAAAAAAAAGTATTAAATATTTCACCAGGGTTCGAATATATACCTTACATAAGAATGCGCAGTTTCTCAGGGATAAAACCTACCTAGACCGATTTGTCGCCCTTGAAACCCCCTGTATACTAAATTTCATGAAAATCCTTTAAAGTTGCTCGTTTAAAGATATAAGATTAACCTCCGTCAAGCTATCAAATTACAATTTTTTTCAGGCTGATGTCGATACCTATAAATTGATTTTTACATATTTTTTAAGATTCTCACTTTATGAAATTTTTAAAGATCGCTACGTGGACTTTTATTAAAATCAAACTTGAAGCTGGAACTCTCACAATTTTTATGTCGACAGCTGCGTTAATGGGTTAGGTATTTTGGGATAACTAGTTCTGAACCTGTACTGTTTTTGTAGGAGGATATTCTTCTAATATAAAAGCATGCACGGACTTTTCACCAGCATTCGAACTCATACCTCGAACGATCAATAGCCAATATGAAGTACTCTGTAAGTATTTTTGATTTTAGCTAAATATGTAACTTAAATTGATTTTTCAATAACATTCATTTTAAATTATTTATTTTCAATTACAGGCAGTTGTTTTAGCATGCGTGTTGGCTATTGCTGCCGCCGCAGATTACAACAATGGACAATACATTCCTGAGAAACAGTACAACAACAGATACAACCAATACAGGCCATCCCGCTACCAACCTTACCAGAACAACGCCTACAAGCCCTTCGTGAGCTCCACTCCCCTCCCTAGCCTGTTCGTGAGCTCAACCCCCGTGCCAGTGACCGCCGCCCCCGCTCGCTCCACTACTCTCTACTACACCTCCAGCACACCCAAGCCCGTGTTCAACATCCCAGCTCTCCCCGCTCGTTCAGTATCCATCGAGCCCGCTAAGCCGACTGTAGAATCAGCTCTACCGTCATGGTCTTCTCGTGCTTCATGGCCATCTGTCTCCGCTGTAGCTGTCCAACCAGAACTTCTAGTTACCCCAACCCAAGCCCCCCTACCCGAAATTGCCTCCCCATCTGCAGCCCCAGCTATTGCTGAAGTTGAAGCCCCAGTAGTGTCTGTTGTCCCCGCTGCTCGCGTTGCCCCCGACGTGCAAGTAGCTCCCGTAGCTCCAGTCATCTCAGTTACCCCAGTGGCCCCAGTTGCCCCTATCTACCCGCAGGCCAAAATCCTCCCCCAGACCCTCCCCACCGCCAGATGGGCCGGCGATGCCCGTGCTGCTGAGACTCTCAGATACACCAACCAAATCAACAATGACGGAACTTTCCAGTACTCGTAAGTATGACTTACTTAGTATTTCTTTATTTTTGTATTTAATTTTAATTTGAGTGCTCAGGCACTCAAATCTAAAAAGTAGGAAAACATAATACTTAGTTAATTAAAAAAGGAGAGCTTAGCACACAAAAGATTCAGATCTTTTGTGTGCTAAGCTCTCCTTTTTTAATTAACTAAGTATTATGTTTTCCTACTTTTTAGATTTTATTCTATGGTATTGCTTTGACATATCTTTTTCCATTCCAATTATATTTTATTCAAATACATATTTCGTTGCTTGTAGATATGAGACAAACAACGGCATCGTCGCTGAAGAACAGGGCTCACCCCGCTCTTTCTACTCCGGTGAAGACCAAGTTGCTCCGGTTGTAGCCCAGGGTTCGTTCGGTTGGACCAGCCCCGAAGGTCAACAGATCACCATCTCCTACGTAGCTGACGAGACCGGATACCACCCAACTGTAAGTGCCTTATTATTTTTTTGAATATGATTCATTATTTGCCCCTCTTTAAATTACAAAGATTTTAAACGTGTATCTGATTCATAAATCTAATTCGGAGAGTAAAATTAAAAAAATATTGTATTCATAAGAATACTTTTAGTGACAAAAATAAACATTAAAAAATCCTCTAAGATGTTTTGTGATTTCAACAGGTGTTTAAAAAAATCTAAAACTATAACTATTTTTGTTTTTTTTTCAGGGCTCAGCTATTCCTGAAATGCCACCCCAGATCGCTCGTGCCTTGGCATACATCGCTTCAAGAAACCTCCAAGCTTAAATAAATTCGGCTAGTTATTAATAGGTAGATACACTTTCATGAAGCTTGATATACGATCACGACTCTCGAACTTTTTGTATCGTGTTTGTGAAGTGTTATTTATATGTCTGATTGTGAAACATGAAAAAATGATGTGAATAAATATTCATAAAATAAACTTTTTGTGTTACTATACTTAATACTACTAACATTCACCTTATGCAGCTTTGCAGTCACAGACATTTTTGCAAGGTGTAAGTTAAATAATTTTTTCTACTATTTTAAGGAATATATTATAATTCAGCAAACAAATAACCAAAAATTAAAGATATATTTTTAGATAAACAACACCTATGAGATTATATTTCGTGAACGAAGTCACGGATACCAATTAGTTTTGTTATAAAAAATCCGGCCAAGTGCGAGTCGGACTCACGCACCGAGGATTCCGTAAAAACTTTTAGTGATTTTGTTACAGCTTAAAGGTATTATAGACCTGAGTATTTTGATAATAAATATGTACTTACATTAATACTCTTACAATTAAAAATAAATAAAATATTAAATTTGAATAAGGAATCTGTCATTTTTATATGACTGTTCATTGATTATTTTTTCATTTTGGCGCCAATACATTGTACAATATTTTGCGATATTAAAATAGAGTGGGGTGATAAAGAGAACCGAATCGCTGTGATTGCATTACACAAAGTAGGTATGGAGCCAAATGCAATTTTTAAAACCCTCCATACGCTTGGTATAAGTAAAATGTTTGTGTTCCGGGCTATTAGGGAACTCCTCGAAATTTATATGGAAACAAATTGAGTACAACCTTTTCTGAAGTAGTCTAAGCATATGCTGCCAAAAAGTAAGATTTTGCTCCAAGGTATACATTGGATCCAAAAGTACAGAACAGAACTCCTGACTCCTTATAGATACATGTTTGGGGATTTCGGCGTTGTTTAAAGTACTGCAAGCATATGCCACCATGTCACTTAGAGTAATCATCATCATCACCACTACATAGTATTTTATACTAACACGGAGATATTTGAACATTACTCTGCCGTTTATGGACCTATTTGCAAAATTATTTTGTTATTGTAAAGGGTTTAATTCGAAATTGGTCCTTTAGTCGCTAAAGTGGAAACCTGATGATGCGATCCATGACGAATTGAGGGAACTCCTCGAAATTTATATCGACACATTTAGTAATTTTGACTTTTACTGAAGTAACACAAGCATATGCTACCAAAAAATAAGATGTTGTACGAAGGTATACCCTGGATCCAAAAGCACTGAACAGAACTCCTCAGTCTTTAAAGATATGCGTTTGTAAATTTCGGCATTGTTTAAAGAACTGCAAGCATATGCCACTTTGTAACTTACAGTAATCATCATCATCATCATCTTAATAACAATACCTAATGAAATTTTGCGCGTATTCAATTATACATAATAATAACTGAACAAAATATATCACTAAAAAGGGTGAAATTATTATTTTTAAACAAAAAATTAAACCGCCTTTCAAAGTAAAAATACACAAAAAAGTATATATTATGTTATGTTATTGTATATTATTTTTAATTAATACAAATACAAGGTCGAAGGTCATTAATATAAGAAGCAATAATAAAGAGGTCAGCGAACTTTAAGTAATTGATAATAGCTTAAATCAATCGTTTTAGTTATTTTTTGTTAT
The DNA here is from genome assembly GCA_905404095.1 of Glaucopsyche alexis. Taxonomy (NCBI): domain Eukaryota; kingdom Metazoa; phylum Arthropoda; class Insecta; order Lepidoptera; family Lycaenidae; genus Glaucopsyche; species Glaucopsyche alexis. The sequence goes on along the minus strand of FR990052.1, from coordinate 13,183,766 downwards.
GAAAAAAAATAGCTTTAAATTGTCATGCATTATTTTTTTGATTGAAAATATTTGTATGAAATAATTATTAAAAATACAAATAGCGCGGCCTTAAATTGTAAAATATTATATTAATTACATTTACTTGTAATTAATATAATGATATTAATTAAAATGGCTTATAATATTAATTAAAAAGATTTACTTAAATTATAATATATTTTCTTATATTATAATATAAATATAGTTTGTTAAAATAATTTTAAAAAATATTATTGTTTGTACTGGAGTTTCCTGATTTAATGCTCAATTAGAAAAGGATTTTTACATAATTACAGTAAGGTACATACCATACCTAATATAAAAATTGACAATTAGGTGATAGCATACCTACTTAACATTCGACACAATTTTATTTTCTACACTTATTTTTATTTAAGCTTCTTAGTTGTCTTAATACTTTTATTTAATAAAACTAATTAATAAAAGTATTAAGACAACTAAGAAGCTTAAATAAACTATACGATACTTTTAACAAAGCAATCTTTGATGTTTGCTAAAATCAAAAAAGTACGACTATTATTATTTACCTAGATAATTGTAATATTAATGTTAACTTTGTTCATTGGGGCTGTTTAAATGTGACAAAGATTTTGATTAAAAATATCCGTATTTCAAAACATTTTCATAAAATATTTGGCACACCTTCCGGAACACCTTAATTATTTAAAATTATTATTTTTAAACAAAAAATTAAACCAACTTCCAAAGTAAAAATGCACAAAAAAGTATGAAATAAAACTTATTTTATAAATAATTCCCCTTTTAAATTTGGCTATTTCTCTACTTAATCTTCTTAATTTTGAAGTCGTTACCAGCCCAAACGATATCCTACAGTATTTTAAGGAATTACTCACGTTCATATTTGCTGGTACCGACTTCAAAATTAAGAAGATTAAGTAGAGAAATAGCCAAATTTAAAAGGGGAATTATTTATAAAATAAGTTTTATTTCATACTTTTTTGTGCATTTTTACTTTGGAAGTCGGTTTAATTTTTTGTTTAAAAATAATAATTTCACCCTTTTTAGTGATAAGTATATCTTGTTAAATTATTATTAATACGTCTTAAAATCGTCTAAAATAAACGATCGAATGTATAACTGAATACGCGCCAAGCTTCCATTAGGTATTGTTATTAAGATGATGATGATGATGACTGTAAGTTACAAAGTGGCATATGCTTGCAGTTCTTTAAACAGTTCCGAAATTTCCTAACGCATATCTTTAAATACTGAGGAGTTCTGTTCAGTGCTTTTGGATTCAGGGTATACCTTGGTACAGCATCTTATTCTTTGGTAGTATATGCTTGTGTTACTTTAGTAAAAGTCAAAATCACTATGTGTCGATATAAATTTCTAGGAGTTCCCTCGATTCCTCATGGATCGCATCATCATGTTTCCACTTTAGTGACTAAAGGACCAATTTCGAATTAAACCCTTTACAACAACAAAACAATTTTGCAAATAGGTCCATAAACGGCAGAGTAATGTTCAAAGATCTCCGTGTTAGTGTAAAATACTATGAGAAGTACCTTCTTTATCATCATGTATGCTGTGATAGTGGTGGTGATGATGATGATTACTCTAATTGACAAAGTGGCATATGCTTGCAGTTCTTTAAACAACGCCAAAATCCCCAAGCATGTATCTATAAGGAGTCAGGAGATCTGTTCTGTACTTTTGGATCCAGGGTATAACTTGGAGCAAAATCTTACTTTTTGGTAGTATATACTAGGACTACTTCAGAAAAAGTCGAAATCACCATATGTGTCCATATAAATTTTGAGGAGTTCCCTCGTTTCCTCATGGATCCCATCGTCAGGTCACCAATTTTCTGAAAATGGGACCAACTTCGGATTATACCTTTTACATCAAAAAAAGAATTTTGAAAATCGGCCAACAGACGGCGGAGTTATCCTTGAACATACAAAAAATATATATATATATATATATATATATATATATATATATATATATATATATATATACAGCCGAACGTATAACCGCCTCCGTTTTTTGGAAGTCGGTTAAAAATGGAATCAATTACGTTTCTACATGCCGAAGCCTTAAAGTTAAACGAAATAAACGTTTAAAATATTAGACCTTTTGAAAATGTTGAATATTCGTCAAATTAAATACATAATATTATGTCAAAATCTTAAAAAAATCCCAAAGCTTTAAGTAATTTCGATTCGTTTGATCAAATCGTAAATTTTATTAATAATGCACTATGGCTAGACTCGTTTACCGAAGATATATTATATTATATAAAATTTTTTTGAATAATGTAAGTACTTACATAAATAACAGATCAGGATAATAAAAAAATGATCTAATAAAAGCTTTACTGTTTTTTTTTTTTTAAGTATAAAAATATATATTTGATTTACTAAATAGATTTGACATCATGAATAATATTTTAATTTATTTCGTAAGAAAAAATAAAAATACTGATAATTTGAAATGAGTTTTGGCCGATGCAATGCAATGAAACCAGCCAAAATATAGTACAGATGACAGAATATGTAGATTATTATTTATGCCACAGGCGCACTTTTTCCACATTGTGTGGCAATTTATGTATATTTTTATTTAAAGTAGTAGTGAGCTCAGATAGATCTGATTTTATTATAAGTTCGACATTTTAGGTAAAATAAAAAGTGTCAAAAATTATAATATTATCGCGTCTGCCGTTAAAGAATGGCAGACATAAATTTTAATTTTATTTATTGCCATTTTTCATTTATGTCTTATGCAATACATTTTTTAGATAGTGTAATTAAAGTTGGGAGTTTAAAAAATATTATTAAATTGTAAAAAATAATTACTATCTACTTTCATTTCACTTACTTTTTAATAGTTATTTTATGTTTTTTTACATGGATTATTTAAAATGTATTTTTAAGATATAATTGATACCAGAAACAATATTATAATTTTGGGCGGATTTTTTACTCAAAATTTTTATATATTTATTTTAAAAAATCAGAGTTACCTGAGCCCGCCACTATTTTCTTCTAGTTTCCATAGTTGCAGGCTATTACGTCTTAGTATCAATAACGACAAAATAATATTCTTTATTTACCACCAGCTCTGTAGCTATGGATAAATAGGAGCATTGTCTATTCTATTCCAAATTGTCTTAAAATGCAATACCTATCACATGTTTTTACATGTATTTCAAATCAACCAGTAAAACGACACTTTTTTCATGTTTCACCACTTGTATCGAAATATATTTTTGAATTTAAGCACTTTTATAATTATAATATTTATACCAATTGTAGACCATTTGCTAATATTCTAACCTTTAGAAATTGACATTTTATTAGACGAGTGACTCATCAGAGGATATCACCGTGTCAGTGACCTTTTAACATAATATTTTCAACAATTTTTTAAGTTTTCACAATTCAAGATTTCGAGTGTCCAATCCGTGGACTTTTATTGAGATCATACCTCGAACTGGATCTCCGACAATTTTTATGATGACAGTTACGTTAATGGGCTTAGGTATTGTGGGATAACTAGTTCTGTACCTATTACCGTTTAGTGGGCGGTTATTCTTCTAATATATAAGCTTGCGCAGATTTTTTGCCAGCAATCGAACTCATACCTCGACCGAGCCATAGCCAATATGAAGTACTCCGTAAGTATTTTTGCCTTTACCGAATACAATTTAAATCGTAAACATTGTCTATCAACGTCATGCTATTCCTAACTTTTACTTTTTTCTAATTACAGGCAGTTGTTTTGGCATGCGTGCTGGCTGTTGCCGCCGCCGTGGAATATAACAATGGACAATACGTACCTGAGAAGCAGTACAACAACAAGTACAACCAATACAAGCCATACCGCTACCAGCAGTACCAGAACAACCCCTACAAGCCCTACGTGAGCTCCACCCCTCTACCCAGCCAGTTCGTGAGCTCCACCCCTGTGCCAGTGACCGTTGCCCCCGCTCGCTCCACCGTCTACTATACTTCCAGCACACCCAAGCCCGTGTTCAACATCCCAGCCCTTCCCTCTCGCTCGTTGTCTGTCGAGCCCGCTAAGCCCGCCGTCGTGTCAGCTTTCCCCTCCAGATCTGTCTTCCCCGCCCGTGCCTCCGTGCAGACTCCATCCTGGTCTTCTCGTGCTTCATGGCCATCTGCCAAGGCTGAATTACAAGTTGCCCCAACTCAGGCTTCTCTCTCCGCATCTGCCTCTGTCGCTAAAGTTGAAGCCCCAGTAGTGTCTGTTGTCCCCGCTGCTCGCGTTGCCCCCACCGTACAAGTGGCTCCCGTAGCCCCAGTCATCTCAGTTACCCCAGTGGCCCCTGTCGCCCCTGTCTACCCTGCTGCCAAGATTGCTCTCCCCGCTGCCAGATGGGCCGGTGATGCTGGTGCTGCCGAAACCCTGAAATACAGCAACCAAATCAACAACGATGGAGATTTCCAATATTCGTGAGTATTATTTTAACGCAGAAATTTTATTTTTGGTCCAAATTATTTTTATTCGTATTTGAATAGATATATTATCTAGAGAGTAAATATATAAATGTTTTTCTGTGTAATAGAGCCATTTAAAAACCTTGTACTCGTAATTTTAAACGTTTGCTACATTTTTCTTTACAATCATCATCTTTAATAATAACTTAGTAAATACATTATATTATCATTGTTTCAGCTACGAGACCAACAACGGCATCTACGCCCAGGAATCAGGTTCACACCGCTCCTTCTACAACGGCGAGGAACAGGTCGCCCCAGTCGTAGCCCAGGGATCTTTCGGCTGGACCAGCCCCGAAGGCCAACAGATCGCCATGACCTACGTCGCCGACGAGCTCGGATACCGCCCAACCGTTAGTAGAACCTTATTGAAATGCCTCCATGGTCTAGTGGTTAGAGCTTGGCTCTCGACTCGGAAGTCGTGGGTTTGATTCCCACATTGGAACAACAGAAAACTGTTGTTTCCAAGTTTGGTTAGGACAATGCATGCTGATCACCTGATTGTCAGACAAGTAAGGTAATCCATGCGTCGGAGGGGCATGTAAAAAGTCGCACCTGCGCCTGATCTCTCGCCAGTCGTGCCGGTTATTGTGCCATGCCGTTTGGGTTTCCAGAGAAATGGAAGATAAATTTATCTTGTGTACTGCGCACACACTTGGGCACTAGAAAATTACTCCTGCTTAACTGGGCTGGATTCAATAAAACCGGCCACCGTCACCGAAATCGGTGTGGGGGAATTATTATTATTGAAATTCAACCAGATCGAATGACAATTTTTAACACTTTTACATAATTTTATAAAGCTAATTTTTAAAAAAAGTTTCTAAATTTTCTATATCATCCTGCTCTATCATATTTCTATGTCCATTTTATTACCTTGTTTATTTATTATACTTCTTTAAAAAAAACATTCATAATATTTGCTATGCGATTTATTTCATGTTGTCTTTTCTGACGGTTCCTAACTTAATTTCTTTCTTTCTTTCAGGGCCCACTAGTGCACCCACAGCTTGCCCGCGCCTTGGAGTACTTGGCTTCAAGAAACCTTCAAGTATCTCACTAAATTATTAATGAGAAGTAACTTAATCACTCCGAACGGAATAATCCAGTTAACACTTTCATGAAGTTCGACATACGAATGATCTCTCGAACTTTTTGTATTGTGTTTGTAGTGTTATTTCAGTATACGATCGTGTAGAGTGAAATAAATGAAACATATTATTTACTTAATTCGTTTTATTGACGATATTTACGTTGTGTATCTAAGATTTAAGAATTTTATAAAATATCCAAACGATACATAAATTAAGAAGTGCTCAAGTCATATAAACCAAGCAGAGATAGCTAACAAAGTCATTAAGTAACTCATTTAACCCTTACTTCAAATATAAATTGAGAATATGACTTTTAAATATTAAACGTTTTTGATCACTTTATACTTAAAATTTTATTTACAAAACAATGCAAAGTATTCGTTACTTTGTTCTAAGTAAAAACATTTTTTAAGTTCCGTGTTATGAAAATACGTTCTCATTTGTTTCAAAGCAACAAAATATATAAAGTCAACGAACTATGACTTGATGGACTTCATTAGATATTAACTTTATTCATCGACAAGTTAATTACTCAGAAGCCATTTAGTAAAATTGTGAATTTCTCTATTATAATTATAAAGCGCGTCAGAAAAAAGTATAAAGTTACCCAAAAGTAATCTAGTTTTATGAAAAATAGTACGATCCTTTTTTACGGTATCTAAAACGTATCAAATGCTCTAAAAATTTAGACAATTTTCTACAATAACAAGACAAAAATACATCTTGACACACCTGTATGCTGACTAATTCAGCAAAAAGCAAAACATTTTAGAGACAATAATAACATACATAAGTTTTCCGACCATACCCATATTTGAACATTTGATTAATTAGACATAATTCGTTATACAACTATTATGTTTTAATGACGCAAGATGCAAACATTAATTGTTCCTATGACAAAAAACGTAACAATTTATTTAATTATTATTTGATATCAAATGTCATTCTTTTCTGACTCATCCCATTTGAAAAAGATATCATTAAAGTTTCAGTTGTTTTTGGCACAATTATTAATGCAAGGCTAACAACAGGAAATAATCCTTTTCGCATTCGTATATATTTAGAAGACGTACCTATATATAAAAAAAATACCGAAAAAATATATAAAAACTGTTAATAATTAACAATAATTACGCGTTGATAAAGCTCGGGGTAACTCGCAAGTCGCACCAATAAGCGATCCAGGCTCTGCGTGCTGAATGGTTTATCACTCGCTGATTGGCCCGAAGCGACGTAAAAGTAAAGCAGCAAGGAGTTATGTATTGATATTGAGATGGTTATTGGCTAGCCGCACACACACCATATTATTGGCAATAATGCTCATATTGACAATAATATTCCTTATGTGCTGCCGTTTTTTTGTATGTGTTGACTAGTATTGACAATTTTATTCCGTCAATAATATTGCAAGTGTGCGGCTAGCCAATGGGTTTCTATAGCATCTTTATAGCACTAAGCCCTGTTTTGGTAGCTACATTTCAACTAAAGCCGATAAGTCTTTACCTAAACATATTCTTTGATAACATCCGGCAAAAATTTACCAGGACTTAATAAAATTTACATAAATTATGTGGAATGGCAAGTGTGGAAAACCACACTTGCCATTTACCTATCTAAAAGCAGTAAAACAAAACATCTTCTCACAGACATCTCAAGATATAGATAATAGAATAACGTCTTTTCGAATTTGAGTTTTGCAAATGAAATTCAAGCTTTGCCAAAGGTTCAGTTATCGAAGAATTAAAAATATTTATAATGGGCGTCTATAACTACTATCTTCAAAAATATACAAAACTTATTCTGATAGGTATCTTAAAATGTTGCTTTAGACCAAAGAATATTGACGTCTTTTCGAATTTCAGTTCATGTGGCGTAAAAATTCAGTTCTCATAGATTCAACTATCACGCGAGAGTTTTTGAAATTTTAACATATACCTACATTGGTTTTATAAATAAATTGTCTTCAAAAATAATATAGTAAAAACATTTTCTGATATGCATCATAAGATATTGTTTAAGGTAACAGAATAACCTCTTTTCGAATTTCAGTGTTGCCAAATCCAATTCATGTGGGGTAAAAATTCATTTCTAATAGATTCAACTATCACGCGACAGATGATAGTCAAAGAATTTTAATTATTTATAGGTCATTAAACTGTCTTCAAAAACATACCTGTTATAAACACGAAGATAATAATTTATACAGCGAATAGGAATAAATACCTCCGTTATTCCTTTTTGCTGAATAAATTTATGTTTTCACAAACATTATAGGTCCTTGACTTCTTTATCCAAAATTAATATAAGTTGGGAATCGGAATCGTCGAATCGAAAATGTAACATATTTTGAATTGAATTAACTCTAATTGTATTTTCGGAACACAATACCAACTTTAACCTTCACGTGTAAGTAACAAAGATGTCTCAAACCTATCAAACAACGAAATTTCCTTTTTAATTATAACACTAAAGGAAAATCTATATAGCTTTACGTATTAAATTAAAAAAAAAATATGTATTCTAGCTTAAAATAGCTATATAGCTTTTTCCGATTTCAACAAAATATGAATGAAGGGAAAACGGCAATGTGGGTGACATTTAGTAAAACGGTAGGATCGTCACACCATATATTATCTACCTAAACTTTGAGCAATAATGATAGAAAGATAATAATTCTATTTGCAGTACAGCGACAAATGCCCAGTGCGTTTAAGTTTTGTCTATATCTATTATTAACTCCCCACACCGATTTCGGTGACAGTGGCCGATTTTTCATTTAAACCATGAGTAATTTTATATTGCCCAAGTGTGTGCGCAGTACACAAGAGCACTCTCTCTTCTTTTACGCTCATAATTGAGTGGGACGGATAACCGACACGACAGGCGCAGGTCCAACTTTATTTATTTATTTATTTTTTATTTAAAACACTTAAGCAACAATTGTACAAAGGCGGGCTTAATGCCTTATGGCATTCTCTACCAGCCAACCTTATTTACATTTATTTACATGCCCATCCGACGCATGGATCATCTTTCTTGTCAGGCAATCAGGTGATCAGCCTGCATTGTCCTAACCAAACTTGGAAGCAACATTTTTTGTTGTTCCAATACGGGTATCGAACCAACGACCTCCGAGTCGAGAGCCAGTGATCTAACCACTAGACCACGGAAGCTGTTGAGAATTTTGTCTATACTAATATTATAAAGAGGAAATGTTTATTTGTTTGTATGTTTGTTTGTTTGTTTGCATTGAAAGCGCACAGAAACTGCTAGACCGGTTTTAATAAAATTTGGCACATATATACTCTATGTAGACTACGGGAAAGAACATAGGCTTTTTATCGCGGCAAAATGCACGATTCCCCAGCGATTTTATTTGCGCAAACGAATTCACGGGCAACATCTAGTATTGAAATATAATTTATGGATTATAAGCTGCCTATAACTAAAAACTAAAACACTTTTAAAATTAAATTAAATATTATAAATTAAGATTATTAGAATCGGAAATACTTTATTTCTGTATAACCTATTTCTAGGCAAGTAGGATATCTAATGCCGGAGATAGACCTCCGGTAGGTATTAACTGTTCTGTCTAAAATTACGATCTTAGGCTTTTATTATACTTCCAATATTTATTATTAACTAGATGATGCCCGCAACTTCGTTTGCGCAGAACTAACGGAAACGGAACCCTAATTTTTTTAAACGAAACCCTAAAATAAAAGTAGCCTATATTAGACCTTATAACATCACCTATCTGCCAGTGAAAGTCCCGTGAAAGTTGGTCCAGCCGTTTCAGAGATTAGCCGGAACAAACAGACAGACAGACCGACAGACAGGCAGACTGACGGACAGACAAAATTTTTTAAAATTGTTATTTTATTTTAAGTACCGAATATACTTTCAGATTCACTATGTAAAAAGCTGTTAATTTGAAGTTACAAACAAATACTTCAATTTTATTTACAGAAGAAAAAAATACTTCAATTTTATTTATCTGTATAGATAATTCGAAAGAGATTCCCCTATTTATTACTTTAATTATTTCAAACGATTATACTGCTTATCAATTTCTGTTGTATAATTTCGTTATGGTGCTAAAATAATCGTAAATTTTGTATCCAAATTATCTTTTCTGTTTATAATTCATTGATAATTCACAGATAGAATCGTTCACAAGTCACAACATGTATTTTAAAATAATATCTAACCAAGAGCATGTCAGGCTATGTCTAAGGAAGGTTCCGTAACTATCATGTATGGAGAGCCACTCCTAATATACAAAATTATAGTTAACTAGCTGTTGCCCGCGGCTCCGCCCGCGTAAATATAGTTTTTTCGTGGTCGCGGAAAAAAATAGATAAAAACATTCCTTGATGCGGATTATATCATGCTAAAATTTCAGCTTGATCGGTGCAGAACTTTTTGAGTTTTTAAAGCGTACACAAACCAACACAACATTTTTATATATAAAATTTATAATTCCAAAAATAAAGTCCATACTTACCTATGCAGTGCTCAATTATATTTTTATATACTTATAATGGGGCACGGATAAACAGATGGACGGACAGAGCGAAACTATAAGGGTTCCTTGTAGTTTAACCACAGAACCCTAAAAACTCGTTCAATATCTATGTAGATTGAAAAGATATAGGACTATAAAATATTCTTTTCACATTATTTTAGCAAAACACTTCAAATTATTTATAACATACGTATAAAATTAACTATTTCTCTTACTTATTAAAATGCAACAATCTACAATTGCAAGAAATAAATAAATTGAATTGAATTAAATTGAAATTGAATTGTATTCTTAGCCGATTGATGTTCAGACTGCTACGAGTGAGTTTTTCTATTCGCACGCAATAACTAGATGGCGCTGTACAAATCACATACAAAAGAGATGTTTGATTTTGGGCCAGTTCTATGTACACTACAGAGGTAAATAGGAAAAAATATGGGAATATCATAAAAATGTGAAAAAAATAATTTTAATAAGGGTACATGCGTACAAAAATGTTTATTTGAAGAGTTTTTTATTGCGAGAACACTGTTTTTAGGGCGGCCATGACAGATGATTTTACTTGACTTTTGACGTAGTAGACATTTTTACGAAGAGACGTCGTCTGGAATGTCATACGTCTTTCTTTGTCAAAAGTCATGTCATTGACAAAATGACATTCTTTAGTTAATTCTGATCTGATCCGCCATGTTTTATTTTACTTTGTGTTGCTCTCCTCGACGAAGTTAATTTAAATGTACATGGAAACGAAGTGAAATTAAACAAAATAAAGAATAGGAAACGGTTACTATATTATGTAACTATATTTACATATACTGTACATAGGGCTGGACCAGGCCTCATACATTTCTTGAACATCTCTTTTACAGTAAACGCCAAACGTGTTCACGATCAAATGCGAATAGAATAACTCACACTTAGCACACAGTAGACGTATGCAAATAGAGTCAAAATAAGAGTCATATAAATAAAACTTTAATTGTTTCACTTTATTTCGTATCGATTTGTATATTACGTTATTAATAAATAAACTTAACCAAGAGAATGTTATGACATGTCTACGGAGGGTTCCATAACTTCTTCATAATTCATATTTCATAATTCATAATTCTTTTTAAATTAGGTACTTTATACATAATTATCCAAATAATTTTCCTAAATAGAATTTAGCATAATCTATCAGCAAGGAAAGTAACAAGTAATTATTATAATATTTACAACGAATCATCCTACTAATAGGTACCTACATACTATAAAAAATGTGAAAGTTTATTTGGAAGAATGGATGAATGGTTGTATGGATATTTGTTACTCTTTTACGCAAGAACGGATTTTGATATTTGCTATGGTATTAGTTTAAGCTGTAGATTAAAACATAGGCTACTTTTTATCCCAAAAAAGTTCAGTATTACCGTGAGATACTGTATTTGCGCGGGCGGAGCAGCGGACAAAAGTTAGTAATAATATATGAATAACAATCACTAACATATCTAGTGCTGAAGCTCCGGTCTTCCCTCGATGTAATTCAAGTCAAGGGACTTGGGGTTGGGGGGTTGTAACTTGTAATCCCTGGTAGGTTACTACGGATTGATATACTTAACCGCATATTAAAAATTATATTTTTAGTAAATTATAATTTTATATAATAATTATTATTATTACTAAATTTTTTTCTTCTCAGATACGCGCCAAAATGGTGTAGGAAGGTTACTTCAAGAATTTCACCATTTTGAGCGTCGCGTTAGCACGTTTTCCATTACTATGCACGGACCTACTTAAACTGTTTGAACTTTTACAGGCTTTAGGAAATATTATTACTATACAATAAAAGCTGAAAAAGTAAAGTTTAAAGCTGACTGTGATATAAACATTTTAGGAAATAATATTAAAAATCTATTCCATTTTTATCACTTATAAGCAGCGTTTTTAATTAAAATTATCTATTCGAATGGCAAGGTTAAGTATTATTTAATTTCACAAATATTTAATTTCATTAGATAACAGTGGTTTATTATTATTTGAATTATACTTTCATAGCTTTCAAGATATTTAATTCATTTGATTATACATTTTATACTATAATATTTGTATTTATTATGATGATTATGTTGACTAGCCCAAACATGTTTTTTTTTGCTCAAAAATCATAAAAGCTTATTAAGTAAACATCTACCTGATTGTATTTTAAAATACCGATATTCTTTAAAAAGGTTGTAATAAATTTGGCGCTTCCTATTATGAGAAATAAGAATTCTTTCATTCATAGTATTTTATCTATACTATATATAATAAAGAGGAAAAGTTTGTTTGTTTGCATCGAATAGGCTCCGAAACTATTGAACCGTTTTTAGGGTTCCGTAATACTTAAGGAACCCTTATAATTTCGCTCTGTCCGTCTGTCTGTCTGTCTGTCTGTCTGTCTGTCTGTCTGTCTGTCTGTCTGTCTGTCTGTCTGTCTGTCTGTCTGTCCGCGCCTCTAGCTCCTGTAATTATGAATATAAATTGATTAAATTTGGTGCAGTTATAGATTGTGTATAGATCACGGTTTTGGGATCATAAAAAAATAATAATTTTATATTTTAGGGGTGGCTCTCCATACATGTGAAGTGGGGATGAAAAATATTTTTTCACTCTACCCCATCGTGTGGGGTATCGTAGAATAGGTATTTTAAAATAAAGGCAAGGTTTCATACGTTACTTTTTTATAAAGTTGACAAATTTCGAGTAATCGGCCTCCAAAGTAGTTTGTAAGTTGGTCCCCCCCCTAGCATTTTTAAACTATAAGAGATAGAAACTTGCAAATTTCCATGCTGATAGATCATGCTAAAAACTCTTTAGGAAAATTGTTGTGAACCAAATCGGATAGTAACTTTTGGAGTAATTAAAAAAAACCATATTACGCGTTTATAGTTACGGAACCCTCCTTAGACATGTCCTGACATGCTCTTGGTTAGGTTAGGTTATTGATGAAGTTTGACACAAATATAGAGTAGACCACGGGGAAGGACATAGGCTACTATTATCGCGGAGAAATATACGGCTTCTGCGAAATTAATTTTTGCGCGCACGAAGTCGCGGGCGACATCTAGTGTTAAATAAGTGAAACATCGGAATGCTTTTATATCCTTAGGTTCTACATGAAGAACAGATATAATGATCTTGGAAATAGGTACTTGTATCTATTATAATGTCACAGTATGATTTTTTATGGATCGTCATTCTTGTCAGACAATCAGGTAATCAGTCTACATTGTCCTAACCAGACTTTAAAACAAAATTTTTTGTTGTTCCAATGCAGGGATCGAACCCACGACCTCCGAAATCGAGAGAAAAACTCCGAACCACTGGACCACGGAGGCGTCAACATTATAACATTAACGGCCCGTTTAAATAACCTATCTACCAATATCCATTTGTTAAAAAAGTTGTCATTCAATCATTGCCGGATTTTTAACCGACTTCCAAAAAAAGGAGGCGGTTATACGTTCGGCTGTATATATATATATATATATATTTTTTTGTATGTTCAACGATTACTCCGCCGCCTGTGGACCGATTTTCAAATTTTTTTCTGTGATGTATAGGGTGTAATCCCAAATTGGTCCTTTTGATATCAAAGTGGTGACCTGATGATGGGATCCATGAGGAATCGAGGGAACTCCTCGAAATTTATATGGACACATATGGTGATTTTGACTTTTTCTGAAGTAGTTCAAGTATATGCTCCCAAAATTAAGATTTTGCTCCAAGGTATACCCTGGATCCAAAAGTACAGAACAGAACTCCTGGCTCCTTATAGATACATGTTTGGGGATTTCGGCGTTGTTTAAAGAACTGCAAGCATATGCCACCCTGTCAGTTAGAGTAATCATCATCATCATCACCACTATCACACCATACATCATCAGATTATGATGATATAAAAGGTATTTCTCATAGTATTTTACACTAACACGGAGATCTTTGAATATTACTCTGCCGTTTATAGACCTATTTGCAAAATTCTTTTGTTGTTGTAAAGGGTTTAGTTCGAAATTGGTCCTTTAGTCACTAAAGTGGGAACCTGATGATGCGATCCATGAGGAATCGAGGGAACTCCTCGAAATTTATATCCACACATATGGTGATTTTGACTTTTACTGAAGTAACACAAGCATATGCTACCAAAAAATAAGATATTGTACCAAGGTATACCCTGGATCCAAAAGCACTGTACAGAACTCCTCAGTCTTTAAAGATATGCGTTTGGAAATTTCGGCATTGTTTAATGAACTGCAAGCATATGCCAATTTATAACTTACAGTAATCATTATCATCATCTTAATAGCAATACCTTATGGAAGCTTGGCGCGTATTCAATTATACATTCGATCGTTTAGTTTAGACGTTCTTAAGACGTATTAATAATAACTTAAGAAAATATATCTCTAAAAAGGGTGAAATTATTATTTTTAAACAAAAAATTAAACCGACTTCCAAAGTAAAAATACACAAAAAAGTATGAAATAAAACTTAATCTCTAAATAATTCCCCTTTCAAATTCGGCTAAAATTTTTACTATTTCTCTACTCAATCTTATTAATTTTGAAGTCGGTACCAGCAAATATGAACGTAAGTTCTATAAAATATTGTAGAATATTGTTTGAGCTGGTACCGATTTCAAAATTAAGAAGATTGAGTAGAGAAATAGTAAAAATTTTAGCCGAATTTGAAAGGGGAATTATTTAGAGATTAAGTTTTATTTCATACTTTTTTGTGTATTTTTACTTTGGAAGTCGGTTTAATTTTTTGTTTAAAAATAATAATTGCGATACAAATTTGTCGTTTTTAACAAATAGTTATTCGTAGATAGATTATTGAAACGGGCTTTATGAGAACTAATGAAATCATGAAATAAAAAAGAACACGAACGAAAATATTTTAATTAAATAGTACCTTATCTTATAAACTTTTATTAATTCACCTATCCCTTTGTATGTAACCAAGTCTCTCAAGTTGAATTTGACCCACTTCCCGGTGTCCCATTGAGCTGAATTTTGATTGTCAAATATTATGATTATGAATGAACATTATGATGATATAGACCTGATCTGATGCTGGAGCTGGCTGAACAAGAAAAATATGAACTAAGCTGGCTACTACTGAGTATATACTAGCGCCATATTTGATCCAAGTGCTGAATTAACTTTAATAATTAAATTCTGAATCTTCAAGGCCCAATTGGGTTGTAGATCGCCTAAGTTGCGCGAGAGGGGACTGTGTAATAGAGCTATGAAAATTTTCTCAATTAATGATCTAGGTGGGTATCCCAAACTATGTAAAGGAAAATCATCGTGAAAATGCCTATTTGAGACGACTAGCAATATATCAACATGTATAATACCTGATGGAAACTGCTACATTATTCTCCATACATCCTACTTCTGAAAGTTTGTGACGATGGATGAATGGATATTTGATACTCTTTCACGCAAAAAATACTGAACGGATTTTGATAAAATTTGGTTTGATGGTAGTTTAAGATTTGGATTAACACATAATATGCTACTTTTTATCCCGAAACAGTGCAGTGTTCCCGTGGGATACTGTATTTGCGACTGTGATTTTAGACTTAAGTAGTTGATGGTAAATTACTTATATAATAAAATTACATTTTACTAATATGCATAGCAAAATGCAAAAATAGAGTTTTTTTAGGAGGACGTATAATATTTTTAACTGGATAATGATCGAAAGCATATTAATTTTTGAAGATTAATGTTGTTTCTTAGACGTTATGCAAACAAAATGATATTAACAACTTAATTAATGAAACTACTTCAACCTTTTCGACGAAATGCCACTAATTCTCGAAAATGTCTAAACACCAAGCTGCAAAGAGCATTTAAAAGGCCGCAAATTGCTATTATTACCTAGATCAAAAGCGAAAACCGACCAAATTCAGCAAAAATTCTCTCCATACTAAAACACGTCCGGGGTCACGTGTTAATATCGTAGTCATTTGCTTTTAACGATATCATAAATCTTCGGAAGACATTCGAGGCGGATTTTTAGAGTTAGCAGTTGTCCTTGATCAGAGGTGTCACACTGGTTCACAGGGAGCACAGGTCCCACGCGGTCGGCCTGTGCTCTTCATTACGCAATTCGACAAATATTTAAACTGGTTTAAGAAGATTAATTTATTCTTTGACCTTATAATCTAAACAAAAATTAAGGATCGTGCCTCGTTTTATCCATGTACTAAAATTCATAATTTTCAAAAGAAAATATACTCGAAAAAGGGCCTTTGGTCAAAAATCAAGATGCATAGGATAATTTCGATGGCGAA
Source organism: Glaucopsyche alexis (assembly GCA_905404095.1). Taxonomy (NCBI): domain Eukaryota; kingdom Metazoa; phylum Arthropoda; class Insecta; order Lepidoptera; family Lycaenidae; genus Glaucopsyche; species Glaucopsyche alexis. Next base: position 13,167,281 of record FR990052.1, on the reverse strand, counting down.
GTTCGAAAACAAAATGTACAGGAGGGCTAGACAAGATGCAATAAATAATATCGACGGCGAACTTCGTGAATAAAAAATGTATGGGATTGACATAAGCGTGCGTTAAATGACATATTCAGTCGTATCGTTAAAAAAATTGGTAGCCAAGCAGCCACTTTGAACGAATACGCTAACGATGCACTCATATAACGAATTGCTCTAACGCGTTTCTCCATACAATGCCTAGACAAGCGGCCGTAAGTGACATTTAGCAGATCGTGATCTTTATCTTTATCGACCTAACGATAAAGACATCCAGGAAGCTACCTTTATCGCCTCAACGAACAATATGGCGGATTTTTATTGATCAGCTGTTATATGTAAATAATAATGATTTGCCTAAAGGGTCTATACAAAGCCTTCTGCTAGTAGTCTATATTGCATAATGTCAAAAGAAATCAATCTAAAGTATTCAATAAATCACAATTATTGTCAATACCTAATATTTAATTCATTGTATTCAAGTATAATTCTACACTTTGTTAAAATATAAATTTCTTAATTTGTAGCTTACTTGCAGTTTGTAGCCTTTACACGCTACTATACCAGCTGAAAGCAATCTTTAGGTGTACCTATAGTAGGTACCTACCTAAATTATAGTAGGTAACAAATGGAGTTCTTAAAAAACTTGCTTAGAAATAAAGATTTCTATTTAGTAGATAAAATTTATAAGTTTTTCAATGTAATGATATTTTATTGTATTGTATATATCGATGCTCAACACCTTCGCCTTATAAATGGTATGTAAGCACACAAACACCTCATAATAGTTTTGAAATATTTGCTATTATAAACAGTCAAGTAGTGTTAACCAATTAAATACATAATATTTAATCTCTATAGTATATTTGTGACTAAATAATTGAAATATTCTTTGCAATTTTAAAGAACTATAACTTTAAAGGAAGTGTTATTAGCTGGAGGTACTATTGCCAGAAAAAACCTAACAGTTACTACATATTGTATACAAAATATTACAAGCGGCCATAACACTTTGAATTTGTTATAGGCATTGTCTTGCTAGAATTATTCATTCATTCTAATTTAAGAGCTTCGCTCTTGTCGGTGGAGCTTTATCCTGATACGACACAATTATTTTACTTTTTTAACTAAGTTTTAGTAAGAAAATAAACTTAAAATGTAAAAAATACTTTTATTTCTTGCAAAGGAATTACATAAGTCATGGCTATAGCCAATAATAACATTATACAATTTAAAAATCAACACAGTTAATAATTATTATTATTTACATGCACTAGTTTGAGCCTGTCACAGAATGAATACAAATTAACTTAGGTTGGTAGCGGTTAGTAGCGGTCTGAACATAGGCTCTGCGAACTGAAAAGAAAACTGTTATTGTATTATTTTTATATACCTATGTACTAATAAAATTCCCTAATACAGTTGACCAATTAGTACAAATAAAATAAATACGAAAATACTTAGAAACAGATATTGCGCAACCTTCTGCGCAAAGTTCAGACTCGCCAAGATACATCGGCCGTATTGTACATTATGAAGATTTTATATCACTATGGTTAAACTACTTAACGAACAACATTATTGTATACCTACAATTCCTACAAATTATAAAGATTTAAAACACATTTTACTTATGTTATATTATGTATAAGGTAATGGTAATGTTTTAGTAGTCAAAAATCCTACTAATATTATAAATATAAAAGTATGTGAGTATGGATGGTGGAATGGTTATTACTCTTTCACATAGGCTCTGGATTAAAATGCTACTTTTTAGACGACGTGAGGCACGCTTTGTTTCATTTCCTTGAAATCTTCGGTAGAACACGTCCGTCGGCTAGAACTCCTCCACCTCGAAGGTCGGTAGAAGATGCGTCGGTACTCTCACCGCAAAGAAACTGAAGTTGACGTTGTAGCGAGACTCCAGACGCTTGACCCTAAAAGTGAAAGACGTCTTCTTTAGGATGTACTTAGTCCACAACGTCCTCAACCTTCATGGACCAGTGCAGATGGAGGTGGACTAGGCTCTACTCGAGTTCGCTGGGCGCGGTGCTGCTTCGCGGCGAGCTTCCTCGTTTCACCTCTCCACCAATATGAAGACTTGAAGCCAACTTATTTAGGTTGTTTATTCTCATCTGTGTTTACCTCATAGACTTAGGGATAATAGTTAACGTAAATTGTTAATTTGTTATCAATAATCAAACAAAAGTTATTGTACTTCATCTTCTTCTTTTTCTACCCAGTGTTACCAGGATCATTACCTACACTATTTATTTGTAAAAGGTCATGCAGCCTGCAAGCTCAAGGCCGCGGATTTGTAGGCAAAAATTTTAAATGATTGACACTAATGAATGGATCTACTTGTTATTCCTAAATCCTATTTATTATTATTAGTACCGGTGCTGGATTTGCTAGATGCATCATGCACCGTGAGTATATTATAATAGCCATAGATATAGAATGTCAATGTGTGTCGTGGCACAGAAATATTGTCAGTTTTGTAAGGATATAACGTATCTATGTAATAATTATTCAAAGATAATAGCCCTTTATTAGTACCGGTGCTGGATTTGCTGGACGCGCCGTGAGTATGGCCCTTTAGTGTAACATGTTAATATCTGTATAATGTTAATATGTGTTTCCTATGACCATTTGGCAAGCAATCCGTATACAGTCTGACAAGGATCTTTTGGCACGTGAACAAAAACAGAACTAACATCGCCGTCTTGAAAAATGTCACTTTTAGTATTATGTATTGTTTTGTAGTTGCGACACTTACCTTTTGGCACGTGGATAAAATCAATACTATAATAACATCGCTGTCTTGTAAAATTTCACTTTTAGTAATAAATATTGTTCTTATTTACGACACTCACGCCGTCATCCAAGTGCCAAAAGATCATTGTCCGACTCATGGGCGTATAGCCAGGGGGGTGGTTTAGGGGGTTCAAACCCCCCCGAAATGGGCCGGCTGGTATATATAATACAGAGATCTGACCAATATACAGAGGCGTATATAGAAATGTTGCGCCCGAGGCCAATTAACATATTTTGCCGCCCCATTGAACCCCCCCCGAAACTAAAACCTGGCTACGCCCGTGGTCCGACTGTAAAATCTGTATTATCAATGAAAAATAGAAGATAATTAATTAAATAATGTATTTTAATAGAATATAATTCTAAATAGAACTCGGGAGTCAAACAATAGAGTTGAAAATCGTACACACGAGTGGTCAGTCACATGTCAATGTCAAATAATAAACAGTTGTCAAATTGTGTGTCTGATTTAGAATGCAATAATAATCGCCTGTGTTAATTATGTACCTACTTAATTCTTATTGTAAACACTCTAGGAACTTTCAGTAAAACTACTAGGTACCGTTTTACTGAATCGACTGACTTGCACTGACTATCTGTATTTTGGACTTTGACTAGACATTTCACATTAGACTTGAAAATAATACGGTGTTGAAATCATATACAGGCTACAATAAATCTATTTCTCTGCCTTTTAAACTTGACACTGGCAAATAGTTTTAAGCCGTAACGCCATCATTAAAAAAAAAATTATGACATTTGACAACTTCACAACTGACGGAAAAATTCTTATAAATTGTAGACAACTAACGTTTGAGCAATTCGTTGTTGCGATTCGAACAACAGCGTGCATTTGGCTAGGGACAAAATGTCGTGATCTCAAAAGAGAAGTCGATACGACAGATCTTTCCAAATTTTAACGAAGGTAATTTGTCTAGGCGCCCAGGATTTGACTTCAAATCAAATGCCATATATGAGATTTGATTTGATGTTTATTAAATTTTATAACAAGATTAAATAATAATAATCATGATGAAATTATTGCAAGGTGGTAAATCCGTTTGAGTTTTCTGTTAATAAACGCCATTTTAAAATACAGAGATTAAATAAAATATTTGAGAATATAATTTAGCATAAAAACTGATATAATATTCGGTCATTTCAGAGAGGTTAGATGTAAAAAGTTTCTGTGCTTGAATAAAGAATTAAATTTGCTAAAAATGTCACCTACAAAAATATGCTTGCCGACTCACAGTCTACCTGCTTCATACCTAAATCACAATGAATAAAAGACACAGACAGAAAAAATACTACAAAAAAGAAATAAAACCTAAAAATGGTGTGACTCAGATTAACATAAAAATAAACAAAAACTTCATGAGTTATGCGGTGTATTAAAGAAACAAAAAAACAATCGCCTGTAGCTCTGCGTTAGACTATTAAGATGGTGACTTGTTGCGTCTTATATGTTGTAGGCGCTTTCATAAGCAAGCTTCTAAACTTCTACATTATTAATTGATTCAAATACTTCATTAGCAACCAAGTAGTGTGCAAAATTATACAAATTAGCGCCTTGTTTGGCGTTTGCTTATATTAAAACTAAAGAATTAGGGTTTCAAAATAATGTTTAAACATTTGTCAAGTTATTGTGTATTAAACAGTATAAAGCTCAGATCAATAAATTTATATCAGAGATAAAACTATTTTTATTATTTATTAATAAATGACAAAAAAATAAAAAAAATCAACTTTTTGTTCATATTTCTGTACAACATAACAGAAATATGAACATAAATCATCAAGAACTATATTTCTATATAAGATACATATTCTTCTTCTGTAAAAGTTTAGTAAGTCTATTTTATATACTACCTAAGTAATTAGTCGAAAATAAACATCTTTTATGACTCAGCGTATTTAAATCTTATTGTATCATGGTCGTGAATGTACTAAGGTATTTAAAGCCACGCCTAATAGCGATTAAAATCATCATATTATTATATTATGTCGACATATGCCAAAGTAAAACAAGGACATTAATTATTATAAATTTTTACTTTGTACAAAAATTTGTTGGTCTGAAATATTAATCTATACTAATATAATAAAGAGGAAAAGTTTGTTTGTTTTTTTGCATTGAATAGGCTCCGAAACTACTGGACCGATTTTGATGAAATTTATAAATGGGGGTAAAATATAACAAAATATGTGTCTATAAATGAAGTCTATAAATGGGGGTAAAATATAACAAAATAAACGAACATTTCGTGACGCCAATCACCAAAGAAACAAGGGACATAATACCTATGTATACAGCAAAACCTTTTTTCTTCAGTGATCTCGTATAATATTATTATAAATGTATACTGTATACAATGGATATACGTTATAGCTGCCGTGAGTGGATTCCTTTAAGAATTAAAAAAATATATTATATTAATAGGTTTTCAAAGGTAAAGCGATCGTTAATATATGAGGTCCGACTGACCTTAGCATTTGAGATGCGCTGCTAAATGTACACTCACGACCACAATGTGTTTATCAACCAATTGCTTTAGTTCACAATACACCTGAACATTGTTATTTATTACGTTAATATTTTATATTAATAGTTCAGATCTTATCCCGGTACAAAATTACATATATATAGAACAGGAATATATGAAACTTGTAATATGTCACAGACTATAGTATTTTGGAGTCGAAACGAAATAATAATTAGCTCTTATTGCTTACTGTAATATTTTATACTCAAAACGAGCGTATTTTGTATATAGGTACTTAATGCCTATACAAAATATGCCAACTTATATATAAATATAATCGGATTCTCGCAAACGGCTGCAAGTATTACTATGTAATTTAGGAAATTTTTGAGGGAGAAAAGTCTTTAGCTAGGCCTTATCCATGAAAAACCGCGCATTTTCGTCATGCAACAATAAATCAATGACGCGTTTGTATAATAGGGGTTCGGACTACATCTGAAATATGTAGTTTCGTTAATATATTCAGAAATATTGAGGCATTACTACTTGGTAAATGTAAAAAAATATACACTTAAATATATACTAATTAAATACATTTAAAAAGTACCAAAAAAAATAATTATTTTTTGCGAAATTGGTAAACAAAACCCACATCATTAGTTTACTCACATCATATACAAAAACATTCATTATGGTAAGTATGAACTTAAACGCACAAATATGGGAGATATTTACAAATATATTCCGGCGGCCATATACTTCATATTATAACCTACAAGTGACGTCATTTGTAGGTCGACTTTAGTATGGAGCGTTTTTAGGAGGCTCGCGAAGTTTTTTATATAAATCTCTGTACCTTTGAAAATATTGACTTTTGATATACGGTTTCTTCTGAGAAGTTACTCATATTTAAGAGTACTATTCATTTATGCTATAAAAAAAATAGTCCGATTGCTTATTTTCTTGTATTCTTAAATCTTTCTATGTATGCATAATATTCCATATTAAGCAAAAGAAGTTATAGGCACTATAACTTTTGCTTATCATAAAACTGAAGTAAACCAAAGTTTTGGAACAGGTCAAACCAGGTGTCTTCGGAAAGTCAATGTAAATACAAATATAACCTATGAATACAACACAAAATTCCTTATAAAGCTATCTTGTAACATTATACAGAAGCGTAGGTTGTGACTAGCAATTTTCATCCTTATATAAAAATATACTTAAATAATGTGTATATTTTTTAAACAAAATCACCAATCCTCAAATCCAATAGATAAGAAAACATATATGAATATTAATATAGTAAAATACTATTATATTAATATATAACTAATATATTTATATAGTAAAATAAATTTACTGACTTAGTTTCTCATAAAATAATTGTGGATACATATTTATTCTAACTAGTTTTAGTTTGTTTAATTCACATGTTATGTAAAATAGCGTCAATTTTTAAAAGATTTCAAAGTATTCAAAACTAGCTGTTGCCTGCGACTCCGCCCCCGTAAATATAGTGTCCCTCGGGAACACTATATTTTTTCGGGATATAAAGTAGCCTATGTTTTAATGAGAGCCTAAGCTACTACCATAACATATTTCATCAAAATCTGTTTAGTAGTTTTTGCGTGAAGGAGTAACAAACATCCATCCATCCATCCATACATCCTCACAAACTTTCACATTTATGATATTAGTAGGATACACGTACGGAACCACATTAATGTGCTTGGCTCACACACGACCGGGCCTAAGCTATTAACATTCAATATCTATAAACTTTTTGTCGCCACTGTCATTAAATTAACATGTTGTTAGGATGTATGTACAGAGATTGCTGTGAGGTCGTTATTTAATGTATTAGATGTACAGTCGCGTACACCTGGGGTTTGAGCCTTTTTTGCCTGTATATTAAGGTATTGGGTTTGTCGATGATGGAAGAAGTCAGTCAGTTGAACACAATCATATCCACAACAACTTTTAAGAAAATGATAATATTATGCACTCCTACTCCTCCTACTATATTATAAAGTTCCAACTTCCTAATGTTACCAAATTAACAGTGGAGTATTGGAAGAAATAATATTATTATAGCCTTATTAAATTATATTTTATGTACCTATTTAAAAGTGGATTGCAATTCCAATATCTCACTATAACTCGAGAACAGCTGGACCAATTTGGCTAATTTGGGTCTTGAAATAATTGTGAAAGTTAAGAGGATGGTTTATATGGTGAGAAATATTGAAAAAATTTCGATAAAAGGTGTAGGGAGTAGATGCAGATGTATATGTAGGTCTAGATTATAGTTAAAGGTGTTGTTTTTAGGGTTCCGTAATACTTAAGGAAACCTTATAGTTTCGCTCTGTCCGTCTGTCTGTCTGTCTGTCCGCGCCTCTAGCTCCTGTAATTATGAATATAAATTGATGAAATTTGGTGCAGTTATAGATTGTGTATAGATCACGGTTTTGGGATCATAAAAAATAATAATTTTATACTTTAGGGGTGGCTCTCCATAAATGTGAAGTGGGGATGAAAAATATTTTTTCACTCTACCCCATCGTGTGGGGTATCGTAGAATAGGTATTTTAAAATAAAGGCAAGGTTTCATACGTTACTTTTTTATAAAGTTGACCATTTTCGAGTAATCGGCCTCTAAAGTAGTTTGTAAGTTGGTCCTCTCCCTAGCATTTTTAAACCATAGGAGATAGAAACTTGCAAATTTCCATGCTGATAGATCATGCTAAAAACTCTTTAGAAAAATTATTGTGAACCAAATCGGACAGTAACTTTTGGAGTAATTAAAAAAAAGCATATTACGCGTTTATAGTTACGGAACCCTCCTTAGACATGCTCTTGGTTAGGTTATTTATTTACATTAATAGTTTATGGTTAAGACAACCTATGTCGGGCCAGCTAGTAACTAATATTGATATGACGGATGATAGATGGAACGAAAAATTTGTTACGGATTATTATCACGCGGTTTCTCCGTCCCTTCTAACTTCACTAGGTATATGAGAATCTATTCGTAAAATAGTGCGTTTGTTACTCCTCAGAAACAAATATGTTTAAATTTTTGTCTGGCGATTAAATAATATGATAATGTGGTAACTGGTAATCGACCATATCCATGAAGATAAAACTGGATCGAAACACATTTGCAACGCATAATATGATTTCAAAAGAAGATCAGATAAAAATAAAACACTTCTTAATATCTGGGTGTGTTAGAATGAGGAATGTTTAGATATTTTAGTTCTTAGTCATTCTGACATTATATAAAATATTCCTTAGAAATAAAAGAAAACCAGGTTTTATAGAGTGATGATAAATTGTATAATAAAGAGAAGTGATTCCGTACTTGATAAAAAATGTACCTTTATTATATGGGGCCGTCCATTAATCACGTGATGTTTTAACAATTTTGAGAACCCTCCCCTCCCCCTGGTGATACGTGGTGAGGTTACTGCCTCCCTCCCCCACCTAAGATCACGTGTATTTTTTTTTACATAGTAAGCAGATCATGTTTGACGAAAAACTAACTTAAAAACAATTTAATCGAATAATTTAAGCAATTAAAAACAGCTATACGAATCATTTGTCTTGTAAGTATTTAAACAACACTACGAATCTATAACCGGTAACAATTTCGGTATGCATAGACTAGATTCGAAAATTAATACACTTGATGTCTCCTTATACCCCCCTCCTCCCCTCCCCCTTTCGGCATCACGTGATTAACGGACGACCCCTATTGGAAATTAAAGAATTTCTACAGATCTTGTGGTGAATAAACAAAAAAATATTAACGTTTAATAGTAATAAAAAAAATACTACAATTTAAATAATTTATTATAATGTTGGCCACGACTTCGTATGCGCAAAAGTAAATCCCGCAGGAACCGTACATTTAGCCGTGTAAAACGTAGCCTATGTCCTTTCCCGTAGTCAACTCTATATCTATGGCAAACCTCTGTGGCTCAGTGGTTGAGCGTGTTGGTGCACAACCCCCGGCTTGCGGGTTCGAATTCCGCCGAAGGGACAAAAAATTTTTTCCGTCTTTCTGGGTCATGGGTGTGTGTGTACCTATTAAATATGTGTAAAGTATAATAAAATGTTTAAATGTACACAAATTTGTACATGTATAATGTAAAAAGTTTTAAATATATTTCTTTTGTCTGGTACCCGTAACACAAGTTCTTCGATAACTTACCATGGAACCAGATTGACGTGGTGTGAAGCGACCATAGATATTATTATTATAAACAAACCTTTACTCTTTAAAATATTATGATATAGAAGTTTATAAGCAATATACAATAGCAAACCACTGCTTTTGATTTATTCTTCGTCACCATTAGCTGTTTGATTATGATCAGTTACCATCAGTATACTTATAATATACTAGATGTTGCCCGCGACTTACCACTCCAGTAGTTTCGGAGCCTGCCTATTCAATGCAAACAAACAATCAAACGTTTACTCTTCTTATATTATATTAGTATAAATTCACTGTACTGTATTCGCAGAACAACAAATTGATTCAATAACAATTTTGTTATTAGTTTTATTATACATTTATGACATTACCACGATTTCACCCTTTCTGACTCTAGATTATAAAGATAAAATTATAACAACATCATTAGTTCAACGTTATGTTCTTATTCGTGGATGCATAGGCCTATAGTATAGAAATCTATTAAAAAAACTATAAAACTAAATCTGTTGAAATGAACTACAGTACAATACTGATAATGTTAAGCCTTTGTGTTAAGCATTTCAGATCACAGTGCGTTTTTGCCACGGATTATGTTATTATATTTTAATGTTGTTAGGGAACAACATTAAAATATAATAATATAATACATACATACATACATATAATCACGCCTCTTTCCCATAGGGGTAGGCAGAGACCACTTCTTTCCACTTGCTACGATCCTTAAATACTTGTTTTGCTTCATCCACTTTCATTATTCCCTTCATACATGCTCTTCGGTTTAGGGTACTCTTGACCTGGCCTTTTTTCAAGACGTCCCCGATTTGATCTTGAAACGTCTACCCCTTCCAACACTTCCATTCACACTCGCATTATACACTTTTTTCGTCAATCGTTCTTCATTCATTCTCTCAACATGGCCAAACCATCTCAGCATACTTTTCTAAATTTTTGTCACTACATCTTCTTTCAGACCACAACGTTTCCTTATCTCACTATTTCTTATCCTGTCACCCAGTTTAACTCCTATCATGCTTCTTAATACTCTCATCTCAACTGCATTTATTCTGCTTTCATGTTTCTTCTGCCATACCCAACTTTCACTTCCGTACATGAGTGTCGGTACCAACACCCCCGCATGCACCGCCAAACGAGCCTTGTTAGACACCTTCCGACTGTTTATGAAGGAGTGCAAAGCTCCATTCACCATGTTTCTTGCATTCACTCTTCTTTCAATATCACTTTCACACTTTCCATCTCTTGTAAACTTTGAACCCATATACACAAAATCATTCACTTGTTCTATTTGTTCATCTCCAATCACGATATTGCATTCTGTCACTGCCTCATCTCTTTCAAACACCATCACTTTCGTCTTCTTTACATTCATCTTCATTCTCTTTCTAGTAAAAGCTCCACTCATCGCAGTAATCATCTCCTGCAACTCCTCGGCCGAAGACGCAAGTAATACTTGGTCATCAGCATAGAGAAAACATTTGACGAGTAACTCATTCATTCTCAACCCACTTTCATTCTCTTTTAAATCTGTCAAGCAATTGTCCATGAACAGATTAAACAGCCACGGTGACGCTACACATCCCTGTCTAACACCTTTTTCGATATTGAACCATTCAGTGTATGCCCCGTTTATCCTTACACAAGCACTAGAATCCCAATAAAGAGATTGTAATGCTCATATGAGGATACTGCTCACGCAGTTCACGGACAAAGCTGACCACAAATCATTCCTCACCACTCTATCATAGGCCTTTTCTAGATCCACGAACCTATAGACCTTCTTGTTTTTAGCCAAACACTTTTCGGCTATGCACCACAAGGAAAAGTCCTGATCCGTACATCCCATTCCCTTTCTGAATCCCGCTTGTGCATCTTGTGCTTTTTCATCTGTTTCATTCAATAATATAATATGTGACAAAAATTCAGACCGCTAGCTTTATTACAAACGAAGTAAAAAAAATGCCGCGAAATGCTTCGAGAAAAGATAGTTACGGCTTGGAGATGCCGTGGCCGCGCCATCAGATAATCTTGGTATTTAATAAGTATGAAAATATTAAATAATTTATAGGTCTTATGGATTATCCATTATACTTTTGGTTTGATGCTCTAAAATTATATTCCAATAAAATAATTTTATAATAAAAATGTACTTGTCTAAAGTAAGAATCCTACTTCTACCACAGATTAAAAAGTTCTACTAATGTGATAGTTTGTGAGGATGGATGGTTAAATAGATGTTTGCGACTTTCACACAAAAACTACAGAACGGATTTTTATGAAATTCCGTATGGTAGTACTACTATAATCTAGATCCTAATCTACTGATTAGGCTCTGGATTAATACGAAGGATACTTTTTATCACAAAAAAGTACAGTGTTCCCGTATGATAATAGATAGCTAGTAAATATTATGAGTAAAATAGAAGAATCTCGGAGTCAGCTACTCTCTTTGTGTTTTTCTCTTCTCTATGTGTCCTATTTTATTATTTTTTGCATTTAGAATATTTAAATCAATCATCTCGATCATTTTGAAAACATAGAATTATGATATGCGTGTTCAGGAAAGATTTTCCCTTTAATGGCAATAGTTCATCCTCTATTATGTTAATTTCACCTAGAGATATTTAAATGCTAGATGTAAATTGGTACAAACGTGGCCTAACGGTTGGGAGACAACACTATGTTGAGAAACTGTATGTCAAAGTTCATAGTGTAAATTTTCTTCTATTTCGCACTTCGGGTGAGCTTTGACTACAAGTTTTTGTAATGAAATAATTGAATATTTAACAGATTAGAAATATTAATGAATGACCCGTTTCGATACAGAATGTAGGTTATGATAATGCCAGCGGATTAAATAATAATACTCTGAGTAATCCTCCGATAGTGGTCGTATCAAATGTCAGCGTTTTGTTCAATATGTTACGCCTTGAGGCTCCTCGCAATTTGTTTCTTAATATGACTTGTAATGATCAACTTTACCTACATTGGGGATGATAATGATGATAATTGTCATCCCCAATGTAGGTAAAGTTTGTTATTGTGATTGAAATCGCCAAAAGTATCGAAAGTCACTTGGGACTTATCGAGCCAAGAACACGAAATTATCTTACTCTTCACACTTTCCTCCTCCTCGTTAATTTTGGATTAAGTGCTCTTTTGACGGTCTTTACAATGATGTTTTTCAACAAACAGTTGGTAAACTTGTTGGCCACCTATCTCATACATAAGCAGAATAATTAGGTAAATGGCTATAAGAAGTGCACTCCTTAAAAGCTACTTACGTGAAATGAATGGATGTCTCGCGGCAGATTACCTCGACGGCACCTATACTCAATGTTAATGTTTGTGAAAAATCTTTTTTGCTATCGACTTTGAACTTTAACGAATGAAGAACTTTGTACTTAAAGTTTAATTCTGGCCATTACGACCTAATTCGTATAAAACCACTATTTTAACAAAACTATTTTCTGAAAACCGATTAGTAACGGGATATTGTAACGAGTGTCAAGGCTATCAATTATTATGTGTAAAATGTAACTTTAATCTAGCCAGCAGTTTAGGGTTGAAAGTGAGTAAAATGAATAAAGTACTTTAGCAAAATGTAATTTATTTTAGACACTTAATGAGGTTATAGTACTTTTACGATCCAATGCGGTATGTGTGAGATTTGCATTAAAAGAGGGACTGCTAGGAATCGTGTCGTTCTGACCCTTCGTTACGTTTATGTATCATATATTATTGAGATAAATGAATACCGTATACAGTCACTTTTCTTGAATAAATAACTATTGTAATAAATATTTATTAATTGCCTGGACATAAATCTTCGAGTAGCGAATGGATCGCAGGTATGCGCATCCTTCTCATTACTAGTAGCGACAAGTATGCGTGTTTATTTTTTGCAACAAATACTGGATGCCCTTTGCTTTGATGTCGTGCCTAATGATGCGCCTAGAATAATGTACCCAGTACCAACGCAACTAATACCGGTAATAGCTTACAAAATTATATCCTCTTAAGCGTTTGAACTATTGAATATAGTACGGTAATTTTGATTTCCGTTCGCATGTACGGAATTCAAAATTCCTAATTTTTTTATTAAATTTATCTACAGACGTTTCACAAATCATACCATATCCGTCAGGACCCGTGCTTAGTACTCGAAGGACTTGTGTTACAGGGACCAGACAACGGGTAGAATACTATTATATAATACACTAGATGCCCGCGACTTCGTGCGCAAAACGAAATCTTGAGAGAATCGTACATTTTGCCGCAATAAAAAGTAGCCTATGTCCTTCCCCGTAGTCTATTCTATATCTGTGCCAAGTTTCATCAAAATGAGTCCAGTAATTTCAGAGCCTTTTCAATGCAAGCAAACAAACAAACTTTTCCTCTTTAGTATAGTATAGATATATATTTTAGTTTCATACACATATTTAATACACAGCATACATGACCAACAGGAACAGAAAAGCTTTTTGTTCGTTCGGCGGAATTTGAACCCGCGCTTCCGGTTCGAGTACTAACTCGCTCAACCACTGAGCCACAGAGGTCGTCAATAAAATTGAATATAATATCTGAATAGCTTAATAGATCTTCTTAAAATTAAAGCTCAATTGTCATCTCTCTCACTCATACAAGTACTCTTCCCGCTATAATAGCGGTGGCGAAGGCTGGTTCTCCTTCATAGGGAAGCCGAAGCCTGTGCAATAAGTAGGTATTTGGATGATCGGCTTCCCTTACCGCTTACCTTTTGAAGACTCAAAAGGTAAGCGGTAAGGGAAGCCGATAGGAATGGAGTTATAGGAACCCCTCGCCACTGTGCTTCAGGAATCTGAGAATGGTTAAGATATACAATTTGGTCAACAGGATATTTAAAATATTAATAAATTATTTACCTAATAAGTGAAAATATGTAAGTTAGAATGTTTTACGCCCAACAAAGTGGACACGAGACATATTATTATTAAATACTAGTAGCAATAAATGTAGCCCTATGTTACAAAACCTACACATACGGGTGACCTTCAGATTGTAAGTAAAATTCGCATAGATGCCTACTACAATTACCTTTTGTTTTCAGTAACAATACCTAATGCCTAATAGGTTTATTGTTTAAATTTTGGCCTATTAAAATAACCAGATAACCATCTTTAGGTGATGTAATAAATGCAAGGGAGGTATTTCAGTCCATACCTAATAGTATAACGCGTTTCAAATGAGAATAGGAACGTCATTGACCTTTATCTGTCAAATATCACTTGAAAAGTGCGATTTTCAGAAAAACTTATGTGCATATAAATATTAATAGTATTGCATCGAATTTAAATAGAAACGTTAAATAGTAATCAATTAACTAAACATAAATTTAACTATCATAACAGTCTAAATTCGAAACAATATGGCGCCGACTCGATCCTATTCTCATTTGAATCGCACTATAATATGATTAATGTAACATTTTCATTACAAATTACTTTCCGATTTTCATTGATAATTCGATTTTATAGTAAATCAAGATGTTGCCCGCGACCGTACTAAAAGTACCCTAGTAGTTCTTCCCTCATAAAAAGGATATAGGCAACTTTTTCTATTCTATATCTGTGCTAAGCATCAAAATCGGTCCAGTGTTTCGGAGCCTATTTAATGCAAACAAAAAAACAAACAATTTTTCTTGACTATAAAATTAGTAATTAGTAAAGATGTTACACAGTTTCAGTTTGTAATGTTTTCAGTATTTTAAAAAGAGTTCAGTAGTTTTAAATAAACGAAAAGTTAAAAAAGCAACTTACATTAATTGTAATTTTTTCATCTTTTCGCTAAAAGATGGGCCAGAGTGCGAGTTTCTTACGCCGGTTCTTCTCGGCGGGTTAGGATTGAACGCGCGCGGTGGTAGTTTTTTCTGTCGACTTTCCGAAAATAGCTTGTTAAGTTTTATTTGGATGTAATTTTTTTCATTTTTAATATATTTTCACATGTAGTTATTTATGTTTTCCTTTTATTTTTTTTATTTGACGACCTCTGTGGCTCAGTTGGTTGAGCGTGTTGGTGCTCAAGCCGGGGGTCGCGGGTTCAAATCCCGCCGAAGGAACAAAAAGTTTTTCTGTGTTCCTGGGTCATGGATGTGTATTAAATATGTGTATAATATAATAAAAATCTTAAATATGTGTATAGTATAAAAAGTATTAAATATATTTCCGTTGTCTGGTACCCGTAACACAAGTTCTTCGAGAACTTACCACGGGATCAGATTGACGTGGTGTGAAGCGTCCATAGATATTATTTGCAGGAAATAAAGAAGGAAGTATTATAATTAATGTTCTATATAAACAAGGTTTAATTACTTGACAAGTGATTTGAATAAATGCCTAACATTTTCTCTTAGGCATTTTAACATGTAAATAGATCATTTATTTGCACTCATTAATTAAAAATGAACGTATTAGTTTTTTTTAATATATTTAAATAGCAAAGTTGTAGATAGTTACTTAATTTCATTCAATTTCTGGGTAACTATTTTCAATTTATCCTTGAAAATGTATAGAGATGGATACAGTAGATACTAATGATCTCTTAGATGGTAATATAATATAGTTAAGAATAACTTAATTAAGTACGAAATATATTATGCAAGTCTTTACTAACACATATTTTTTATAATTATAATGTATACCTACTAGAGAATGCTATGAAATGAGTTGTTACTGATACTAATGACTAAATAAAAAAACGAGCGATCCTTATAGTAGTCACATATTATCCACGTTAGTAATAAACAATTTTAAAATAATATTTTGAAAAAAAATAAAGTTTATTTAATAAATTATTTATTTATTTATTAACGACCCGCCCCGGCTTCGCACAGGTACAATGTATATATATCTGTATAATCTACTATATATCTGTACAATACTGATACGAATACTGCGGCTACCTCATAGATCTAAACTCCCCTCCCGCACGCACATCCCCGCCTTGGTGACGCCTACTTCGCAACGGGCTGCGGAGCACAAATCGTAATATTTTAATTTCGCCATAACTTCAAAACCAAACGTCCAATTTTAATCATTCAAAGACCAAATATTATCTACATAAACTGTACTTAGTGATAAAATAATTTATTTTGATAAGGTTTAATAGCATGAGTAAAATAAACGCGTTTAAATGTAGCCCAAAAAAATCAAGATTTCTAAATAAAAAAATTGTTGTTGTGCCTCACTCGACATAGATAGGTATAGTGTGTCGCGGACTTTTTTGTAGATATTTATAAGATCTACAATTAATTAGACATTTCATGGTTCTAACTTTTATAGTTTAGGCAGCGTACGCAAAATAAGTAACTTTTCTGGCTGATTTTTTACACCTTGTGTCCGAAAACCCCAAATATCTTACGGAACCCTATTTTTTTCCAAAATAAATTTAGCCTATGTTACTCGTGGATAATGTAGCTTTCGAATGGTGAAAGAATTTTTGAAATCGGTCCAGTACTTTTTGAGCCTATTCATTACAACCAAACAAACAAACAAACAAACATACAAACAAAGTTTTCCTCTTTATAATATTAGTGTAGACTAGATGTTGCCCGCAGCTTTGTGTGCGCGAAAGGAAATCTCGAGGGAACCATTCATTTTTCCGTAATAAAAAGTAGTCTATGTTATTCCTCGTGCTCTATTCTATACCTATTTGTGCCAAATTTCATCGAAATCGGACCTATAGTTTCTGTTTAGTACCTCCGCACGAGCACGTATAGCGCATATTCGTCAAGTCAAATAGCGCACACTTCCGCGACTTCCTGTTACACAATTTTGTCCCATTTCACGAAATCACTCCCACAAATTATAAGAAAGCGAGAGGAAAGATGCTACACATCAAAAAAATGTCCGTCGCCTAGTGGTAGATCGGCCGCCGTATTACGTAAAAATAGCGATTAGCAAAAATCTTGCAGTCATCGCGCGATAGACGCACAGTCGTTTGTTGAACGTCAAATAAAATCGTATTACCTATGCGATCGATTGCTAATCGCTCGCTGTTGTGTTTGAATGCACTTTGCTTCATTTTCGCTTATTATTGCTAACTCACAGTTCAAATCGCTCGCTGATTGCTTTCGCTTTGCTGTTAAAGTCTTACGTAATACGAAAAATTTGACAGCAGTGAAGAGATCGAACGATTGATTGCAATTTATAGTTCCTCGATTGTTCGGTAGAGGCAGTACTGTCGCTAGGTTGCTTCTGCTAGGTTTTTGCAGATACGTAATACGAATTTGCGATTTTTGAGCAAAAATTGCGCAATTTTTGCTATTGCTTGACTATTGCAAGATACGTTATAAGCGCGCGGTTCGCTGCCCGAAAGGGCGCTGATCGATTCCGGGTATTGTCATGAACCAATGACACTTTTTTACTTTCTCAAGTTGTTCTAAAGAAAGGACGCTCAAATTTTCTTACGAAAACCATCATGGGCTTACTAACAGGGTTCTATCTGGACAACATACTTCAAGTAGAGTCCACACACTCCCTACCCTCACAAGAAAAGAGAAGAAAAACCCGAGTTCCAAATGGCGGTTAGTAAAGGTGATGGGAAAACCCCGATGTAATTAATTTGCGAACGACACAGTTTGCATGAATTTAAAGTAAAGACATTTGGTACTTGAGCCGTGAAAATACATAATGTGTATACAATATCGCTGCTGCGCTGCGTAGGTACATATTGCGTACATATTGGCTGTCACATGTTTCAAGTAGTTTCACAGTGTGTAGCTGGAATGTTAGTATTTACTATTTACATATTCAAATGCTGATATATGTGCAGTTAATTTAAAATATTAACTGTTGATTTAAATCGATTAATATTTAACTAGAGGTTGCTCTGTGGTCGATATTGGACCATAATTCATTTTATAATAATTTTATAAAGTTCAACTTTTTTAGATTTTTTTTGCTTCTTAGATACGCATATGGATTGTGAAAAAAATTGGCACTCATTGACAATTGTATCAATTGTGTATTGTGTAATATACCTACACAAAAATGCTTGTATGAGTGAGGTAGTTTGCGTTGCTGATATTTTCATTAATACAATTTATCTCTAAGCATTATTTTAATAAATTTCAACTTTTCGCCCGCCTTCCTCAGCATAAACTTTTAATTGTGCTAAAGTTCAATCTCATTCGTAAGTACAATTCTTTTCAAGTGCAATTTGCACTTGAAATTTTTGCTTCACATATTAATATAATGATGATGTTGATAATAATTTCTATGGACGCTTCACACCTCGTCAATAACAAAAAATTCACACCCCGTACTGAGTTCCCGATGTAGGTACTTGTATTATAGGGATAAAACAATGTGAAGTATATTTAATCCTACTATTTATTATTATAAATGTATAAGTTTGTGAGGATCGATGGATGCATGACTGGATGGATGTTTGTTACTCTTTGACGCAAAAGCTACGGAACTTATTTTGATGAAATTTGGTGTGTAAGTAGTTTCAAGCTGGATTAACACATAGTCTATTTTTATCCCGAAAAAGCACAGTATGTCCATGGTATACTGTTTACGCGGGCGGAGCCGCGGGCAAAAGCTTGTCCTTTAATAGTATGAAACTAATAGGCTTTTATTTAAGATTTTAAAAAAATATATTCGTATTTAATACACATCCATGACCCAGAAACCCAGAAAACTTTTTATTCCTACGGTGTGATTCGATCCTAGAGACTTCCGGCATGAGCGCCAACGCGCTAACCATTGACCTACAGAAGTCTTCAAATCTTCGTTATTTTTATTAAACAAAATGATGTGTTAATATAATACAGTTAACGTATTAATAACGTGTCTTATACTCGTATGTCTCTTTTAGTTAAGCGCTCAGCCTGCATACGTTTACTATTTACGAATCAATTTCTTAACTATGAGTGTTTATTTTTCCATTTTACATTTTATTCAAAACACCATATTCTATATTTTACCCAATCACGTCATTTTATGCAGATTTACAATAATACCATACCTGTAGGTAAGGCTATGACAAATATACTATATTCTTTGCCTATAATAATAAAGTACTTGTCAAATTGTTAGCATATCATAAACAAGTGATTTTGTGAATTTATTTCCAATAAATTGGATTTTGTATGTCAAATTCTTTATTATCATTTAGTTGGGAATTGCTTTGACATAAAGCGTACGTACCATTTAGGCGTTGGGTTTAGTTTTACGAGGCGCTTGATAGTTCTACTGTAACCATGAACGAGATAATGTTGCAGCAAAGGGACGTACTCGAACTTACATAGAAATATAAAATAACTAGCTGAAGTTTTATAAAACTATATTTTTTAAGTATAAGTTCGTTATTTTTAAGTGACATAACAATATGTAACAAGGGACATAAATATATCGCATTAGGATATGCCTGTAATAATAGTTTGTTTTTATAAATAACTAGCGTTTATTTATTTTATAAATTGTTCGCGGCTTTGTCCACGTGAAATTAGGTTTTAAACTTTCGCCCCCTATTTTACCCCCTTGGGGGTTTAAAGAAAAATCCATACTTAGTGGTGCCTACGTTATATGAGAAATACGTGTGAAAAAAATCAAATTTCTAGCCTATACAACAGTCAATCAGCTTTTCCTTTTATATAATTATACAGAATAATTTATCAATATTTTGTTGTATTTTTAAATAGGTACTTTTTCATTTTTTATTCGTCTTAAATGTGATTACATTTTTCATAAATTAAAATGTATAGCTTGTTTTCGAGAACTTCACAACCGTTGGCTTAAGCTGGTAGTCCTGGGCATGTAAAAATTGCAGAAGCCAGAATTTACGAATTTATAAATATCTAGCATATCTGCTCTATTAACATTACATAGTCCACGTTTCCTGCTTCTTTTTCTTTTGTAATACCATGGAGGAATTAATACTTTTATTGGTCCATGGTAATACTTAAGTATTACCATGGACCAAGCTTCAAGGACCAAGCAATCCAAGCTTTTGAAATCTTGGATCGTTAAACACTGATAAAGCTCACAAAAGGTACAACGTGCAAAACAATCAATTAACAGTATCGTAAAATTCGGCCCTGCGGTTTGCAGACGTTACAGACTCCCCCTGCTATATGCAATTGCTTGACAAACCTGCGTCTCTATAAAAGGGACAACTGATTAGATGCTAAGTACAATCCGCACACGCGAACCTCGCGACGTAGGATGTTACAATAGTTTCCCTGAACATACTATTAGTGCAACATGATTGAAATTGTGAGTATTTTTTGTACTTAGCTTTATATTAAGAAGAGCTATCCTACGGGAACACTATTATTTTTCGGGATGAAAAGTAGTCTAGATATGTTAATTCAGAGCTCCAGCTTCTACCATACCAAATTTCTGTTTAGTATTTTTTTCGTAAAAAAGTAACAAACTTTCATATTTACATAAAACTAGGACAATAAAAATAATTAAAATTAGTTGGGGCAAGATACTTTATTTTTCTTTCCAAGTTATGAGGAACAAACTAACATATTGTGTAGCACTGTAAATATTTGTCCATATACTATCTTGCCCCATCAATGGTATATTTTAATTATAATTTTTAACTAATAAACTTAGCAAAATAGTGAGATTTGGGCTGTAATTAATCCGTCTAAGCTTAGGGGGTCCATGTGAGACTAGAGCAAGTCCTCGCGGCTCACGAAGTCCTGTTCAAATAGGCATTCATTGAGAGTTTAGCAGACCAAACATACTGAGTATATTATCACCTTATTATAATATTTTATTCACTACATAATATATAAATTAACTGTGAGGTAAATCATTTTTTTTCGCAGTATTTCCTTGTAAAATCCATAGTGACATCAGACATAATATTTTACTTCAAAATTTTAGTAAGATAGAAGTAACGTACTTTCTACGCAAAAGATTATGCTGTTTGGGAAATATTTTTTGTAAAAAAATAAATAAATCTATACTAATATCTATAATAAAGAGGAATGGTTTGTTTGTTTGTTTGCATCGAATAGGCTCCGAAACTACTGGTCCGATTTTGATGAAATTTGGCACAAATATAGAGTAGACCACGGGGAAAGACATAGGCTACTTTTTATTGCGGAAAATGTACGGTTTCTGTGAAATTTACTTTTGCGCATATGAAGTCAACATCTAGTATAAAATAAAGTAAGTAATAGATACTATGTTATATAGAAAATGCTGATGACCTAAAGATCAACTCAGCCTTGAACACACAATAATTACGTGTGGAGTTGTGGACACAGGTAAAACACCTAATGGATACTAAAACACTGGCTATTAGTATAAAATAATGAAATACTGAGTGTATTGCTTCTACATAGTGCGATCAGGGAATCTCATTCATAAGCAATAGAATGCTTGGTTTGTGTTAGGTTAATAATATGATATCAAACTGACATGTCATTGGCTAGCCGCACACGTGCAATATTATTGACAGAATAAATTTGTCTATACTAGTCAACACATACAAAAAAAAAAAACGGCAATATGCATATAAGTAAAATTAGTATGTAGGGAGTTTTGGGGGAGAAAAATTGATCTAGCTAGGTCTTATCCCTGGGAAACTGCGCATTTTAAGCTATATAATTTTTTTCTTTCGTCGTGCAACAATATATTATCAATAATTTCGATTCTAATATGTCAGTCCGATTGTCAATTTGGTATGCGAATGTATAATTTTTGCTTTGTTCGAAAATTCGGATTGTGGTGGATTCCATAGAATATTTTTGGGATTCGTTTTTTTAATCAATCTACTAGAGCTCCGAGCAAAGCTCGGTTCTCTTCATATTAAAGGTATATAACAGATGAACCCACATACAACCTCAGTGAAGAATTGCAGCAACTGCATAATGTTATTTTTAATAGGTTACCAAGTTGAAAGGGCAGTTCCATTGCAAAACTTGTTAGGTACTTGAATTATGAAATTCAATGTTAACTTAATAAAATTAACCTCTATTTAAAAAAATATATTTATGCGCATATTACTTTTAGTAAAATGTTTATTTTTTTGGATCAAAGGTAGGATAAAAATAATTTAATATATTGTGTGTTTATATTTAGCAGATAGGTATCAGAAAACAAGAGCCAATTACATTTTAGAGCAATAACATTTGTCAATTAATCTGTATTTCTATACTAAAAATATGATAAAGAGGAAATATTTGTTTATTGACATAGGTGTATTTTTTGATGACCTCCAGTGGATAGCGCGTCAGCGCATAAGCCGGAGGTCGCGGGTTCAAATCCCGCCAAAGCTAAGGAACAAATGTTTCCATTGTCTGGTTGTGTTATAAGTTTGTGAGTATGTGAGTGCACTCTGCTTTATGCATACTTATGCGTACGCTCACAGATATTTGCCTATGTGGAGTCTATAGTTTGCTTGCAGGTTGAGGGTATTTTTTCGAGGGCATTGCTAGATATAATTTTAATCAATTGTATGTATTAAATAGTTAAAATCAATAAATTATAATATAATATGATGCCATTCACATTGGATAGCAAGAAAATAATTTTTTATGCCTTTACAATAGTGAGTAGGTAATATTAGCAGTAAATATTTAAAATCTGAATATTAAAACAGTCACGTTTCTAGCAAGTTTGATCATAAATTTATTTTTATTATCGTAGAGGTATAAAATTATTAATTAGCAAAATAAAATTGTGAATCTGTAGATTTCGAAAAATTTAAAAATTTTACACATATCTAGGAACATAAAAATTCTACTTCTCGTAGGTATAACTATTTGAAACTAACGATAATTTTGCCTTAGCACTATAATAGTGCTATTGAATATATACTTGAATTTAAGTAGGTATATCTTTCATATTAATTATTTAATTATTCGATAACATTAAACTACCAATTTAACTGTTTAAGAATTTTTCTTTTTAATACTCCTTTAGTAGTTTATTCATCTTATAAAAATACTCATATCGAATTCAGGAAAACATACAAAATGTTGTTAAATAGTAAAATAGAATATACCTATACCTACTGTAGAGTGAAAATTGTGGAGAATTGAGAGCGAAAGGAAGAGGATATTATTTGTTATCTGTTAGTCCTCTACAGCCTCCGTGGTCTAGTGGTTATTGTATTGGCTCTCAATTTGGAGATCGTGGGTTCGATTACCGCATTTTAACAACAAAAAATGTTGTTTCCAAGTTTGGTTAGGATAATGCAGTCTGATCACCTCATTGTCTGACAAGAAAGATGATCCATGTGTCGGATGGGCATGTAAAAAGTCGGACCTGCGCCTGATCTCTCGCCAGTCGTGTCGGTTATCCGTCCCACTAGATTATGAAAGTAAGAAAGAAAGAAAGAGAGAGTGCGCTTGTGTATTGCGCACACACTTGGGCACTATAAAATTACTCCTGTATAACTGGCCTGGTTTCAATGAAACCGGCCACCGTCACCGAAATCGGCGTGGGGAGTTATTTTTTATTATTAACTGTTAGTAAGCAGGAACAACAAAATGAACTCGCTTGACACACAATATAAAATGCTTTCGCTAATAAAAGATTTTTAGAAAATTTGCGTTAAGAGAACGCGGTAGGCGTATGAAAACAGAAGCTAGAATTTAATACATTGAGTGTTGGAGGCACATTAGTCTGTCAGGGTCTACGGGTCGTGTTACGCAATCGCTGGGAACATTGCATCTAAACAAACCTTTACTAAATGTGATGTCTTGGATGACATAAAAGGTGTCTTATTGATTTTACTTTATGATGAAAATATTTTTTTAAGTAAAAAGTATCTAGATGACGCTTTTCTGTTAGATCTCCAACCGTTGCAGCGAGGATTACCTCAAAAATAATTTTATTTTAAACTGGCTGTCCGGAGTCCCGACCCATGTTGTTCTGTCTTATGTTCTTTGAAATGGAAAACATTGACAATAAAAAGTAATTTACACTACCAGCACCGGCTGAACGAACATCAAATGTTTGAAAAGTTGGAACAGTTAGTAAGGGAAAATATAATTGTCATTTTTAGTAGGTAGGTAGGTATTATCCAAAATTTATCACTATTTAAACCTCTGAAGTTCCACAATTATCTCAAGACCAAAATTAGCCAAGTCGGTCCAGCTATTCTTGACTTTTAAAGAGACATTGGAATTTTAATATAATTTAATATAATCCATATTAATATAATTATGAAGAGAAAAGTAGCTTATTATTGATTACTGGATTAAAATACATGATAGGCTCATAATGTTTTTGGCTATAGTTTTAGAAATTGTGCTGTACTTCAAGGTCCAGCTTCTATTGTTCATGTAGGTTCTACTTCATTCACTCTATTATCGCGGCCAGAATCCGTAACTGTACTTTTTAGCATGCAACAGCTAATTAGGTGCATATCTTTTGTTTTGAGCACGTAGGACATTGTGTTCTAAGGCAATACAAATTCTGTGTCGTGTTCCCACAACACCTTACCCAACTCTTCTTTGTTATGTGATGGATATAATTTGTTTTCAAACATAATACTATTTTAGGCAGATGTAAGAGTAGGTATATGTAACAAGAACCTATAATGGAATCAAATAGAATCAGTACTACTAAACGATGAAAATCCCAAAATGTTATGGAATTGAACTAATTCGTACTTTATCGAAAGGTTATAACTACATACGAGTAGTAATTGTAGTTCAGTCATTCGGATACTAAATAATCGTTTTTCTTGATTTCCAGAGGATCTTTTGCTGCCTTGGCGTGATCGCGTTAGCTCTTGCCGCTCCACAGAAGCCGGCAGACCAAGTTATAGCCATACTTAAACAAGAGTTTGACCAGCAGGCCGATGGATCTTATATTTACAAGTAATACATTAGATTATGTCCAATATAATCAACAATCTTTAAAATTTTAAGTACACTTTAATAATCAATATGTCAAATTACACCTCCGTAGTAGTTTAGAGCGTGGCTCTCGATTCCGGAGGTCGTGAGTTTGATTCCCGCTTTGGAGCAACAATCACCTGATTGTCTGACAAGAAAGATGATCCATGCATTGGATGGTCGGTCGTGTCGGTCATCCATCCCACAGCTGGTCTATCAGAGTAAAGGAGAGTGCTCTGAGCTCTTATATATTGCGTACATGCTTGGGCACTATAAAATAACCAGCCAATTTCAAATTTCACGATGAAAATTAATTAATTATAATATTATATTTGAAGATTTTGCTTAACATTTTCTTGAAAATGTTAATGTCTGTACTACATACAAGAAATATTAGATCCTGATATAAACAAGAGGGCAACGCTAACTTACTTAATAAACTGCGTCGTCTAGCTAAATATTTAATGCAATAATTTGTTTAATATGAAAGACTGCTAGGACATTAGCAAAACGCAAAAGTTTTTATTATTTTTGTTTTTAATATGCATATGTAGGGTATATGATTTTGAAACTGTGGGAGATTTTAAAAAATCCATAATGAAAATAGATTATATCGTTGTATTATTGATTGAGATTATATCCATATTTGATGATTTTGTTTAACATTTTCTTGAAAATGTCAATATCTATACTATAATAAATATTAGACCCTGATATAAACAAGAAGGCAACGCTTACTTACATATTAAAATTGCGTCGCCTAGCGAATTATTTATCGCAAAAACTTGTATATGAAAAACTGCTAGAAAAATTAGCATAACATTTTGTATTATTTTTGTTTTAATATGCGTGTGTTGGTACTTTATAATTTACTGACTTTAATGACTATGAAGTTAGTTATATATATTATTATTAACTAAAGCCCAAACTTTTCATAAAATGTAAAAACAGTTTTTTTTTGTTTATTATGATGGGTATTTCACATATTATATATTTTTAATTTTAGCTATGAAACTGAAAACGGCATCAAAGCGCAGGAGCAGGGAACGCTGAAGAAGGCCAGCAGCCCTGACGCCAGTGACGTCATCATAGCACAGGGAAGCTTCAGCTATACCGCGCCCGATGGCACCGTGATAAACCTCAACTACATCGCTGATGACGAAGGTGGATTCAAGCCTGAAGTAAGAATTTTTTCATGGTCTAGTCTTTCGGCCAAAATGTTTGGTGTCATAATTGTATCTCCTGGCGAGATAAAGAAGTAAACGTTTAACACACATTCTGTTGATATAGAGATGAACACATAGAAGAATATTTATTAGCCTAGTCTAATTTTATAGTTGAATGTGTGCATTGCAATGAAAACTTATCGGTCTTATAATTTGAATTTTCTATTACATATTTTCTTGTTTTTACGTCTTTGAGAGTATAAAGAGCGAGAATTTGCTAGGTTATTTTTTTATATCCATACTTAATTAGATACTTAATTAGCAGTAAATATCGAAATCATCTCATTCATGATGAAAAATGTAACATACCAAATTACCTACATAATATTCTATTAAACTACATATTTACAAGTCGTTTATGTAAAGGTGCATATCCAAACGTTACATATCAGAACATCACATCAGTGTACGAGGATAACCGAGCTTTACAATGCGCACCTTGTAATGATCCCGAATCCCGAAAAGTCGAATCTATAACGTTACATTACACGTGAATGCTCGCCAGTCCGGGAGGTAGTATAGTAATGTAATGCTCTAAGTCGAATCTATAATGTTACATTACACGCGAATGCTCCAGGTGAGGGAGCACCTTAAGAACAAAATTATTGATATTTTATACTTCATCCCATCTCTGTAGGTCGCGTTGTTTCCTTGACAATCAGGTTGTACTCTCACTAACGAAAGGCTTGTCTCTAACTTACCTATTATGTGGATGTCAAGGTCATCTTAGCGCTATTACCTCTAGTGGCTATGCGACATTCCATAAAGAGTGAGTATGTTATTGTAATGCTAACGTAACTAAGAAACTGGGACTAGCCCAAGATGCCATCGCTTTTTTATGGCAACTTAGCTTATTATTAAGGCTCTACGATTTTTAGTCTTACGTTAGCGTAACAATAACTATTTTATAGCACGGTGTGACCTAAACCGGCACTTTACGCACGCTTCGTGCGTAAAGTGCGGGTTTTTGTCACACTTGCTATAAAATAATATACGATACTTGTGTCCTAAGTTGTCTATTACTGCGTAAAGTGCGGGTTTTTGTCACACTTGCTATAAAATAATATACGATACTTGTGTCCTAAGTTGTCTATTACTGCACGGCGTTTAGCACCCTCGCTCCGCTCGGGCGCTAACTTCACGCCGTGCAGTAATAGGCAACTTAGGTCACGCGTATCGTAATGTACTATTATTAGGTAGGGCCGATAATCAGATCAATAATAAATAAACTTACGTTTTGTGTTGTAGTCTAGGCGACAAACTGATTTTCGTGTCAAAAGACATACTGGTTCTGGTGTGTGATACCTCGTTGGATTGGGAATCACGTCTAGAATTGTGTTAGAAGTACATATTCACACATAAATAATAATTGTTATAAAAAAATAAAGGGACCAAAAAGGTGTTTTTGGTACTAGCTAATATGCACTTCTTTACACTTCATTCTTCACTTCTTCATAATTTACTAGACGTAATAGGCAAGCGGACTGATTTTTTTTGTTGCATGATTGAATAGTACTCTTAAATATGAATAACTTCTCAGAAGAAACCGTATATCAAAAGTCAATATTTTCAAAGGTACAGCGATTTGTATATAAAATTTCGCAAGTCTCGTAAAAACGCTCCATACTAAAATCGAGATACAAATGACGTCACTATTGGATTATAGTGTATTAAGTAGGTATAAAGTATACGGCCGCAGGAACATATTTGTAAATATCTCCGATATTTGTGCGTTTAAGTTCATACTTATAATAATGAATGTTTTTGTATATGATGTGAGTAAACTAATGATGTAGGTTTTGTTTACCAATTACGCAAAAAAAATGTACTTTTTAAATGTATTTAATTAGTAAACTACACATAAAATAATATATTTTTTTACATTTACCAGCTAGTAATGCGTCAATATTTCTGAATATATTAATAAAACTAAATATTTCAGATGTTGTCCGATCCCCTATTCCGAATCCAACGAGGTATCACACATAGTTGTAGGACCAGTATCTCTATTTGACACGAAAATCAGTTTGTCGATTAGACTATAGTATTTCTGACTTTTGTTGGACACAAAATTTGATGCACCATTGTAATAGGTATTTTGATTGCATACGAAGATCTGTCACCAATATTATTATCACAATAGTGAGTCTTGACTGAGAGACTTAGCATCTAGGGGATTAATAAATCGTTAATTAACCATTACTATTTCCAGGGTGCCCATCTTCCTACCCCACCGCCGATACCACCAGCAATACAAAAAGCCCTCGACTACATAGCGGCCAACCCACCACCACCACCAGGACGAAACTAAGCCGACCCCTTCTCCACCGACGACCGCGTACCTACATTAATCGCTTTCATCTCTCTGTAAATACTCATTAAGACACTAACAAAATGGGAAATAAGAAGCTTTTAACAAAATGGTACTATCAACATTATACTCAGCAATATAATAAAATAAACAAAAAAATATGCTCAAATATTGAACTGTGATAAACCAACGGACGGATATATTAAGTTAAATAAATGCAAATCAGTGCCAAAGATGCATTGCAAAGGAGATTGACTTTTATTTTAGTCTAGAACAAGCTGACCCGACACACGTTGTTCTGTCTTAAATATGAACTGGAATGAATAAATGACTACACCTACAATGCAACCTACGTTCTAGTCCTACACCTACTCCTACAACCTATACCTTTTCCAATATTTCTCACTGTTTAAACCTTGCATTCCCTGAACTTCCACAATTATTTCAAGGCCAAATCGTTCTAGCCGTTCTCGATTTTTGAGTCCCTCGGGAACGGAATAAAAGTGCCCTATGTCCTTCTCCTGTTTTTAAGATACCTTCCCACAAATTTTCAGCCAAATTGGTTCAGCCGTTCTTGAGTTATAAATAGTGTAACTAACACGACTTTGTTTTATATATAGATTTATCCCGCTAATGAAAATACATTGCCAGTGACATGAATAGTGTAGGCTTTTAATATTGTATAGAGTAGACTAGCAGAATAATGTAAGCAATGAATTCAAACAACTTCATTTAGGAGCGAAGAATATAATATTCAGAAACAATCAAAGCCTATTGACTAATATCGTAGGTGCTAATCAAAAGAATCATTTCCGACTGAGTCCACAAACATCGTGATACAAGAATTTTAACACCGTCAGAAGAATCAGAAATAGAATTTAAGTTACAAAACAAAGAGACAAACAAAAGCCATTTAAAATGTTGACATTTTGTTCAATCTGACCTTGGCACATAAGGCGTCGTCTCACGAACGACCTATAAGCGGGATTCTTGGTATTAAAGTACTATTGATATACCTACGTTTATTCATCTTCAAATTACTTTGTGCAATTTCGTAATTAAATATTATAATCTAGTAAAATCTTTGAATATATTATATACTTAGTTCCATTTTTTTAATAATTAAATCTTTCTTTTAGTTTACGTTTTTTAAGTTTTCCCTAGCAACATGACTGTTGGATATTCCAGTTTATGGATCCACAAATGTATGTTAATTAATTCGACCATAATCTTGTCTGGATGCTAAATTATTTGAATTAATTATTTATTTTCTTTTAATATCATTAATTATACTTTATACCTACGTGGAAAGTTCCAGAATATTTTGTTATTCTACATTAAACGTTTTGTTATTATTACCTAATAGGATTGGCATTTTCTTTAGAAACAAAAGAGATTTTCTAGAAATGTATGAGGCCTGGGCCAGCACTATGTAAATATAGCTATTTATAGTAACTATTTCCTATTCTTTATTTAATTTATTTCACTTAGTTTCAATGTACATTTAAATAAACTTCGTCAAGGAGAGCAACACAACGTAAAATAAAACACGGCGGATCAGATCAGAACTATCCAAAGAATGTCATCAATGACAATGACAAGACTTTTGGCAAAGACATATGGCATTCAAGAAGACGTCTCTTCCTAAAACTGTCAACTACGTCAAAAGTCATGTCAAAACAACTGTCATCGGCCCTAAAATAGGGTTATCGCATTAAAAAACTTTTCAAATAATAATTTTTGTACGCATTTACTTTTCTTCAAATTATATTTTTTGTACTTTTATGAAATTCCTATATTTTTTTCCTATTTACATATGCGGTGTACATAGAGCTGGCCCAAAGTCAAATATCTCCTTTACCAACTTCGTTACAAAAAACCAGAACAAATATTTAATTTTTCTTAAAGTTAAACAGCTTTTAACTGTTTATTAGCTCTGAAAACATAGGACTTACAGTAAAACCAATTTGCTAATGGTTTTGACGATCTTCGTTTTTGTATAGAAATTGACAGACGATGTATGAAAAATCACAACTATCGAAAACCATTATATTAGAATCATGGT
Organism: Glaucopsyche alexis; assembly: GCA_905404095.1. NCBI lineage: Eukaryota > Metazoa > Arthropoda > Insecta > Lepidoptera > Lycaenidae > Glaucopsyche > Glaucopsyche alexis. Next base: position 13,136,253 of record FR990052.1, on the reverse strand, counting down.
TGATTTTACAATAGTAAATATTACATTATTGAAGTTCCTTAGGAAATTTTTTACATAAATTATTATTTATTATCAAACTCATCAAAATAATGACCTGTCTGTTGACGTATTGGGTGGGACTGTAATTTTCAACAGGTTTTTCCACCACCGGCTTAGATTAGACTCGAAGATAGCAAGGTGACACCTTTTTAGGCAGGATTTAGGCAGAGCGATGCGAAATAAAACACAAATTTTGAGGAGAACCTTTTTTTTACAAAAATTGGTTCACTATCCTATCTCATGGCAATGCCGTATTGAGAGCCGCATCTGTTATATTCCTCTTTCAAGCCGATCTGCTATCTCACTTTTACCTTTCTATACGGCTATTTTCCGCAGTTTTTCCTGTTAACCATGAGCTAAGGATAGTGAAACACATTATGTGAAATTCTTTGTTAACATTCCCACATATTATATAAGTGATACATGGTCTCATACTTACAATACTACATACTATAGTATACAATTACAAATATTCACGTTCAAAGCCACAAGTACAACAAAGAGCCGTGTATTTTCACCACTATTTTCTTAATAATTTTGAGCTACGGTTTTAGAAATATCAAAATAAGCTTACGTTTATTTAATAATTATTTTACACTGATGCTATGAAAATTAACTCTTATATTTTCACTACATTTTCACTCTAACCCTATTTATAATAAACGCAGTATAAGCTTTGAATAGTTACACAGTGTTTTGTTCACTTCACACAAGTGACGTTTTTAATTCGATTGAAGAGGACAAAACACTGTGTAACTATTGAAAGCTTATACCGCGTTTATTAGTGAGGGGTTTAGAGTTTATTAAATGTTTTAATCACTATTTAGCGTACATTTATGCACTCACTATATGTTATTTCACTGCGAAGCCGTTGTCCTTAACACGTATTGTAATAAGCAATTGACAATGTTTTGGTTTTGTATAATTTTAATAGCCATAAAAATATTAGATCTATACTTGTCTATAACTTATTTTAGTTTGAAGTCAGTTGTATAAAATAGTAATTTACTACATATAATTAATGTTATTGTTATTATATACTGATAACAATATAAATGAAATGGCTTTGAAACTGATTAATATATTTCAAATAAAATTGAGTAGGTACCTTATGTATATAAATTAAAAGTGGTCGTTGTGAGCCATAGTAAAAAAACTAATGAATAAACACTGTATACATTTTTCACACCACAGACAAAGTAGCGATTGCAGATGAATATAAAATAATAATTAATCGATTCGCACTTCAAGTGTGAAAAGGGGTATGATAATTTACAGTACATTTGCATACATCAACATTCAACAGCGACAAAAGTTTCGCACCTGCAGGCTTAGCATGCGCACCCTGGAAACACCGAATAATAGACAAAACTACAGATTGAAGAAACAATAATATCATTCGGAGCAAAATTGGTCTTATTGTAAGACATCAAGGACGATGCGTCGTCGTTATGAGAAACAACATTTCTTTTCTTCCCTAAAGCTCACAAAATGGCCTCTTTTGACAGCGAAAGTAGAAACGTTTTCTTATTTCAATATCAAATAGTCTTACCTTAATGTCAACTACTCCACATCATAGCGCTCCAAGACGAATAGTTTATTTACGTTCAGTCATGTATTTGAAAATTTGATGATTTTTGGCAGAAGATTTCCCGGCAGCCGTTTTAAAAATATGACTTTGTTATTATGGATTAAGAACTATTTTGAACTAACAAAGAACAGTTTTGGATATAATATTTCTTCTTTAAAATTATTTCTTAGGATCGCCATGCTACGCCCGCTGGGCCTCTTTACTTAGTCACTTAAACCAAACATTTAATTATTTTTAACGATGCTTTAACAAAAATCAGTTAATAGGCAAATTTAACGTGAAAAAAATTTCAGAAAGCGAAATGTTATTTATACATGTAGCCGCTGCAAAATAAAGTAACACGGAGAAAACTATAGTTATAATAAAAATATTATTTTGAACTTAAATTTTATTTTAAATTAACCACAGAACAACAAATTAAGCCTAGTAAATTACACGAAAATTAACTTAAAGATTAAGAAAATTCTCAATAGCAGAGCAAAATTCTTCGAATTACAGGTGGTATACTACAGACACAAGATAGAACAGTAAATACGATTATTAAAAAAATACAAAATAGTTTGGTGTCCTTAGTCAGTCTCAAAATATCTTCTAATACCTACAAACTAATCAACACAATCTAAACTTTAATTTTCTAGCACGCTGCTTGTATTCACAAAGCCGGCTTAAGGTGTTTACCTTTGTTTCTAAAATTATAATGTCCTTTAGCATTAGGTACAAACAATTACTCCTTGTTCGAATCTAGTGAGAGAAGTTAGTAATAGCTGTAATATTTTTCAGTCGGTTCCGGATTTGGCTTGGTGGCTAGAAATTCGAGTGCTCGAGCAATTTCCGGTGGTATTGGGGGTGGGGTGGGCAAGTGGGCCCCCACAGGTTGGTAGCCGTGCTCATCAGCTGTATACGATAGACTGTAGTCGTTGCCCTGTTCATCCTGAAATAGCATTAAACTCAATTATAGATCATGTAAATCACTTGTCATTAAATTTATTCAAAGTTTGGTTAGTACAGTACAGGCTGATCACCTGATTGTCTGACCAGAAAGATGATCCATGCGTCGCATGGTATGTAAAAACTCGGTCCTGCACCGGATCCGTCCCACAGCTGGGTTCTCAGAATAAATGACGAGAGATTGCTCTTGTGTACTACGCACACTTGGACACTATAACATTACTCCTGCGTAACTGGCCTGGTTTCAATGAAACCGGGCACCGTCATTAAAATCGGTGTGGGGAGTTATTTTTATTTTTTATTGTTCCTACCAAAGTATTTATTTATTTTAATTACGCACAATCCGTGGGAACGCAATGGATAATCATAAAAATAATTTAATTATCCAAAAAGGCGGTGACGTGGTTCGCCACCCATCACGTCTCGTTTCTCACGGAGGCGGAAAGCGGAGCATGGAGAGCCGCTTCGCTATGTAAGTAATGTAAGAGGAAGAAGTACCTATGTAAGAATCGTTGCAAGTGGAAAGAAGTGGTCTCTGCTTGCCCCTACGGGAAAAAGGCGTGACTACATACTACTTTTGAACCTTAATATAATATGACAATTGTGCGCTATACAGTACACGCTAGTTTAACTCAGGCCAACTCACAACCCTTAGAACCTTTATTAAAACAGTACTTACTTTATAAGCAAACCCTCCTACCACAGCCTCTCCTGCTTTTTGTTGTCTTGTTGGTGACGAGAGGAGATTTCCTTTGCTAAAAACTTTAGTACCATCGGCGCCTTCGAAACTGAAAATATAAGGAAATTAAATAAATTAGTTTTTATACACATAAGTAAATATTTTACAGTTGTTATTATGTACATAATATTATTAAAAGATACACAGGATGTTTACAATATAAATTAATAAAATAAATAAAAACCTATATTTTTTTACTTTATTGTGAGTCGGGAATCGACTATTATTAACTTTGCTTACGCATAATATTAAATGCGTTATGCGTATTTAAACCTGTATTTGGTAATTTTGGGAATTTCGTGTGTCATAATCACTTAACTAATGCAAATACAACTTTTTTGCGTGAATCATAGTTATTTCAACGTAAATATTTGCCGCAATTGCAAAATCTAAATAACATGTATGTAATGATGTAATTTAGGCTTTATATAATTTTGCTACAAATTAGGTTAATACTAAACTAAATATATATTTTTCTGCCTAATAAAAGAAATACAGTTTTATTATTGTTGTCGATTTAAAATAACAAATAATAAGTTGAAATATTTACCTAAAGTGGAAATTTCCATTGTGTCCGTATACATAATTCTTTTCATCAACAATTCTTACAACAGGATCTCGTTCTCTCCTCTTCTTGAAAACTGGATTGAATTCTGCTGGACGTTTGGGAAAGGTTCGAGGACCGCCAACGTTACTTTTATTTTGTTCTAATTTTTCTGTAACCGCTTGTTCCTGTGTTTCACTATTTACTTTCGCAGGACTGTAAGTGGCTTGTAATCTACTGTTTACTTTTGGTTCTATTTTCTTTTCATTCCTTTCTGTAGATTGTTCCAAGTCTGTTTTTACTTCTTCCTCATCAAACTTCACTGCAACGATGGTTGCTGTTTCAGGTTCTTTTATTTTTTCCGAAGCGAGGTTGTTATCAATTGGAACAATAGTTTTATTAACCACTCTACGCCTCTTTTGTTTACGCACTCTTGTAATATTTTTCTTTATTTCAGCCTGATCAATGGTCTTCAGTATTTCATGCGGTAAATCACTCGTACCTATAATGTCAATTGTTTCGGTAGTAGTACTGATTTCTGAAGGTCGAATATTCCGAGATGTAAAATTAATTCTTCTGGGAATTTTTTCTACGTTTTTACTAGGCACGTCACAATCAATATAAACCAAATTAAAGCACAAAAGTATTATAGGATAAATAAACAACATTGTTCGGTACAATACTACAAAATGCGAGAAGCCAACACGAAATACAGACGAATCAGTTTGTTTAATAGCTATTCCTATTTATATTATTTTTATAAACAAAACACTAGTCAAACAAGAACGTTAGCCATGTATACCACTATACATGACGTAAACTTTATAAATAAGCTTAAATCCTAGCTGTCTCGTATAACCATATTTTAATTAATTATTATTGTCCATAACACATTATGACATAACTTACCACTTGACATTTTAGTTCGTGCATTGATGTTTTTTTAAGAAACATAATATGTACCTACATATAAATAAAATTAATGATTCTGTTTGTAGCTTCGAACCATCAGATGCCTTGTTAATGCATATTAAATAATTTTTAATTACTAATAAATTTCCAAGTATGTATCCTTGATTAACTTCTGGAAGGAATAATTTTGAGGTAAATTTTATATTTTTATTTTATTACTACGCTTCAAATCATTACAACACTAGGTAAACAGCAATTTTGGTTCTTAGTTTTAGGTGCTTGGTTTTAATTGCTTTTAGTAAATTAAATTAAAATGATATAGATTATACATAAAGTTTGCTTTTGTAGCTATGGTAGTGATATTAAAAGTCTACATTTTTTGTTAGTAAAACGAAAGGTCTTTAAATTAATGCGATTATCTCTGGAACTGTATGTATTAAATATACTTATTTAAAAAAAGAAAAAAATTAAGAGAACAGTTGACCTAAAGGCCATCCGTGCAACTTCCCGCTAATTACTTAAATTTTATCTAATGCGTCATTTTTGAGCTTATCGAGCTCAAAAATAAAAGTGCTTTTAAAAATTTTCCCTGATAATTTTCTTTCATCAGACAGAAAGTTTAATAAAACACTATTATTTGAAATTTCAAACTATCATAACTTTGAAACAAATCAACTGATTTTCATGCAATTAGCGGCAATCGATGCAGTTTTTTATGTCCTTTGAAAGAATCGACAACAAAAATTTTTTGATAAAAATTTTTGCTGTCGATATTGAAATCATAACTTTTACCTCTTAGAGATACTCCTAACTTATTTTTAAATTATTTTTTTGCTGCGTGCACGTACTCGTTATATAACATAATGTAATTTTAGAGTGGCTCTAACTAGTGAAAAAATATTTATTTTGCTCTTACTTCAATACATTTTTGCGCGAATATAGAGTCTATGAGTCTACCTTATTTTTATACATTTTGGAAGATGGCATCGCTCAAAAAAAAACATTATGCTCAGTAACTTGCCTTGATGCTTTCCATTACGCTTCTGATACGGGGTCTCATCTCTTCCTTGCTGTTTTAAGCGCGGTAGCCTTTTTAGGCATTTAAAAAAAGCAAAATTACGATCCAAAGTTACATGAAAAGCATGTTTTTTAATATATTTTTATTAACTAAAACCAAAACAAGGAGATTTTTGTTGACTTGTGATCGAAACTAAAGCTATTATGGAATATGTAGTTAATATCTACCATATGCAGTGATTAACCAAACCTAAAAAGGCGAGCGAAGTCACACGCGACCATTTGTTATTAGCTTTGACCATCTTAAAATTCTTTAACTAGCGGATTACCGTTAGATAAAATATTATTTATGATTTATCTAATCAAATTATGTATAATGTTCAGTTATACATTTATTTATTTATAATAATTCCAAAAATAAATAAATAAATAAACTTGTCTAACTACTATAACATTAGATCATACAGAGCAATGCTAGTAAGTTTCAAATAATATACCTTGCTAAGAAAAAATGATAAGTACACCACCTCACACTTATTAATGGATGTCCATAATTGGACTAATTAGCTAGTCATGATAATTTTAAATAGGATTTAACAGATTGCGGTCTTCAATGTCATCATGCCTAAAGACACATCACAAATCTTATATAATATAGCTTTTGCCCGCAGCTCCGTCTGCGTAAATACATTATCCCGCAGGAACACTGTACTTTTTCAGGATAAAAAATGTCCTTTCCCGGGACCCGAAGTATGTCTATACCAAATTTCATAAAAATCGGTTCAGCGGTTTAAGCGTGAAGAGGTAACAGACAGACAGACAGACAGACGGACACACTTTCGCATTTATAATATTAATAATAAAAGTATAGAACTATAGATTATAAAATTTAAACATTTTAAAATATGACATTTTATTAGAACTCTTTAGTAGAATAGTATTGTTGCAGTCAATTAGCTTATCATCAAATTATGAAGGATAATATTTTGCTTCTTAATTTGATATGCTACGCAATTTGTTAAACAAATTCAATTAGGATTTAGCTTGTATTATAACAATTACGTAAATGTCATTGCAGTTATCCGTATAATATAATATGCAATGGTTTACTGAAAACAGCACAACTAAAAATGTCGCGAACAGACCTTGTATCGATCGTCTATCATTTAATAGTGGTCAATCGTCACCCTTCATCGGATATTGTTGACACTTCGGCGATTGTGCAATTTTTCGAAGAATACATCAGTCAGCCGCTAAGGTTGAAATATTTAGCGTACGCTAAGACGTCCTCAGGGGGGTGGGGGGAGGGTAGTGTAAATAGATGAGTCTTACATATACGTGATCATGAAGTCTGGAGTGTCATTCATTAGCAATTTTCTGGAGACACAAGTATAATGTATTCAAAAGTGTTGACTGTGGCTGCAGTTTGTGTGGTCTGCGTTTTAGCAGCTCCCCCTACAGATGTGGTTCCTTTGGAGAAACAGCAGCCTACTGTCATACCCATCGTCTCACAGTCAGAAGAATTAGAAGCAAATGGGACTTTTAAATTTAGGTTAGTCAGTTTCAGTATGTAATATTTAGTGTTGTGATGTTAAAAAACCGGCCAAGCACGAGTCGGACTCGCGCATGAAGGGTTTCTTATCATTATATTCAACTACCTATTTGTAGTTATACGCTAGTGTTAACATCAACCAAAAGACAGCGAAAAATCAAGTTTCTTGTATTTTATAAATATTTAATTTAAATAAATTATTTTCAAAGAGAATATAAAACTTACTTAATATTCAGTGAATATTTCAGGTATCTACCTACTGTCGTTACAGCAAAAAACGGAAAAAACCACGTTTATCGTATAGGAGCCCACCTTAAATATTTATATTACTCCTTGTTGACCCTTTAGGGGTTATAGTTCCCATCATATCCAATATTTTCTTCTGTGAAACCTTATTAAAAATTATATATATACATATTATACGTAAAATTGGACATTTAAGTTTTTATTTAATATAAATTAAAGTTTTTATTTGTATAGTATTTATTAAAATCTTAGCTCCATGGCCTAGTGGGTAGACCGTTTAGTATGCACTCGAGAGATTGCAGGTTCAAATCTTAGGTTGTGGCGTGTACCATTGAGACTTTTTCAGATCTCAAGTACATTATACGGACGCTCTAACGGTGAAGGGAAACATCGTGAGGAAACCCGCACATGGTTGGCCCGAGACGTATTGACCAGTCATTCCTCTGGACTAGGCTGACTATGTTGTGAGAATGCCGTATGTGCTTGGACAACCATACGATATTTAAAAATAACCAACTGTCCCAGGCACTACAATATTTGAAGAATGGTTACTTCGCTCGGAGAATACTGTATAAATCATCCATTAACGGATGTAAAGGCCTAAGTTATTAAAATCTTATCAGTAGCTTAGGCGCTACGGTGGAACAAACATACATACAGACATAGAATAACAAAATCGTTACCCTTCCTTTTGACTTCGCTGTATTCGAGTAAAAATCTGAATTCTAATAGTACCCGTTTTTCGGCAGTTATGAAACCGGAAATGGAATCAAGCGGGAGGAAGAAGCTTATGAGAAGGTTGTGCCGAAAGCTGAAGGCCGCAGCGCTAGCAGCGACGAGGGCGGTGAGAGCGATGAAGACAGCAACGAGATCCATGTGCAAAGAGGCTCTTACTCGTATACCGCTCCCGACGGGACAGTCATCACTGTGAGGTGGGTTTTTTTTTTAATTTTTATAGGCAAAAGAAATGTTATAATTTAAAATAGACTGCAATTCCAATGTCTCGCTAAAACTCGAGTGCGGTTGGACCGATTTGGCTAATTTAGATTTTGAAGTAATTGTTGAAGTGTTTTAAACGGTGCACAGTATTTTGGAAATCCTCAAAATCGGACATTACTAAGCTAAGCCCATGTGAACTTGTTATATAGGTACTTACATTACATTACATTTACAATTATTACTCTTAGGTTTGGAATACGAGACGCTATCGACCTATAAGGCTTAGCTCAGTAATGTTCGATATTGAGGATTTCTAAAACACTGTGCGGTAAGAGATATTAATATTGCGAGCAATATAACACGATAAGGTGACGATTAAATTTTTTCATAATAATGTATATTAATGTACATAATAAATGTTGGTGTAGGTTGTAGGTGAAGTTATTTTTTTATTCCACTTCATAGTTAAGACAGAACAACGTGTGTCGGGACGGCTAGTATAACTGTATAGTAATTTAACTTTTAACAAAATAATACATCGTTGCATTAGAATTTTTAAAATATTTAATTTCACTTTTAAGCACTTTTAATGTAGCCTTGGAAAAGGTTATTAAAAGCAACCAGTAAAATAAATTGATATAAAAAATTATATTAGAATATAAGTTAAACTGAGATAAAAAAATGCAAATACAGTAAAATCAAGTTTCTAACTGTACTAGTCGTTTTTCATACATCGTCTGTCGTTTTCCTATGTAAAATCATTGGTTTTCTATAAAAACAATGATTTCCGAGGAACATTAAGAAATTGGTCGTACTGTACACACCGGAAACGGATTTTATAAATAGTAATATTTTTGTACATGTAATTTGAATGCGTAATTTAAGAATAATAAAAAGTCACTTAAAGGACGTTAATTGGCTTAACCAATAAAGGCATTAGCATGTTAGCGTCATTAAGTACCTAATATAAAAACAAATGTTATTTACATACAATGGGAAAAAAGCGTCTTTAAAAAGTGGCCCTGAATAATCTATTAATTAACTTAAGATTTTCAGTATTTATATGGGACTATTTTAATAAATTAATTTAAATATAATGTTAACTTTTAATAAAAAAATTAAAATATATTTTTTTGTTGTTATTTTAATTCAATTCTTCATTGACTACATACTTAGTACCTACACTTAATAAAAATAATTATTAAAAACGGAATTATTTAATAATATTATTAATAATAATAATAATATCTATGGATGCTTCACACCACGTCAATCTGATCCCGTAGTAAGTTCTCGAAGAACCTGTGTTACGGGTACCAGACAACGGAAATATATTTAATACTTTTATACTATACACATATTTAAGATTTTTATTATATTATACACATATTTAATACACATCCATGACCCAGGAACACAGAAAAACGTTTTGTTCTATCGGCGGGATTCGAACTCGCGACCTCCGGCTTGAGCACCAACACGCTCAACCAACTGAGCCACAGAGGTCGTCATATTTATCGCTTTGTAAACTGTCTATTTATTGCGTTACTGAATATTTTTTATATTTGATTTAAATTAAATATACTATCTTCTGGTTTTAGTTATATCGCTGATGAAAATGGATTCCAACCAGTCGGTGATCATATTCCACGAGTATCGTCATCGGTACCTTCACCAGCTTCACCTGAAAAATCAGCTAAATTGGTGAAACCTGCAGATAGCGCAGCATCAGCTTCTGAACCTAAAACGGAGGAAAAACCTACACCAGTACCTGCAATTGTACCTGTTCCTGCAAGTGCACCTTTATCTGATGCGAAACCCGAAGAGCCTCTCAAAGAAATCACTACAGAAAAATCTGATGAAGCACCTGAAAAACCAGCACCAGAAGAGAGTTCATCTGAAACTACACCCAATTCTACACCGATCCAACCAACTTCAGCTGAAGCAAGTGAAGCAGCAACTTCTACTGATGCGTCAGATGAGAAACAAACTACAGCAAATCCGATAACGGAAGCTAGTCAAAGTTCAGAGGCTGGAAATCCATCAACTACGTCTTCCGCAGCCCCTTCTGGAGAAGAGTTAAGCATAACGACTGCTGCGTCATAACCTATGATGCTCAAAAGAGTACAAACATTATTCTATTCAGATATTGATTTTAAGTTTATTTTCACCTAATATTTAAGACCCATTGATGACAGTAAATTTCGCTTAACTTGGGGGAATTCTACCTCGTTATCTTTTAATTGCGTTTATGGGTTACAAATATAACATGTGATACAAAAATAAGATACATTTATTAAGCTCTAGTTAATATTACTGCTCTACCTATTATTTACTCTAAAACATTATTATGTGATAAAATATCTACTCTATATCGTAATAATTTTGTTTTTTATTTTTTCTTTACATTATTTAAAATTTACATTAAACATAATGTAACTTATTATAATTTAAGAAAGTTAAAATTATCGGTCTTTTATTTTTTACCCGACTACGGCTAAAAGGAAGGGGAATTTTGGCAGTCTGTGTTTGTATGTATGTACTTTTGTTCCACCATAGCGCCTAAACTACTGGTCCGATTTTAATAAATGAGGCGTGAATAGATTTATAATAATAGCTTGGGCAATATATGCTATATAATAATCTAATGTGACAATATATACAAGTGACTTCTGTAACCTCATAATAATACAATTCATATTATCACAAATCAATCACTAAAAAATAAAACTGGCCATGTGCGAGCCGAACTCGACAGACATATTGTGTAAAAATTTCAATTGTCTAGCTATCACGTCAGATAAGGATATAGGACAGACAGACAACGAAGTCTCAGTATTAGGTTCCAGTTATTACCCTTTGGCTACGGAACCCTAAAAAATATTTGACATATTTATTTCAGAGTAATGTAAGTGTAGTTAAGTATATTACATTCCGTTTAGTTATTTTACCTCTGACAGGAACCTTTATGCCAACGATATAGAATAGAATCATTTATTTTCTAGTAAATTGTTTAGATACAAAAATGTATAAGTCACTAGATTAATCTCATTAAAACTGCGTGAAAAAATTACTCTAAATGAACTTTAATGGTAATATTAGGTCCTTACATATGAAATTGGTATTTTGTCGTACTGCCCATGTTGATCTCAAATATCTTCTTTGCTTAGGAATTCCAATTTCAAATTTATACCGCTATTTACTCATGCATTTGTGTTTCTAAAACGGTAATTCATTTGTTTTTTTTCTCTTTTGGTTATTTCTTTGCGTCACTCTGTTTACAAAATGGAAAACTTAAATATCGTATTATTTTCGAGTACGAGTTCCACCGTGGCACCAGTGCTGCAGAAACGGCTCGAAGGATTAATTATGTGTATGGCAGCAGTGTCGCAAAAGAAATCACAGTGCGTTTTTGGTTCCAACGTTTTCGTTCCAGAAATTTCGACCTGCAGAACAAGCCCCGTGGACGGCCGGAGACCAAAGTTGATAATGAAGAATTGAAGGCTATTGCGGAAGCGGATTCATCGCAAACCACGTCCGATTTAGCTGCAGGCTGCGTGTTAGTGATAAAACTGTTTTAATCCACTTGAATTGAGTGCAGCAAACCGACGAACGCGCGTCGACTGCTGCGTTACATTACTCAACCGGCCCAATAATGAAGGGATTTTAAATCGAACCATTACCTGTGATGAAATCCACTATCCTGTACAATAATAACCGGAAACGCTCATTGTCATGGCTGAGCCTTGGCGAACCAGTCAAAGCCTGCCCCAAGCGAAAATTGTCGCAAAAAAGTTACTTGTGAGCGTTTGGTAGACTAGTGCAGGTATCGTTCACTACAGCTTTCTTAAATCCAGCCAGACGATTACGGCAGATGTCTTTTGCCGGCAACTGCAAATCATGATGGAAAAGCTACCTGCTAAACAACCGAGGTTGGTCATTCGCCCTAGGCTACCGCTACTTTAGGACAACGCTAGACCACACACAGCACAACAAACGGCTACCAAATTAGAGGAATGTCTAAAATATCCACCGTACTCTCCGGATCTTGCTCCAACAGATTACCATTTTTTTCGAAATTTTGATAACTTCTTGCAAGGGAAAAAATTCAAGTCTGATGGGGCAGTCCAAAGCGCCTTCAAAGATTTTATTGATTCTTGTACGAATGTTTTTTTTTTACATAATGAATCAATTATGTCTTCTTGTTCCTTTCACAAAAAATTAGCAATCCACGACTCAAAATAAATGTTTCAAGAAAGATTTCGGTGCATAGTAAATAATTCTTTTGCGTTAAAAGGTTATTTTGATCAATTTATCATAATATCTATCCAAAGGTAATGCTTGGTAATTTAAATATACTTTCTATGTATGTTAGGTATTCAGATTTCTTAGTAAACAATAATTTAATTATATTAGTCACAATATGTACACAAGGTTATTTAACAATAGTAAATGTCCACCCACAAAATTAGAAGCTCATCAGTTTATGAATAAATTTCATCTTTATCTATATTGCAACAGTGTAGATACAATATTTTAGGGATAATAAAAAAATATTGATAATAATTATTATTAGCATTATCATTCTTACAATTTTTCTTGTAATAAGTATTTGTATAATATTATAATTGTCGTGTTTAGGGCATAATGATTATTGCTAAAAATACATTTTTTTCGGACATTTATCAAAATTTTATTTTGCAATTTTGCTATTTTATATTATAAGTAAGCAGGTAATTTAGTGTTGCATAATTATTATAAAAAAGAAATAATTTATGTTATTGTAATTATTGTTTATTAGTGTTACCTACATAGGGGCTTTTTGTTTCTCTTCTTCTATTTCTACACATAAAGTTTTAACGATCAGTAACCACTACTCAGGGGTCTACCACCACAAAGTAAGTGTAAGTTTAGGTACAACAAACACTGTCTGTCAGTGTTGCCAACCCTACTGTTTTAACAGTAGATTTACTGTTTTCGGCCTAACATCCCTGTTTTCTGTTTTAATTCTTTTTTCTACTGTTTTTATGTGATGTATCCGATAATTTTCTATAATTTCGAACTGCGTAAAAAAGAATTAATTCCAAATGATAATAAGTCACAACCAACAAGTTAAAATGGATAAACCTTTTAGAGAAAGTAATAAAGATAGTTCTCGTATGCGTCGATCACGCGTCTTTTCTTTTTACAATTGTGAATAGCGGGCCTCTTGCAGGATGCAGCACAGGGGATCCTCCAAAGACTGGATCCTCCCTTTACTGACGCAATCATTTTGACTTACAGTAAAACAGGATAGCTACATTTGTAGTTTAATATGTGGAACAAGGATAGCTGTGCTTTACTTGTCTTAAATTTTGACTTTATTTACTTTACAGTTCCCAGAAATTCCTTATAATAAAGGCAATTTGCGGTAAATCTAATAGTAGTTGTATAACTATTTATCAATTCTATGAATGTTTTGTCGGACAGTAGATTTGATGTTTTGAAATTACTATTTTACTGTTTTCTGCTGTTTTTTTAAGTAACATTTACTGATTTTTGCTTTCCTGAGGTTGACAACACTGCTGTCTGTATCAAATCTATGACGTACGTACGATGGTTGGTTGGATGGATTTTAGAATAGAGTTTTAAAACGGCCAAATAGTTAAACAATTCAGTTTTTTATACATAAGACAATGTTTGATATGGATTCAACGATTTTTAATGTCAAGGTTATTTAATATTTTTATTACATTTGTCCTATTATTTACTGATTTATAAATCTTCACAGATATTTATGAACAGGATGTCTGCATTTATTGAAAACATATTAAAATTAGATAAACGAGTGAGTTAAAGTTACCACAACCTTGAGATTGTTGGCGATATTAAGTGACATACAACGCATGTCTCATGAAAGAAAATATTTTGCAATAGGTTATTAGTCATATTGTTGGAAGTTATGTTAAGTGTGTCAGGTTGTACATCATCGCTTTAACATTCTTCATAAAAACCCACGTGGTGCATTAAGAGAAGAGAATCAATGATTAAGCAAGCTCAATATAATTTATTTCTATTTTAACACTATGGTGATTTATAACTACTGAAATTATTTTTATCTCGAACTAGCTGACCCCGACAGACGTTGTTCTGTCTTAAATATTAACTGGAATGAATAAAATATGACTACACCTACTCCTACACCAACTCATAAACCTACTCCTACACATACTCCTACACCAACGCCTACACCTGCTCCTACACCTACTCCTACAGTACTCCTACGCCTACTCCTATAACCTACACCTTTTCTAATATTAAAAAAGGTCCAAAAACCTATATCTATATTTATACGATGCTAACGTCACTCAATTATTTTGTCTTCCCGGAACCTCTCCACTAACACTTGAACTTTATGCTATGATATAATTTTAAAGTTCATATTGTATTTTAAGTATTATTACGAATCGTTTGTCCCATACAAACGATTCGTAATAATACATAGAAAAGTGTTGTTAAACTTTTATAGTCAATTTTTTAAAAAAATCTCTCCGTAACAACCATACTCGTACTTCAAGGAATATTCTCAAAAAAGAATTAGCGAAATCGGTTCAGCTGTTCTCGCGATTTGCGCTTAGCAACACATTCAGCGATTTATTTTTATATTATAGATTAAATAATTATAATAATAGATATTTTGACTAATGACTAATAAGTAAGAACTACCATGTAAACATTTTTAATTAATTACTTTTTATAATTATTTTATAATTACTCTCAAAAGTAGAACAGTAGCATTATTCCACGCAATGGAATTATCACTTCACTTATGGCGCACATAAATATAATCAATTCAAAAGATTACCAAAAAACAACTCTCATAAACCTACTATTTACCCCAAAAATTGGGTATTATTAAAAAAAAACCGGCCAAGTGCGAGTCGGACTCGCGCACCGCGGGTTCCGTACAAACCTGTAGGTATATAAGTAAAAGTTCACCCATCACGACAATCGAGTCATAGTAGGGGTAAGACCTGAGTATTTGATATAAATCTCAATCTCAATAAACGCGTTCATGCGGAAAGGGGTAGTAAGTTTAAAATTATTTAAAATATTTTTATTATATGACGTAAATAAAAATTTACGGTTTTCGCAATTTTTCTTTATCTGTGCTATAAGATGTTGCTTTCTTCCAAATTTCAAGATTCTGCGTTAACGGGAAGTACCCTGTAGGTTTTGATTCTCTTGCGAATGTCGAAAATTTGCGACATAAACGGTGTATCTTTTGATTGCGTTGGCTTAGAAGTTTGAATTTTTCTCAGCTCCAAGGGACAGTAGACTTAAGTATTTGATATAAATTCCAACTTGATACCTCCACGCGTTCCTAAGAAAAAGGGGCTTGACAGACAGACAGATGGACAACAAAGTGATCCTATAAGGGTTCCGTTTTTTCCATTCGTGATACGGAACCCTAAAAGTTATTACAAATCACGGTATAAACAAAACGTTTGCCGTATGAGTGTTCGGTGTAATATCTTAGTACAGAGTAATGAGTAGTGAGTACAGAGCTCGCGTAATGTCGGTAACCTTACAGAGGTTGCATAACGAACTCATCTGTTACCGAAACCAGTCTGATATAACGTTTATGCATTCATAAAATATTTATAGATCTTATTGATAACGTATTGAATCATAATTGCAGTTTTTTCTCAAATACTTACAGGGTTTGTGTTTAGTATTTTACCATTACGAGTATTGTAATTTTGTGAAAAATAATTCAATTGTATTATGTCTAAGATAAGAGTAAAATTAACTAAAATAACGCCCCTACGCAAGATGACATCATATTTTTTATATTACGTCATTATAACAGCTATATTAAAGAAGCTCCCTTAGTTTTAAATATCTACGTATTTTCTTCAAAAATCTACACTAGTAATCCGCCGAAATAAGTAGATAATTATTATAGAAGATAGTAAGTTCTACGAAGTTACCCTATTGTGTTAATTTCAAAGTATTTTCCGAATACCTACTAATCCTTTGTAAAAATTATTGCTCAAATTGTAGCCTACACTATTCATCACGTCTACATTTGACTAGGCGGTGCGTAGGATTTTATTGTTAACCAATGCTTCTTGAAATGCATTTTTATGTAACTCAGTTAAATATGCTACTCAAATTAAATTCCTAAGTAGTACAAGGTATTATCGGTTCCCTATTTTTTCGCATAAAATCATATGGCATAATTTTATTTGACATAATAGTAGTTTCGCATAATATTCATTTGGCATAACTTTCTTAGCATAATTTTTTTTCGCATAATTACTAAAAGCATAATAATTGTTAGGCATACTTATTGTAAGGCATACATTTTTTCCGCATAATATTAATTAGGAATAATATTTTTATGCATAATATTAATAAGCATAAATATATTTACGCATAATGATATTTAAGCATACTACTTTGTATGTACGCATACTTCTTTGTAGCATTTTTTATTCACATACTAATGAATGATAAATTCTACTGTGTGAGCGAGTTAAGACGAAATAACAATTATAATTGTAATTTTCGATTGATTACGAAATTAAACTCGGACAAACAACAATCTAAGGACATGTCGAGCGATAACCACGAGCCAAATGCACTTAAGAATAAATTAGGCTTTGTTTTTGCATTAAATAACCTTTCGTATTAATTATTTTAAACATGTTAGCGGCTTACGGTGGCCCAAGGGCCACCCCGCCGCAACTTAACCTACTGTTACACATATTATACTAGGTAATATAATGAGTGTAATACCTGCTTTTAATGTTTCATAAATATGCGTTTAATTACCATAACCGTGTTTTCATTATGTCCTATTTTATGCATATTTGTGCCTTGTGACAGATTGCCTTGAATTTATTATGACAAAAAATATGCCTAACGAGTTTATGCCAAAAAACAATTATGCCAAAGTATTATTATGACAAGAAAAATTATGCCTTACGAGTTATGCCTCTCATGGGCCATCTTTTGATTTTACGGTTGATATATATATTTTGGGTGCTTGGTGTGGAAACATTTCGCTCATCTTGAACGCTCATCGCTGGAACAAATAATTCGGGTTCTGTGTCCTTATTTTGGCCGTATGTTTTCTTCTTATGACACATAAAATTCGTGAATTGAGCCAAAATCGCTGCTGGTAGACCGGTACCTATATTTCTTCTTCCAAAATATCCCGTTTCTAATTTTCAACTCCTAGTTACTTTCTCGGCTTCGTAATTTCCTCAGTAAGTCTATGCTCAAATAAAAGAAAAAAATCGTAAATATTAGCAACGTATATAATCATATGTGTAGATAATATATTATAGACGTACAAAATTAAATTTCTATAAATAAAAGTATCCACACTTGGACTTTTCAACTAAAAATTAAATATTATTCATAGAAACTTATAAATGAAAACAATTTAGTAAAAATAAATAATACAATTACCAAATATTTCATTAAAATATAATACAACGATCAACACATACATACCTCGTTGTTACTAAACTTTCGTCGAGCGGACGACGCTACGGTTACATCTCCTGTTCTAATTATCATACGATCATTTGCGCATCACACAGTACACTATTTGCATGTTTTAGGAAGGTAAACAAAGAGGGCCGGTAAGGGGCCACCTAGAAGTATACGAACACGAGAATCGCGACTAGGTGCGTCGTCGAACAGACGAATGTTTAGTTATCTAGGGTTAATATACTAATCAAAAAATATACTTTTTTACTATATTTTTGTTCATTCATCCATAAACTAGGGTCAAAACTAAAGTAGAGAAGTGAAGGCTACAACTTATTAATTATCAATTTAAAAATTACACAAATGGCATTGAAATTGATAAAATGATATCATAGATTCACATATTTAAAGGTAATAAATAAAAAATATTATATTCTTATGAATACTTAATCATTTTAACAAATTCTTAAGACTATTAGCAGTTCACGAACCTTAATGACAGAGTTTACTCAATACAAGAACTTTATTTATTAGTGATATTTCAGCTTCATAGAAACAAAAAGGGAGACAAACTTTTTTATTTAAATTAAATATGGAAATAATTTATTTCCCCAGAAATCATAACCAGACGCTTTTAAGCGTCAAACCTACTATCGTAATTCAATGCTCGGCGAAGAATGGCGCTGGTCGCAGCGTAGGAAAGTATTGTATGATAACAATTTTAAGTTACAATATTAGAACTTGTTTTCTATAAAATGAAAATTGTAATGCATACGTAAGAAAATCTTCAATCAAATTCCAGTATTTTTAGCCCATAATAATATCATTCCACACTGAGACATGTAGGTACTCCCTGGAATGCAGAGAACACATTAGTAATACTCCGTTAATAAGTCAGGTCAGTAAGGTCAGTAGTTAGTGCGTTGGCACAAGCCAGAGGTCGCAAGTTCGAACCTTACCTAAGGGTCATGGATGTGTATTAAATATGTGTTTAATATAAATAAATAATATAAATCTTAAATATCTCAAATCTCTATCTCCAATCGCAGAGAAAAAACTACATGATTTAAAGTTTATAAACTATAATGAACACTCTTATAAATGTTACATCTTACTTATCCTTGTAGTGCATACTCGACCGATGACGACTAACGCCACCGGTTTTCATTTACGATTTCATTGATTCTGGCAGAGTAAGGCTTAAAATAAGTCATTCATGTTAACCCTTACATCATCAATGCAGTACGATACAATAGGCAAGCAGACTGATTTTTTTTATTGCATGATGCATGAATGAATAGTACTCTTAAATATGAGTAACTTCTTAGAAGAAACGGTATATCAAAAGTCAATATTTTCAAAGGTACAGCGATTTGTATAAAAAAATTCGCGAGTCTCCTAGAAACGCTCATTACAAATGACGTCACTTGTAGGTTAAGGTGTATGAAGTATATGGCCGCCGGAATATATTTGTAAATATCTCCGATATTTGTGCATTTAAGTTCATACTTACCATAATAAATGTTTTTGTATGTGATGTAAGTAAACTAATGGTGTAGGTTTTGTTTACCAATTTTGCAAAACAAATATATTTTTTTGGTACTTTTTAAATGTATTTAATTAGTAAACTACACATAAAATAATATATTTTTTAACATTTACCTAGTAGTAATGCCTCAATATTTCTGAATATATTAATGAAACTAAATATTCCAGATGTATTCCGATCCGTTACTGAATTAATTTGATATTTATGAAATTTTTAAACCAACCAAATTATACGAAAATTAGAACTTAATTATGGCCTCTGGACAAACACCCTTCTGACGTATTGCTCAAGGCTTTTAGAGTTACTGAGACATTGCCACACTGACGAGCGAAGACAACGCCTTTTTTTTTTACTTATGTAATTCCATTCCTATAAATGCTCATCCCAGCTTTAATTCTAAGACTATAGGAAAATATTATATTGTTTAAAGGAATATATTACCTATATTGTGTAAAGAAAAATTTTCAGCTTAAGCTTATTATTATATTGATTGATAGCATTTTTCCGCTTTGCCTGCGTGAAATTGGATTTTAAACTAATCTAAAAATCTTTATAATAATTAAAAAGTTTCTTGTTTATATTTTACTCTCTTAAAGGTTGCATATTAGAAGATGCTGAAATACGTAACTAATTACTTTTTCGGACTCAATTCATACGAAATTTCATGCAAATGTGTCCAAGGGATAAAAAGTTTCATACAAACTTTTAAATCCCCTATTTTACCACCTTTGGGGTTGAAATTTGAAAAATCCTTCTTTAATGGATGCTTTCATGAAATGAAAAATACGTGTGCATAATTTTAAATTTTACCCCTTCGGGGTTAAATTTTTAAAATTCCCGCCTAAGTGGATGCCTTCGTCATTAGAGGAATGCATGTGCGAAATTTTTTAGCATTAAGAATTTGGCCTGTGCGTTTATTTGAAATTTTAATCCCCTATTTTATCCTCAGGGGGGCTGAATTTTAGAAAACTTACTTACTTACTTATTTTTTCTGTTCTCAATTCATACGAAATATCGTGCAAATATGTTCAAGGAATAAAAAGTTTCATACAAACGTTTACTTTTGTATGAAACTTTTTATTCATACAACCCCCCCCCCCTTGGGGGTTGAATTTTGAAAAATACTTCATTAGTGGATACCTACGTCCTACGTAGGTATCCACTAATGAAGGATTTGAGAAGGATAATATGAGAAATACGTGTACAAAATTTCAAATTTTTAGCCATAAGGGTTTGGCCAGTTTGTTGAATATTGATACATCAGTCAACCAGCTTTGCCTTTTTTATTTAGAAAAAGAGAAAGAAAATGCCTTTTACATATTGTATTATAGAATAAAAAAAATATAACATAAATATAATATAATATAAATAATATAATCCAAACATAAGTTCTGCACAAAGTATTTTATTAATTTTAATAGCTGATGCCCACGGCTCCACCTGGGTAAGTACAATATCCCACGGGAATCGTACATTTTCCCGCGATAAAAAGTAGCCTAAAAGAATCTAGATACCATACCAAATTTTATTAAAATCCGATCAGTAGTTATTACGTATAAAACGTCTTATATACTTTAAACAAGAGAATCTTGTATATATATGTTACGGGCAATTTGATAAGTCCGGGCACTATTAATAATGGCCGGTCTGTATTAGCAATGCCCGACTGAATTGGGAAATGTGATTAAAACAGCATGAATAATCACTTTTCCCGGCCATTATGAATAATGCCCACCTTATCTTGGGCAAAGTAATAAATTAGGTGACCTGTAGTGTTTTTGTTTATTAAATGAAATTAAACTAACATAATTTTCATGTTTAATTTTCATAACTTGTTAACTACTATTAGTTAAAAATAATCAGTTAAAAATATAATAACATCCGTAGTTATCTATTTTAATTTTTATAAAAATATTACTTAAGAACAATAGTTTAATAATTATTAAACTGAGAAAAATCAACTGTATAATATATAATTATAATAAAATCAATACTAATATTATAAATGCGAAAGTGTATCTGTCTGTCTGTTACTTCTTCACGCTTTAACCGCTGAACAGATTTTTATGAAATTTGGTATAGGCATACTTTGGGTTCCGAAAAAGGACATAGGATACATTTTATCCCGAAGTGGTAGTGTTCCCGCGGGATAATGTATTTACGCGGGCGGAGCCGCGCGCAAATGCTAGTATCTAATAATTAAAGACTGTGCAAGAAAGTTATTAAATTTATAATTATTTCTTCTTACAAGATGAACTTTTGTGACATTTTGAATTGTAAAGAATGTTTGATTTCTTGCATTTACAACTATTTGAATTGCACTAATGTTTCAATGCTGGAAACCTTGTCCGTCAAAATGAGAGCCTCTTCGAGCACATTCTCGAAGAGTAATATCAACTTCTGGAACATCGTCGATCGAAATGAACTTTTCTTTACACACAGTAAACTCATTTCTGGAGTACAGTTGGTTTAAAATACCGTGTTTAGTTCCTAGTTTTACAAACTAAAGTTTTTCTTTTTCGACAGATATAATAATAGCAATTATATAACGACTATCCGTCTTAACTCGATCTCGACAATCGTTGATATTCCTCCGGAGTTTGGTTAAAAATGAATAATACTCATCGCGAGAAAATAACTAAGTGTTTCCCTTTCGTTAATTTTAATTTATGAATTTCTTCGTTAAAACGTCTTTTCATATCCATCATATCCATGGATGCCGCCATTTTGAGAAATAAACGTACTCAATGCACTCACGTTTTCTCGTTTAGAAGTATTACTGCGAAAGTGCGAACTAATGCATCGCTGCGTGCGCGCGCGGCCCTCTCCCCGCACGTACGCGCCCCTCGCATATTGCAAGACACGGCCGCGGCCCAATTTATTACATTGCCCGGCTACAAGTAGGGAATTATTCATACTGCCCGGTCCAAGTGATAAATTCAAGCTATCTCAAACACTGACTTATTACATGGACCACGGGCCATCGGGCATTATTAATAATGGCCGGTCCGTATTAATAATGCCCAGTTAATCACGTTGCCCGTAACATATATAATCGTAGTATCTGCAACAGCTGTAAGTTTAATTAACATGAAAAAGGAATTTTGGGCAGAAAAATCAGTCTAGCTAGGTTTTATCCCTGGGAAACTACGCATTTTTAAGTTTTTATGTTTTTTCTTTCGTCGTGCAACAATACCTATATAATTAATTATGACTCTTTAATGTCAGTCCAATTAGCAGAATGGTTAATTTTTGCGTTGTTAGGAAATTCAGAATGTGATGAGTTTGAACCCTGGTAAAATTTTGATTCTTTTTTAACCACTAGAGCTCCAAGCAAAGCTCGGTAACCCAGGTAGGTACTAATATTTATTTGGATAATGACATAAATCAAACTTATCATGTAAGTATTGGTAGTTGGTGACGTCTGACCAATTAATGTTAAACTTGAAAATTCGACTTAAAAATGCATTGAAGTCTATCAAAAAAAAAGATACTTAGCCGTTTTAGTTTGCAAATGTTTGTAAAAAGTATGATTTTTTCTTCTGATGACAAAAAACATTGACAGCTTCCGTGGCTCAGGAGTTAACGTGTTGGTAGGCTCTAAAGCCGGAGATCGCGGGTTCTGATACCGCCAGAGAACAAAAAGTTTTCTGTGTTTCTGGGTTATGGATGTGTATTAAATATGTGATATTATATAATAAAAATTTTAAATATAGGTATAGTATAAAAAGTATTAATATAATATTTCCGTTGTCTGATACCCGTAATACAAGTTATTTGAGAACTTACCAAGAGACCAGATGGAGATGGTACGAAAGCATCCATAGATATAATGTTGATAATCTGAAATACGATAACATCTAGCTCAACTCTACGTTACACTTAATACCGTTATTTACTTGACTGAATGAAGTGACTCAAGCAAACTACTCCATGTTGATTCTGATATATAAAATAATTAAGTTATCTTACTTTGATTCAAATAAAAAATATCTTGTACATTAATTAATGCTTGACTTTTGCATAATTGTGAATAGTTTTGCCTTGACCTAATTCTTTTTAAAGTTTTTCTTGAGGTATGACATTTTTGTAAATGCTATTGGAATAATTTCTTTTCAAATGATTCCTTGATGACAATGTGCCAAAGTGACTATATATTCAAACTCATTTATTCATTCCGAGTGAAATTTCTACAAATTATTTTTAACGAAGTACAAAAATCATTTGATTTACTTGTAGGTACTTCAACAGACTTTTGCATTTAAAACAGAGACGAATAACGACGAAATGAATGAATAGACGTATAAATGAAATTTTATTTGAAGGCTTGTACATAATTGTTTTTATTAGTTATATAAAAAAAAAAAAGTAATTCTATAACTACTACACACATGTTTAAAAGTAAATCCTAGGTGTGGGGTCCATAAAATTGTATCTGATTCAGAATCCAGCTCATAGCGGAGATACATCGGCTATGAAAGTATGATGTCTCAGGACCGAGCGCCGTGGCAGGGGTGGAGTATATAAGGCCGAGTGATACTACCTCTGACATAGTTCTAAAGTCACGTGCATCTCAGCCGCACAAAATCCACAATGAAAGTTTTGGTAAGTTTCAATTTAGAATAAAAAAGTCCATTAAAAATCTACTTTCTTAATTTATCCTAATCTTGAATTCAAATTGGATAAAGTTCACGAAGTTATGAAAACGCGGGTCAATACACAAATTGCATTCAATTACATTAAAATCGCAGGTTGTGCAACTAGTTGCAACTGAACTAAAGGAGGTCAGTAGATGAGTTGAAGTCAACTTTGACATTAAAAGTTCCAGTGCCTTTAAACTTTAAAGCAATAAAGTACAATTAAAATTTTAATTGTGATTGTGATTGCTTTTATTGCTTTTACTTAGTACAATGTCGTGTCATTTATTATTGAACTAGTTTTTTTTGTTTATTTATTATTAATTATTAAGAATAAGTATTTTATGTAAATGTTAGAAGAAAGTAAAAATATAATTATTTTTATTTAACGGTTTTAATGATTTACTTTACACTTACTTTTAATGAGATTTTTCAGTATATTTATAAATAGCAGTTTTTTTTTTGTTTTGGAATATGTAATTTTCATCGCTATGATTTTTTTTAACAAAAAAACAATGTATGTTTTATACAATTTTCATTCAAGTATAAACAGTATAAGTAAAGAACATAATATTATATGTCAGTTTAGGGAAATGCAACATCGCGTGAATTATTATTATTTCAACAGCTTTACATTACGTGACTTGCGATGTGTAGGAAATCATTACGCACCTTTTTCTTTACAACCAAGTATAACTCCTAATGACACTAACACCCGTATCATTAGTTGTTTTACTCAGATCCGCCTCGACTCAACCTCACCTGAGGTATCCTTGAGAAGTTCCTCGAGTTTGGTATTCTTAAACATAATTTCTATCTCGGCTGTTTGTTCCTCCAGTAAGGTTGAGTGAAGATAAATAATCATGGAAAAATATTTTTTTTATGTTAACACCAACAGTAACCATTAAAACTCGATTCAAATTTTACAGAATAATGAATATCTATTCGCTGTATAATTATACGGAATTTCGTCAACGTAGTGGCGGATTTTCGTAAAGTAAAGATCCAAAAAGCCCTCCATGTTTATCTTTAAATAAGTATCCCTCTGTAATTGCGTAATTACTTTAAATAATTCCACTCTTTTTCTAAAAAGAATTGATATAAATGTCGGAAATAGACTCTCGAGGGAGCCTCAAGGTACGTCCTGAGGTACCTTAAGTTTGACAGTTGATTCCTCCACTCGCCTAAGGAAATTCCTCAAGTCGAGGGAATTTTGTTGAACTAATGATACAACTTTCGTGGATTGAGGTTGAGTCGAGTGGAGGAAATCTCGAGGTAACAACTAATGATATGGGTGTAAGAGTAGGACGTATACTATACTTAACTAGAATTATACAGATGTACTCTATACATTACCGGTATTATTCATAACTAGCTTTTCCTGCGGCTCCGCCCGCGTACAAAAAGTATCCTACAGGAATACTGTAAATTTTTTCGGGATAAAAGGTAGCTTATTCGTTATTCTAGAGCATAACTACTACCATACCAAATTTCATCAAAATCTATTCCGTACTTTTTGCATGATAGAGTAACAAACATTCACACATCCATCCATACATCCATCTATCCATCCATCCACACTCACAAGCTTTCAGATATATAATAGTAGTAGCATATTAGTTTCTCTTGCTTTACCAGTGTAAATAATCTTTTTTAATTGAAAAGTTTTAGGAGATTTTTTTTAGTAAAAGTACACAAAAACATAATAAGATTAATTAGATCTTCTTAGTTATCACGTTGTAAGGTTATATATAAAGTTTAATACTTTATCACGATTAAACTTTCAATTTCTACATCGATTGACAATTTGTATTTTGCTTCCATTACGTATATTTTTCTTTCAAGTGACATAAAAAGTCAGTAAAAACAATTTTTTAATAGAAAAAATATCGTGTTTGTATTAATTAACTTCTTCTTAACTACTTTAACAGATATTTTGTGTATATTTGTTAGGTGCGAGTATTGGTATTTTATTCACATATCTGTTGAGACTGGACAACTTCTGAGGGGTCAGATAGTAATATTATAAAAAAATTGTTCCAAATAGATCTCGTTTACGGTATCAATGTATTGCGTAACCAGATTGTGGGTCACGAAATTTTTGACTAGGCATAAATAATGACTTTCGGTGTCGCAAACTTGTGATCTCGTTTTTATAAGATCAATATCTCTATTGACCCATCGTATCCGGTATCTATCGCTACAATAAAACCTGTAAAATGACACTGGACAAGTGGACACAAGGGAACCATTGACGAAAAAAATATGTTACATACTTTTACTTGTCATATTAAATTATATCTGATTAGTTTAATTTGTTTCTGTCTCATCAACCAACAAAAGCAGTTCTTATTTCCTATAATATATTTAATACAATTAACTACAGTAATTTTCTACAGTCCTCAAAAATCAAAATTTAAGACCTACTAAAACGAGCGCAACCAACAAAATCAAATTCGAGTTTCTAGGGCCTAATAGTTGGGAATTGCCCAATTACAAAAACTAATATCGACCGTAGTATCTCATTAAGTATTTAAAGTTATGTAAGAACGTTCATCACAGGTGGTATGTGGTGTGTCGTCTTCACAAATATTAAAATATGGAAATGATGCCAATAAAAATGTTGACCTTGACATACAAATGGCAAACCTTTCTCTATATTTGGAATAATTTATTACCATTATGATATGTTTCGATATTCAAATCTTTGAAAACGTTAGAATATTTAGTCTCAAAATACTAATGGTGCATGAAGTATTTTATTTTTTTGTATTTTTGTTCCTCATGTGAACATAGTTTTTCAAGTAATAAAGCGTAAAATGAAGACAGCGTCTATATTATAGATAGTGAGTTTCTCTTACAATCTGTATTAGCCAATTTAGAAAATGAGTTGTATCAATATACCACAAATGATGCTAACAAGTTACAAAATAAGCACGATACAAGCTGAACATAATGCATAAAAACTGTTACATGTACCGGCGTAATTGTCAATACGGATTACACAGCTTTCGCCCGGGCGGCTGTCGCAATGCCCATTGTAGCGCTCCACCTTATCTTACAACATCACGAATATGATCAAGCTCTTCAGTATGACAACATAGTAATAATTGAGTAGAGTATTTTTCGTGATTTACATCAATGTATTTGGAACTCTCTTTTATGGCGTAATCATTATGTACTATCGAGCAAGTTACTCGACCAGGCATAAGATGAAAATCCGTTGAAATGAACGCGCGCGATTCAACGGAGTATGGGTTTGTACCCACGTGCAAATACGTAGTTCAAACGCGTTTGAGGTCGTTGCGGTCACTTCCTTTGTATTGAAATGTTTTAGGCATCCTTTTGGAAAATGTATAGAAACTGATCGATCAGGAACTGTCGATATTATACTTACATGATTAAGAGAAAACTAAACGATATCAATACTCCAATTCAAAATAATGACGTCGAAAATTTGTATTTTGTAAACAATGTAATATACAATGAAACAACTTTCGTAATATCGGCAATCATCGTGTTTCTATTGATATTACAGTCGATGTATGAAAACATTGATTCCCGAAAGCCATAACTTTTACCTTATTACATTTTGCGACAAATCATTACCTTGTTTTTCTTTATGCTTCCAGATTGTTCTCTCCGTAGCGCTCGCCCTGGCGGCAGCACTCCCACAGAGGAAAGAAGTCGAATACCAGCCAGAGTATAGACAAATCGATGACTTCAGACCAAAGATTGAGATTACATCTACATCCACCGTCATTCCTATCCTGCACTTTGACAAGGAACAAGGCACCGACGGCAGCTACAAAACCTCGTAAGTTTATATCTAACTACATGTCGCCCGCGACTTCGTGCGCGGAAAAGTTATTCTCGTGGAAACCGTACATTTTTCCGAGATAAATAGTAGCTTAGGTATGTCCTTTTCAGTGGTCTACTCTATATCTGTGCCAAATTTCATCGAAATCGGTCTAGTAGTTTCGGAGCCTATTCAATAGGCTTTTCCTTTTTTTATAATACACATGAGTATAGATAATATCAAACACGACATTAATACCTAATAAGTTAATAACTATTGATGGATGATAGGTTTTTAGGTATTAATACCAAGGCATCGCTGTTTTCACCAAGTAGGTCCACTTTTGACAATACATTGTCCTTACATTAAAAATTACATGTACCCCAAGCAGGAACATTTTGCGGTTTCGTTACGTGTACGTAAACGAGAAACATGAGGAATATTGTATGAAAATTTTAGTTACTTTACGTCCGCTAGAGGCGCTTTCATGGTTTTCGTACAATATTTCTCGCTTACGTACACGTAACGATACCGCAAAATGTTCCTGCTTGGGGGGCTGATGACTTGGTTTATTGCTTTTTCGCTTTTAAATGTTCGTCTTTATAACGACTTTACGTAGGACGAGGGTTGAAAAATTCGAAGCTGAACACGGAATAATCCGAACACTTTTTTCTCTTATATTTCTTTATTATTTATATAGATTAATCCTTAATTCCAACACCTACAATCAATATTTTGTTCTTGAAAATTACTCATATATTTACAGATACGAAACTGGTAACAACATCCTATCCGAAGAAACCGGTCACTTGAGGCCAGCTGAGAACGCCGAAGAAATCCCAACTCTGGTCCAGCAAGGATCCTACTCCTACATCTCCCCTGACGGTACTCCCATCAATGTCCGCTACATCGCTGACGAAAAGGGATTCAGAGTTGAGGGCGACCACATCCCAACCCCACCACCAGTCTCCGCTGAGATCCAAAAGGGTTTAGACCTGATCTACGCCGGAATCGAGGCTAACAGGGTAAGAAGCAGTTTCATTGACCATATTATTATATTCAACTAGCTTTTGTCCGTGGCTCCACCCGCATAAATACAGTATCCATCGGGAATACTGTAGTTTTTCTGGATAAGAAGTAGTGTGTTAAATAAGAGCTACTACTTCCATATCAAATTTCATCTGTTCAGTAGTTTTTGCGTGACAGAGTAGTAAATATCCATTTATCTATCCTCACAAACTTTCACATTAATAATAGTAGTAGATTTTACTGGTTACAATGTCGTAAAAAAACTGTATGATTGGCCTGCAATGGATCCTAACCACAAGTGTAACTTTATATAAGAATATTGTAGGAAATACATGATGTAAATGTAATAAAAACTTACAACAACGCTGTTTAAATTTACAGAGACGCGCTGAGCTCGAAGCCAGAGACAACCCTGAAGCCGCCCTGAAAAACGAAGAGAAGGCAGCCCTCAACTACAAAGGTCTCTACTACGCCCAATAAACTACAACTGGGACCCTAGGTTAATGTGAAGTGAAATTACTGGACTAGTCTCAAACATACTCTTATTATTAAAAAATAGCCTATTCGTGCTCTGGCACTGTTGTGTTCTTGTCATGTGATTTTGTTATATTTTCAAATACTCGAGAGTTATCTCTGTTTATTGTAAGACTTGTTATTTTGTAAGATGTGTTCCGCCACCCCACGTCGATAAGTTCAATGCGAATGTATTATACTATTGTAAATATATTTCAATTGTCTTTTTATAATTTTCGAAAATAAACTGTTAATTATTTATAAAATAAGTTATTTAGTTCCACCCTTTACAACTGCATCAGCATGAATAACAATAATAGGATACCTACATCGTAGATGGCTTATTCTTTATGATTTATTTGACTTTCTTAACTAATAGGTAGGTTTACATATCATATTACTAAATTTTAGATCTGGCAGCCTACCTTAAAAATAATAGATAAATAAACCAAAGTAAAAGGCAATTTCCATAATTGAATATTTACTTATTTTATTACATATTATAAAAATTAACGTTCAATTAAAGTGAGAAAATGTAGTATACCCAAGCTGTTCAGGAAATATTTCTCATTAATCAGTAAAATTTTAATATCATGTTATTCTTATACTCGTAATTAACACAGTTACAGTTACATTTACCATGAATCTAAATAGATGGTTGAAAGGATTGTATGATAAATATTATGTCAACATCAGCACATAAAACTACCAATAAAAATAAATACAATTCAGGAGTACCTAAGTGCAACTTCTTTACAACAATAACTAGGAAATTATGAGCCTAAGGGCCTGTTACATAAACTTCTGATAAGTCGTATCAGGAGCTCATTTGCATGTTTTCTCTGTCACTCGATGTATACAGCGTTAATTAAAGGTAATAAATAATAAATGAAATTAAAAAACCCGACTGCAAAAAAAAAAGACAGATACCTAAGCAACGCACTAAAAAGACCGAAACAAGATTGAGAAAACAGACTACACTATGAGCTGAAAGCCGAAGTGAAATAATTGACGTTATGTTTGGTAGCAGGCGGGACCCATTCGCAAATTATAAATCGTACAAAAATATATGGGCCCCGCCTGCTAACAAACATAACGTCAATTATTTCACTTAGGCTTTCAGCTCATAGTGTAGTCTGTTTTCTCAATCTTGTTTCGGTCTTTTTAGTGCGTTGCTTAGGTATCTGTCTTTTTTTTTGCAGTCGGGTTTTTTAATTTCATTTATTATTTATTTTATTTTAGATTTTTTAGTTTAACCAACACACGTTTGGTCGATTTAAAGCAAAAATACGATGATACGAACACTAACATATAGGCTTAATGTGAGAATGGTTGTTATGCAACTTTAAATCGATATAGATCCTAAACGGTCAGTTGAATCGAAAAATGTTGAGAGAAAACTAAGAATGATTTTTAAATACCTATTCAACGATACCCCACTTGACATAGTTTGTTGACTTTCATTTTTTTCATTTTCACAATATGGCGTCCAGTAGTCGCCATATTGAATTTTCACTAACGTCATGTCTTTAGTGACACTCGCCGGACTAAGAGGAATCGATTGACATGCGAATCATAAAAATCGGCCCAGGCGTTTGGTCTGTATAGTGCTTCAAAGGAACATACATACATACATACATACATACATACATACATACATACATACATACATACATACATAGGCTGATAAACACATTACCACTCCTTTGCGTCGCGCAGTCGGGTAAAAATAATGGAGATAGAGTTCCAGTGGTAAGGAGTTCATAATAGAAAACATTCTGCTCTTATTAAATACATTTATTCGAATTTCTTAAATATTAATAGCTTATAAACCATTAACAATTAAAAAACCCGACTGCAAAAAAAAGACAGATGCACTAAAATGACCGAAACAAGATTGAGAAAACAGACTACACTATGAGCTGAAAGCCTAAGTGAAATAATTGACGTTATGTTTGGTAGCATGCGGGACCCATTCGCAAATTATAAATTGTACAAAAATATATGGGCCCCGCCTGCTAACAAACATAACATCAATTATTTCACTTAGGCTTTCTGCTCATAGTGTAGTCTGTTTTCTCAATCTTGTTTCGGTCATTTTAGTGCATCTGTCTTTTTTTTGCAGTCGGGTTTTTTAATTTTATTTATTATTTATTTTATTTTAGATTTTTTAGTTTAACCAACACACATTTGGTCATTTTAAAGCAAAAATAAGATGATACGAACACTAACATATAGGCTTAATGTGAGAATGGTTGTTATGCAACTTTAAATCGATATAGATCCTAAACGATCAGTCGAATCGAAAAATGTTAAGAGAAAACTAAAAATAATTTTTAAATACCTATTCAACGATACCCCACTTGACATAGTTTGTTGACTTTCATTTTTTTCATTTTCACAATATGGCGTCCAGTAGTCGCCATATTGAATTTTCACTAACGTCATGTCTTTAGTGACACTCGCCGGACTAAGAGGAATCGATTGACATGCGAATCATAACAATCGTTTGGTCTGTATAGTGCTTCAAAGGAATATACATACATACATACATACATACATACATACATACATACATACATACATACATACATACATACATACATAGGCTGATAAACACATTACCACTCCTTTGCGTTGCGCAGTCGGGTAAAAAACCAAAAACACTATTTTTGGCATATTTAATTGTTTATAACTTTTGCGATTACAGTGCTAATATTCTTCTAGTACCATTTTATAGACGTGATTCCGAATCTAACGAGGTATCATTATCAACTTATAGTTGTAGGACCAAGTATTTATATTTTACACGAAAATCTGTTTGTTACCTATACTAAGGGGAGCAGCCACTGATGTTATCCTGTAGTTCCCGTAGTCCTCAGTTGTGTTGAAGTAGGCCGCCGCAGGGGTTTTAGTGAGTAATAATCCCACATAATCTTCTAGCCCAATCCCCTGGGTCGAGGTATCTTACTGAATATTTTCCCTGCGAAAAAAAAAACTAAAAAGAGGAGCAACCAAACCAGCGAAGTTGAAACAGGTCCGAAATGAAACAGTTAGACACAAAGAAATAAAAAGTAAAACCATTATTATCTACTTTTTACTAGCGAGCCTTTTAAGGAAAAATAGGGTAGGCAGCAACATAACAATTAAAAACATAATCATAATATAGAATACTAGCAGATGCCCGCGGCTGCACCCACGTAAGTACAGTCTCGCGATATGTCAGTCTATGTCCTTTCTCATGCTCTACTTTATGTCTGTGCCAAATTTCATGATAATCGGTTTAGTAGTTTATACATGAAACTGTAAATAAAGTATCCCACGAGAACTGTATATTTCCCCGCGATAAGAAGAAGCCTATGTCCTTTCTCAGGCTCTAGACTATCTGCAGGCTTAGCATGGCGATCCATAGAAATACATTTTAAGTAGAAATATTCTATCCAAAACAGTTCATTGCAAAATAGTTCTTAATCCATGATAACAAGGTCGTCAATAGAAGTCAACATTTCTAAACCGCCATATTTTTAAAATGGTTGCCGGGAAATCTTCTGTCAAAAACGAACAAATATTCAAGTATATGACTCAATGTAAAGAAACTTTTTGTCTAGGTCCGCCATGATGTGGAGTGGTTGACATTACTGTGGGACTTTTTGACATTAAATTATGAAAACGTTTCTACTTTAGCTGTCAAAACAGGCCATTTTGTGCGCTCATGCTCGGGAAGAAAAGAAACGTTATTTCTCATAACGATGATACATCGACCTTGCTACCTTGTAATAAGACCTATTTTGCTCCGAATGGTATTAATGTTTCTTCAATCTGTCATATTTTCTATTCTTCGTTGTTTCTTCTAAGCGCATGCTAAGCCTGCTGTGTAACAAATTTCATTTAAATCGGCTATAAATATTATTTTCGTCCTAAAAATATTATGTCTATTATGAAATCTAGGTTAACATTAGGGCCCGAGCTTTACATAACTTATGTAAAATACATTAGTTAATATGAGCGATGAATATAAAATAATTTTGACACACGTATAATGTGTTCTAAAAGTAATTTTAGTATTTTATTAGTGCCATTAAATACCACACAAGAAACAGGATTGGAAGGGTCATCTATGTCCAATGTAACGTGTGTATTTCATAATAAGTACTTCCAGACCTTTACAAATGCCGAATCCGCCTTACCGCCTTATTCAATCGTTGATTAGTATGATTTATTGAATTAGCAAACTGTCTGCGAATTAATTACACTTTATCGTATTACCATCTTTTATGCTATTCTCATACCAACATCGAGTCGCTGCACGTTGAAGCGGATATCAATATTGAACCCAAGAAAGTTCTCCAATTTGTAAAGAATTATGCGTAATACATTATAATGTAAAAGCGCCACAGGACGTTTTGTTTCAGAAGTAAACTTTTTTAGAGTCTGCACAAATTAGAGACATTTCTTTATTGATTCGCTAATGGCATCTACAGACACATGAATTTGGTACGGAGCGTACAGTGGATCTGGTACGCTCCGTACATTATCCGAGTGTGTGTAGGACAGCCTGGCGAACATAAGAAGAAGGCGAAGAGTTCGCCGCTGTCCGCATCGGATTTGGTCCGCTCCGTACCAAATCCGTGCGTGTGTAGAGCAGTCCGGCGGTTAGGCCGTACGGCCTAACTTGTACAACGGTG
This sequence comes from Glaucopsyche alexis, assembly GCA_905404095.1. NCBI lineage: Eukaryota > Metazoa > Arthropoda > Insecta > Lepidoptera > Lycaenidae > Glaucopsyche > Glaucopsyche alexis. The sequence continues at coordinate 13,102,028 of FR990052.1, read as the reverse complement.
TGTGTTGACAACTTAGGGATTTACGCCCTAAAATTAGGGAAAATATCTACGGGGATTTACTAGGGGACAGGATGTTTAGACTTTACTACTTATGAATTAATTTTTGTGTAATAATAAAAAATATTTTAATGTGTGTATATAGCCAGGGATATGAAAATGTATTGGGAGTGAAATCAGATTAAAATAAGTTAGTTTTATGTTATTCATGCGTAAGTCTTTATGTAAAACACATAACTTTTCTTTCTAGCTTATTATCTCTTAGACCTGTCAATGGTATAATTATCGGGAGAACGTGTTCATTACACTGGTTTGTAAGGCTGGTATAGTTTAGTGCTCCATATAAATTCATAGTAAGCTGTGGCTCCGCAATCCTATTTCGGTCTCAGCTCGCGGTATCGCGTCGCGCGTCGCGTGCATCGAAAGACTACCTTTAGAATATAAACAATGTCGGCCACGACACTATTTTAATATACACGTATAGAAATGCTGCAAACTGTACTTAATTAAAATAATAGAGTTAACAGCCTCCGTCGTCTAGTGGTTAGAGCATTGGCTCTCGACTTGCAGGTCGTGGGTCCGATTCCCGTATTGGAACAACAAAAAATGCAGTTTCCAAGTTTGGTTAGGACAATGCAGGCTGATCACCTGATTGTCTGACAAGAAAGATGATCCATGCGTCGGATGGGCATGTAAAAAGTCGGACCTGCGCCTCATCTCTCGTCAGTCGTGTCGGTTATCCGTCCCACTGGATTACGAGAGTAAAGGAAGAGAGAGTGCTATTGTATACTGCGGACACACTTGGGCACTATAAAATTACTCCTGCGTACCGGCCATGGCCGGTGGGGACCGGTCTCGGTGACGTAGTTATTATTGTGTAGGTACTAGCTATACCCCCCCCCCCGATGGTTGCACGCCTTGTCATGGCGGTGGGGCTTAGTAACCTTGGACTGGTCACCCACGGTGAAGCTAAGAGGCAACCGGGGCCGGCCTGTTTGCCGCCGGCTGGCCTGAGGAGGGCGCTACCAGCGGGCTGAACATGCCCGCAGAGGACGCGCGTGGAGGTGGGACCGCAGAAGAAGAAGAGTGCCGGTATTACGGTGCGCCGTTCTCCCTATCTTCTGCGGCCGTGAAGTGATCGCAGGGGGATAGGCGTGATGGTATTACGGTACGCCACTCTCCCTACCCCCTGCGAGCTGGCGGGGCCGTTCCGTCGAAGCGGCGTTGGTGGGGCCGCAGAGGAAGAGGCATGTCGGTATTGCGGTGCGCCGCTTGGCCTATCCTCTGCGACCGAGGTGTGGTCGGTGGCAGAACCACAGACCTGATCTGCCACCGGGTACCAGTTTATCTGGTACCCATGGCCTCCTAGTAGCAGACTCAGGGGGAGTCTGCTACAGTACTGGTGGAGGCCGAGGAGGAAGCGCACCTAATACCATCTGGTGCGCCCATCGTGGAGGGCCTTCGGGCTTTAATGATGGAGCCGCTTGTAGGCGGCTGCCGCCGGCGGGGTCGCGGATGTGTGTATCGTTCCCGTGGCCCCGTCAGAAGGCGGTGAGGAGGAAGATGGGGGGGTTTTTAGTGGGTATACCATGAGTCCCACATCACCACTTGGGTGCCCCCTGCGCCTGGGTGGTATGCGTAAAGCATTTTCCCCCCCGGAAAAAAAAAGAAGGTACTAATAGCTAGTACCCCAGACGTTGTTATGTCTTAACTATAAACTGCCTGTCTATTCTCTAAGAACATTTTCAAATCTCGAAAGCTGAATCCGCGGTGAGTGTAAAATTTGTATATGATATTTGACACTCACCGCGGATTCAGCTGTTTAGATATTTGAAAATGTCCTTAGAGAATAACACTGCTGGAATTAAAAATAACTACCTAAATACACCTACAGTTTCTAACCCACAGCTACACCTACAAACTACATGTACTACCTACACCTACTATTTACACCTAAATCTGTAGATTTGTGTGATGTTGTGTTGCAGTGTTATTCTCTAAGGGTAAGTAGGTGTACCTACTACCAACACCTACAAATTACAGGTAACCTGTGAAAGAATTATACTTAGTAAAGAAAATTGAGAAAAAGCATCAGTTCACGCCGAGACGAGACGCGGCGCTAGATTTTTTTTCATCGCCTGGCAATCCTAGTTTGCTCAGTAGCTAGAGGTAGGGACATCCTGGAGGGGTAAGTGGCGTGATCTAAGAGTGACACGGGATACAAGCCGGGATAATCAGGTGCAACCCCATTTCGGGTATGCCATACACGACCTCATAGCTAACGTCCCTTTTTTAGCTAATTATTATTACTTACATTTTTTGGTTCATCAACTGTTTTATTATTATATTAAAAGCTTTTATTTAACTTGCTTAGTCATATTTAATTAGTCACGGAGGAATTTTGAAGCAGATATCTTCAACCGATTGAGCTGAAATTTTGTATACACGTTTAGTTTGGATGACAATGCATGGTTAGCTATGTGACGTCATTATAAATCCAACATGGCGAAACACTCAAGATGGTCGACAAGTAATTTTTAATGCACTCTTACAGTATGGATATGAAATAAAAGGGCTTGCTAAGAATACCTCGAAAACTAAAGTGACATAATTCTAAATCCAACATGGCGGAACAGCAAAGATGGTCATTTCTAATGCACCTCTGCAATATGGGTATCAAATTAAAGGACTTGCTGAGAATAACTTGAAAAATAAAGTGACGTCATTCTAAATGCAACATGGCGGGACACTCACGATGGCCGACAAGTGATTTTAATGCACTCCTACAATAGATATTAATAATTTTAATGCCCACCACGCCGACTGGCTCAATTACTGTAATTGAGCCAGTCGGCGTGGTGGGCATTAAAATTATGAAAATCATCAAAATCATCAAAAACCTGATCATGCGGGGAAATCTGCCTGCGATGCCCCTTTGCCCTTGCATGTGACCTTACACAACTGGTTACTACGTCTACACGAATCACAGATGTGGACGGTCAGAATCATTTCCTGTTGGACCTTCTGCTGAACGTCACGTCCAGACGGCTACCAGGTATCCGTGGTCGCACTACTTGGCTCATAGGATTATTGCCTTGTCCGCATTTCTTTACCACTCACGAGCGCGTTGCGACAGCGAGTTGCTAAATACCGTCGTATGTGGCACTACAAGTTAGCAGATTGGGATGGGATGTTGTCATTTTTTGCTTCCTATCCCTGTGGGCAGGCGTTCTTCTTGCCGGATGATCCCGACGCTGCTGCCAACTCTATTGCTAACGTGGTGCTACAAGGAATGGAACATTCATTCCGTTCTCTGTGGTGCCCACTGGCAGCAGATTTCGTCCATGGTTTGGTTCATTTTACAAAAGAGCTTCTCGCCAGAAGCAGGAAGCTTACCAAACCTGGGTTAATGCAGTGTCAGCATTTCAATACCAGAAAACTTAAAAAGGAATACAACCTTGCCTCTAGGTCCATCAGAAGAGAGATCGCCTGGGCGAAGAAAAATCGCATCAGTGAAATTGGCGAGTGACTCGAGCGTCTCCCTTCAGAAACCCGTGCATTCTGGTCTCTCGCCAAAGTTATCGAAGGGAATTTCTGAAAGCCATCCCTTATTTATTATAGACTACATGTAGGAAATGGCTCTTTGGCCCATGACGCAAAAGAGAAAGCTAATCTTCATCACCTACAAACTACATGTACTACCTACACCTACTATTTACACCTAAATCTACACCTACTACCAACACCTACAAATTACAGGTAACCTGTGAAAGAATTATACTTAGTAAATATAATGGCCCATGACGCAAAAGAGAAAGCTAATCTTCTTGGCAAGCTCTTAGCGTACAACTTGACCCTGGATGACGGGGAACAGGAACCGCCGACTATACCGCGATGCAAGAGCGTCATGTCGAATATTCGGTTCCATCAGCGCTCAGTGCCAGTTGCTCTCCATTCTCATGATACCCAAAAGTCGAGTGGGCCTGACGGAATCACTCCTATTGTGTTGAAAATGTGTGCTCCAGAGCACGGTCTTAACGCGTCTTTTTCGGCTCTCCTACTCTTATGGCACAGTCCCGGCATCTTTGGTGCACCCGAACCCTTAAAAGGTGATCGCTCCAATCCTTCCAACTACAGACTAATCGCTATAACCTCCCTCTTCTCGTAGATAATGGAGTCAGCTTTATTTTTATTATTAGTCAGCTCCTTCGATACTTAAATGTTCACCAGTTGCTAAATGACAAACAGTACGGATTCCGTAAAGGTCGCTCGGCTGGTGATCTGCTGACGTACTTAAGTCATCGTTGGGCACGGGCGATCGAGTCTAAGGGAGAGGCTGAAGAGATTGGCTGTAAGTTTGGACAAAGCCTTTGATCGGGTTTGGCACAAAGCGCTTATTTCGAAGCTTCCTTCCTATGGGCTCCCGAAGAAATTATGCAAGTGGGTCACGAGTTTCTTAGCAGACAGAAGCATAAGGATTGAAGTCGAAAGTGAATGCTCGGATACTCTGTCTGTTGATGCTGTTGTCCCGCAAGGCTGTGTGCTATCGCCTACCCTGTTCATACTGTATATCAATATGTTACAAGCCAATGGCATTCATTGTTATGCAGATGACAGTACGGGTGATACCTTATATACCAGCCGCCCGAGCGTCTCTGGGCAAAACGTCATTAAGAGTCGAAACCAACTTGTCTCTCAAATTGAGATTTCATTGGAGAAAGTCTCTAAATGAGGTAGACTTAACTTAGTCATTTTCAACCTCTCTAAGACATAAGTTTGCGCGTTCACCGCTAAAAAGTTACCAATGGTCGTAATATGTCCTCGTTTTGAAAGCGCCTCCTCCAATATTGGAATACTTGGTGTTAAAGAGCTCCGTAGCCTAGTGGGTAGACCATTTGGTTCGCACTCGAGAGAGTGCAGGTTCGAATCCCAGGTTGTGGCGTGTACCAATGAGACTTTTTCAGATCTCAAGTACATTATACGGACGCTCTAACGGTGAAGGAAAACATCGTGAGGAAACCCGCACATAGTTGGCCCCAGACGTATTGACCAGTTCATTCCTCTGGACTAGGCTGACTATGTTGTGAGAATGCCGTATGTGCTTGGGCAACCATACGACATTTAAAAACCAACTGTCCCAGGCACTACAGTATTTCAAGAGTGGTTACTTCGCTCGGAGAATACTGTATAAATCATCCATTAACGGATGCAAAAGTGTTAACATATCGAGCGAGATCCAGTTCCGATATTATCTGGAGGACATGGCCAAGTTAGCCTCCAAGAAGCTTGGTGTTCTGAATAGGTCAAAGTAGTATTTTAGTCCGGTCCAACGCCTACAACTCTTTAAGGTGCAGGTTCAGCCTCACATGGAATACTGTCTCATCTCTGGGCAGGAGCGCCAAAGTACCAGCTTCTCCCTCTGGATCGTATCCAACGTAGGGTTCCACGAATTGTCGACTGCCATAGATATTTTTTTTCATTTATTTATTGATAAAAAACAAAGTACAATATTATATTATGCACTAACAGAAAAACCATGTAGGTTTAAGAACCCTATGTCAAACAGGCTTGACTCCTTAGAGCTACGTAGAGATGTAGCATCGCTCTGCATCCTCTATTGGTTATATTACGGGGAGTGCTCCAAGGAACTGTTCGGACTTATACCTGCTGCAACTTTTCGCCACCGTTCCAAGCAACAAAATATTTTGATAAATATTTTGTTGCTTGGAACGGTGGTTGACACTCATCAAGGTGATGAGGATGATTCCTCATCACCTTGATGAGTGTCAGTCCTTCACCGTGCGCTTTACCCGAAGCTTTCTGCCGCGCACTGTAAAACTCTGGAGTGAACTATCGCCAGCAGTATTTCCGGACTATTACGACATGCAAACCTTCTAGAACGGAGCGTATTCCCTCCTAAAAAGCCGAAACTTGAAACTCCTCTGATTTTGGGTGTCCATGGGCGACGGCAATCGCTTTTCATCAGGTGATCCGTTTGCTCGTTTGCCCCCTAGTTTTATAAATAAAATCAAATGAAAGGGCTTGCTGAGAATAACTCGAAATCCAACATGGTGGAACACTTAAGATGTTCGACAAGTCATTTTTATTGTACTCCAACAATATGGGTATCAAAATAAAGGGCTTGCCGAGAATAACTTAAAAAGCAACATGAAACATCCAAGATGGACGACAAGTCATTTTTAATGCACTCCTAGAATATGTGTATCAAATGAAAGGACTTGGTGAGAATAACTTGAAAAATAAAGTGACGTCATTCTAAATCTAATATGGTGGAACACCCAAGATGGCCGAAAAGTCATTTTAATGCACTCCTACAATGTGGATAACAAATAAAAGAGGTTACTGATAATAACTCGAAAATTTAACATTCCGGAACACCCAAGATGGCCGACAAATAATTTGTAATGCAATCCTACAATATTAGTATTAAATGAAAGGGCTTGCTGAGAATAACTCGAAAATCCAACATGACGGAACACTCTAGAATCAAGATAGCCGACAAGTCATTTTAATGCATTCCAACAATAGGTATGGGTATCAAATGCTGAGAGTAACTTGAAAATCCAATATGACGGAACACCCAAGATGGCTGACGAGTTATTTTTAATGCACACCTACAATATGGATATCAAATAAAAGGGCTTGCTGCGAATAAATCGAAAAATAAAATGACGTCATTCTAAATCCAGCATGGCGGAACACCCAAGATGGCAGACAAGTTATTTTTAATGCACTTGTTAGATTAGGGTATTCTCGGCAAGCTTTTATATCATATAAATTGTGTAAGGACGTTAAGTTGATAGTAAAAGTTTTAAAGGAAAAGATTATATTTTTATTATTTTTATCGCGTTCAATAAAAGCTTGTTTTTTTAAGTTTTTTACTTTTAATTTATTTCAGTTATTATTAGTTTATTGTAATGATTTCATAGAATAAATTTGATTTTTATTCATCTATTGATACTTTTTTTCATTTTTTGACCAAAATTGATATTTTCAGTATGAGCAAGAGATATCCGTGGGATGATAGATTAGGTAGTAACTGATTTATTTCGGGAATCTAGTTCAGAACAAGTAACTGATTATTGTAGTGTTCGTATGTCAGCGTAATTTTTACCCTTAAGTTGGGCATGCAAAATATTTTTGCGGAAATTGGTTAGCGACTAGTCATATTTTCAATTAAAAATAATAATAAATATTTTTCTTACGATGAGAATCTCAACATATATTTTAAGTTTTCAATTGACTTACGTTCCAAAGAATGATTTTTTCGTTAAATAATTTGTTAACCTTTAAACTTTAAGAGCTATAATTACACAGTCGAAGAAAGTCTTAAATAAATAATATTATTGTTATAATTGGGAACATTTTTCCTTAATTTATCTTTATTTGTTAATGATTCTACAAAACTAAATTAACAAAATATCTATTATAATAATACTATCAATATTATAACACTTTGAATTTTGGGTATACCCAAAATTCAAAGTGTTATAATATTGATAGTCATAGTTGAAACTTTTTTTAACCTCATTCAGGTCGGGTTAACGCTAAACTCCAAGTTTAGCGTTAAGCGCATTCGATCTCTCTCTCTCTCTCTCTTATTCAATGTTAGAACGGGACAGGTAGATCGAAACTGTAGATTAACGTTAAACGTCGTTTTAATGCATTGGTGAATATAAAATTGATAGTGTGTTGTGTAAACTTAAAAGAACATGACCACCATAAAGTTAAACATATCTTATAATTACAGTACCTCGAAGTAACAAGTTTTTGATGATATTCCAAATGTAGAAAATACTGTTCACCTTAAATGCTTGGACGAATAAATTATGTGCAAGATCTATCGCCTGAATCCTGTACGCGGGTCGGTAAGTTCATAGGTAAGGAAGGTAGTATATAAACCTATTGCACTGTCACAGAAATCATACTTGCAGTTGCATCTTTGTGAATATTCGTACTCGGAGAAAATGCATAGTAAAATGGTAAGAAAATCCATTTAACAATTGAAATAGGGTGCGCCGTGTTTGTAGAGTAAAAAAATTAAATTACGAATAAAAATAATTTTAGACGAATTGTTTAATTTTTAATAAGTGAAATTTTGGATAATTTAAATAATATTAGAAACAAATGAAAAAGGATTTAACATTCTTGGTAAATGGTAATAAATAATTTTTGATTGGATATTTTTAACCAAGGCTAGTGCGAAGATTTTATACATACATACATATAATCACGCCTTTTTCCCGTAGGGGTAGGCAGGACCGCCTCTTTCCCGTAGGGGTAGGCAGAGACCACTTCTTTCCACTTGCTACGATCCTTACATACTTCTTTCGCTTCGACCACTTTCATTCTTACCATTCATTCCTCATCTTACATTCAACATAGACAAGCGTCTCTCCATGGTCCGCTTTTCGCCTCCGCGAGAAACGAGACGTGGTGCGTGGCGAACCACATCGCCGCCATTTTGGATAATTACATTATTTTTGATTATCCATTGCATTTCCACGGATTGGTGGAGAGGGTAGGAATAGGGAAAGGGAAGGATAGGTGGTGTGGAAAGGAAGATTGGTAAGTTAGAGTGGGAAATAGGGAATGTAGGATATTATCGCCCAGGAGGGCAAAGGATAGGACAGTAATAGCTAGGGAAGCCGGGGTCGCATACATACATACATATAATCACGCCTGTTTCCCGTAGGGGTAGGCAGAGACCACTTCTTTCCACTTGCTACGATCCTTACATACTTGTTTTGCTTCATCCACTTTCATTATTCCCTTCATACATGCTCTTCGGTTTAGTGTACTCTTGACCTGGCCTTTTTTCAAGACGTCCCCGATTTGGTCTTGGAACGTCCGCCTAGGTCTACCCCTTCCAACACTTCCATTCACACTCGCATTATACACTTTTTTCGTCAATCGTTCTTCATTCATTCTCTCAACATGGCCAAACCATCTCAGCATACCTTTCTCAATTTTTGTCACTACATCTTCTTTCAGACCACAACGTTTCCTTATCTCACTATTTCTTATCCTGTCACTCAGTTTAACTCCTATCATGCTTCTTAATGCTCTCATCTCAACTGCATTTATTCTGCTTTCATGTTTCTTCTGCCATACCCAACTTTCACTTCCGTACATGAGTGTCGGAACCAACACCCCCGAATGCACAGCCAAACGAGCCTTGTTAGACACCTTCCCACTGTTCATAAAGGAGTGCAAAGCTCCATTCACCATGTTTCCTGCATTCACTCTTCTTTCAATATCACTCTCACACTTTCCATCTCTTGTAAACTTTGAACCCAGATACACAAAATCATTCACCTGTTCAATTTGTTCATCTCCAATCACGATATTGCAGTCTGTCACTGCCTCATCTCTTTCAAACACCATCACTTTCGTCTTCTTTATATTCATCTTCATTCCCTTTCTAGTTAGAGCTCCACTTATCGCAGTTACCATCTCCTGCAACTCCTCGGCCGAAGACGCAAGTAATACTTGGTCATCAGCATAGAGGAAACATTTGACGAGTAACTCGTTCATTCTCAGCCCACTTTCATTCTCTTTTAAATCTGTCAAGCAATTGTCCATGAACAGATTGAACAGCCACGGTGACGCTACACATCCCTGTCTAACACCTTTTTCGATATTGAACCATTCAGTGTATGCCCCGTTTATCCTTACACAAGCACTAGAATCCCTATAAAGAGATTGTAATGCTCGTATGAGGATACTGCTCACGCCGTTCACGGACAAAGCTGACCACAATTCATTCCTCGCCACTCTATCATAGGCCTTTTCTAGATCCACGAACGCGCAGTAGACCTTCTTGTTTTTAGCCAAACACTTTTCGGCTATGCACCGCAAGGAAAAGACCTGATCCGTACATCTCATTCCCTTTCTGAATCCCGCTTGTGCATCCCATACTTTTTCATCTGTTTCATTCACAACTCTTTCAATCAACACTTTCGCATATAATTTTCCGACGACACTGAGAAGGCTTTTACCGCGGTAATTTATGCAGTCCTGCCGGGACCCTTTTCCCTTATACAATGGCACGATTACGGCTTTACACCAGTCTCCTGATACTTGCCCATTTCGCCAGCATAAATTAAAAAGGCGGTACAGCTGGCTAGCCGCTATGCCCTGTCCAGCCTTCAGCATCTCGACGGTAATCCTGTCATATCCTGCAGCCTTACCTGATCTCATACTTTTCACTGCTTTCACTATTTCATCCATGCTTATCTCACTTTCATCACCATTTATATTATTTTCCATGGAAGGTGCCGGATGCTGTACCTGCACTTCCTCTCTTTCAAACAAACTTTGAAAATACTCTTTCCATCTCTTTAACACACATTCTTCTCCTTTTACAATGCTTCCATCTTGACTCCTGATTGTACTCAGCTCCGAGGTAGAAGATTTTCCTCTGACTGTTTTAATGGATTTCCAGAAAAACTTGATGTTTGACTGGAAATCTTCAGTGAGTCTCCTATCAAAATCATCCTTTCGTTCTTCTTTCTTTCTAGACACAACTTCTTTCGCTGCTGATTTCAATCTTTTATACTTCGCATACCCGTATATTATACCACAACTACCGGATAGGTAAGTTGGGAAGAGTATCCCATGACATAGATTTTATCATATTAATTATAAATAATTCACTGGCATTATAAAATTTAATTTAAACATAATATTTAAAAATTATGAATTATCATAGTCGAAAAAGTTTCAATTTAAATCTTGTGTTTGCCGCTTGATATCCACAGTAAAGAAGTTAGTAGATATGCACATTAGTAGAAAAATTAATAATTAATTCCTTCTAAAATAATTTTAACTTTTCTGTGAAGACAAAAAATTATATTGTGAAACAATATCTCTGTAATCTGTATAAGGAAATGGTTAGGAGCCGCTTAGTTTGCAAAACACACGACCTATCAGTTAGCCGTCCTCTCTCAGATGTGCTAAGGGTCAGAGAGCGAAACGCTTAATTTAAACTTTACATATTATAATATTATAGATAGGTATTTCCTTATTTTTTTTTTGTGTCAATATCTGTTGCTTGTTCCTTCCACCTTGTTCTATATTATAATTATTAATATAATTGGTCCTTCTCAGGATTAATTTACTTTAGTTAGAGATTAAATGTTTGTTTGAAATAAAGGGAAAAGAGATCACTCGTAACATTATTTTTACTTTTTATACGAAATCTATTTATCTTCGTCGAGTTTTCTGGTTTATATTTTTAATTTATTAAAGCTTATTATCATTAGGTATTTGGTATATGACAACTCTCTCCATTGTGTCATATGAAATACAGTCTCTATTTAGGACGCCACCGCAAATATGATATTCCATACGCATATTGTACTCGGGACCAACCGACAAAACCTAATTTGATGCGTATATTATACTCGTAATAGCGACCACCATAGGTACAGTACCTACTAAGTACTAAGAGGTAAGCATGAAAAATTAACAAGTAAGTATTCGTAACGTTATCGAAACAGAATTCTCTTTATGAAAATCATGACAGTGGCTATGCAATTTTCATTTGAACACATTACGAATACTTAGTTATCAATTATTCGTGTTTAGGCTAGTGACCGCAAAAAATAGCACGCATCGTTCCAACCCGCGCTCCGAACCGAACGTGTAAATGCGCGGTGCTGAGAGTTCGATCTGGCATGTCAATAACAGTGCATTTTCCACAGTGATCCGCGCGCTTTAATGTACTATTTATGTAATAAGTAACACGCCGGCAGTTCAAAACCGCGCAGCATTTTTAGTCATAATTAGCACGAAATTTCGTTCCGTAGTCCAAAATGCACATATTCTTCCGCGGTGTGGAATGCAGTCCGATCCGCGGTCTAAACTTTACATATGCAGGACGCTAATGTACTCGTCAAACTGGGCTCTAAGCGCTGTAGTCACAAAAAATCTAGAATCATTTTCAAGTAGAAATTCAGTTGTATTTAAATAATAATAAAAAGTGCTTACATAAATATTACAGTGCCTTATGTAAAGCGATGAATGCAATTTATTTTTATTAATTACAAATGTCGATTGATATCTCTATAGGCTCCAATGAAGCGTGACCCTATGTAATAGTTATTCACCGGCCTTATTTTTACCCGACTGCGCGACGCAAAGGAGTGGTAATGTGTTTATCAGCCTATGTATGTATGTTTGTATGTTCCTTTGAAGCACTATACAGACCGAATGCCTGGGCCGATTTTTATGATTCATACGTCAATCGATTCCTCTTAGTCCGTCGAGTGTCACTATAAAGACATGACGTTAATAAAAATTCAATATGGCGACTACTGGACGCCATATTGTGAAAATGAAAAAAATCAAAGTCAACAAACTATGTCAAGTGGGGTATCGTTGAATATGTATTTAAAATCATTTTTAGTTTTCTCTCAACATTTTTCGATTCTGCTGACTGTTTAGTATCTACATCGATTTAAAGTTGCGTAATAACCATTATCACGTATAGATTTTTAGACAGTCTACTATCTAAAAACCTATACAATAATATTCGTATCATCGTATTTTTACTTCAAATCGACCAAACGTGTGTTGGTTAAACTAAAAAATCTAAAACAAAATAAATAATTAAAAAAATATAAAAATCCGACTGCAAAAAAAGACAGATACCTAAGCAACGCACTAAAAAGCCATATATTTTTGTACGATTTATAATTTGCGAATGGGTCCCGCCTGCTACCAAACATAACGTCAATTATTTCACTCAGGATTTCAGCTCATAGTGTAGTCTGTTTTCTCAACCTTGTTTCGGTCTTTTAAGTGCGTTGTTTAGGTATCTGTCTTTTTTTGCAGTAGGGTTTTTTTTTTTTTTTTATTATTTACTTATTATTTAGACATCTATATTTGCCTGCAAAAATATTGCTATGGTAATACAACAGGAGAAATATTTTAAAATTTCCTTTGACTTTTGTCAGAGCAAACTTTAAAGCTCACAAAGAGTTGCTTTTTCGTTCTACATAATATTATACCTAATATTGTAAGTTAAGCAAAATTACCCAAAAAAAAGAGTTTTCAAATAATATTGCCTTCATTTAAGATCGTAATATTCAAAATCGTTTAAAGTAAAATCGCAATTTTCACAATGCAAATTATTACGACTTTAATAACAAAATTACATTACAAATTATATTTCATATTTTTGCTTTCGCATTTAAACGTCTGTGCGCCTGCACTAAAATTTAAGCAATATTTAAATAGAATACTATTTTAAATACATAAGAATTTGAATCCAACTAAATCTCTTAGTAAATATTTTTCATTTGGGCTTACTGCTTTACAAAAATTACTTATAAATTATAAATTTATTGAAATCTGTAATTTCCCTTTATTTTGTTTTTACCTTTTCCTTTTTTCTGGTACGAACAAGTAAAAACATATTATTATTATGTTTATTTTATTAAATTTTAGATGAACATCATTTTGTCCTGCATACTAGTGGCTACTAGTAATTTGGCTAAATTAGTTAATGGAGCTGTCAAAGAAGGAGATGTCATACCGATCCTTAAGTTTGAAATTGAAGGACCTAACCCTGATGGAACATACAAATGGTTGTAAGTATTTTAATTTTTCTCGTAGTGTACCTAATCATCTGGTTACATCAAGTTTAGTCGTTGTCTTTTTTAAACTTTTTTCATTTCTAAATAAAACTTTACAGATATGAAACAGGCAATGAAATAAAGGCCGAAGAGTCGGGGTACGTCAAAAATTTCGGCAAAGGAGAAGGCGAAGAGGTGCAAGTGGCGGAGGGAAGGTTCAGCTACAAGTCACCAGAGGGCACTCCCATCGCGCTGTCCTATGTAGCTGACGAAAATGGATTCCAGCCTCAGGTAAAAACGATATATACTTTTAATTACTGGGATTATTTAATTTAAGAACGATAGGACCAGGGTTGCCAATGCTAATTTATGTATTTCCCCAAAAATCGGGATCGAATTCCCCAATTTGGGGACAAAAATCCGCTGATTCCCCACAAATTCCCCACATAGGATTTTTAAAAATTGAAACAATATTCTACTAGCTGAGTATAATTCGCATTAGTATAAGTAATTAATAAAAATAAAGAGTCAAACAAACAGTTAATATGATCAATAAGTTTTCTTTAATTCTATCGTTCCACGCTACTTTCTTAGTTTTTCTTGCATAAGAACCTTCTCCTGAAACAAACACAATAAAAAAAAAAAAAGAATTAGGGAAATTGGTCAAGCCGTTCACACGTGATGCCGTGACCAATGGAGATGGGGATTCATTTTTATATAGGTAATAGGTATATATAGATTATTTAAATAATATTGATATCTTTCATATTCTTTTCCATATTTTTGTGGAAAGCATTTTGTTTGAAGGGTAGAACATGACGCTGCCGCCCGGTTTTTTATTCCTTCTCTTACAGCTAGGATTGCCATCCGTCTGGGTTTCCCCGGATTTGTCCTAGTTTAAAGGGCGTCCGGGGAACGTCCGGGCCGGATTTTATTTGCTATCCGGGTTTTTGTAGGCAGAATTAGGAAGGCCTAAGTTTTTTTTTTGATTTGCAGCAATTATAAATCTTCCTTTCTTTTTGACATTGCCGTAGTCGGGTAAAAATTGTTCTATGTCCGGGTTTCGTACTCCAAAATCCGGGGTTTTCACGCGTCTTGTCCGGGGAGTCATATGTAAGATATGGCAACCCTACTTACAGCCATAAATGATACAACAGTATCTGTTAAAGAAAGGGAAAAAGGGAATCCCCTGATCATAAACAAATGTCAATCTACTAGTAGTTTGAAACTAGAGATGTGCCATGCCCATGCCATACATAATGATTTTAAAAAAGGTCGATATCGTGTCGATAATGAATGATGAAATATTTACCGATGAGAATAAGATGTCGAAATGTTAAAATCCCCACATTTTCCCCACATAGTGCCAATCCCCAATAAATCCCCAATCGACTTGAAATTCCCCGCAGTTTGGGGAATTCCCCACAAATCGGCAACGCTGGATAGGACTTGCGATAAGATTACATATAGGTAACTATTTACTTAGAATGACGGCGATAAAAAACGAATTTATATTATTGTAATAATCAACAATATAATATACGAAGTGTTAAAACTAAGGTCTTTTCATCCTTATTGTACGATTTATACAGTATTCTCCGAGCGAAGTAACCACTCTTGAAATACTGTAGTGCCTGGGACAGTCGGTTTTTAAATGCCGTATGGTTGCCCAAGCACATACGGTATTCTCACAACATAGTCGGCCTAGTCCAGAGGAATGACTGGTCAATACGTCTGGGGTCAACCATGTGCGTGTTTCCTCAAAGAACGAACTTTTAGTACAATATAAAAGTGTACTAACTAACACGTCGTGGTTTTTTTTTCCAACTTACAAGCTCCTTTAACCTACATATTTTGTATATTATTTTCTATTGATTCACGCGCTAATTTAATATCGAAATGTGACAAATTGGTCATAGTATAATCTTGTAATACATGATTTTGTACATAAAAATACACTTGTAAACAAAAAAACATTTGTTGGTTACACAAGGACACATGCATTTAATAAGCCAAATAAGTGCTTTTTAACCAAAAGATGACCCTACGCAGCATTCATTCTTCCCACGAGATTATAAATTAGCCTATAATCCATTATTAATAATCATTGATATTTTTTCGACAATAAGGATATTATGAATCAAAAATAATAACAATAAATTTATTATTAGTAAACATAATAAGTTTGTCTGATAAGCGATGTGTATGTAAAGATTTTTTTCGGAATTTACATTTTATAGAATTTGCATTCGCCTGGAGCATTCAACTATAATGTAATGTAATGTAACATTTCATATTCGAGCATTACTCAGTGTACTCCTAAACGTTATCTACAGAGTTATCCTCCGATAATAATCGAGCATTACAATGCGTACCTTTTAATGATACAATCTTGATACAACTTGTAACATCAATGGATCTCCCGTCCGCTCGGCGATCAAAGTCGAATCTATAAATACGTGTAATTATAATGTTACATTACACGTTAATACTCCAGATGAGGTATCACCTTTATGTTAACTTCTTTGTAGGTTTTTCCTCGTAAATAGATGTTAAATTGTCATCATCACGTTCAGTTTTAATACAATTACACATCATAAAGTTTTTTTATGGAGGAAATATACATTTTATTCTTTTAAAATACAGATACTAGTTTCGAGAATACCATAGAATACTAACCGGAATAACACGATGATATTTAAAAGCTTGTGGTGACACACCGACATACCGCATAACTTTCATACATAACATCGTCTCATCGACATGTCAATTTTCAATATTAAGGTTACTGTGTCGCTTTATAATAGTGTACCTACTAACCTTACAATTTTTTATAAAAAATGACTGATTCTATATTTCAGGTTTATCACATAATTAATATCGTCATTTGTACAACAATATAAAATTATTTCTTTTGCTTCATATCATCTGTCAATCAATCCACGACTGTATTTTTAATTTTCAGTAAGATTTTCTTACCTTAAAATACGCTAACACATAAGAAGTAGTAGAAGTCATTGTTGATTAATTGATACATCCGCTTAGGACGAAAAAACATAAGGATCATAATTTAGAAAACTCAGGTTCATTTCTTGGTAAGCGGTTATTCATAATAAACTGCGAAGGTTGTTGGACTTATAATTTTTAATAGTGTCATAAGTATGTAAAACTTGTCCGAGAGATTTAATCATAAAAGTAACCGCTGCACCATCATAAGTCTTCTCGATGCTTTTGCAACCTCAAGATTTGCGCGTATTAAAGCAAGGTGTAGGTGTTTTGAGGTAAAGAATGATAATAAAAATGAAACCCGTGTCCACATTGTAAAGGATGGACCTTATTATTTTCCAAAGTAAAAACAATAATATTCATAAGAAAAGCTCTAAAATTATCTTAATAAGAACGGATTGTAATATCAATGTCTCGCTAAAACTCGAGAACGGCTGGGCTGATTTGGCTACTTTTGGTCTTGAAATAATTGACACAGTGGCATATACTTGCAGTTCTTTAAACAGTTTCGAAATTACAAAATAATACTTTTAAGAGACCTCATCTATTCAGTTTTTGGCACATTTTTTTGGTAGCATTGGCATAGACATAGATAGAATATTATAGACGAGTCATGTCGAGGCAAAAAGTGTCTAGAACTAAACGGGTTTGGTAGTTGCTTTTCACAGTATAATCAGTCTCCTGCAATCAACATGGCGTAACTTTTTCTTGTATGAAGATTTTTTTCTGTCAAAAGTACGTCACAGCCCATCCATAGTTTTGAAATCTTTGAGCCTTGATAAATTGTACTCTATTCAGAAACTTTAAGCTGTAGTAGTAATATATATATATATATATATATATATATATATATATATATATATATATATATATATATATACTCTTTGTAACAAAAAATAACTTGTTATGTAATTAGTCCAAAAAAATCGTTGATAATAATATATAAAAACTGCAGCCGAACGTTTTGATGTCGGTTTAAAATGCATGCAATAGTTAATAGCTTAACTTAAGCAACGGGTTATTTATTAAATTTAACAAATATCTATTAGTTATTTTAATTACTTTCATGTTTTATGAAAGTAATTTAATTAGTTTATTTACCTATTTTATTTCAAAAATTATGATTACACCCTCTTGTAAAATACACAGACTTGGTTTCTTACCTTCCTGAAATACCGCCAACAAATATTTTATATTATATATATACATAATCGTGTATCTGTGGGTATGGTTCCTTACTATTTGACATCATTGACATTTAAAACGTAAAGGATGATGTATATTATACGATAAATTTATGAAGTCGTAATATTTTTGGGTACAAAATTTCACCATAAAAATCCATTATTGGTAGTTATGTGGATCTGATTGATAATTTAAGAAAAAAACTTATTGAAGTGAAAACTACTTTAGCGGCGTTGTGCAATTTTTTTGGAATGGGTAAAAATATTAAACTCACGTTTAATTTTTTTTTTTCAAAAATTCGTAAGACGGAAGTAGAGTAGACCGCCGGCGCGGGGTAGGGAGGAAGTAATATCCCCCTCTCTATCTACCGCGCAGCGAAAATGTATGCCTGCTCCTGCTGTTTCGTTTAAATTCAAGTTTTCACTTCTGCCGGCCCTGCCGGCACTCCCGGAGTGTAAAACGTCTTGAATATTATTCAATCTTCTGAATTTAATATTTTAATAACAAAAAGTAAATTGATATAATAAGGTAACGAATTTTGTAGAAACAATTACTGATAGACTTAGCAAAGTAAGTAAATATTTTAGGAGCCAATGAACGCCTATAAAATGGGATCCCAGAAAACGTTCAAAACCTTTTTTTAAGTAAATTTAAAAAAAAATCCAAAGAACGTTTGTGTGCTAAAGCTTATTATATTAAGGTATATGATTTTTTTAATAATTTTGCACATTCCTAATATTGCACATATTAGGAATAAGGAAGAACGAACCTGCAAGTCTGTCCGTATGTGTAGGGTTGAATCGGTCTGGCTTTTTCTGTTGACATTCCGAAAAAATAAATAGTTGTTTATTTTCATTTGGAAATAACATTTTTTATTTTACTTATGAGGTAACAAAATTAAATAGTAACTATTACGAGAAGAAATAATAATTGTTCTTAATCTGTCTATGTACCTAAACAAAAATTTTAACAAGTAAATAAGCCATATACTCGAACTCTAAAGTGAAACTTTTTATTTATCCTTACTAAAGGCACGGGTATAAAATAGGCACTGATAGCCAAAAAGTTGGACTTACGTATATAACATCATCACCTTGACATCATTTTTTATTAGTAAACGTAACATCTGACACATCATCAAAAGTTCACGCACTGGATTCTTGTATTAAGTTTAAATAATAATGTTTTTGTATTAAATTAAAAAAAAACTTCATAATACGAGTATTTAAATATGTAAACAAAAATATAAATTTCCTTTGAATAAAAAAATAAAGTCATAAATACATTTTAAAATATTTGTATTGTATTCAAAATAGATCTCGAATATCGTAGTTTATCTAAAACACTTTGCTTGCAATTTGACGGCCTCTGTGACTCAGTGGTTAGCGCGCTGGCGCTCAAGCCGGAGGTCGCGGGTTCGAGTCCTTCGAGGGACAGAATGTTTTAAATATTTCCGTATATTAATTATGTTTATAATATAATAAAATTCTGGAATATATGAATAGACTATACTTAATAAAAGTATTTAATATACTTACTTCCCTTTGTCTCGTGCCTGTAACACAAGTTCTTTGGAAACTTACCACGGCGACAGATTAACGTGGTGTCAAGCATCTATGAAAATATATAAAATGTTTCTTTAAGTATATTTTATAAAAATGCACAACACAAAAAATAAAAAAGCTTTAAAATGTCTTAATAAATATAAAGCAATATTATTAATGACAACAATAAACTATCGTGTTCATTTTATTAATTTAATAACGTTGATAAGCGAAACGTTTATATTATTTTGACAAATTAGGTTACATACTAGACCTAAAATTTTGAGTGTGTTACGTAAGTATGTAGATGTGTAAACGTTTTGGCGCGGGTGGGCCCGGGTTTGCCAACGTACTCATAAATGTCTCTAGAAAATATCAAACGGCGACCCATGACCCGGTCTTTGGTAATAGGAAGTGAGCACACCTGACATTGATATAAATACCAGAACTGATATATTGGTGATGGCCTATCATGGGCTCTATAAAGACTGCCCTTGAGCAACCGTTGCCTAAAAAAGGCGAGTTACACAAAACATTTACAGTTTAAATAGTCTGAATGTTAATCGATCTATATTGGACAAATTGTTATTAATAGCTTATCGGATAAGGTAGCTGACCTCCAGTTTTATGTGAATCTTTGTTTACGCAACACACGCATACGGCAAATTCGATTTGGTGGAAAAGATTAAACGGCTCAGTATAAAAATCTAGGCTTAATAACACACGAATAATTATCGCATAAAACTCTTAAAAAAATATACAAGTTAAATATCAACAAAGTTTTTTTTCCTCTCTTGAATGTTTATATAGTAAGGCACATTATGTCAAAAACTTTTAAAAATATCAATTTTAGATTTGTCCTTAAATAACAATTTAAAAATATCTGCTTCATTTTTCTTACAAATAATGCTACGATCCATACAAAAGACATCAACGCATGCATTTATACATCATCAAGTTAAACACATTGATTAATTTTATTTTCTCCATTACTTTATGTTATTTAGAGACTATTATAATCTGTAAATATTACTATATTTCCATAAATAATAATCGTACTTCAATGAAAAATGACAACTTAATAATTGTTTTATTAGTAACTAGTTGTTGCCCACGTCTTCGTGCGCGCAAAGGGATATCCCACTGTAACCGTACATTCTTCCACAACAAAAAGTGGCCTACATCTTTCTCCGAGGTTTACTCTATACTTGTGCCAGATTTCATCAGAATCTGATAAGTATTAGTTTCGGATACTATTCAATGCACACATAGAAACAAATCTTTCGTCATTATAATAATAATAACTCCCCACCTATCTCGGTGACGGTAGCAGGTTTCATTGAAATCAGGCCAGTTACGCAGGAGTAATTTTATAGTGCCCAAGTGTGTGCGCAGTACACAAGAGCACTCTCTCTCTTCCTTTACTCTCGTGATTACGAGAGTACTGGATTCAGTGGGACGGATAACCGACACAACTGACGAGAGATGAGGCGCAGGTCCGACTTTTTACATGCCCATCCGACGCATGGATTATCTTTCTTGTCAAACAATCAGGTAATCAGCCTGCATTGTCCTCACCAAACTTAGATTTCCTTCATTCTTTGTTGTTCCAATGCGGGAATTGAACTCACGACCTCCGAGTCGAGAACCAATGCTCTAACCACTAGACCACGGAGCAGAGGCGTCATTATTATATTAGTATAGAATGTATTGTTTTTTTTTTCCTTTCAACTTTTATTTTATTTTCAGGGTGAACATCTACCAACGCCACCACCGATTCCACCAGCAATACAAAGGGCGCTTGAATACTTGAAGACGCTCCCACCCACCGCCTCCACCAACATACAGCCTCAGTACCAGCCAGCGCCGTACAAAAATAGGGGACGACTATAAATACATATACATGAAACATTAAACGTGGCTATGAATTTGGATTTAATTTTTTGCTAAGGAAGTTCGATTAGGTTGTATTTAGTTAAGTATAAATTTAAGGCTTTGAATATACTCGTATTTTTTTAAACTATCGATGAAAAACATGGTATCCTTTAGTTGCTTCAGTCAACAGGCAATAATTATGAGAAATCCTCCCCTGAATAATAATTATTATTAGTATGAGACAAAGGATAGTTTGAATATAAGTAGGTTTAATTTTCTTAATAGAAATGAAAATAAATGTAAAAACAAAGTTCATATGTATATTTGTAATCTTATATAAAATATACCTTCGGTCTACAGCAACAAATAGAATTAAGTTTTTTTTTACTAAAGGGAATGTATATAGGCAAAGTGAAATAAACATTTTTTTATATAAAGTTTTTTTTTTTTATATTAAAGATTTAATTGTTTACAAGAAATTGATAATGAATCGCAACTTGGAAGGCATAAAATTCTTCTTTACAAAATCTTAAATACATATAAAATATAATACTTTTTTTCCTACAATTTAAGAAAATTGGCTCTTCTTTTGAATCATAAAAAAGTGTTTCTGTCAGCCTATAAGATGAACGAATATGTGCGTTGGTCTGCGTTGCGGAATTTATACAACATTAAATATTGAACTTAAATACGTAGTACGCCTGAGAACAAAATATTATTTCCTAAAATAGTTGATTGAAATATTTTATTGCATAAATGAGTACTCTTAAATATTATGAGCAACTTGACAGAAGAACTAGTACTTACATTAAAAATCAATATTTTCAAACGTTTAGCGATTTGTAACACAGAATTTTGCAAGTGAAAACTTCTTCTTGAGAGAAATTCTCCAAAGTTATTGCGTTTAAGTTCATACTTATAATTAATGTTTTTGTATTTCATCGCAGTAAGCTGATTATATTATATTTTGTTAGGGACCTAATTACAAAACTACACATTTTTTTTACATCTATCAAGTAACAACACTAAATATTTGCTTATTCTATTCAAGTAGCTTAGTATAATATTTACTCTATTATAATTATTACATTATAATTATTACTCTATTACCCTGTTACTCCAAAAATCAATTATGGATACTTCAAGCGTGTGCTTGAAGTATCCATAATTGATTTTAGGAGATTGAATAGATCATGTGATCTACTGCTTATATAAAGACGTTTGGGCAGAAAAATAGTTGTCATACTCAAACAAAAAAATACACCTCATGTATGAGTGACTCTCCGCGAAACGCAAACCATATAAGGAAAACATTATTTCGAGTATAACAGTTATTTTTCTACATAAACGTCTTTACATAAGCAGTAGATCATATGTCCGAAGTATCCGTCATTGATTTTACCGAACCTTACATATTACGCACTCTGGCTTGGTATCCAGGTATTTGACGCTACGCAGTTCCTGTGGCAATAATATAAGCTCACACATTACGTCACTCGTCGCTCCCACACAGCCTGCATATTAAGCTAATGCCAAAAAGGATCATGCAATAGCCGACCTGTCATAGGCAAAATGGAATCTTTAGTAATATCTGACTTGAATCAAGCGAGACTAGATTAGATGTTCAGTTTTGATATGCAAATTTGATTAAACTAGTTTTTCTTTATATATTCGAAACCTAAGTGCGTATTTTGACTGCAAAGAGTTTGTTAAACAAAATTTCATAAATGGCTTTTGAAATTTTTAATTGACTTGAGTCCTGTTGGCTCTTGTATGAAATAAAAATATGTGTATCTCACATTATTTATAAGTTACAACAGACGATCATTCATTGTCAATTATTATCTTCAGCCTGCAGCTAACAATGAAAAAAACAAAAATATTTTTAAACATACCTAAAGCTTATACTTGCTTAGCATAAATTTCGAATGGCATATTTTGTAATAATCGTTTGTTACAGTAGCTTGATACAAAAAAGATAAAGGCCAAAAATAAAGTAGCTTATCGATCTTCAAAGCTACCAACTTGTGATCCATTTCTGTTGAATAATTTATCGATATCATGTATATTTAAGGTAATAAATGTCAATTCTGGAATTATATTGATACAAAAAAGCCTATTAATTATTCGAAAATATATCAAATTGAGTATTTTGATGGCTATTTGTAAATAATTTTGAAATATTTTAGGTGATATAGGTATACGTTTGCGTAACAGCTTCCTATAGCGTCTTCACCTTAAATTCGTAATATTAGGTAGTTTCTCAACCTTCGACTCAATTAGTATGCTTCAATCACACGAGGATTCCGATCGATTTACATTATTGTACGAGACTCATCAATCTTATACTAATTCTTGTACGGATAATACCATCGTAACTTCAAGTAATGGCAAAATGTCAAATGTTATAAATTTTCTATGCCTACACGTTGCATATTCATGAGGATGATGTCAATATTATTATGACTTACTTGCATATTTTTATTATACCCGTAATTTGCAATTATTATGCACGCTTTGTTTTATTAATATTTATAGTCGTATAATTACTTAATGGTATTGTATAAATGCAATAAAAGGAATATTAAAGTTAATATTGTTGCATAAAATTAACATTTGGGAATTTTGTTCAAGTAGATTACGTGTTATAAGCATTGTTATTATTACTGTCTAATAAAGTATTAAATAACTTTGGGCACAAAGTTATTGAATACGATTCTTAAATACCAATTTATTTGTAGTAGAAATTTTAACAATAATATTATATTACACACACCATGTCAAAGGAAGTAAAACATAATATAATACGTTTTTAATTTTATCAGAATATTTGATAAAAAATTATATACAACAATAAGTAACGCCATTCTTAACCTGGGAGGGGACAATAAAATAAAAACAAAACAATTTTTAAAATGATGCGGAACAAGAAACTCTTAAATTGTTTGATTGATCAATAAAATTCGTAAAAACCTTGAAGTTAAATTGCGCATACCTGCACCGTGCACAAAAATATGGGGGCACTAAATATTTTGTATTGTTTTTGATCAAATTATTTAAAAATATATGTAGACATAAAATTATTTTGTGCGTGTATTTATAACTGCACTTCTTCTAAACGACTGGATTTTGATGAAAGTGTTTGTGTTTTTGTGGATTTAAGAATGATTTAAATTTAAAATTTGATCCACAGGATGATACTTTATTGATAAATTTTATAAGCAAAAATTTACACGAAACAGTTTTTACGCCCAACGAAGTGGATATGGAACATCTAGTTCCAAACATTTTTTCTATCTATTGTGTCGGTTTTAATGTTTAACTAAATTACTCTCCTGTCCTATTTCCTGTAAACAATTGCAAGCACTCATGAAAATGTTATGCCAACAATCACAACATGTATTCATCATTCATCACAGTGTGATTGAATTTTACAGAAAATCATCATTTATATACCTATATATTAATACATAAAGCAAAAGTACCTGCAGTACCTATATTTTTACAAGAATTATGCGAATAAAGGAGTATGATATTTGGCACAGATAAGGTTTATGCGAAGGAAGGTGTGCAGAAAGCTAATATTTTTAAATAATGCTTAGAAATACTTAAAATGAATAAACCCAGTATCCACTACCGCAGGTTATTAACAAGCACCACCGTGCATTTGATAGATACAATTTCGTTACACGTTTCGCAATATGTATTACTTTATATTTACTTTTTTAGGGTTCCGTACCTCAAAAGGAAAAACGAAACCCTTATAGGATCACTTTGTTGTCCATCCAAATGTCTGTCAAGACCCTTTTTCTCAGGAACGCGTGAAGGTATCAAACTGGAATTTATATCAAATGCTAAGGATGTTGGTCCCTTGGAGCTGTGAAAAAATAAAATTTCTAAGCCAACGAAATCAAAAGATACAGCCGTCAATACCGCAGCGCAAATTTTCGACACCCGCAAACTCAAAACCTACAGTACTTCCTGTGAACTCAGAATCTTGAAATTTGGCACGAAGTAACGTCTTATAGCCCAGATAAAGGAAAAATTACGAAAACCTTAAATTTTCAGTTACAAACATTATTACAAATATTTTTATTAGATATATAATAAAAATATTTTTAATAATTTTAAACTTACTACCCCTTTCCTCATGAACGCGTACAGGTATTAAATTGAAATTCATATCAAATACTCAGGTCTATAATACCTTTAAGCTGTAACAAAATCACTACAGGTTTGTACGGAACCCTCGGTGCACGAGTCCGACTCGCACTTGGACGGTTTTTTTTTTCTATGAAAGAGAGAAAGACCATATAGTTCAGACTTAAAAATTATATGAATTATCGGCGAATTTCGTCCACAGGGTGACTTCGACTATTATTCATTAGGCTTACTAACAAAAAAATAACATTGCGTTCTACTATCTAGATATCACATTTTATAAATAAAATTATATTATTTTATAGTTACACCCAAAGTATATATTATAAGTACATAACATAAAATAATTAATAAAGTGCAGATGTTATTAACTTACAGCGAATCCATATTATATGAATTAGTCATTAAAGATGATAATAGTAATTCCACTGGGAAAATAACGTAACAGATTCACTTTGAAGAGGTCTGACAGCGATTTATTAAATTAACTGCAGCCGGAGGGCGGGCACGATGTCAGTGACGAGCGATTGTTGTTTGTATACTATAACTTTAAATACATATACTATAAATATATTATTATTTTATGCTAAAATGTAATCCCTTAAATTCTATTTTTTTATCTAGCTTAAGTACCTACATTAAACACTACTTTAGTTCTTGGCTTCGCCCCCGGTTAATTAGATTATTTATAGATATTTATTACACAACACCTTTATATTATGTACTAGATTTTTCCCGCGGCTCCACCCGCGTAAATATAGTATAGTGTTCCCGTGGGATCGCGAGAATACTATACTTTTTGGTATAAAAAGTAGCCTATGTTTAAATACAGAGCCTAAACTACTACTATTTAATGTCATCGAAATCCGCTAAGTAGTTTTTGTGAGAAAGGGTAACCAACATCCATCGATCCATCCTCACAATCTTACACATTTATTATTAGTAGTGTTAGGAAAATTACATACATGCTTATCATGCATATAATTAAAAATATTATAGTTACTGATAATTTTTCAAATTAGATTCTGTGCATCCAGAAATTACCCCTACAAAGTCAGAAACTTTACGGTGGTAGTCTTTACAATATTAGTATAGATAAGGCTGAACATAATTGACGTACTTGTACATATACTACCAGTCACAAATGACATAAAAGTCGTCCTTATCTGACACCTATTGCGTTACCTCGCTGGTTGATGATGCTTTATTTTTTTTATTCTGAATTAGTATATTAAATACTTATTTTTCTCAAAAAGTCTATGCAACGACAACAATTTATTTGCATAAATTGAGATTTGAATTGAGCAAATTATTATTAAAACGTTGACATGGTGATGTAGATCGATTTTTACCAAATTTTATCAAATTGCCTTAAAATAACATCAGTGTGGATGCACTCAAATTATTTGGAAATTAGACCCTTCGGTGTCATCCGTTTAGCGAGTGGTGGTAAACCGGCAGTCATAAAAATTCAAAGGTCAAGCAGAATGACCCATGGCCAACGGGGTACTTACCATCAGGTAATCTGTCTGCTCTACTTCTTTAAAGGCTGATTTTTTTTTTAACAAGTTGAACATATTACAATTAAAGACAAATTTGATTTGTCTTCCAATAACTTAGTATCCTTCTTACGCAAGATTTTTAACTAGTAATAAAAAGACTACTGTTTTTAAGTAATAGTATGATTCAATCATGTTAATGCTAGCTTTTTTCTGCGGCTTCGCTCGCGTATATAAAGTATTCTGCGGGAACACTGTACTTTTTCAGGTTCAAAAATAGTATATGTTTTAATCCAGACCCTAAGCTACTACCATACCAAATTTCATCAAAATCTGTCCAGTTGTTTTCGTGTAAAAGAGTAACAATCATCCATTCATCACCACAATCCTCACAAACTTTTACATTTATAATATTAGTAGATATAATTGAAGTAGAATTAAGTCTTTACCTAGCTGCTAGCAGGTAATCTAGTCTACCGCAAAAAAATTGTGGCACTCCGGAAATGAAAACAATAGCGCAAAAACGAGGCGCGCCAACCGCCCGCCCCGCCATACACTACCGATGTCGGTAATAGTGAAGCGAGTTCATTGATTTTTCTCATTTTAAAAAATGTCCAACGCGTCTAAGAGTTTTCACTTAAAAACTCTGTAATTTAAAGTATGATAATCATAAGCAGCTTAAATAGTCAGTGTTGTATTCATGTTAAGCGCTACAAGATTCGCTCGTTACTTCATTTTCTAACACTTATTTGATTGTTTCATCGATACCACAAAACTGGTAATTGCATTGCCGTATAATAAATCCCAGACACAACACGTTAGCTAATAAGCAATTATTATCAAACGGTGCGCTCATTCAAAATTTCTATGCATTTACTTCGTATCGAAAGGACACGTCGTGTACAAAATACAAACTGCTACTATGCGCGCGGTGCAATGTGTTATTAACCGGCTTCAAAAAAGGAGCCTCCTCCTTTTCTGAAGCCGGTTAAGAACCCAATTTGACCGTATGTTTTTTTAATGTATGTTACGCGATTACTCCACCGTTTGTAGATCTTTTAATTTGGTCCCATTGTCACCATATGGTAGGTCTGATGGTGGGATATACGAGGAATCGAGGGAATTATTTGAATTTATGGTAACACCTGTAGTGATTTTGATTTTGTCGAAATAATTAAGCAAATTTATACAAGATTTTGGGTCAAGTTATACCCTGGATCCAAAAGCTACGGACCGAACTCATTCTTTCAATATACGTGTTTGGACTTTTCGGCATTGCTTAAATGACTTCTAGCATAATAAGCCACTGATAATAATATATAATCATCAACATTACCACCATCGTTGGTGTAAATATTTTTGTGTAGTGAATAACTTATATTTTATATAGAAATCTCAAAAAGTGCGCCACAGTGTAAACTAACTCTTATATCAATCAAACTTAAAATTAATTAAATCTTATTGTAAACTAAAATTAAATAGAAGATTTCATGTTTGAAGCCGGTACCAGCCAGTGAAGTTCAAAAATATCCTTTAACAAATTACGTAATGGCTGGTACCAGATTCAATATGACAAGATAGTAACATAGCTAGTTGATTATTTATTAGATGAATTGGAAAGGATTTTTTTTTTGCTTTTAATGCATAATTTATACATGAAGTCGGTTTTTATTTTTTGTTCAAAAATTAATAATTTGATAATATTGCATACTATAATATCTAAATTTAACAAATTAATTTTTAAGACTATTATAGGTGACACATCCTCGTAGTAACGATTTAGAGTAAGTATGTTTTCAATTTCCTTAAGGGTGTCTTAGGTCTAGTCTACCGGGATATTATGCTAGTAACTATGATCGAATTGGTATCCTATTGTGTGTTAATTAGAAGGTATATTGTTATATTGCCACGGATGCTCTTTGTACATTAATCTTATATATAAAATTCTCCTGTCTCAATGTTCGTTCCCGTACTCCTCCGAAACGGCTTGACCGATTCTCATGAAATTTTGTGAGCATATTGAGTAGGTCTGAGAATCGGCCAACATCTATTTTTCATACCCCTAAGTAATAAGGGTTGTTCACCCTTAAAAATTTTTATGTGGTGCACAAAATATAATATAAAGTAACAATTAGCTGACTTACCTAAGTTATTTAGGTCTATACTATATTATTATTAATATAATAAGGAGGAAAAATTTGTTTGTTTGCATTGAATAGGCTCCGAAACTACAGGACCGATTTCGATGAAATTTGACACAGATGTAAAGTAGAGAGGAAGGATATAGGCTACTTTTTATCGCAAAAAAATGTACGATTTCTGAGAAATTTACTTTCGAAGTCTCGAGCAACATCTAGTACATCTAGTTAACATTAAGTAACAATACTAACAGCTGACTTACCTAAGCTATTTAGGCCTAAAATATTACAAAAAGTCATGCAACCATAAATAAATCAAAAATAAACACACGTTACATTTGTCATAGGCGATGATTTAAATCTATTACAGCCAAAATCTGGGCGGGCGGTTCGCGCTTTGATGTATTGCGCGCGAGTGATTTGCGCCTGAGAACCGACTTACTCCAATTTCACGAGGTGCGCCCGCGCGCGGTATAAAAGCCTTTTCGTGCGCACTGAAAAATCATTCACAGCTTACACATCCATTGAGAATCATCGTGTTAAATTTGTGCTTACAATGAAATCGGTAAGATACCCTTTAAAGCACATAAAAGTAAAAATACTTAATAAAAATAATTATTAAGCTTTATAAAAATAAAATAAAAAAAATATTTTTTGGATATTTATTCATCAGGATAAAACAAATATTAACAAAAAACAATCATCATTCATAATATCTCACAAAAATGATGATTTATGAATATGTTGTGCTTAAATCCATTTAGCACTATAATTTCAACAATACAATAATTTTACAGTTCGTCGTATTATCAGCCCTCGTGGCTGTCGCGTGCGCCGCCCCGCAGTTCCAGCCCTTCGTGCCCCAGCAGCAGTACGTCAACCCCCAGTTCATCCCCATCCTCAGACAATCTCAGACCGTCAACCCTGATGGCTCTTATGAATTCAGGTCAGTCAAATAAGGTTAATATTTTATATTTAAAAATATTTTTTTAACATTACAAGATTAGACTCTTATGAAAATTCTACTCTGGCACTTAATAACGCTTATGAGGTCTATCAATAGAAATCTTAATTATTCGAATATGGATGACCCCGCTAAAGTGAAAAAATATCGCCCTAGGGCCGTTCCTAATCCAGCGACCATTACAGAACCAAATAATATAATAAAAACTTGGTAATATGCATAATAAATATAGATATAAAAATTAATATACCCGTTCAGTGAACAATGAATAGAAATAGTAGAAAGAAAATATATCTCACCTACCTAATTAAATGTCATCTAATTATATTAAGTATTGACGAAGATTTTTTTTCTAATTATTGCTACATTTGTCGATAGAGAACACCTTCTTGGACTTAAAAAATTAGGGAGCTTATCGGATAACATTAAGTTAAATTTAACTAAACTGCACTATGACAGGAATCTTCTTGAGAACTACGTAAATCACGGCTTAAAAAAATAAAATAAATAAGGTTCTTGTTGCATTGTGTCAACATAGAAACGTGTATCAGGTCTGTAAAAGTTGACCTAAAGAGAAGTTATCCAAACTATTATTATTTTATGAGTCTAAATAAGTATTCATGTCAGTTTTGTTTTATTTTGATACTCAAAACACAAAAACAGCCTCTGCGGTCTAGTGATTAGAGCTCGGCTCTCGACTCGGAGGTCGTGGGTTCGATTCCCGCATTGGTCCAAAAAAAATAGCCAAGCTTAGTTAGGACAGTGATCCATACGTCATCACTTAGATTTCTTTCAGCATTTATGAAAAAATTGGAGGGTATGTGTTTCAAATTTCCAAAAAAAAATTTTTTTTTTGGTGCGGCGACTGCCTACCTAACCAAGTTTTCTGCACTAACTGAAAGCATAAGATGCTTAACATCATGATAATTAGGACGTTTTGTAAGTTTTATATAATCCGTGAGTTATATTCAAGTTCACGGCTAATAAAATATAAATGGTTTGTTTAAAACCAAACGTAAGCAAAGTTATATTACGCAAGCATTTTTTTTTATCACTCCTTGCAAGCAAAGTTATGGGACACAAGCAAAGTCTTAATAAATCATATCTTGTAGGTGTAGACTGTCCGTCTTTATGTCGAAACCGGTAATTTCAAAATTCCCAAGACCAAGCCAACAATACCTCACAATTGAAGTCCGCCGCGGGAATTTATTAGACTTGATCTATACGAGATGTTTAGGACATTGTTTATAATACTAGAGGTACTATACTAGATGTACTATACCAGTACTATAATTACTAGAGGTATGTTATAGTCAATTTAGTTGTATTAAATGGCTTGGTTTGATTTTTAAGTATTTTCTAAATATGTTTAGTCTACCGTCACCGAAATCGGTGTGGGGGAGATTTTGGTGACGGTCGTCGATTTCATTGAAACCAGGCCACTACGTAGGAATAATTGCATTGCGCTCAAGTGTGTGCGCAGCACACAACAGCACTCTCTCTTTTTTTGCTCTCATAACTCCAAGCAGCGACAAAACTTCCTATTAGCTAAATAAGCTATTTGTCACACTAAAAAAATATTTCTTATTTAAATACTTACCTACAAACTTTGTGGTATGAAGCAAATAAGTTTTATATGACATATGTTAAGACAAAAAATTTCTAAGCTTTTTGACCTGAAATTCTACAACTAGAGATTCTTATCCTACTAATATTATAAATGTGAAAGTATGTGAGGATGTATGGATGGATGGATGTTTGTTAGTTACTCTTTCACGCAATAATTACTGAACGGATTTTTATGTAATTTGGTGTGGTACTTAGTTTAGGATCTGGATTAAAACATAGGCTACTTTTTATCCCGAAAAGTACAGTGTTCCCGAGGGATAATATATTTACGAGAGCGAAGCCGCGGGCAATCGCTAGTGTTTCATAATTATTTTTGGATTTAACACTTAGTTTGGCAATCACTAAGTTCACCGTTCAGTATTATATACGGTATAAGCGTGGTATAAATTATTGATATTCATAAGTAAGATTTAATAAAATAAGTAGAGATACGACTGCTATCATTATTCGGGTCGTAAGGCTATATAAAAACCAGACTTATGCATTTTTGTTTAAAGAGGTTACCATATTTATGCATCCCAATGAACAAAGGTTGACCAAAAATGGTGTTGTACCTTCGGCCTACTTTTACTGAATGAATTCTTCTTTTTTGTTATTAAAGTTATGAAACCGGCAACGGCATCGCGGCGCAAGAGCAGGGGTATTTGAAGAATGCTGGAATTAAAGACGCCGAGGCGCAGGTCGCTCAGGGCTCCTACGCCTACACCTCGCCCGAGGGCATCCCAATCTCTGTGACATACATCGCCGACGAATACGGTAATTATAAGAAAAATATCAGTAGCGTGTATATGTCATCCTTAGATTGTAATAAAACTAGTAAAATTGTAAAATGTTGATAGACTTCCGACGCGAATATGCTGCCTATAATTTCACACATTATTTTTCGTTAGATTATAAATATATAGTTTTTAATCTTTTGACATATTTTTACAATCTCGTTAGTTATTTTACTTTGTGACATACATCGCCGACGAATACGGTAATTATAAGAAAAATATCAGTAGCGTGTATATTGTCACCCTTAGATTGTAATAAAACTAGTAAAATTGTAAAATGTTGATAGACTTCCGACGCGATTAAGCTGTCTATAATTTAACACATTATTTTTCGTTAGATTATAAATATAATATAGTTTTTAATCTTTCGACATATTTTTACAATCTCGTTAAATATTTTACAATCTAACGGTTTTTACAATTTAACGGTGACATATACAAGTCGACATCATATCGACTTCCATTATGAATATTACTTAAATATTATAATAACTATATCTATAATTACGTTTCACTCTGACCGTCTATCTGTCTGTCCGCGCTTCTAGCTTCTGTAATTATGAACATAAATAGACGAAAGGTACAATTAAATACTGTGTATAGATCTCGGTTTTGGCATCATAAAATAATAAAATTATTATATTTTAAGGGTGGCTTTCCATACATGCGAAGTGGGGATGAAAAAAAACCATTATACCCCCATCATGTGGGGTGTCGTTGAATAGGTATTTTTTATTAAAGGCGAGATTTTTTACATGACTTTTTTACAAAGGCGACGATTTCGAGTAATTGGTCTCCAAAGTGGCTTATAAGTTGGTTTCTCCCTGGCATTTCTTGGCATGGCTCACGCGGCTTACCATTCCATTTATCTCACGCTTCACCACTATTTTTTTTTTTACAATTCTGAATGTTATAGACATATATTTTTTGTCAGATCTAAACTTGATTGCACAATTTCACAAACAAATGTACCTATTGTGGTAGGATTGATCACAACTCAGTTTTCTAAAAGGTTCTTAAGTGGATGAAGACACGTACATAAGTCCAATAATTAACTATCCTAGATAGATGTTTTCCATGCTTGATACATGCAAAAGGAAATCCCACAGGAATCGTACATTTTCCTGCGATAATAGTAGCCTATTTTCTTATATATCTTTGCTTAATTTCATCAAAATCAGTCCAGTAATTTCAAAGCCTATTCAATGAAAACAAACAAATAAACATACAAACCATTCCTATTTGAAATATTATTGAAATATGAAATATATTGAAAGTATTTTTAATATATTTCATAATAATGATTATTCTATCATTATTAATAAAATATTTTGGAACTAAAGATAATATTTTTTTATGATTGAACTAGCTAATCCATTATTATACAACAATATTAATGGGTTTACAGATTAGGTCATACTTATGTCGAAAGCATGTAAATATTGACACGCGATTTAGAAATGAGAAATTGACACAGGTTTAATTTTATTAGCTTACGTTATATAATTGTATTATTAACACATAATTTCTAAACTCTTCAGAGGAATCCGCCTTACACGATAATTGGTCAAGGTGATATATTGGTAGCCTATCCAATTATTACTACATAATATTGTGTAGTGTTAATAAAATATTGTTAAATGATTCCAATTAATCAATAGGCAATTAATTAAATAGCACATTTTGTAATGTCATGCATTTCTTTGATTTCAAATAATTACATATCGTCTAATATAATAATAGATGGCTCCGTCGGATATAAGTGCGCGTACAATAATTTATTTCTTACTGATATATGAATATTCATATTTTTATTTAGGAGCTATCCTACTAATAGTATAAATGTGAAAGTTTGTGAGGATGAATGAATGGATGTTTGTTACTCCTTGATGCAAAAACCACTGAACGGATTTCGATGAAATTTGGTATTATATTGGTTCTGTATTATAACTTAGGCTACTTTTTATCTCGAAAAATTACAATATTCTCTTGGGATGATGCGAGCTGCCAGATTAGGCTAGTTATAATGTTGTATTCTCTTCACAGGTTTCCGAGCTGAGGGTGCCCACTTACCAACCCCACCACCAATCCCGGAGGCCATCGCGCGCGCCCTTAAGTACATCGCCTCCCAGCCCCCTCAACCACAAAACCAGCCCCAAGGGTTCCGCGGTTGAACAACCAACGAAACGGCGATGACTACACCTAGATATTAAAAAGATCTTTTACTGTGATGTATTATATTTTATAGAACCATAGGATTAGGATTTTTTAAATAAATTTCATAGAAAACGATTACTGATTTTTCTTACCGACTCACGTTTACGGCCCGTTTCAATAACCTATCCATCTATCAGTGGCGAAGGCTGCTTCTCCTTCATAGGGAAGCCGTAGCCTATATAATAGGTAGGAATTTGGATGAGGGTCTTCGAAAGTTAAGTGGTAAAGGAAGCCGATAGGAATGGAGTTTTAGGAACCCCATGCCACTGCCATCTATAAATATTTGTTAGAAACGTCGTCATTCAATTATTTGCGGGTTTTTCTCGATACAAATTTGACGTTTCTAACAAAAAGTTATAGATAGATAGGTTTTTGATACTGGCCGTTAGTAAGTTTTCACTACCGACCGATTCCAGTAACTCGTATTTGGAACGTTAGGTAATGTAAATAATATTATGTGAAGCGTAAATAATAATCACCCATGTAGCATGTTTTTATTCATTCACGATTACGATATAAGTAATAAGTATCGCTTATTTATGTTTTGTCAATGAGTAAATAATGTATCTTGATATAAAAAAAAAAATTCAATCACAGATATTATGTAAATATTAGGGACATTAATCTACAAGTAAAGGTGAAATAAAACAGTGCTGTCGGGAATCGCTCTCGTTGATGTCATTAATAGGAGCGTTCGCCACTTTTGACTTAATCAAAATATTTACAACAAACGTAGTCACTCCAGATCTTAACGGTTATTCTATTATTATAGTAGTATCAAAATATAAAAGTAAATTCAAAAACAGTATACCTACATATTATCATTATATTATTTTAATATCAATGTTCTGATCCAGACAAAAATGATGTGCGTATCATTACGATTTTCAGATTCACTTTTTTGTAAGAATAAGCAGTGATAAAATTATAAACTTTTTTTCTAGAAAGCAACTATACTTACCTATAGCGTATTTGGACACTACACTAAACCAATATCGGTAAATCGGTACCTAAGTTACTCTCATTCTATGATCTACGTTAACTGTCTTAATAATAGTAGGCATTATGAAGACAGTTATTCTATTATCGATCTATATTCTATTGTAGGTATGCAAAAAAAATTTTTTGCCCTTTTTTCCACTACTTAGTTAATACCACCACTACACCATAGCTAGATGCGGTGTGTATAAAAAGGAATACCAATTTTATCAACTTTTAACAGATATTTTGGATTTTTTGGCTAATGGTGAATGGCTACCGTGTTTAGTTAGTAGCAAATGCAAATCGATATATTATTATACTATTATCTGTCTTTGTCACTAATGGCCTTTGCCATGGTGTCAACATTGTTATGTGAGTTTGTAAATATATAACACATAAATATGACATATAATAATTCTATTATTTCTTTACAATACAAAGCATAAAACCTAATTTAAATAATAATAATAATATCTATGGAGGCTTGACACCACGTCAATCTGGCCCCGTGCTAAGTATCCAAAGAACTTGTGTTACAGCACAGAATACAGAACATCTAGAATGAGTGCTCGATCACATTTGTACGCAGCGCACTGTGTCCAAAACCATGGCGAAACACCCAGGACAACACCTTACCTTCCTTCCTTCAGCGGGATTCGAACCCGTGACCCTCAGCTTGAGCATCAACATTCAACGCGCTATTCGCTAGGTGCGCGATGACAGCGCCAACTAGCATTTACAATTACGGCGAACTTGAACAGGTCAAATGGCTGGGTTCATTACGAAAATTATGTAAAAACACAATCTGCATGGCAATTCAAATATTTAAAAAAAATCCCCCGGGACCCAAAGTATGTCTATACTAAATATCATAAAAATCGGTTTAGCGGTTAAAGCGTGAAGAGGTAACAGAGAGACAGACACACTTTCGCATTTATAATATTAGTATAGATATTGTAATTTACATATATTCTATTAGCTCATCTTAATCTATAAAGTCTATAATAACGTTCCCTTTTTCCTTTTTCCCTTCAAAATAATTAAATTTCGCACATACGTAAGTACAAACGGACTTTCATATGACTGACTTCACAAGAAGTAACCAATGTTATCATTTGCTATATTTTTCTCTTTCTTGTTACTGCATTCCATGTATCGTTTGTATCTTGATTCTTGACATGACTAAATTTACATTTAAAGTAACCCTTACAGTGGTGTAAAGGAGGAAATATTCTTAGAACGTAACTAGGACTGTCGCGTTCAACAGCTTTTTTGCCTCACTGTGAGCACTGCAATGGTTTCAAAACTAAGGATGGGCTATATCACTGTTTTTGCCATTGTTCTCATGCAGCAGGTATCGTGATGTGGCACATTTTACTATAATATATTAGATTTATTAGATCATAGTGGCGAATTTCGCTAGTAAAAAGTGACATTTGGTCCGCCGAAAGTTCCTTTTTTGGCCACGGTGCGCGCTGCGATCGATTCGAGGTTCCCCCACCACCTACTTCGCACCCAGCGAATACCACTGAGCCACAGAGGTCGTCGAATAGTCATTGGCATGCGTTTATCAATCTCGTTGAATATACTGAAATACTCATTGGTATTTGTAAAAGTTTTTTCTTGCAAGTATAAAATACTATACATTTTTAGGATATTGCATAGACGTATAATATTAAAAAGAGGGGATATTGTCATTTGGGGCAAGAATATTATGACCATCTTTGCCATACATTTTATGTTCCTCTTGACCCAGAAAAATAATTCGGGAGTGCTAATAGAAGTGAAAATAATAGCACACATAATATACAATACAATGCACGAATTATCAGACCCTCAAATCTTTAGTTATCAATATTTATAGATTCTCAAGTCCCACACTAGCTCTGCGATCGTGATTCATGAAACACTAAGAAAAGAAAATTTTTACCTGCAAGTTTTTAGTTTGTACAAGAGCACAAGATCTTAAAGAGCGATGGCTCGCCCTGGCGTCAGGAATTCCCAAACAAATGTTTACGTTAAGGCGTTGAGTATTTTATATGACGACCTCTGTGGCTCATTGGTTAGCACGTCGGTTAGCACGTCGCTTAAGCCGGAGATCGCGAATAAAATGTGATCCAGGGTCTTGGATGTGTATTATATATGTATAATATAATAAAAATCTTAAAAATACGTATTATATAACAGTATCAAAAAATATATACTTCCTATGACTGGTACCTGTGATACAAGTTCTTCGGATACTTAGTATTAGACTAGATTAACGTGGTGAGAAGCATCTATAGATATTATATTATTAAGAGACTTGTTTAAAATTATGATAATAAGTTTATTATATGCAGGAACCTAAGCAGAATCTCAAGGAACGCCTAGGTAATCGATAGTACTATATATTGAGTTATATTCGTGAGATTGCTATTAAATATTATAAGTAATTAAAAACTTACAACTTTAAGTAAAAGTTTATCAATGAATAAAATATCTACTTTTGTTTTTTAAAAGTATATAAATAATTTCATATAAACTTCCCTCGATGGTATTTTATATCAAAATATAAATTGTATAGTGATTAGTGACGACTGCTAATTTCTTCTGTGGCCCGATTGTAATCTAATAATACGTCCTCTAAAACTTCGTCTCCTTTATTGCATTTATCCTCCTATTAATGTTCTTATTAAATTCAAATTATGGGACTTAACTTCCTGAAAAAATAAATAATTGCTCAGCACATTGCACATATATAATATTACACTTGTAGATAAAGTAAAGATGCAAGCATTGGCACACTAAGTGTATAATTTAAAATTATACTGTATAATTTTATACTGTAATAGAATTAAATTCAGTTTTTCATTATAACAGCTTAAATTGAAAGTTATTCTCCTTAATAAACTCGTATAAGTAAAATTGCTATTCATTTTAAATTCGACCCAGAGCGGCCAGTAGCTACTGAACTGGCGTCGCATTTCGCTAAGTAAGGAGCCACGCATTTGTGGCTCACCTCCTCCTTTGGTGTTGCTGTTTTCCATGGGTAATGGGAACCGTTGATCCTTATTTATACAGTTTACTTGCTTTTTTTTTTCAAAATGCTGTAGACTATACAAAATTAAAATAATAGAGGAAACAACCAATAATTTTGGTATGTCCATGCTCTCGGTGCGGTAGATTCTGTATCCATCTTTGTCGGCTGAATAATATAATGTTTTGAGCTGTCTATATCCTTCCCCTGTGTTTTCAGCATACGAATATATTCCAGTCACACGTATGTATTGGTCCGGTTGACCAACATTAATGACTTGCCCATTCTCCTCTCTCCTTATTTCGGGAGATTGAGAACTGTAAGTAAATAAATAAAAAAATCATATAGTTTTTTATGTAATGAACCAGGAGACGAGCAGACCGATCGCCTGATGGTAAGCGATTACCGCCGCCCATGGACACTCGCAACACTAGAGGAGTTACACTTGTAACTCCTCTAGTGTTGCGACTTGCGTTCCTGGTCCTTAAAATCCCCAATCCCCCCTTGGGCCGCCGGTAACCTCACTCATACAGCGAAACACAACGCAAGCGTTATTTCACGCCGGTTTTCTGTGAGGTCGTGGTATTTATCCGGTCGAGTCGGCCCATTTATGCCGAAGCGTGGCTCTCGCACAGTTGTAATTTACAGTAATTATTTCAACCAATACCTAATTACTGTAAATCACAAAAAATATATATTTTCTGACCTGAAATTGTAATTTCCTTGACCATCAACATTATGATCATAATAAATAATGTTATGTTTTATATTGTCACGAGACGACTAGAAGATGCGATTGTGTAGCATGTTATCACGCTCACAAAACAGTAGATGATAAAGAAGACTATGGAAATCTAGGAAATAAAAAACATTCCATTAGGTAACGTTTCTTGGTATTAGATAGGACTAGCTATTTCCCGCAGCTCCGCCCGCGTAAAATACTATCCAGTATTCCGCGGGAATAATATACTTTTCCGGAATAAAAAGTAGCCTATATTTTAATCCAGAGCCTAAACTACTACTATACCAAATTTCATCAAAATCCATTCAGTAGTTTTCCGTGAAAGAGTAACAAACATCTATCCATACATACATCCATCCATACATCCTCACAAACTTTCACATATTATTAGGATAAATAAACGTTTTCAAAATAAAGTCAAATCTAATGCTTTCAAGAAATATAAAGTATACCTATTTACATTTCTATTATGACGTAGAATTCTAGTTAATATTGATAATATTGTACATATATTATTATAATCAAACTATTAAGGCTTATAATTATAAATATATAGACGACATTTGGTGTTGTTATAGATTGTGTATAGATCTCGGGTTAAGCATCATAAAATAATAAGAATGTCATAATATTTTAGGAGTGGCTCTCCAAACATGAGAAGTAGGCATGAAAAATATTTTTGGAACGAAAGTTCTCACAATCCAAACCATTATAGACGGAAATTTGAAATTTGAAAAAAAAGAAAAAAGTAGCCTATGTTTTAATCCAGAGCCTAATACTACTACCATACCAAATTTAATCAAAATTAAAACATCCATCCGTCCATCCACCCATACATACATCCATACATCCATCCTCACAAACTTTCACATTTATAATATTAGTATAGGCTCTGGTTTAAAACATAGGCTACTTTTTATCACCAAAAAGTACAGTGTTCCCGAGGGATACCATATTTACGCAGGCGGAGCCGCGGGCTGTGTGTGTGTATGTGTGTGTGTGTTATCGCGTTATCGAAGTTTTTTAAGATCGACGCTATTTATACAACATCTGAAAACCACTACAGTGGGCTTCGGCCTGTCGGATATATCTCTTTGGGGTATCCACTATTCCTACAATTTGAATACGCATCGTGAGGGGAATGGACACTACCTATATGCTATTCCAGTTCCTTAACTTGTTTGGAGTTCTAAATTAACTTATAAGTACATCCGTATTCAATATTTGAAATTAAAGATAAAAATAATGATTTTAAATGTTAATTTATATTAATTTTAAGTCAAAGGTCGATATGCAGTCTCTTCTCGAAATGACTAATTTAATCTAGTAGGTAAAGATTTTATTTAAATTAAATTTGTTATATTTAAAAAAATTAACACTTTGCCAAAGTAGCGTATATTTTGTAATGGCGTCGGATGGCCATGTAAAAAGTCGGACCTGCACCTGATCTCTCACTAGTCGTGTCGGTTATCGTTCCCACTAGGCTAAGCGAGTAAAGGAAGAGAGAGTGTGCTTGTGTACTGCACACACACTCGGGCACTATAAAATTACTCCTGCATTACTGGCCTGGTTTCGATAAAACCGAAATCGGTATGGTTATTTAATATCTGGTATAATCCAAACCCAAGTTGAGGGTTTAAAAAATCGACGAAGCACTTCGCAAAAACGTGGCTCGTCTTGATCGCTGTCATAACCATACCCCCAGATTAAAAATTGTAATACAACTATAATACCTATTACTCGGGTGAATTAGCTATTGACACCTGGTTCGACTGATGTTTGCATAAAGTACTGAGTGCAAAAAATTTTTTTTCAATAAATGAAGAATATCAATATTTACGAAAAACTCAATTTTTGTAACTGTGCACTTCCAGCTGTCAAAAATACATATTGTATACACAAAACTAACAAAAATCCAAAAAACATTAACAAATAATAGTTAATAAATCAATTCGAAATGCAAACTGAATGATACGTGCACCGGTAGGCGATAACAGATATGCTAATATGCTAACGCTACTGGACTGGAGCGGGGCCCACGCGGGGAAGCGGCGGAAAGGTTGAGTTTCGAGCCAGGGCCCCGATTCTCGTGTCTCGAATCTCGATTCGATTATCGCGCTGACTCATTTACACATGCGTCAAATCATGCGTGCGCGAGCAGGACAGACTGATAATCGAACCGATATTCGAAGCACGAGAATCGGGGCCCTGGGGCCCAATTCTCGTACCTCGAATCTCGATTCGATTCTCGCGCTGACTCATTCACACAGGCGTCAAATCATGCGTGCGCGAAAAGGACAGACTGACAATCGAACCGATATTCGAAGCACGAGAATCGGGGCCCTGGTGCCTAGTTAAATCGCCCGGGTAGTACTAACAAATCATGTCAATATTTTTTAGATTTTTTATTCTAATTTATAATTTTAAATGGCTTTGAAAGTAAACTGTAACATGTATACTCTACCTACAAGAAACTATTTTTTATAGATTTTCAATCTAACTTCATATACAAACAACAACATCTGTTTGGTCAGCTAATAATAAAATATCTAAACGAATATGGCAAAAGTGACCTTAAAAAAATTAGGAATATATTTTCTTACTATATAATATTAATCATAATATCATAAATTACAATTTTGGTCCCCATTCATGGAGCATTGTAACTATAAATAACTAAGGCTCATACTAAAAATATTATACATATTTAAACTAGTATCAAAGAGAAGACGTCTTTTTTATTGCAATGTATTACCAAAAAAATACTGTAAGTCAAACTAAATAGACGCTGCTTTAAAAATATTTACTTATAACATAACTAAGTATCGGTATCTTTATCTACATACTTATTTGCCACATTTCAATAATTGCCACTTTTTAATATAGATAATTATTTTTTATTGTAAAATTCAAACTAGAAACACGTCTAAATTCGATAATTAACTAACTTAAACTCAAAACAAGGTGTGGCACTGGAATAATATTATATTATAGTGTTTATTTTCCTCATCACTTATTAACTTGTATACCTAACCTTTAATAAAGGTAAGCGCTAACCTGTGAGAATCGAAAAAAATTATGACAGCGCCTATACAAATTTCACTCGATAACGTTACGACTCCGTTGTTTTCATTTGTTCGTACTTAGTTACTTACCTCACAATCTTCCTCACGTTTTCCATAAAATTCTCCATAATAATATTTAATTTTCATTGACTGATCTGTTCACACGCACCTCTAAAAAAAATTAAAAAAAAATTCACCCATAACAAGCAGATGTTTTGGTGGGAAAGGGACTTTTCCAGAAAAAAGTTGTCGTCAATATCTAGAATCAGTTCTTATTATATTAATACATTATACCTACTCGTACTACTTATTATATTAATACATTCATTTGAAAAAAATCTTAATCTTAAAAACAGTAGGCAAAAACCTTTACTGATTCAATGTTTCTTATTTTCTAGCTGTCCGCATTATTTTTTATCATCTACTGTTTTGTGGGAGTCATAACATGTTACAAAATTGTTTCTATTAGTGACGTTAATGCAAAACACAACATAATTTTTTATAAATATAATTCGGATTACCAAGGAAATTACAATTTCAGGTAAGAAAGCTAATTTGTTTTTTGCATGTGGTATTTCGAATGACTGGAGAGCAAAAATTACTTCGAACCAGGGGGTATAATTTTATCTTTATTTTGATTTTTGCAGTTTTAAAAGCCCTGACATAGAGAGAGAAGAGCATGGGCAAGTGATTAATGTTGGACAACCGGACCAATACATACGTGTGACTGGAAAATATTCTTATGCTGAAGACACAGGGGAAGGACATAGGCAGCTCAAAACATTCTTTTACACAGCTGATAAAGATGGATACAGAATCGATGAGAATCGAACCGAGAATGAACTGCCAGAACTGGTTGTTAACTCTATTTTTTTAACTAAGTTCAGTTCGCAGCATTTCTTATGATACAAAGAAAAAGAAGCAGATTTCTGAGGGTTTTAATTTTTAGCAGATTACCGTCGCCCATAAAAACCCACATCATAGAATTAGGCGTTGCTGCAATTCCTTCTTCTGTTGCGCCTACCCACACTCACTTAGCGAAACACTAAGTAAACATTTCTTTATGCCCCGTCCAGACTGCTCGCGAAGAAGGTCGAGGAAGTGCTCCGCGAAGAAACCCGAAGTACGAAAAGGCGAAGCGAAGTTTGTGCCCGCACTGTCTTATTCGGCGAACCTCGGCCTACTTCGCGAGTAGTATGGACGAGGCTTTACGTTAGATTTTTGATGTTCATACACAAATAAAAACATGTAATCTATTTGACATCTTCAAATAATACTGTAATAAAAAAATATTTGATTATTATAATGTTGCTGAAAGAGAGAGAGACAGAGAGAGAGAGAGTGTAATAGGAAAAGAGTATCAGTTGATAACTGTTTGGTGAAAGTGAAATTTAATAGCAATGTTACTCAAACGAAAACATGAACTTCTTATTCAGGAGGTTACAAATTATATTATCTGGCATCCAAAATACTCGTAACTGACGATAATATAAATTTAATCATAAAAAGGTTA
The DNA here is from genome assembly GCA_905404095.1 of Glaucopsyche alexis. NCBI lineage: Eukaryota > Metazoa > Arthropoda > Insecta > Lepidoptera > Lycaenidae > Glaucopsyche > Glaucopsyche alexis. The sequence goes on along the minus strand of FR990052.1, from coordinate 13,058,113 downwards.
CTAATATTGTAATAGTACGTTAATTATTAAATACACATAATTACAAGAAACTCATATTTTACGAGTGTATTATAACAGTTTCTCTCACTAATCGTGGTTACATCGCATAGCCTGTTGTGAATAACCACATTAATGTATTTTTTTTTTCTATTTCAGGGATTTAGGGAGATCGATAATATAGATCTATTAAAAACTTTAATAGGAGGATAAGATTATAGTGAAAAATGAAGCTTTAGACGAGAAAATTCTTAAATTGGACCAGAATACAAGAAAGCATCGCTGTATACAGTGTATATTATGGTACAAATAAAAAATATAAGTCGAAAGTTTTACAATGAACACAAACGTAAAAAGCTTATTACATTGTTGTAATATTGTATTATTATTGCAGGAGATTTATAAAAAGATAAGAATAATTATCTTACCTTTTTATAAATCTTCTGTATTTGAAGTCATCATATTTTTTTATATGTAAGTAATTATTATAATGCATAAAATTACTTGCACTTAAAAAGTCGTGTGATATATAAAATATGGAATTCAAGTTTTATTTGAGGTTTATAGAAAACTAACATAAATTTCCTACGGCTTCGCCCGCGTAAAATTACAGAATAGATAGTTTAGTAGGTAATTAAAAGTTTTAAGCTTTCATCTCCTATTTTACCCTCTTAGGGGTTGAATTTTGAAAAATTCTTACTTCGTGGATGCCTACGTAATATGAGAAATACGTGTGCAAAATTTTAAATTTCTAGCCATTAGGGTTTGGTCTGTGCATTGATACATCAGTCACTCAGCTTTGCCCTTTATATGTATACCCAAGCCTCCTGGGTGATTTTTATCTTCTAAGATAAAAGTAACTAGGATACCTGGCTCTCACCCAGGAGGCTTGGGTTCGATCCGCGGCATCGGAATTACTTACCTTTTTACATTTTTATATTTATAAATCATTGTTATTAAATAAAGGTGATAACATAATTTTGTTCCATTTTTTGTAGTATTTTTTTGTAATTTTTATTTTTATCGATAAAAAAATCATAATAAAAAATTATACCCGAATAATTATTTTCCTTATAAACCTCGAATAGAACTTGAAATTAATATTTTATAATAAGGCACTTCGTTCCTGACTGGTGTCCCACGACACCACATTGTTTTTTCTTTATTGCATAAATGAAATTAAACTCTTAAACATGAGTAGATTCTCAGAAGAAACAGTAGTAATATTAAAGTTAATATTTCCGAAGGTACAGCAATTTGTTTACAAAATTTTGAAATTCTCGTGAAAACGCTCCATTCTAAAGTCGTACCTAGCTGTGACGTCAAGCCTAGGTTAAATAGTGTATAAAATATGACCGCAGGAGCATATTTATAAACATCTCCGATATTTGTGCGTTTTAGTTCATAATTACCATAATGAATGTTTTTTAGGGTTCCGTAATACTCAAGGAACCCTTATAATTTCGCTCTGTCTATCTGTCTGTCTAGACAGATAGGCAGACGGACAGAGCGAAAGATAGACGTCTGTGGCATTTCTAAACTATTATACTTAGAAACTTTTTTCTATTCTAATAGATCATGCACAAGTACATACTCTTCAGGAAAATTATTTTAAACGAAATCGGATGGTATACTTTTGAAGTAATTTGAAAAAAACCTATGTCCATGCTCTTGGTTAGGTTTTTGTATACCTATTAAAATGTAAGTAAAACTAGTGGTTTACTAATTTAGCAAATATATATTTTTTTGTAGGTACTTCTTAAATACAGTAGCTAATTACTAAACTACACAAAATATTTTTTTTTTCATTTACTAAGTAGTAATGCCTCCATATTTCTGAGTACCTATAGTTATGAAACTAAATATTTTAGACGCAGTCATCTCCCCTATTTTCACTCGCATAACACGGTTGTAGTTGTTTACCTAATAGCGATATTAGAACGGGAATAAACTTCAACCCTCATTAGTCGATAACTCTTTCACACACCACCGGTAGGTTGTAGATGAAAGAAGTAGGTACACCTACACCTACCACCAACTCCTACGAGTTGGTGGTAGGTGTAGGTTTCTACATCAACAACTACATCTATAATATGGTACAATTGTTGGTGTAGAAATTGGATTTGGGAAGTTATTTATTTATACCAGTTCTAAATTAAGACAGTACAACGTCTCTAATGTATATGTTACAGTTAAAACCAGTTTTTAGATAGAACGCGTTTTCCCTAGTTAGAACTTGTTTTTACTAAACACCTTTGTTAAAACTAGAATTAACTAATGCTCAATTGCTCAATGCTCAAACAAAACTAATTTAATATCAGTTAAAACTAGTTTTTACTAGTCAAAACGCGTTTTTCCAAAGATTCGCAGTTAAAACTGTTCCAACCGCGGTCAAAGTTCATAGGATGTTCTCTGATTGGTCGCGACTCGCGAGACATCACAAGACTCACGAGGTTCTCTAGAAAAGATGCAATCGATAATTTCGACAACGTACTTCGAAATTTAAAATGTATGGAACTTGACACAAGTCATACGTTAAATGAAACATTTTGTCACGAAGTATAGATACCAGGCCCTCAATTCTCGTATTTAAAGTAGACAATTTAAACAGTCAATTTCACTTTGTTTGGATTGAAAGTGTAGCGTCATGTTACCGTGAACGGATTTTATGACGTTTCGACCAATAAGAGCGCGTTTCACGTTGGTTTAACGTTCATAAAAACACCTATTGGGAGTATAAGCGTATCGGGACTTGATTGTAATTGTATTAATGCAGGCTTCATTTAGCAGAATTGGCCCTCAGGAGTCCGAACGTAATATTAAAATAATGGTCTCAATTACGGGGACAGATTTTTTGCCGGTCTTTTATGACATTAAAATAATCACTCGTCGCAGCCAGTGGCAGAAAATAGAACTAAGATCTGGGTCTATTATTGTGTACTATGGAAAAGCCTATACCGTTCGGACTCCTGGTATCTTACTTCGTGCATTTTGTTTTCGAACTTCGCAGTGGAAATTATCGAATGCATCTTGACTAAAGGCCTTGGTTCGACAAAGCGGCGTCCGCACGCTGTGCGCAATAACAAGTAGATTCTCATTCTTTTTTAATTTTTAGGTTGTTAGATTATTTTTTTATTGTTTGATACCCAATTGTGTTTTGTTGACTTATTTGATTATTTTATTTAACTTTTAATATTAATATTGTCACCTTGGCAACTACTAGTCGATGTTCCCTAAGCTGTTTAGTTTTGTGTAAGATTATTATTTTTACTAGATATATGAATTTACATACATACATACATATAATCACGCCTTTTTCCCGTAGGGGTAGGCAGGACCGCCTCTTTCCCGTAGGGGTAGGCAGAGACCACTTCTTTCCACTTGCTACGATCCTTACATACTTCTTTCGCTTCGTCCACTTTCATTCTTACCATCCATTCCTCCTCTTACATTCAACGTAGCCAAGCGTCTCTCCATGGTCCGCTTTTCGCCTCCGCGAGAAACGAGACGTGATGGGTGGCGAACCAGATCGCCGCCATTTTGGATACTTAAATTATTTTTGATTATCCATTGCGTTTCCACGGATTGGTGGAGAGGGTAGAAATAGGGAAAGGGAAGGATAGGTGGTGTGGAAAGGAAGATTGGTAAGTTAGAGTGGGAAATAGGGAATGTAGGATATTACCGCCCAGGAGGGCAAGGGATAGGACAGTAATAGCTAGGGAAGCCGGGGTCGCATACTCGTATACTATACCACAACTACCGGACAGGTAAGTTGGGAAGAGTATCTTATAATAAATATTTTTAAAACTGTATCTTGCTTTAAATACCAAAGTAGTTTCCCTGTTGCTCGTTTTAACTAAAAGTCAGAGTTACAACTAGTTTTATCTGAAAATCAAATATATTAGTAGTAAATTCTAGTTTTGACTAGGTATTTCTAGTTTTAACAAAGGCATTTAGTAAGACCTAGTTTTAACTAGGGAAAACGAGTTGTAACGAAAAACGGGTTTTAACTGTAACATATATAATTGAATACAGCATGTAACTGTATAATTATTTTAAAACAAAAAATTAAACTGACTTCCAAAGTAAAAATTCACAAAAAAGTATGAAATAAAACTTATTTTCTAAATAATTCCCCTTTTAAATTTGGCTATAACTATTTCTATACTCAATCTTCTTGAAAACTTCAAAATTATTGAAGTCGCTACTAGGCCAAACGATATTCTACAATATTTTATAGAAGTCATGTTCATATTTGCTGGTACCTATGGTTGCTGGCTATGAGAAGTACCTTTTATACCATCATAATGTGATGATGTATGGTGTGATGATGATGATTAAATTTATAACTAATTGACATAGTGGCATATGCTTGCCGTTGTTTAAACAACGCTGAAACCCTCAAAAACATCTATAGTCAGGAGTTCTGTTCTGTACTTTTGGATCCAGGGTATACCTCGGAGCAAAATCTTACTTTTTGGTAACATATGCTTTACTTTAGAAAAACTCAAAATCACCATATGTGTCCGTATAAATTTCGAGGAGTTCCCTCGATTCCTCATAAATTCCATCATCAAGTCACCACTTTTTTGAAAATGGGACCAACCTTGATGATAACCTTTACATCAAAAAAATAATTTTGATAATCCGTTCACAGACGGTGAAGTAATCGGTGAACATACAAAAAAACACACATAGGTACAGCCGAACGTATAACCGCCTCCTTTTTTGGAAGTCGGTTAAAAATCATCAGCTATAAACTTGTTTTATTCTGTGAATTAACAATAGATACCAAAGGACCTTTTTTTAATAATTATATTAACAAAGTTATTTTAATATAAATAAACTTATTTTTATTGAATTTACTCGTAATCAATCAGTCATTAGTTCATTACAGTGTTGCGCTGCCCGATTAACATTTTACTAAACCACTTACATTGTAATAGAGCCTTTATCCTTAAAATTTAATGGCTTACAAACTGCCCACTTGCGCCAATCCGGGTTAAAGTTAACCTTGGGTTAAAATATCATGCTTTCTCTTTCACAAATACGAAGAACGAGAGAGATAACATGATTTTTAACCCAGAGTTAACTTTAACCCGGACTGGCGCAAGTGGGCCAGTGTTTTTGCGCACGAGAACGCTAAGGCGCGGCGCGGCATTTTATTTGTAAGTGGAGACTTCTGAGAGACTGAAATGACTAGTTTTTTTTTTCTTAGCACAACTCAAGGCCCTACATTGATTATTGTTATATAAGGAGTAGCCAATGATATGTAATATTTAAAAAACATGAATTATTTATTGGCAAAAAATTACACACACAAAACATATATCTTTAATAGCGTATCTACATATATATTTAAAGAAATATCCGTAATGACTTATAAGCTTGTTCACCTAAACGTTTTACGGAGAGAAGACGTGTTTAGCAACAAACTGTTATATTAGAATATACTGATTTTTTTAGTAACTAACATATTTAATTGCTACGATTACCTATCATAGTAAGTGTTACTACTTAGAAGTTACATAATAATAATATAATTATTTCTATAAATACAATTTTGTTGTTATGGAGTAGAAAAATTGTCTTTAACGTTTTACAGATGTTTTTAGTATATTTGGGAATATGTTTATTAGCTACGAGTTTTATATTTACGCCGAATGATGCATCTCCAATACCACAAGACGAAGGAAAGAGCGATATTTTGTTCTATGAAAATGTAAACGATGGCAGAGGAAATTATAAATTCAGGTACAAATAGTCAAAACATATTATCTACTATAATTTATTTCGAAAAAAAAATCCTCGTCAGTTATTTTTTCTCCGGAGCCCTGACAGACTGAAGTTATATTACTGCGCGAACAAAGTCACACACGCTTATTATATTTTTCGGCCAACACAATTAGATGTTATTTTTAAATTATTACTGAAATACTAAAAGATATGAACTTGCTTAATAAATTACATATATGTAAGTAGACAGTTTTTAGCAAAATAGTAAAAAGACTACATTCGCAATTTTAGTTTCGAGACAGCTGATTACATGAGGAGAGAGGAGACTGGGGAGGTAGTGAACGCTGGACAGCCGGACCAGTACATCGAGGTCAATGGGGTCTACTCATTCATACGACCGGACGATGTAGAGGAAACCGTCTACTACACCGCCGACAAAGATGGCTACCGGGTTGTACCGAAGCCGGAGCCTATCAAAGGGGTGATTGATTTTAAATATTAATAATTTTTAAAGTCCATTGTCCAAGTACAATAGATTAATATAGAAATTATGACTACAGAGGGGGTCATAAGACGCCAGTAACTTGCGCTCTGTTTCAACGCCGAAAATCTTATTTTGATCCGATTTACCCACTGATCCGATTCGCTTCGGTCTCCCCTATTTCCTTATAAATATTATATATTATTTTTAAATGTTTATATTTGATTTATTTATTTTATTTCCCAGGTCCTGTCTGGTATACCTTCTGCCGCCGTTCTTGCGACCTTAACGGGATAGAATCTGCTGAAGGGACTGGATATAAATAGCAACAATTACTCGTATTCAACTCGATGGAAGAATTCTTCTAATATGATCAAAAATTGAAGGCGTGGCGAAATTCATACGTCTAAAATTGTATGACAAAATTGATAATTTTATAATTTAAAATACGTACCAGGTAATCTTTGCTCACCAACTCTGTAAGATTGTAATTTGTAAAAATAAAATATTTATTAATTGAAAAAAAAACAATTTTCTTAAATTAAAAGGCGAAATTACTGTACTGCTGCAGCTTTTGGCATCAAAAAATACTTCTGTGACAGTGACAGACCTAGCAGAAACATTTGACAGCGGTATCACGGTAGGTCTTATTAAACATTCATGGTAAGCAACTTACAAAAATTATTTCAGATACTTACACCCATATCATTAGTTGTTTCCTCAGATCCGCCTCGATTCAACCTCATCTGGAGGTATCCTTGAGAAGTTCCTTGAGTTTGGTATTCTTAAACATAATTTCTACCTCAGCTGTTTGCTCCTCCAGTAAGGTTGAGTGAGGGTATGACATCATAAATAATCATGGAAAAATATATTTTTTTTATGTTAACACCAACAGTAGCCATTAAAATTTGATCCAAATTTTACAGAATGATGAATATCTATGCGCTGTATAATTATACGGAACTTCGTAAAGGCAGTGGCGGATTTTCGTAAAGTGAAGATCTAAAAAATCCTCCATGCTTATCTTTAAAGAAGTATCCCTCTGTAATCACGTAATTGCTTCAAATAATTCCACTCTGATTGTAAAAAAAATTGATATAAATGTCGGAAATAGACGCTCGAGGGAGCCTCAAGGTACCTACGTCCTGAGGTAGGTAAGGAAATTCCTCAAGTCGAGGGAATTTTGTTGAACTAATTATACAACTTTCGTGGATTGAGGTCGAGTCGAGTGGAGGAAATTTCGAGGTAACAACTAATGATATGGGTGTTAGTCTATACTAATAATAAAAAACGGGAAACATATTTTGTTTGTTTGTTTGCGTTGGCTCCGAAACTACTGAACGGCTTTTTATGAAATTTAGTATAGTAGTATAGGCTCTAGATTAAAACATAGGCTACTTTTAAACAACGCTAATATCCCCAAACATGTATCTATAAGGAGTCAGGAGTTCCATTCTTTACTTTTGTATTCAGGGTATACCTTGCTGCAAAATCTTACTTTTTGGTAGCATATGCTTGGGTTACTTCAGAAAAAGTAGAAATTACTATATATGTCGATATAAATTTCGAGGAGTTCCCTCGATTCCTTCACTTTGTCAAAGAATATGTATTTACTTGACTTTGGTGACAACGGGATCAACTTAGGATTATACCCCTTACATCCGAACATTTATACAACCAAGCTAAGCTTAATACGCTTTTAATTTAAAATTTTCACGGTTTTTTTCGACCCGACTGTACTATTCAAGAAAATTTTCCATTTTTGAAAGCTGTCCAAAACTTCAAAAATATTTAAAAGGTAACACAAACCGAGTTTTGCCAAAATTTAAAAACGGCTCCCAAATGGGATTAAGCCCAAATGGGACGGAGCCATCGAATGAGAATTGTATGAAAATCTCTCAAAATCATGACAGCGCCCATACAAAAGAGATGTTCAAGAAATGTATGAGGCCTGGGCCAGCCTGTACATAGGTACGGTATATTATGTAAATATAGCTACATAATATAGTAACCGTTTCCTATTCTTTATTTTGTTTAATTTCACTTCGTTTCCATGTACATTTAAATTAACTTCGTCAAGGAGAGCAACACAAAGTAAAATAAAACATGGCGGATCAGATCAGAATTATCTAAAGAATGTCAGTTTGACAATGAGTGATTTTTTTCCCATAGTCGTAAAGGTATATAAAGGTATCTCTTCCATGTTTCTTACAGTCTGCCGATAGATGTCAGTTCTCCTTTAGTTTAATTTTTTGATGGTTCAACTCTTGGTTATTTATTCTAGTCGATCATAGATGGCACCTGCTCGAACCTTATGTCAAGTTTTACCGTTGTAACTTAATTAAATGACTATATTTTTAATTTTATGGTTTGTATGGTTTGTTTTATTGGTTATATTAGCAAAGCAACAGCCTCCGTAGTCTAGTGGTTAGAATAAGTCATTGGCTCTCGTCTCGAAAGTCGTGTGTTCGATTCCCGCATAGGAATAACAAAAATGTTGTTTCCAAGTTTGGTTAGGACAATGAAGGCTGATCACCTGATTGTCTGACAAGAAAGATGATTTATGCGTCGGATGGGCATGTAAAAAGTCGGACCTGCGCGTGATCTCTCATCAGTCGTGTCGGTTATCCGACCCACTGGATTATGAAAGTAAAGGGAGAGAGAGTGCTCTTGTGTACTGCGCACACACTTTGGCACTGTAAAAATTACTCCTGCGTAACTGGCTTGGTTTCAATGAAACCGGCCACCGTCACCGAAATCGGTGTGGAGAGTTATTATTGTTATTATGTTAGCATACATTTGTTTTATTCTTACTATTCCGTGTTTCCTGTGAGATTTATCTTAGTTATTTTCTATTCTTGTTGTGTTTCTTCGACATTTTTTATTTATTTATTTAATAATTTATGTACACACAATAATAAACAAAGAAAACTTAAAACTAGGACACAATTTAGTACAAAGGTGCTACTTATTCCAAAATTGGAATTTCTTCCAGTAGACCTGATACAGGAAAAAATAAAGAAAAGTAACAGTATCTGGTGCGTACGATTATTACAATGAGAAACAGAGATTATGTTCTACAAATATATATATATATATACTACATTGTAATATTATTATACAAATACTTATATAAAATATTACAATATACTAATATATACAATAGTTTATAAAATTTATTGTTTCTTGTTGATATTTTAAATGCCTTACACACTATTATTTAGTATTTACACTCGAGAATGACACTTTAATTGTAAATGCAGACTTCTGAGAGACTGAAATGACTAATATTTTTTTCTTAGCACAACTCAAGGCTCTGCATTAAATTATTATTACCTAAGGAGTAGATAATGATAACTAATATTTGAAAAAAGAAACATGATTTATATAATGGCAAAAAATTACACGCACAAAACTATGTATTTAAAGAAATATCCGTAATGATTTTTTTAAACTCGTTCGCTTGGTGTTACGAAGAGTAGTCGTGTTTGGTAATAAATTATTTTAGTATATACTTCATAGCTGATTTATTGCTACGATAACCTACCATAGTAAGTGGTACTTAGAAGTTTCATAAAAATATTATTTCTTTAAATACGGTTTTGTTGTGATAAAGTTGAAAAATTGTCTTTACAGATGTTGTCAGTACATTTAGGAATATTTTTGTTAGCCACGAGTTTTATATTTACGCCGAATGACGCAGCACCAATACCACAAGACCAAGAAGAGAGCGATATTTTGTACTATGAAAATGTCAACGATGGCAGAGGAAATTATAAATTCAGGTACAAATAGTCAAAACATATTATTACTATCTACTATTTATTTCGAAAAAAAATCCTATGCAGTTATTTTTTCTTCGGAGTCCGGACTGACCAAAGTTGTATTACTGCGCGAACGAAGTCACATACGTTTATTATATTTTTCGAACCCACACGATAACTGCTATATGTTACTTTTAAATTATTACTATTAAAATTTGAACTTGTTTAATGATTGATATTAAAGTAAGTAGACAGTTTTAGCAAAATAGTAAAAAGACTACATTCGCAATTTTAGTTTCGAGACAGCCGATAACACGAGGAGAGAGGAGACTGGGCAAATAGTGAACGCTGGACAGCCGGACCAATACATTTAGGTCAATGGATCCTACTCGTACGTCCGACCGGACGGAGAAGAAGAAACCGTCTACTACACCGCCGACAAAGATGGCTACCGGACTGTACCGAAGCCGGAGCCTATCAAAGTGGTGATTGATTTTAAATAGTAATAATTTCCAAGTCCATTGTTCAAGTACAATAGATTAATAAAGAAATTACGACTACGGAGGGAGTCATATGACGCCAGTAACTTGCGCTCTGTTTCAACGCCGAAATTATTATTTTGATCCGATTTACCCACTGATCTGATTCGCCTCGGTCTCCCCTATTTATTTATAGATATTATATATTATTTTTAAATGTTTATATTTAATTTATTTATTTTGTTTCCCAGGTCCAGTCTGGTATAACTTCTGCCGCCGTTCTTGCGACTTTAACGGGATAGAATCTGCTGAAGGGTCTGGATATAAATAGCAACAATTATTCAACTCGATGAAAAAAACTCTCCTAATATGATCAAAAATTGAAGGCGTGGCGAAATTCATACATCTAAAATTGTATGACAAAATTGTGATACTTACATAGTACAGGATAACTTTTTAATTTAAAATACGTACCAGGTAATTTTTGCTCACCATAACTCTGTAAGATTGTAATTTGTAAGAATAAAATATTAATTAATTGAAAAAAAAAAAATCTTAGATTAAAAGGCGAAATTACTGTATTGCTGCAGCTTTTGTAATCAGAAAATACTTCTGTGGACCTAGCAGTAACATTTGACAGCGCCGTAAACGTAACGTTATCGAATGGGCTCTGTCCCATTTGAGCTTAATCCCATTTGGGGCCGTTTTTAAATTTTGATAAAACTCGGCGTGTCGTTACCTTTATTATTTCATACAGATATAATATATAAGGTCTCCGAAAATCAATTACGAATTCTTCGGGCACATGATCCACTGCTTATGTAAAGACGTTTAGGCAAAAAAATAATTGTCATACTCAAAGTAAAAAAATCATCTCTTGTATGGGTGACTCTCCGCAAAGCGCATACTCGCCCATATAAAGAAAAAAAAATTTTTAGAGTATGACAATTACTTTTCTGCTTAAACGTCTTTACATAAGCAGCAGATCATATGCCAAAAATATCCGTAATTGATTTTACCGAACTTTATATATAATTAAATTATTATATATTATATATCTGTCATATATGGACAATCTAGTTTCATTGTAAAGTACGGTCAGTTACAGCTATTCTGCATAACGGTAGGTCTGTATGAAGGAAAGTATTTATAGATCTATTATTATTAAACATTCATGGTAAGCAACTTACAAAAATTATTTCAGATACTTAGTCTATACTAATAATAAAAAACAGAAAACATATTTTGTTTGTTTGTGCTCTGGATTAAAATCCAGAGCCAATACTACTACCATACTAAATTTCATGAAAATCCGTTCAGTAGTTTCGGCCAACTAACGCAACCCAAACAAACAAACAAACATATGCTACTTTTTATCCCTCAAAAGTACAGTATTCCCGGGGGATGCGCAATAGCTGTTTTCCGCACCTCCGCCGTGCGGAAAACTATATTACTCTAATTGATATACTCGTAGTGGTATAATCTTGCAGTTCTTTAAACAACGCTAAAATCCCCAAACATGTATCTATAAAGAGTCAGGAGTAGAGATGGCCGTTATAACGTAAAGCGTTTAAAATAGCGTGCTTTTATAAATAAGTTGTAAAGTCGTTTAAAAATTTAAGCGTTTATCACTTATAATTATCGTTCATATCGTTTATAGTCATAAAGCCATAAGTGTGGTATGAGCAAAGAAAAATAGTTCTTATGACAGCGCAATAAGAGTGAAAATTCTTTAATGTAGCTCATCACTTATTTAAACGGGTTATTTTTTGTACTTATAACTATTAAGCTGTTTCGTGTTTATTCACTTTTTGTTAGTTGCGCTTTGCGGGTTGACGAAAACACGTTATATTACGTTACGCAATAATTCGTATTTTAATCGTAATAGTGGTGCTTTGGTGGCTTACCGTGAAGTTTTAATGTAAATAATAAATATAATAATGGTCCATATAGACGTAATATAAACTTTTCGTGTAGTGTTTTAGTATTAAGTTTATTAAGTTTTTGTCGTAAGATGACGAATAAACGACGTGAATTGGAACAGTAATTTATGGAACTACTTTGAAAGAAATGAGGTGGAAAAAGTGGCGATGTTTGTTATCCTATAAATCAACTATTACTAATGATAAGCAACATTTAAGATTAATGCATATTATCAACATGTAAAAACATTTTTATGAGTTCATATTATTATATTAATAATTATTCAGATTTCAGACAGTCCTAAGCCTGCAAAGTACGAAGGAAAGTTAATTTAAATCAGTTTAAGCGATCGAAAAACGTAACATAAGCGCAAAAAATATTATAACTTATAAGTGGCAATAAGTAGATAATCAAATAAGCAACTAAGCAACTAAGCAGTTAAAAAAGCTGCTATTGAATATTTAATAACGGATAAGTTAACTTTTAATTTTAAGCCGTTTATCACATCTCTAGTCAGGAGTTCTATTCTTTACTTTTGGATCCAGGGTATACCTTGGTGCAAAATCTTACTTTTTGGTAGCATATGCTTGGGTTACTTCAGAAAAAGTCAAAATTACTATATGTGTCAATATAAATTTCTTGACTTTGGTGACAACGCGAACGGGATCAACTTAGGATTATACCCCTTACATCCGAACATTTATACAATCAAGCTAAGAATTAATTTGAAATTTTCACGGTTTTATTCGACCCGACTTCAATTTCAATTTTTTTGAAGAAAATTTTCCATTTTTAAAAGCTGGACAGATTTAAAAAATGGAAGACTTTAAAAATATAAATGTAACAAGAAACTGAGTTTTGCCAAAATTTAAAAACGGCTCCCAAATGGGATTAAGCCTAAATGGGACGGAGCCATCGAATGAGAATTGTATGAAAATCTGTCAAAATCATGACAGTGCCCACACAAAAGAGATGTTCAAGAAATGTATGAGGCCTGGGCCAGCCTGTACATAGGTACAGTATATGTAAATATAGCTACATAATATAGTAACCGTTTCCTATTCTTTATTTTGTTTAATTTCACTTCGTTTCCATGTACATTTAAATTAACTTCGTCAAGGAGAGCAACACAAACGAAAATAAAACATGGCGGATCAGATCAGAATTATCTAAAGAATGTCATTTTGACAATGACATGACTTTTGACAAAGAAAGATGTATGACATTCAAGACGACGTCTCTTCGTAAAACTGTCTACTACGTCAAAAGTCAAGTCAAAACAACTGTCATGGCCGCCCTAAAAATAGTGTTCTCGCAATAAAAAACTCTTCAAATAATCATTTTTGTACGCATGTACCCTTCTTCAAATTATTTTTTTCGTATTTTTATGATATTCCCATATTTTTTTCCTACTTACCTATGTAGTGTACATAGAACTGGCCCAAAATCAAACATCTCTTTTCATTCGATGACGTTATGTTTACGATGTTTCTGCTAGGCCCTAGGTATACTCCATACTCATTGATATCCAGTTGGGCAGCTCAAGCACTGCCGGCGGGCGCGGCCTCAAACAAGGCGCAACTCAAGGTTAATTAAATTCAAAAGGATTGCGTTTAAAAATTTTGTTGTAAGACATAATTTTTTATATGATTGTTATTTATATTATGTTAGCAAAAAACATCTAAATTTATAGGTGTAACGAATCGAAAGAAATATCTATACATCTATACAATACAATTTCTGTATAGAAACCAAGCCTGCCATTATTTTTCAAATTACTGTGACATGACAAGAGCGATTTAGTGGTGACAACTCCCCATTCCCAAGTAAACGATACAAAGGCCGTAGCTGCGTACCGCCCTGTCGCGTTTTTTTAGCTTTTTAGTTTTCGTTTGACGTTTGGCACCGAGAATTTTCGAGAGGAAATGGCGCTGAAGGAAGTGAATTTCACTCCTCTTTACACGGGAAGTTACACGTGAAGTACATACACTTGCGTGGTCTAGTCACCCTCTAGTGGCTAGGATAACTGGCTATCATCCAGGAGGCTCAAATTCAATCCCCGGTATCGGAAGTACCTTTTTACATTTTTATATATTTATAAATCATTGTAAATAAATTAAGGTGTTAAAATAATTTTGTAAAGTAGTTGTTTTGATTTTTATCGATAAAAAAATATTAATAAAAAATGTATACCCGAATAATTATTTTCTTTATACCTCAAATAGAACTTTAAATTAATATTTTACAATAAAGAACTTCGTTCCTATTGAGGTCCCACGACACCATACGGCTTTTTTATGAATAAAATGTTTTACAATCATTTAGTATATTTATTCCTTTTTTTTAACTACAAATTATTTAAATAATTTATTAAACATAATTAAGTAGTTAAATGAGAACCCCTTTATAGGGTCAAGGCCTCTTCTATAATATGTTTTGTTCAAATAATTAATTATGTTTGTTATATCTAGTTAAAGTGTTTTCTTTTTGTTGATAGATAGTTGCAGTCAAGAGAAGAAAGTATGTTCCTTCTTCTCCCCCGCAGTGACCAGCCGTCTTGAGTGTTGGAGGGCTTCTTTTAATTACTAGATATTAATGTTACTTATATTATTAGGTGCTGGAAGTAGAAGCTTTAGTTTTCATAGGAAACTCTTCGGAATTATTTCCTTTCTTTTGATCTCATTCTTTTTCTAAGCTTGGTTTCCAAGATTCGTCTCATCTTTCTTTGTGGAAATCTCTAGATTACGTTTCTTTGATTGTTGTTCATTTTTATTAATATTCATTTTATTGGTTGTGTGATTATTTAAAATTATTAATTTATCATGTAACTTAACTGCTTTTACCGAACTGCTTTGTATTTTAATAATCCTGTGTGTAGTTGTTTTCTCTTCTCTAAAACTTTTTTTGGATACTCTTCCTTATAATATATAATGCTGTTTCAAATATTTTTCTTGTTCTGTAAAGTGTAATGTTTTCCCCATAGTCGTAAAGGTGTATAACTGGCCTGGCTCTTTCACTTAATTTCCCTAATCGTTTCACTAGCTCAATTTCATTCCGCTCGCAAGATACCTAATATATTAATTCCTTTTATAAATGTTTTTTTTTCTAACTCTTGGTATGACTTTTATCCATCTTCAATCCAAAAAAATACTTGTTTTTATCTCTGCATACCTTCCAAAATGATTTCTTGATTTTGGACTGTTGTTATTGTGTTCCTTCAATTTCATAAAAGTCTGTTCAATTTTTTTTCAAATTTTCACTTATGCTTTCGTTAACAGTGTTTATAATGTTGGTTTACGATTCTTTTCTTTCTCTCTTTTGTTCTTTTATATCGATTTGTTTGGATTTTAACATATTATTCATTATCTCTTCCATGTTTCTCGCCGTCTGCCGATAGATGTCACTAGTTCTCCTTCCGTTTAATTTTTTGAGGGTTCGTCTCTTGGTTATTTATTCTCGTCGATCATAGATGGCACCTGCTTGAACCTTATGTCAAGTTTTACCGTTGTAACCTTTGAGTATATAACCACTAGCTCAGAGAGTTTTAGCCAGCAAACGCGTGTCCTTTTTCTGCTTGTGTGCATTGTATTAGTGTACGTGCAGGGATGTAACGTATATCGATATAATATCGATAAACTACTAGACTTTTTTGTGGTACCTATCGACGTTTGTAGATATTTTTATAATTCTGAATTTTTATTTTTTTCATTTTAAGTTTTATGTCATCAGTTTATAATGTGTAAAACTCATTAAGTACCTTTTTAATTTAAGATATAGGTATTTGAAATTAACAAGATTTTATTAGATGTGTAAAAAAACTGTGTTCTTATTAGGTTTGTTTGTTTGCATGGGCTCCGAAAGTACTTGACCGATTTTGATGAAATTTTGCACATTTATAGAAAAGACCACATAGGCTACTTTTTTGCGGCACGGCATCGGCATTTCTTTTAGCGCACACTAAGGCGCGGGCAACATCTAGTTTTTATCATAAAAGCGTTTTCCCATTATCCGACACGATATCGGTAAATAATGCTGATAGCCGATACACAATAGCCAAAGGCGAGTAAAATGTATGAAATAATTAGTAGCATAATTCTTTCACACTATTCAG
This sequence comes from Glaucopsyche alexis, assembly GCA_905404095.1. Taxonomy (NCBI): domain Eukaryota; kingdom Metazoa; phylum Arthropoda; class Insecta; order Lepidoptera; family Lycaenidae; genus Glaucopsyche; species Glaucopsyche alexis. Next base: position 13,041,622 of record FR990052.1, on the reverse strand, counting down.
TCAATTGCGTATTTTAATTATAAAATAAGTATTATGAGAAAACGTTTTATTAATAACTATTTACATTAAATAAAATTACTCCTGAAAGTTTACAATTCCTAACAATTCTTCACTATTGTAATAGAAATAGACCGTTCATAAATATTTTTAGCCGACTTTAAAAATAAGGAGGTACTGTGTTCGGCTGTAGGTATATAATATGTCACCGTAAAATTGTAAAAACCGTTCGATTGTAATATTACTAGCGATATTATATTATGTCGACAGATTATCAAATAAAAATTTCTCCTTACAATAATTGTACGCATTATTTTTAGTTTTAATTATTATTATGAAAAAAAAAAATGGCGGCGCGGGGCACTTGCCATTTAACCAATCGGCACGGTAAATATTACAATGTAACGAAAAATAACGTGTAAAATTGTAAGAAGTAATTTTTATTTGACAATCTGTCGACATTTTATAATATCTCTAGTAATATTACAATCTAACGGTTTTTAAAATTTTATGGTGACATATATTATACAGCCGAACACAGAACCTCCTCTTTATTAGTAAGTAAGCCTTAGTAATACCGACCCGATAATATATCCCGACGGACATACTATCAGGAATCTGGAACGCCGGGGAAAATTTAGAGCATTGAAAATATAACTCTGGACTGATACAATAGAACTGAAAATCGAACACACGAGTCTCATGTCAAATCTGACAACACAAAAATTTTGCGTTCGATTTCCTCTCTTTGTATTGTATTTGCGTTTTTGATTAGCATCTAAATAGTAAATACATTGAGAGATTAGCTGAGTCAGTCAGATTACTCACTTGCTTGGGGGCCTAGCAGGAACTACGTGGTAGAGCCATGCTTCGGCACGAATGGGCCGGCTCGACCGGAGAAATACCACGGGCTCACAGAAAACCGGCGTGAAACAGCGTTTGCGCTGTGTTTCGCCGAGTGAGTGAGTTTACCGGAGGCCCAATCCCCTACCCTATTCCCTTCCCTACCCTCCCCTATTATCCTATTCCCTCTTAAAAGGCCGGCAACGCACTTGCAGCTCTTCTGATGCTGCGAGTGTCCATGGGCGACGGAAGTTGCTTTCCATCAAGTGACCCGTTTGCTCGTTTGCCCCCATATTTCATTAAAAAAAAAGAACAATTGTCAATTGCGTAAGCGTTACGTTAACGAAAGAGATTTGTATAAAAATTATGACAGCGCTCATACAATTGACATTCGATAACATTGCATTTACGCACCTGTCAATAGTTCCTGCTAGGCCCATATTAACAAGAATAAAAGTTATTTTCGATCCGATATCAAACCAATAATGTGAAAGACCTATGTGTTTTATATATTTTACTTGCCCTTGCATGGCTATTGAATATCGATTACTGTATCGGCATTCGATACCGATATCGTATTCGATCTGGATCGGATAATGGAAAAATGCTCTTTGTGCATTTTAATTGGAAACTAAATAAAAAAAATATGTTTAAGAAAGTATAATTATATTATTGTAAGTCTTCTTAATTGTCCGGTAAAACAGAAATATCTTCCCCGTATCAATACCGTCACACCAAGCTGTCTCACTGGTGGAACACACTCTTCTAATTTTCGCATCTAACTGCTTCAATCTATTCGCCTCTTCTTCCGGAGCATTTCCGAGACCTAATAAAACCGTTTAGTAAAAGTTTATTATCTTTATCGATAAACTCTTGTGTCAGTAGGGTACATCACTCAAAATACGCAGAAAAACAAAGCTTTTATTTTGCACAAATTATTACTCATTACGTGATATTCATCATTAAAGCGTGATATAGTACGAAAAAGGGTTCGTTAAATTTAATGATTATCTGTTTATATTATAAAAATACTCATTATTTAGTTCACAAAACATTGTTAAAACATTACGTGTAAAATGATAATTCCAAGTATTTGACACCTTCTGTCGTCATTCTTGAGGCACAATATGCAGCGGCGCAACACATGTTTACATGTTTTAAAATTAATATCTCCTTTACACATTTATTTTCATTTATAAAACATAAAAAATACACAGAGCTACTGCTCTGCAATGGCCTACTGAGCTGGCCATAACATGACACGAAACACGTGTTTATACACCGATATAAGCTCTTTCATTCGCTCGTATTGATACATCGTTAGTAAGACAGAGCAACAGAAAACAATAGTACCAACTTTCAAAAACTATGACTCCGTCTTTAGAAGTCTTTGGGAGAACACAATATTGATATTTGTCAAGACTGTCTATAAAGTCTATTTTTTCCTATTTTATATTTTGTAGTGTTAAGAGTTAATTCAAGTCTCAGAATAAGAAATAAAATATGGTTATTTTTATTTTTAAATATAAATAACGTAAGAAAAACTAAGAAGGATCTAATTTTTTGTTAAATTTCTTATGTTTGCAAAGTTATAGTTATAAAAGTATAAATATAAAACAAACATTCTTCAAATGATATTGTTTTGTTTTATTAGACTATATATTAAATAATTAATACAAAACCTAGCATACATCCAATATAAAATGATTAAAAATAATCGATTACGTTATTACACGTCATTTTTACGTATAATTGGGCTTTATAGCATAAAAATATGATTGGGCTTCTAGGGTTAATAGCGATATTAGTAGGTACGGTAATAAGTTTCAACCATCAACTATAGTGTAGAAATTCATAGTTAAGTCAGAACAACGTCTGTTGGGTACGGCAAAGGTACAGCATGTAACTGTATAATAACCTAACCAAGAGCATGTCAGGACATGTTTAAGGAGGGTTCCGTAACTATAAACGCGTAATATGCTTTTTTTTAATTACTCCAAAAGTTACTGTCCGATTTGGTTCACAATAATTTTCCTAAAGAGTTTTTAGCATGATCTATTAGCATGAAAATTTGCAAGTTTCTATCTCCTATAGTTTAAAAATGCTAGGGGGGGACCAACTTAAAAACTACTTTGGAGGCCGATTATTCGAAAATGGTCAACTTTATAAAAAAGTAACTTATGAAACGATGCCTTTATTTTAAAAGACCTATTCTACGATACCCCACACGATGGGGTAGAGTGAAAAAATATTTTTCATCCCCACTTCACATGTATGGAGAGCCACCCCTAAAATATAAAATTATTATTTTTTTATGATTCCGAAACCGTGATCTATACACAATCTATAACTGCACCAAATTTCATCAATTTATATTCATAATTACAGGAGCTAGAGGCGCGGACAGACAGACAGACAGACGGACAGAGCGAAACTATAAGGGTTCCTTAAGTATTACGGAACCCTAAAAATCATCAACTTGTTTCATTCAGTGAATTAACTGTAAAATGTGAATACTTTTTTTTTATTTACATAGTTACTCACAATCAATCAGCCAGTGCAGTGTTCCACTGACTGATTGATTATGAACTGCCCGATTAACATTTTACTAAAACACTGGTATTGTTATAGAACCTTTAGTGCAGTTGCACACGTCCGGGTTGCCGGGTAATCGGTGCCGGATAGTCGGTCGCAAAGTGTATGGCCATGTACACCGGTACATGTGAACGCTATTGTACACGGCCATACACGTCGCGACCGGGACCGACTACCCGGCATCGGGTACCCAGCAACCGGAACGTGTGCAACGGTACTTATCCTTAAATTTAAATGCCTTACACACTATTTAGTATTTACATACGAGAATGGCACTTTAATTGTAAATACAGCCTTCTGAGAGACTGAAATGACAAATATTTTTTTCTTAGCACAACTCAAGGCTCTGCATTAATTATTATTATTGCCTAAGGAGTAGAAAATGATAACTAATATTGAAAAAAAAAACATGATTTATATAGTTAATGGCAAAAAATTACACGCACAAGACTATGTATTTAAAGAAATATCCGTAATGATTTTTTAAGCTCGTTCGCTTGGTGTTACGAAGAGTAGTCGTGTTTAGCAATAAATTATTTTATTATATACTTCATAGCTGATTTATTGCTACGATAACCCACCATAGTAAGTGGTACTTAGAAGTTTAAGAGAGTTAGTAAGTGGTACTTAGAAGTTTAAGAGAGTAGTAAGAGTGACAGCTACCAAAAACAGTCATAGAATTTTTGCTCCGTATATTAAAATTAAAAGTGACGTGTTTCTTTCGCGAATTCCTCAAAAGTTTGTGTTCAAGTTCAAAACGACACCAAAAACATCAAACATTATTAATAAATTTGGGTTTTCACTACCTATTATCGTAAATATCCAACGAAAACAAGTTCAATTGAGCAGTGTATTTTTACAAAAGTGCAGGTAGTGAGAGAAAAGTGCATCGCAACTTCAAATTGTCAGGCGCCAACAGAACGTTATTGTCCACTTATTGTCTATGGTAAATGTTCGGGTCTCCAAAACTCAAAATATAAAACACTGCTAAGAAGAAGAAGAAGTATAGCGCCATCTATCGTCGGGTCACCTGAGTTACGCTCTTACCACTTACCGATTATAAACATTGAAAATTACTATATATACGGATACCCCTAAACATTTATAACAATAATTTTGGCAAATGGCATCCGTTCACAAACAATGCTCCGGTTGTAAGAATAATATACCTAAAAAGGAGTTCATGAAATGCTCCTCTTGTAATAAATTATATGATTTGTTTTGTGCCAATATACCACCTGGAACTTTCTTTCTTATGACTCCCGAGCATAAAAACAATTGGAAATGTATCGAATGTCACAGTCAGATACCTAAATCTGATAACTCTAACACTCCTGTACGAGCGCCAAACCGTCTTAATATAAACTCAGATGATGACATTTGCTGTGGGGTGGACAATGTTACGATACGAACAAAAAAGAATCCGGGTTCAGTTACAGAAGATAGTTTGCGCAGTATTATCAAACAGGAAATGACAAATACAATCCAAAACTTAGTCTCCGAACACCTTGCAAACATTTCACAACAAATTACTGGTTTCCATGAGTCACTAACATTTCTCAGTAAGCAGTATGATGATCTCCTTCAATCTGTGAATGAAAGAAATAAAGTTATTGCAGGACTGGTTACTAAAAATGAAAGCTTGTCTCAGCAGGTCAATATCTTAACAGATAAAGTAAACCAGATGGAACAAATCATGCGATCGCCAAATCTTGAAATAAACGGAATACCTGAACATAAATCAGAAAATCTCGTCAAGACAATAGAACAACTAGGCAGAATTGTTGAAAATCCTCTTAAGGACGAGGAAATTCTCCATGTGACGCGTATTGCTAAACAAAATAAGAATACCGACCGTCCACGCTCTGTTATTGTTAAACTTCGCAGTCAACGTTGCCGCGACGAAATATTGGCCGCAGTTTCAAAATTTAATAAAAAAAATCGAGACAACAAATTGAACTCTGAGCATATTGGAATAGGTGGACGAAAATCTCCTATATTTGTGTCAGAGCATCTCACTCCTATAAATAAACAATTACATGCAGCTACTCGAATTAAAACAAAAGAAGCAGGTTATAAATATATTTGGGTGAGAGATGGCAGGATTTTTGTAAGGAAAAATGAACAGAGTAATGTAATATTTATTAGAAATGAAGCTAGCTTAAAATTGATTGTCTAGCTCAATAATTACTCAGAAATTGCTTTACCAATGTTATTGTATTTAATTATTATCCAATTATGTCTCTAGAAATATATTATCAGAATACTCGAGGTCTGCGAACCAAAACAGAAAATGTATTAAAGAATATCGCGATTGGTAATTATGACTTAATTGTATTCACTGAAACGTGGTTAAATTGTAATGTTTCTAGTGCTGAACTCATAGACGATAGGTACATTGTATATAGAAAAGACCGGTCATGCATAGCTTCCTCCAAAAAGGACGGAGGGGGTGTTTTAATCGCGGTATCTAAAGATATTCCCTCTACCAGGCATACAAATTGGGAGAGCAGTGCTGAAGATATATGGATATCAGTAACTATGAAATCTCATAATGAAGTTAAGAAAATATCTATTTGCGCCGTGTATTTACCCCCTCCCGTCTCTTACGAACTTCTGACAACATTTTTTGAAAACACGACCTCTGTAATAGATCAATCTGATCAAGTTATAATACTGGGAGATTTTAACTTAGGGTTTGTCGGATGGTCCAAGGAATCTGATGACGGTCCATGTAGTCCTTTAAACTATAACTCTAAACTGGGTTTGTTACTTGTTGATTTCATATCGATGAATAATGTTTTTCAGTACAATGGTGTGGTTAATGCAGACAATAGAACTCTAGATCTCATTATATCGAACTGTGATGGTCTAAAGGTAACCAAATCAGTCAATACACTTAGTAAAGTCGATCCCAAGCATCCTCCAATTTATATATCCTACTTAAGCAATGTCCATAAATTCCTAAAACCACTTTTAAGTCGTCGTTATAATTTCTTCAGGGCAGATTACAATAATATTATATCGTACTTGAAAAATATAAATTGGAACACTTCATTGGAGGATTGTCAGAGTGTCAATGAAATGACTGATGTTTTTTACCAACGGATCCAAAATGCTATTAATTTATACGTACCTTTAATGAAGCCCAAGCCTGCAAAATTTTCTTCGTGGTTCAGTAGTTCCCTTATAAAATTGCTTTCTGAAAAAAATAAACTGAGGAAAAGATTTCGAAAGTATAACAATCCGCGTGATGGTCTAGAATATGAAATTCTTCGTGAACGTGCTCACAGGTTAAGTAAGCAGTGTCTTCTCAATTACAAAAAGAAAATCGAAGCTAACATTTGTCTTAATCCAAAAAGCTTTTGGGGTTTCATTAAAGACAGACGGAAGGGGAACACCACAATACCGTCTGTCATGAAACATGGAGAAATTACTGCTACTAGTGGTAACGAAATTGTCCAAATGTTTGCTAATAAATTTTCGTCCGTATTTTCTGATTCTACCTTAGATAACGATGCCGATATTGATGATAGTGTGTCATTGTTAAATTATATCCATATTACAGAATATCAAGTTTTGAATGCAATCAAGAAACTTGACATGCATAAAGGAGCTGGCGCGGATGAAATTCCCCCTGTCTTTGTTAAGCGTTGCGGTCCGGTCCTGTCACTTCCATTAACGATTATATTCAATAGATCGCTACAGGATGGGATATTCCCAGAGGTCTGGAAAAAAACCAAAATAATTCCAATGTTTAAAAAGGGAAATACCAATGACGTAGATAATTACAGACCCATTGCAGTTCTCTCATGTATTCCTAAACTATTTGAATCAATAATTTGCCCTCTTGTGACACATCACCTCAAAAAGTTCATTACTATTCACCAGCATGGATTTAGAAAAGGTTTCTCGGTGGAAACTAACTTAGTAACGTTTACAAATTATTTGTGTGCCGAGATGGATAAGAATCGAGAAGTAGACACTATTTATATGGATTTCTCTAGCGCCTTCGACAAGGTCTGTCATTCCCGGCTTATAAATAAATTACGTAAATATGATATCGGTGGATCTCTTCTGGAATGGTTTCGCTCATACCTCGCAAAAAGACTTCTATATGTTGTAGTTAATGGTTTTGTATCAGAAGACTACATGGCTATTTCAGGTGTGCCACAAGGCTCTCACCTTGGTCCCATACTTTTCCTGGCTTTCATTAATGATGTCACCGATGTCATACACAATAGTCAGTTGTGTCTATTTGCTGACGATCTAAAAATTTACCGAACAGTTACTTCAGTTTTGGATGCAGATCTTCTTCAGCGTGACTTGAATGGAATAAGTAACTGGTGCTACAAAAACGGTATGGTTCTCAATATTAGAAAGTCATTTCATCTTAAATTTTCACGAAAACGTACACAGATGAAAACCGTATACATAATTAACTCTGAAATTCTTGAACAGGTTACCGAAATTCGAGATTTGGGCGTAATATTTGACTGCAAACTTAATTTTAAGTCTCATATTGATATGTGTGTCAAGAAAGCTTATAGAATGTTGGGATTCATCAAGAGGAATACTATGGGTTTTTCAAGCATGAAGCCTAAAATCATTTTGTATAATACATTGGTTCGTAGCCATTTAGAGTTTTCATCGGTAGTCTGGAGCTCTAGATATGTCTCTCACTCCATGCGCATAGAAAGTGTCCAACGTGCATTCACAAGGCATCTCGCATTTTATTCTTCTGGAATTTCCCATCGTGCTACATATGATTTACGCCTAAAACATTTTAAAATGATGTCACTTAGCAATCGTCGACTATTAATTAACATAGTATTCCTAAAGAAGATACTGTCTGGAGCCATAGACTGTGATAACTTGCTACAACACATAAAAATAAATGTCCCATACCATTATCCTCGTCACCCAATAACCAAAATATTCCACATTCCCAAATGTAAGACAGATCTCCTAAAATATTCTCCTTTATCAAAGATCTGCATCGACTATAACCAGACTTGCGCATCTATAAATGATATTGATATTTTCAAGGATTCCTGTACCAGCTTAAAAAATAAAATTACTCTCAAAATTCTGTCCGACATAAGAAATTAGAAATAAACAATTAAATAATAAAAATACTTTAATAGATAGTTTTAATAAATTGTTTTTTTGACTGTGGTAATTAATGTGATGTTATGATCGTTTAATGTATTAAATACTAACTGTTTGTTGTTCATGAATGTTGTACTCGCCTATAAGTGGCATACGCATAAGTGCATGCATTACATAAAATGTTTGTTTAATATATAATGTTTTTGTGTGTTTTGCTGTTGGTGTGTCTAATAAAGAATAAATAAATAAAAGTTTCATAACAATATTATTTCTTTAAATACGGTTTTGCTGTGATAAAGTTGAAAAATTGTCTTTACAGATGTTGTCAGTTCATTTGGGAATATGTTTGTTAGCCACGAGTTTTATATTTACGCCGAATGACGCATGCGGTATTGGAGATGCGTCACATCTCCAATACCGCAAGACGAAGCAGAGAACGATATTTTGTACTATGAAAATGTAAACGATGGCAGAGGAAATTATAAATTCAGGTACAAATAGTCAAAACATATTATTACTATCTACTATTTATTTCGAAAAAAAAAATCCTTGGCAGTTATTTTTTTTCCGGATTCCGGACAGACCGAAGTTGTATTACTGGGCGAACGAAGTCACACACGTTTATCATATTTTTCGGCCCACACAATAACTGCAAAATATTAATTTTAAATTGTAACTATTAAAATTTCAACTTGTTTAATAATAACTCCCCGCACCGATTTCGGTGACGGTGGCCGGTTTCATTGAAACCAGGCCAGTTACGCAGGAGTAATTTTATAGTGCCCAAGTGTGTGCGCAGTACACAAGAGCACTCTCTCTTCCTTTACTCTCATAATCCAGTGGGACCGATAACCGACACGACTGACGAGAGATCAGGCGCAGGTCCGACTTTTTACATGCCCATCCGACGCATGGATCATCTTTCTTGTCAGACAATCAGGTGATCAGCCTGCATTGTCCTAACCAAACTTGGAAACAAAATTTTTTGTTGTTCCAATGCGGGAATCGAACCCACGACCTCCGAGTCGAAAGCCAATGCTCGAACCACTAGACCACGGAGGCTGTTAACTTGTTTAATGATTTATATTTAAGTAAGTAGACAGTTTTTAGCAAAATAGTAAAAAGACTACATTCGCAATTTTAGTTTCGAGACAGCCGATAACACGAGGAGAGAGGAGACTGGGCAAGTAGTGAACGCTGGACAGCCGGACCAGTACATTGAGGTCAATGGATCCTACTCGTACGTCCGACCGGACGGAGAAGAAGAAACCGTCTACTACACCGCCGACAAAGATGACTACCGGACTGTACCGGAGCCGGAGCAATCTCACACATCGGTAATTGATTTTAAATATTAATAATTTGAGTGGTACTGCCTAAACTGTCTGTGATGTCCAAGTGCAATAGATATTATTATAGAAATAATGATTACGGAGAGTGTCATAAGACGCCAGTCACATGCGCTCTGTGTCAATGCGTTATACTCGTAATGTTACCGAAATTCTTATTTTGATCCAATTCTACTACTGATCCGATTCGCCTCAGTCTTTTCTTTTTCTTTATAAAGATATTTTTATATACAGTGTTTTACTTTCCATAAAGTAGAAATTAGTTCAATTTGGTTGTTTTACCACAAAACCCATACTTCACTCTTTATAACACAACAGCCATTCTCTATTACGAAGAAATATTTTCATATTAAGACATCAACAACATATTTAACAATGTAATTGTTTTTTTAATCGGCTTACAAAATTAATCTTTTGAGGTGCCGAAATTTCTAAGAAAGATACCAGAACCTCAATTCTCGTATTTAAAGTAGACTTTCATTTTACTCTGATTGTATTTTAAGTCAAGCAAAATGTTACTATCAATTGATTTTATGAAGTTTCGACCAATCAGAGCGATTCACGTTGGTTTAACATTTACGAGACTACCGTTTGACAGTTTTAGCGTACCGGGACTTTATTGCAATTGTAATAATGCAAGTTTTATTTAGCAGAATTAACCCCTATAAATAGATGTCCCGCTTTTGTTATTGTTAATTGCCTTATAACATGTATGCCATTATTCTTAGATAACATTGTCTGTAGGAAATTTTGGTCTCATCTACTAAACGTACCATAGTCACCTATTGTGTATAATCAGTCGTAAGCCAACTTTGAAACTGTTAAGATGGCTAGTAAAAGAAAAGCGTTATGTGTTATCGAAAAAGTTAACTATTGATAGTAATAAAATTAGAAATTATTGTAATAGGTTAAATTTGGAATATTTTTTCTCTTCCCTGTGTACAACGAAAGCTCTCTATAACGAAAAAAGCTCGGGCCTTTGAAATTCGTTATAAAGAATTTACTGCACTATATTTATATTTAATTTATTGATTTTGTTTCTCAGATCCTGGCTGCTATACCTTCTGCGGTTCTTGCGTCCTTAGCGGGATAGAAGTTGCTGACAGGGATTAGATATAAACAAATGAACAACAATGAATCAACTCGATGGAAGAACTCTCTTAATATGAGCAAAGATTTAAGGCGTGCTGAATTCATACGTCTAAATTGTAAAACAAAATTGTGAAACATAAGATACCTTCTTAATATTAATACTACTCAATCTTTGCTCACTATAACTCTACAAGATTGTAATTTGTAGAAATAAAATATTTATTAATTGAAAAATATTTAATTTTGAGAATATATGAGAATAATGAGAATATATATGAAAATCTGTCAAAATTATGGCAGCACCCATACAAATTTCATTCGACATTTACACCGTTGTCTAGTGTTCCTGCTAGGCCCCTAGCTGATACTCCATACTCAATGTAAAGTTGGGCAGCTCAAGCGCTATCAGAGCGCGCCGCCTCAAAAAAGGCGCAACTCAAGGTTAATCAAACTCTAAAATTAATTTTGTTGTAAAATATAATTTATATTAAGTTAGCAAAAAACATTCAAATTTATAGTTGTAACGTATCGAAAGAAATATCCGTTAATTAATCTGATAAATCTGCAAATAGAAGACGTGTTTTTAATAACTTAGAGTGAACAAAAAATTCCTAGTTTGTTGCCGATTTTTAGCTACAAGTACAAAGTAAGTTTTTCCATATTTATTATTATACTTTTGTATGTTACCACGGCTCAGCCCTTGTAAATACAGTATCCCACGGGAACACTGTTCTTCTTTGGGATAAAAAGTAGTTTATGTTCTAATCGAGAGCCTAATCTACCGTGAAAGTTTTTGCGTGAAAGAGTAACAAACATCCATCCATTCATCCTCACAAACTTTCACATTTATAATATTAGTAGGATTAATACATACATAATACATTTATACATTTATAGGAGTAATACATTTATTGGAACGAAGTTTTGGAACGAAGTTCCTTATCGCGCGTTGTGAAAGGGAGCTAGACGGAAAAAATTCTTACGAAAAGTTGTCACGACACTTTTTTAATTACAAAAGATAATTTTATTTTTTATAAAAATTAAATATTTACGCGTATACATTCATTATATTGATGTATGTATGTATGTATGTGTGTATGTATGTATGTATGTATGTATAATCATAATCATAATAATCTTTATTTGCAAGAAATGTGGGTGTAGAGATGACAAAATCACAGTTATATGTACTATCACAATTCGCTAGTACATTTATAGCATGCAAATATAATAATAATATTCTTTGATTTTTATAAGTCGATAGGTATTCAGCACCCTTACAGGAGGTGGAGGTTGTTACATCAACGGGTGGAAATAAATCAATGTCACAATAATAGATAATAATAGATACAATTCATGTCAACGAAATAATAAAGAAATATATTCAAATCAAATTAATTAAAAAAATAAATAAATAAATGTCAATTTAATTATTATCATTTAAGTATTCTGTGAGACTGTAATAACATTTATTTAATAAAAGTTCATTAACAGCTTTTTTGAAGGATAATATATTATGATTATGTTCTCTTATTGATGTTGGTAGTCTGTTATATATTTTGGACGCCATTCCAAGTACACTTTTACACACAAGTGTTGTTTTATAGCTGCTAGTGTAAACTTTATTATTATCACGCCTGTTTCTATTTACAATGTCAGAAATCTTAGGAAATAGTTCTTGGTTTTTATGTACAAACAATACTATTTCCAATATGTATAATGATGGAAGTGATAGAATTTTATATTTAACAAAATATGGTTTGCAGCTATCATTCACTCGCAAACTAAACATTGCCCGGATACATCTTTTTTGCATTTTGAAGATCATTTCTTTGTCTGTTGAGTTCCCCCAGAAAATTATTCCGTATCGCAAAAGTGATCCAACCATACCATGGTAAGCAGATAGGACTCCATCTGTGTTCATTATGGAGTTTAACTTGAGTAGTGCAAAGGAACAACTGCTAATCTTTTTACTTAGTTGTTCAACGTGAGCTTTCGAATTAAGTTTATTATCAATTATCAAACCTAGAAATTTATAATTGGCAATATGTTGAATTTCAATATTATTATAGTGTACATAGATTTCTGGTGGGGATTTTCTTTGAGAAAATTGCATAACAAATGTTTTATTTAAATTGATTTTTAAATTATTATTGTCAAGCCATAATATTATAGATGTCAAGGTTTCATTAATGTCATTTTCATAATTATTTAAATTGTCACAAGATATTGTTATGGTACTGTCGTCAGCAAAGAGTGTCATTGGTTTGTCAATTGTTTCAGGAAAATCATTTATATAAGTCAAAAATAAAAGAGGCCCTAATACACTACCTTGTGGGACTCCGTATAGCAAATATCTTAATTTTGATAGGAAACTTACTTCATGAAGTGTCTTTAGATTAAGTCGCTTAATTACTGTATATTGAATTCTATTTGTTAAATAAGATTCCATTAGCTTTAATGTATTTCCTCGTATACCATATGCTTCTAGTTTTTTTAACAAGATTCTGTGATCAATATAGTCAAAGGCTTGAGTCATGTCACAGAATATAGAGCATATTGGGTTTCCATTATCCATGTTATTCATTACATGTTTTAAAAAATCAAAAATAGCTCGATTTATACCCATATTTTATGTATGTATGTATGTATGTATGTATGTATGTATGTTTGTATGTATGTATGTAATGTATGCATGGATAATATCGGTTCGGATATTGTATTATTATTTATTTTATATATACATGTACAATTGTCTGTCTGTATGTCTTTTTTTTTTTTTTTTTGCTATAGTAAGCTATTGTAAGCTGTGCGGCGTCGCATGTTTCTCTGTCTGTCTCTCTCTCTCTTATAGAAAGCAAGCCAGATATTTTCATCCGGAACTTCGTTCCATCCGGGTGTCCCTTGACACCTCTCAAGTTTTTTTTTTATTCAAGATGGTCTACGGGTAAATGCATTTTTATTTAGTAAAATATAACTAGGTCTGACTATTTTAATTAAAATATAATATTACAATAAACATTCGTTAAAATAACAAGTAGGAATAATATTATCTTTTTCTTTAAAATGTGTGTTTATTTAAACAAAAGTATTTATGTAAAATACAATTATTTTACAGATGTTTTCAATGTATTTGGGAATATGTTTATTAGCCACAAGTTTCATATTCCCTCCTATCAACCCAGCTCCAATCGCACAGGACGAGACGAAGAGTGATATTCTGTATTATGAAAATGTAAACGATGGTAAAGGAAATTATAAATTCAGGTGCAAATATTTCCATTCATATTATTATTTTTTACAATAGAAATGAAAACTTTAAGTTACTAGTATAGTTTCGGTGTTACTTAATGCATAATATTGTAATTCATCAATATAAATTATCCCACAAGTAACACAATTAAGCGATGCCAATGTGATTAGGAACATCGTTTTAATAAATCACTATCACACCCCATAAAAACTGAAAATATTTTTTTTTTTTTTTTTTTTTTTTTTTTCGAAAGGGTCTATGCTAGCGGTCGGGTTAAGACCGCTCTAGCGTAATCGGACTATAACTAGCCTGGTGGCTAGTTGGTTTGATTAGAGTAAATGGGAGGGTTGGCCCTCCCTAACTTCACCCGGGTGAAGTTCTGATCGGTCGTTGGGGACAGCTACGGGTAAGCTATTTTTAGGACGGGAGGGACTCGGGTCCCCCCCGCTAAGGGGTCCGACCCCTTCCTCACTCTCTGATGAGTGAGGTTGCTCGCGCGCGGTAGCAAAAACTAGCGGCGGAGTTATCGCGATAGAGAAGCTCGTGTTATTTATGATTTCGGAACTGAGAGGGCCGTCCCTCTCCCCTTCCGCGTACGGTCGGGATGACTCGCGCGCGTAAGTCCTAATGTCGATGAGGTTCGCGGTATTGGTAGAGCTCTCTATAACAATATCGCGGTCGCGGACACTATTTTGTAGTGACACTAAGCTACTGGGATGCGAACTCGAGCTCGGGCTCGGGTTCGGTCCCGTGTTTGGGTCTGTCTGTACGTTGGTACGTGTGTCAGTGTTTGATATGGGTCCTCGGGGTAGGCGCCGGCGTCGACCCCGGTGCTTTACTAACAAACCGGGTGCGTGTGATTTGTGTTTACGTAACTGTACACAGTACGTTACGTATTTTGTGATCGGGTCTATAGGATCGGCTAAGATATGCTTAGGCCGTTTGAAGGGGTATCTAAATGTCATTGCGTCATGTTCGTAGTCCTGGGCCTTTCGAATGAGAGGGTTTGGGTGAACTTTGCTTCTATCAAAGAATCTCTCTACGAGTTCTTTGATATACGCTTTAATCGTGACTAATTCGCAGTCTCTATGCAAGTCGATGTTTCGCATGTACCAGGGGGCACCTGTTGCCATGCGCAGAAACCGGTTTTGGACTTTTTGCAATCGGTCCATCTGGTTATCACTTATTTGTGCGAAAGAGACGCACGCATAAGTGAGTATCGTTCTAATGCAAACCTTATACAAAGTAAGCTTATGTCTTAGGGACATTTTGCTTCGCGAATTTAATAGCGGATATAATTTGTAGAGTACAAATTTCGCTTTTCGTATCGTATTTGAGATGTGATTCGTGAAGGTCATCGACTTGTTTAGTACTACGCCTAAATATTTGACTTTATTAGTCTCTGGGATGATGTTACCGTGCAGGCTAATAGGACTCATATTTCTACGGGCACCATAACGTATGGTTTGGGGCACCTTTCTGTCAAATTGGATGGCGTGACTTTTGTCGGGGTTTACTTCTATTCTCCATTTGGAGAACCACTCACCGAGATCGGTGACTGACTCCTGGAGTTTTTTAGAAGCGTAGGAGGGAACCCTATGCGCGAAATAGAGGGCTGTATCGTCCGCGAACATGGCTAGTTGCACCTTAGCGTGTTTAGGGATGTCATAAGTATACAGGTTGTATAGGGAGGGCGAGAGGACCGAGCCCTGCGGGACTCCCGCCTCCATATATCTTGGCGATGACAGTGCGCCTTCCACGCGGAAATGAAATTTACGGTTTTTTAAATAATTACTTATTAACAGTACCAAACTATCGGGTATGCCCATTTGGTAAAGTTTGTACAACAGTCCGTTGTGCCAAATTTTATCAAAGGCTTTTGCAATATCAAAGAAGACGGCGCATGTCATCTTCCTGTCATTCTTATTAGAGATAATGTACTCCGTTAGGCGGTGTACCTGAGCGGGACAGCTGTGCATTTTGCGGAAGGCAAACTGCTCGTCTGGGAAGAGTTTTTTGTCGGTAATGACGTCATTGAGGCGCCTTAGAATAACTCTTTCATAGACTTTTCCGAGGGAGCTAATTAGACTGATCGGTCTGTAGCTACCAGGTGCCCTCCGGGGTTTCCCCGGTTTATGGATACCTATAACAATAGCTACTTTCCAAAAGTCTGGGAATGAACATCCTACTAAGAGGGCGTTAAAGATGTTCACAAGGAGTTGAATTAGTTCGGACGGTAACATTTTAAGTGTTTTGTTAGAAATACCGTCGAGGCCTGGGGCCTTTCTGGCATTTAAACACTTAATAATGTCTTGGACTTCCTCCGAGTCCACCGGCCTCACCCTGTCGTCAGCAGGTGGCCTCGAAAGTCGTCTTTCGACCTCACTATTCACTAAGCTAAGGTGCGTGGGATCAATCGGGAGGGTACTCGGCCGGCACTGCTGTTCTAAGTTATCGGCTAGACATTCAGCCTTGTCGATATCCTCTAGTGCGGGAGGTCGATTTAATCTGTCTAAAGGAGGCATATCGCTCTCCGTATCTCTTTTGAGGGCCCTCGCGAGCGGCCAGTAGGCCACGTGTGACGGCTCTAGATCACTGAGAAGTCGATCCCAACTCTCGGCTTTGTGTTGTTTTATTTTATATTTAACTTCCCTTTCGTAATGGCGGAGGGCTTTTCTCCACTCTTCCGACGGGTAGCGATCATAGGTGCGTTTGGCCGCATTTCTGAGTCTGATGGACTCCTTTATGTCCTCTGGGAGGGGCCAGCGAACTTTGGGGTTCGTTGACACATCCCTAGATGAATTTTCTATGGTCGCTACCAAGTGTTCGGTCAAGTGGGAGGCGGCCTCTATGGCGACCTCTTTACTATCTATTGTATCGGGAATCTTATCGAGGTGACTCGATTGAAGGACTTTAATGTTCTCCGCCAGGGATTTATAGTCAATGATCCTTCTAGTACTGGAATAATTTGGGTTAAAATTACCAAGTGTAATCATAACCGGTCTATGGTCCGAGTTAAGCTCGTGGAGAGTCTCAATAGAGATATTGAGAGAAACGTTTTTTATTAAAGCTATATCAATAGTACTAGGATCGCATATGACACCATTGATGTGTTGGTTTGTGTCATAACGAGTGGGGTCATTGGGGGCTAGAATAGCAAAATTAAAAGAATCGATTAGCCTTTGTAGTATAAGGCCATTTGTATTGTTATAAACATTTCCCCACTCGCGGTGTTTACAATTTAAGTCGCCGGCAATTAGGACGGCATTTCCTAAGTCGAAAAGCGATTGTAAATCGCTAGAAAGTAATTTTTTAGTACCTGAAAGGTACGCGCTTACTATAACAATGGGCTCATGGCCGGACATACTTAAGTGACAAATGGAACACTCCATTGTTTCTAGGGTCGGTACTTCTAAAGGAATACAATGGAGGGATTTTTTATAATAAATAATAGTACCTCCGAGTTGGGATCGAGTTCTATCATTTCTGATAATTTTATAATTTGCTATTTTTGGGCTCCTCATACTAGGTTTTAAGAACGTCTCCTGCACTAGAAGAATATCTACATTATGCCTGATGACGAAATCGCGGATTTCGTCAATGTTATTACGGATGCCGTTCGTATTGAACGACACGACGCGTAATGAGTGCGGCTTAATCCTTCCCGAAGGATCCATTAATTACCGGCGGGGGATGCCTTGATCTTTTTGATCAAGTCTGCGTGGTCTGACAACGCCATAATGCGGTCAGTTTTCGAGCCTTTAAGCTTCGCGGTGAGAATAGAGAGCTCAACCGGGTCGATTGGCTCCATTTCACTCAGAAAATCGGTGACGAACGATAGTTCCTCAGCGAATTTCGAAGTCGGAGGGGGCGTGACCTTTGGCGCCTGTGGCGCGGAGGGCGAGGCCTTTCTAGGGAAAGCGGGGAAAGCCGCTTGAGAAGGGGGCTGGGTGGGTTTGGCCCACGCCGATTTAGTGGGTAGGGGAGCAGGGACGAATCTCTGCTTTGGCGGGGCACCTCTAGTTTGAGGTGCAATTCGCCTCTTTACTTTGGGTGCTTTTTTGCACCCTCTGTAGTTGGCTGGGTGGCCCTGCGTCTTACAGAGGACACAGCTGGGAGGCTCGACCTCCTCAGCTGGGCTCTTGCGAGTGCAGTCAGAGGTGCCGTGGTCGCCCAGGCACTTGACACAGCGTGGCCGTGCTTGGCAGTTTCGCGCCGAGTGCCCGTAAAGTTGGCATCGGTGGCATTGGCCAGGGATGCCCCTTTTACGGGGAGGCTCGACGCGAATGCCGGTGATATGGCAGACGGCTCGGATATTGAAGATATCCTTGCCCTCTGGTGTCAGGGGGAGCGTTACCAGTACCATATTGTACTGGTGTTTTTTAACTGGATGGTACATCCTGTGTACCTCCGTGGCAGGGTACCCTTGGGACTGAATGTCCAAGAGTACTTCAGATGTAGACAGACACTTGTCTACACCGGTGATTACGACGCGCAACATGCGCTCGTCTTCTAATGCATAGGTGTGATAGCCTATGTTATGATTGCGTAGAAACGCAGTGAGGAGGCGGTGGTCCTCCGAAGTCTTAGTCTGGACTTTAATCCCGACTGGAGTTATAGTAACTGCGGAAGCAGGGCGAAGCTTATGTTCGCTAAGCGCCGCACTTACTAAGCTCCATTTTTCTTTCTCCTGTACAATTACAGGAGGTGGAAGTTTGGGTGTCGGGGTGGCCAGAGGGGCCTGAGAGGCCGGGAGGGCCTGAGAGGTCGGGAGGGCTTGAGAGGCTGGGAGGGCCTGAGAGGTGTTAGACACCTGAGATAGCGGCGGGGCCTGGGAGGCCGGAGGGGCCTGTGAAGGGCTATTAGCCTGCAGGGTTTTCCTGGTTTTACCGGCCTTTTTAGGGGCCGGCTTAGTGGGGGAGGAGACTGGAGAGGAAGTGCCCTCTGGGCATTTCCTCTTTTTAGTCTTTTTATATTTGACTGTAGTGAATTCACCTTCACTACGGTCAGAGTCTTGCTCCGAGCAAGACATGTCAGAATTGTCATTTCCAGAGACGGCTCCGGAAATGACGGGAATTTCTTCCGCTAAAGGGCGGGTATCTACATCCGGAGAGGCCGGAGAGTCAGCGTCGTGGTTGCGCAGAAAGCGCTCCCACTTAGTCGCGGCGTCGGGGAGCTCATGGCTCAGAAAAACCAGGAATTTCTTAATTAAAGCTTCCGCCATAATTAAGAAATTTATCCCGGTTGGGGGATTCTGCTCTCTAAAATCGAATGGTTGGGGGTACAGCCCCGCCCGGCATCCGGGAGGGGAGGTGTGTAGGGAGGAAACCCTCCTCGTGTAGTGTGCCTAACCGTGTCACGGTACTTACAGTTCCTCCGGGAGGCTGGAACGCAATCCAAAAAAGGGCACTAGCACTGGCACTAGCACTAACACTAGCGAGCACTAACACCTCGGAGCGTGAGCAGAAGGCTCACGCTAAAGACCGAAGGGACGATGCGACCGGTCGCACGCTCGTCCTGCGCGGCGGGCGCTACGCGACGGGGTGCGAGCAGAGGGCTCGCACCAAAAAAGAGACGGACGATGCGAGCGGTCGCAACGATCGTCCTACAGGGGGCGCGACGGTCGCGGTGCGGCGCGAGACACGGTACGGCACGGTAAGGGCGGTGCGGCCGTTATAGCAGGCCGGTATAGCCGATAAGGGCGGCTAGGTCTTCTTTCTTGAGCCTTGACTCTTGAAGCTTGATTCTTGAGGCTTCACCCTCTTGAATCTTGCACTTCAAGTCTTGACTCTTGAAAGCTTCTGTCTTCTTTCTTGAAAAAGATGTTGTCACTTCCGCAAGCGGTTAACACTCGCGAGAGCGGAACGGGGGGCTGCCCGCGCGAGAGCGAGAGAGCACTACACGCGCGAGCGAGACGGAACAACCGGATAGCGCACTCACTGGGAGCGAGAAACACGTGCTCGTCGGACGGAGGCCGAGAGCAGAAACTGAAAATATTTTCACAACGGATAAGTTATACAATGTTAAATCCTTGTCTGATACGCTGGTAAAGTCGCTTGACAGACAAGGACAAAATATTGGAAAGCTTATCCATTTTGTAAAATATTTTTGTTGTTAGGGGGCTTATCTAAAATTATTAGTATCTGTTTATTTACTACTTATAACTAAAATTTTACAATCACGTATTTTAAGTAACTAATAATCATGGATAAACTATTGAACGTACGTACTTTACCATAAAAATTTTCATTTCCACAATCATTTTATTATTGGTTAGGATAGGTAATTTAGTGACAGTTAATTAAAAATACATTACCGTTTGTAGGTTTGAAACAGCCGATAAAACAAAGAGAGAAGAGACTGGGCAGGTGGTGAACGCCGGTCAGCCGGACCAGTACATCGAGGTCAAAGGGTCCTACTCGTATAGATACAGCATACCGGGCGGATACGAATGGAGAACGTTCTATTACACCGCGGGCAAGGATGGATTTAATATAACTAAAATGGTAATTGATTTTTAATCGACGAAATAACTGGAGGCGGTTCTCAAGTCAACGTTTTTATTTTTTTATGTATGACGAAGGCCGATTTTAATAATTATTTTTTAACACTTATAATAAGCTCTCCTCTATGGCTACTTTTACGATACTTCTATAAGGTTCTTCTTCTTCTTCTTCTTCTTCTTCTTCTTCTTTTATGTATGGCGGCCTCAGTGAGTTGCCAATGTCAGTTCTATAAGGTTCCACAGGATTACAATAAACTCTCACACTTCGTTGATAATAATAAAGCTATCGCTATGGTTTTTTTTAACTGTCATTAATAACATGAACATTTCACAAAAATAATCGTTTACGAGATATTATTCAGCAAGAACTGCGATTGTGAGTCACACGAACACTTTCATTGTAAAATTTAGAGCATATTTATAGTAAACCTAGAAACTTCAAATTTGGTATGAGGCTAGTACATTAGCCACACACGACGGAAAAATTATCAAAATCCCTAAAAAAATATTAATTTTTTTAGACATAATTTGGAAAAACGGTAACTCACTTTTAACTTCTTTATTATTGCGGATGCCATGAAATTATGTACCTACATAAAACATTGCGATTTTTTTTTGTCCTTAATAAAACAATATACACCAACAACACACCTTGTATAGCCACCGTCTTTTGAAAGTTGGTTATAGATCATAATTAACACTTTTCTCATTTCACCAGGAAAAAGGAGGAATTCTTGGTAATGCAATTTCACCTGCTGTTCTTGCAACTCTAACAGGTTAAGAAACGTGGGAGTGGATAAAAATGACAAGATACAACAATAAATTGGAAGAAGGGCTTGGTCTTAATCTGAGACGCTGGAGTTTATCACAAAATCAAATGAGCAATAAATAGGTTTTATTTAACACAATAAATTGTTTTATTTAATCAAGAAAGTGTAGAAGTGGATTTTTTTTAATAGCGGCGACATTCTCACAAAAGTGACATTTCCTGCAGTTCTATGCAGTAGTACAATAGTACTACTTATATAGTACTACATTAAAACATAGATGATAAATATATCATCTATGTTTTAATGTAAACAAAATGTAGTAAATGTTAATATTTTATTATAACAATGGAAAATTTGGTAAAAGTTAATAAAAATAAATCAATCGATTCGAAGTTCTGCCCGAGAATTAATATATATATGTAGAGTGTACAGGAGACGTTTTGAATCGCTGAAATTACAGGTATTGGTGAGTTTATTTTGTTAAATCAAATGTAAATTGATACACGTAAAGCTGTTACAATAAGTCGCTCCCAAGCGTATTAATTGGTTTATTGAGAAAAATAATTTTGCACTTAGGTTACGTTTACAATTAATATCAATGACAAGGCGTGAAGCCTGTGGTAGAGAGCGCATAAATTAATTGATACTTTGACATGCTGTACTATGTTTGTATTGTACCCTGTAGGTTATAAACTTATAACATATAAAATTAAGTTCTATTTCAAATAAAGCATATTTTTACATTTACTTCAAATCATCATTATTAATGTAAATGCTTAATTATGGTATATTCTTAATTCAGGAAAATCTGAAACTAGTGTGAGAACAAGTCTTAGATGGACAAAGAAATAATGGAGTACTTTTCTACTCCTAGAAAAGGTAGACCCAAAAAACAGCTGTTATACATATATAACAGCTGTTTTTTGGGTCGACCTTTTCTATGCTTTATAGGAGTAGAAAAGTACTCCATTATTTCTTTGTCCTTCTAAAACAACTCTTCTCACGCTAGTTATTATAATTTCAATTATAATATTTAAATTATATATAATTTCAACTTGTGTGCTATCCTACGTTTTTTTTATATTATAGGTACAAGGAAACAGGTAACGCATATTTTTTGTAGTGATCATTTTTTATTAACAAACGATAGAAATAAATCTTTTTAGTTATAGTTATAATATATTCTAATACCATTTCATTTCATTTCCAGGCACTAATTTTAAGAATCTTACTTTCTTTATTACGAGGAGATTTGGGTTATGATGGAAGCCACGTATAATGAGGAAGTTTACCTTCCTTTTTTCTGATAAATTATAAAAATTAGAGTAAAATTAAATAAACATGTTATGAAAGAATTAGTACGTGGTAGAGCCATGCTTCGGCACGAATGGGCCGGCTCGACCGGAGAAATACCACGGGCTCACAGAAAATCGGCGTGAAACAGCGTTTGCGCTGTGTTTCGCCGAGTGAGTGAGTTTACCGGAGGCCCAATCCCCATCCCCTACCCTATTCCCTTCCCTACCCTCCCCTATTACCCTATTCCCTCTTAAAAGGCCGGCAACGCACTTGCAGCTCTTCTGATGCTGCGAGTGTCCATGGGCGACGGAAGTTGCTTTCCATCAGGTGACCCGTTTGCTCGTTTGCCCCCATATTTCATAAAAAAAAAAAAAAAAAAAGTAAAATATCTCTAGAAATAAAAAAGTATGAAATGAAACTAATTTTCTCAAATTAATTCCCCTTTTAAATTCAGCTAAAATTTTAACTATTTCTCTATTCAATTTTCTTAATTTTGAAATGAATAAAACACACTCATACAGCCGAACGTATAACCGCCTCCTTTTTTGAAAGTCGGGTAAAAAAGCCATAACTTGACACTTTGAATTATGATATACCTTGCCGATATATCAAATCATGTTTTTTCTTTACTTAATAATTTAAGGCTAATGATTAACAGTTAAATATTTTTTTTGCATATTATAATATTATTTTATAAAAAGTTAAAATGTGATAACAAAAAATGTACAGTGTTAAATAAATGATATTTAAATAAATATCCGTATTCAATTTTAAGTTTGTTAGTATTGTTAATCTGCGAAGAGAACACGCGTTTTGCAGTATCTGATAGTTTAAATAAAATATTCCTAATTTACTATTGATTTTATAGTTACATAGTAAGTTTTGACATATTATTAGGTATCCATACCTATTATTATACATGTTATCATAAGAAGTAAATAATTATACATAACTAGCTGTTCGGCTCCGCCCGCGTAAATAGAGTAAGTCTCGGGAACACTTTTTTTCACTATTTTTTCGGGATAAAAGGTAGCATACGTTTTAATCCAGAGCCTAAACTACCAAGATACCAAATTTCATCAAAATCCGTTCAGTAGTTTTTACGTGAAAGAGTAACCAACATCCATCCATCCATACATCCTGACAAACTTTCACATTTGTAATATTAGTAAGCCATACAAAAACGCTCTCTTATAATAATTAAATAACAAGTTTTTAATAGAAAAATGTTACAAGTATGGGAGATAACTATTATTTATTCTATATTATCTTTTTATGATAATTTTAACAAGCAATTCATTTTTTATCACTAACCAGAAAAATTATAGGTACTGTAATTTCTGAAGATTTTATTTTTTGTTTTCTATTAAATTATTTTTTCTTGACAGCTTTTATTATAATATCATCACATAATTTTTTTGTTTTGTTTTTTGTCTTATTACGCTTTTTTGACATTTAGCAATAAATGCTTTGTATACTGAGTTATCCTGTCTTGCTCCAATTTCTAATTTTACATTTCAATAAATACCCTTTAAAAATTTAACAAAAAATAAATCCCTGTTTCGTCAGACTACTAATTATACGAGAAATTTTATACTGTTGAATTTCAATACACATATCATACTCGCAAGATTGTAAAACAAAAATAAAATATTTTTTCATTATTAAGGCTGACCCACATTAGGCGTGCGCGATTCTCGGTGACTTGATTCTCAAACGCCCGAGAAACGCGCTCGCTTAGTTCCCAGTCTATTAGTAGTTAGTACTTTTACTCACTAGCCAGCCTTGTCCTACCCTGGCCTATAATAATATTAGGTCCTTACAATATATGAAATTGGCGTTTAGTCGTACTGGCCACTTTGATCTCAAATATTATATTTTCTTTGGTTAGGAATTCCAATTTCAAATTTATACTGCTATTTACTCATGCATTTGTGTTTCGATAACACAAATTCATTTGTTTTTTCCTCTTTTGGTTTTTTCTTTGCGTCACGCTGTTTACAAAATGGAAAACTTGAAATATCGTAATATTTTCGAGTACGAATTACACCTTGGCACTAGTGTTGCAGAAATGGCTTGATGTGTATGGCGGTGATGTCGCAAATGAAAACACAGTGCGTTTTTGGATCCAACGTTTTCGTTCTGGAAATTTCGACCTGCAGAACAAGCCCCGTGGACGGCCGGAGACCAAAGTTGATAATGAAGAATTGAAGGCTGTTGTGGAAGCGGATCCATCGCAAACCACGTCCGAGTTAGCAGCAGGTTGCGGTGTTAGTAATAAAACTGTTTTAATCCACTTGAAGCAAACTGGGAAGGTGATTATTTGACGAACGAGATACTTGAGACAAACGCGCGTTGACTGCTGCGTAACATTACTCAACCGGCACAATAATGAAAGGATTTTAAAGCGAAAATTGACCCAAAAAAAGTTACTTGTGAGCGTTTGGTGGACTAGTGCCGGTGTCGTTCACTACAGCTTTCTTAAATCTGGCCAGACGATTACGGCAGATGTCTATTGCCAGCATCTGCAAATCATGATGGAAAAGCTAGCTGCTAAATAACCGAGGTTGGCCATTTGCTCTAGGCCACTACTGCTTCAGGACAACACTAGACCACACACTGCACAACAGACGGCAACCAAATTAAAGGAGCTTCAATTGGAATATCTAAGACATCCACCGTACTCCCCGGATCTTGCTCCAACAGATTACCAGTTTTTTTCGAAATTTGGGTAACTTCTTGCGAGGGAAAATTTCAACTCCGATGGTGCAGTCCAAAACGACGTCAATGATTTTATTGATTCCTGTCCGAATGGTTCTTTTAGGAAAGGAATCATCCTTTCCTAAAAGAACCATTCATATCATAGTTAATTAACTACCTATGAAATGGCAAAAGTACATAGATAGCTATGGTTATACTTTGGTTAAATAAATATATTATGGAAAAAAATCGGCTTTAGGTATGTTCCTCCTTTACAAAACGCCACTTTCATATGAAATTATCTAATCATTATAATTTTAAATTCTCCATATTATAATAATTTATGAAGAATATCATTACTCCAATATGCACTATATTATTATTGTTCGTATCCAATATTATTATTTATTTTATATTTTATAGATGTTTTCAGTATATTTGGGAATTTGTTTATTAGTCACAAGTTGTATATTTACGCCTATTGTCCCATCTCCGATTCCACAAGACGAAGATAATACGACAGAAGACGAAATAACAAAAAGAACAATAGAGATTTATAATTATCAAAATGTAAACGATGGCTCAGGAAACTATAAATTCAGGTACTTTCAGCAAGACCTATTCAATTTATTTCAATAGATAAATTGATAACTTCTTTAACTTAGATTGTAAACATGAGTATAAATAACAATTTTCATATCTGGGTAAAAAGGTTACGGGCAATAAGCCTGTAGTTTGTTTATATTGAATTAAAAAAAAGCTTTGATTGGATTGAAAGCCTAAAATACATTAAAATAAAGTTATCATTCCACTTGTTATACAAAAAGGGCGATGTAATAGGCTACTTGACTCATTCTTAATTTCATACATCTAATTAGTATTTTCTTTAATTCCTACTTGGTTTGGGAAAACGTAATAATAAAGCGATATCACCGAAATATAAAACTACAATGTAATAAAATTAATATATAAAATAAATTAAGAAACTTATTTTTAAACGTTTTAATTTGAACTGAGACTAACACATAACGAGATCTCGTAGGATATAAACCTAAACAAATAAACGTCACTTTATACGATGCACAGATAATAATATATTTCGACCAATAGGGCGGATAGCGTTTTCACCGGTTTTTAAATAAAGTTATATAGGTTTGTAGGGATTAAAATAATATTGTATTATATTTAAAAAAGTAAAAGAAAATAATATTGTATTATATTTATTTAAACGACTGGAAAAAAATGTCTAATTTTAAATTTTAGAGTTACCTACATTCAATTAACATTTCCAGGTTTGAAACAAAAGATGGCACAAAAAAAGAGGAGACTGGGCAGGTGGTGAACCCCGGACAGCCGGACCAGTACATCGAGGTCAAAGGGTCCTACTCGTATAGGTACAGTCTGCCGGACAGGGAAGGACGGAGGACCATCTATTATACCGCCGGCAAGGGTGGCTTTAACATAACTAATTGGGTAATTGATTCTAATAATAATTATGTTCGTCGAACTACTCTACACATTTTGGTCCAAAGCGAACCAAATACGTGGTTCGATCCGTATCAAATCTAATCTAGAAATTTCATGATTATTTATAAAACTTCAAGTATATTATGTCACTTAAATAATCATCATCACCACCACCATCATCACACCATACATATTATAAGGTTTGGTAAAATCTATTACGAATACTTCGGGCACATTATCCACTGCTTAAGTAAAGACGTTTGGGCAGAAAAATAATTGTAGTAAGGCAATGTATGAAAAGTATACATGTTACACATTTCCTAGGCCATTAAACCACCGAAAATACAGAATATAGACAAGAAAAACTGTTTCCTTTATGCTTCCGAACTTTTTCTTTTACCAGGAACTTGAAGAATGGATGAGTAACGCAATTCCATATGCTGCTCTTGCATCATTAGCAGGTTAAGAATTGTGCAAGAAGTTCTTAAGAAAATGACAAGATACAACAATACTATATTAGAAGAATAGCTTTCGATGAAAGAAAAAGTCCATGATAGAGCTTGTCACAAATTCTAATCGAGTAAAAATAAATATTACGTTATACAATATATTATTATTGTTTCACTTAGTACGTATTGTGTCACCACTAACAAAATATGTGTCAATTCTTCTATGTATACAGTATCGAATAACAATAGGGGAGACGAAATTCCCTCGGTTCCTCATTTAACCGCACGACTCTAGACCGAAATGAAGCTGCATTTTTTTAAAATCTGATAACAAGAGGCGTCTTTTTGATTATATTTTCATACGGCATTCATTCCATAACTGAGATATTGACAAACACATTATAAATAGTAGGTATAACTAAGGTATTCTACTAAACGTACTATTATAATTATTCCAATATTCTTTATGACGTAGTCTATACAATATCAAAGAATTTGATATTTTAGAGTTAGCAGGTTCATCTTTGACATAATTTGTAATTATTTTTATAATAATAATTATTAAGAGAACATTCTACTTGACAAGAGATCATTTACCCTGTTAACATTCATAGATGAATATGTTTACTATAAGTATGTACACATTCTTTTTATTCTTTAAGATGTTGCACGCGGCTTCGAACGCGCAAAAGGAAATCCCGCGGAAATCCCGAACCGTACATTTTTCCGCGATAAAATCCTTTCCCGTGGT
The DNA here is from genome assembly GCA_905404095.1 of Glaucopsyche alexis. NCBI lineage: Eukaryota > Metazoa > Arthropoda > Insecta > Lepidoptera > Lycaenidae > Glaucopsyche > Glaucopsyche alexis. The sequence goes on along the minus strand of FR990052.1, from coordinate 13,013,443 downwards.
CTAATCTATACCTGTACCAAATTTCATCAAAATCGTTATATATAACATATATAACTATATTATAATATAGCCTATAGATTTAAAAGCTCTTCATCGTCTGATTATGTCAGCCTTTAGTATTTACACATTGTAGAAACAAGAATATATCGAAATCTCATTCTGGAGACTGGTTTATGTACAATTATGGAGTCTAACATAATTTTAGCGTCTGTCAAGGCGTCAATGACACCAAAGTCCTTGAATAGGTTTTTTCGTTGTGGAATGAAGTCCAGACTTGACATTCTCAAGGAACTGGATATAAAGAGTGTTGAAGGATAACTGATGTCGCAGTTTACTCAAAAATACAGCGGGAGAAAACAAAAACACAATGGTGAGTCCTGTTGTTACTTATTTAAAGTATTTACCCCAATATTCGGGTCCACCTTAGTATATAATGTGGACTATGGACAATATTAATGTGTATTAATATTGTCCATGGTGGTTACCAAGCCATAATTTAGTAAGTAGATTAGGTAAGATTTTTAATATTAATAATTTTAAATCAAATTGAACTTCCATTTCCCATTGGTAAATCCAATCCATTGTCGGTTTTTGGACAAGAAATTATTGTATATCTACTGGATGATAAATATTAATTATTAATACTCTGACACCTCTGTATTATGTAAAAGGTATTCTCACTTTTACTTTGCAGTACTGAATCAATATATTACAAAAGATATTATTAACAAATATTTTAGATTTTATGTGTTGAAGCGATAGATTGGATCTGAAAAGGTCCGGGTTGTTTATAAAAACATCCGCTTCGCCTTTTCCAATTTCGACAAAACACAGTTTTGGCCTTGACATATTATAATGTAATGACTGGTGTAGGCAAAAGGCGTGCATCTTCGCTGCGGGATCGCGATCTTCGTGATTATATCGCTGGCCACAGGAGATCAGTTACCCATCAAAAAGTTTATATTCAATAACAATGGATTAGGAAGCTATAGTTTTGAGTGAGTATGACTGTTACCATTTTTGATAATGATAATAAAAAAGCAATCGACGAAATACCTTTATTAACCTTTTGATGCGGATTCATGAGCTCTTTGAGATCTATTGGAGGTCGTTCGATAACGCAACCACTGTGGGAATACCGCCGGTGAAATGTATATAGTCCAGTCATTTAAGCTTAAATTAGGTAGGAATCTCGGAATTCAAGATACCCAGCTGTAAGTCTGTAAATACTTGTATATTGACACCCTAAAAGTTGTCTCAAAACCTACATATGGTAGGGTGTACGCAACTATTAAATTTCAAGGTCAAAGGTCACAAAAATCGGTTTTTTGCGCTTTTTTTGTAAATATCTCATTCCCTATGGGTTTTTTGGTATTTGTATTTATTATCAATATTGTAGAATACAAAATTTTCTACAAATTTTGTTAAAAAAAAATTTCATACGGTGAACCGTTTTCGAGATAGAGGGCGGAGAGCGCGCGGTCACAGCATCACTTCAGGTCAACCGGTGCCTCCGGTCGAAAACGCGTCCTATATAGTTGATGAACTATCGATAAATCAATCGATTATTATAAATATTTGTCAATTTTTATACATACATACATATAATCACGCCTTTTTCCCGTAGGGGTAGGCAGATACCACTTCTTTCCACTTGCTACGATCCTTACATACTTGTTTCGCTTCATTCATATTCATTCTTACCATCCATTCTTCCTCTTACATTCAACGTAGCGAAGCAGCTCTCCATGGGCCACTTTTCGCCTCCGCGAGGAACGAGACGTGATGGGTGGCGAACCACATCGGCGCCATTTTGGATAATTTTTATTAACTATTATATTATATTTTATCATTTTTTCCTAACCTATCCACTTTTTATTCAGTATTAATTTATTTAACAATACTAACCTGCCCATGTAGTTGCAGAATTGTTAAAGAAAATATAGGTATTATATTTGAATTTTAACCTGAATAATATTAATAACTTCTTACGTGATGAAAAAAAAAACAAATGAATTATGAATTAATCTTTTTATTAAAAAATATCATTCAAACCATTTACTTTTATTAAAAGTAAAAAAATGGAATAAAGGTTACAAAAACTACAATTTATAATTTTAATCATCTTCTTCCTCTTCATCGTCGTCTTCCGGCTGCTGGTAAATTTCAAACTGGTCTTCATTATCGTCTTCAACGACATTTGTCTCAAGTTATTCCATGATTTTGGTCAAAGGTTCCATCTGCGTTAATGTCGCTCTGATATGGTAAAGCATTGAGACAAGCTTGCCCATTACATTGGCCACAAGCTAAAGAGCATTGCAAGCCCGCTTTCCTGCATCCGCAACGCGAACCACAACCACTCTTGCAGTTGCAGAAAATTGTATTTAGCAAATCTTCTGGAGCAGGTGGTAAAATTGTCATGATAGGCTCCAGAAAATCGTTTCGCATTGCCCAACCCTATACCTGGGGTTCCAAAACATAGCCTAACCAAGTTTGAACTTGATAATATACACGTTTGAAATGTTGATGAGCAGTTGCACTTGTTGGTGGAATATTTGAAAGCTGCACAGGTTTATTAAGTTTTGTAGACTTAACGTAATGTATATAACGAAGATGATCGAGACTTTTCACAGATTTCGGAGCATTATAGATTGCCAATAAGGTTTGAGTTCCACTCTCTAATTTTAACTTCCATTTTTTACTTTTAATACAAATAAATGGTTTGAATGATATTTTTAATAAAAAGATTAATTCATAATTTATTTGTTTTTTTTTTCATCATGTAAGAAGTTATTAATATTATTCAGGTTAAAATTCAAATATAATACCTATATTTTCTTTAACAATTCTGCAACTACATGGGCAGGTTAGTATTGTTAAATAAATTAATACTGAATAAAAAGTGGATAGGTTAGGAAAAAATGATAAAATATAATATAATAGTTAATAAAAATTATCCAAAATGGCGCCGATGTGGTTCGCCACCCATCACGTCTCGTTCCTCGCGGAGGCGAAAAGTGGCCCATGGAGAGCTGCTTCGCTACGTTGAATGTAAGAGGAAGAATGGATGGTAAGAATGAATATGAATGAAGCGAAACAAGTATGTAAGGATCGTAGCAAGTGGAAAGAAGTGGTTATGGTTAATTCATAATTCATTTGTTTTTTTTTTCATCACGTAAGAAGTTATTAATATTAAACAGGTTAAAATTCAAATATAATTCCTATATTTTCTATAACAATTCTGCAATTACATGGGCAGGTAAGTGTTGTTAAATAAATTAATACTGAATAAAAAGTGGATAGGTTAGGAAAAAAATTATAAAATATAATATAATAGTTAATAAAAAATTACAAATATTTATAATCGATTCATTTATCGATAATTCATCAACTATATATGACGCGTTTTCGACCGGAGGCACGGGTTGACCTGAAGTGATGCTGTGACCGCGCGCTCTCCGCCCTCTATCTCGAAAACGGTTCACCGTATGAAAATTTTTTTTAACAAAATTTGTAGAGAATTTTGTATTCTACAATATTGATAATAAATACAAATAGCAAAAACCCATAGGGAATGAGATATTTACAAAAAAAGGGCAAAAAACGATTTTTGTAACCTTTGACCTTGAAATTTAATAGTTGCGTACACCCTACCATATGTAGGTTTTGAGATAACTTTTAGGGTGTCAATATACTAGTATTTACAGACTTACAGCTGGGTATCTCGAATTCCGAGGTGAACTTACTATAATGACTGGACCAATAGGCATAGGTTGATGCAAAATGTATATTATGATGGTTGGTGCGTAGGTACTCCACGAATTTGTTATCGGCAATACAAAAATACAAAAAACCTTTGGACACACCGGCTGCTCTCTTATTGAAAGAACTAATTGACTTATGTTCTCCTATTACTCAATGTAAATATACCCAATGCAAATTACAAATCCTTATCTGTTACACGCGACATTCACCTAAATTGAATTTGAAATAAACACCAGATTTGATAAAGATTGCGACATCAGTAGATAAATGCAATTAATCTCACTTACAAGATGTGGCTAGAAAAATAACGATATTTCATCATTTTAATTGTACGGTCATTGTGATTTGGATATTTTATACAAAGATGTATCGTTTTGTTATAAAATATGTAAAATATTTTATACAAGACTATTTTGTCTATTTATTATATTACTCGACTACGGCAAAGACAAGGAAGGCCAATGATTTTGGCATACTTGGAAGGACAATAATTATGGCTACGTATGTTTGTATGTTTCTTCTATCGTACCTAAACTACGTGACTAAACTACTGATCCGTTTTAAATTAATGAGATGTCAAATAAGTCACGGATAATATAGGCTGTATAATTTTCGTAGTAAGATTACAGTTTTTAACTTTTTTATTATTCATTCCATTTTATACTCATTCATTCATTCATTATAGATACGAAACACAAGACGGGTCGTACAGGAAAGAGGACGGCGGGATAGTACAGAACGAAAACAACGCAGCTCTGACGGTTCGTGGGGAGTATGGGTTTATAGATCCTGATGGGTTTCCCCATTACGTGCGTTACGTCGCCGACGTGAACGGCTTCCGACCGCGACTCAGCGATAACGACATACGATACAACGATAGGAGAATTATATAGAGATAATAAAGTTAATACAGAGTAATTGAGTGACGTTTTATTTAATGAGCTTCTGTTGGGCGAAGATAAATCTGTAGTTAGATGTCGGGAAATATAAGTGGTTTACCGACGCAAACGGTACAAAGGTACTAGCTGTTGCCTCGCGTTAACACAGTATCCCTCGGGAACACTGTATTTTTTCAGGACAAAAAGTAGCCTATGTTTTAATCCAGAGCCTAAACTACAAAGATACCAAATTTCATCGAAATCCGTTCAGTAGTTTTTACGTGAAAGAATAACAAACATCCATCCATACATCCTCACAATCTTTCACATTTATAATATTAGTAGGATAATAAAGTTGTTATGGAGTAATTGAGTGACATTTTATTTAATGAGCTTCTGTTGGGCGAAGATAAATCCGTAGTTAGATATTAGGGCCTCTAGTCAAGATGCATTCGATAATTTCGACGGCGAAGTTCGAAAATTATACTATGGGATTTGACATATAAGGCATCGCAATTCGCAAGCGACATGTCACTTAACGATGACATATTAAATCCCATACATTTTTTATTTCGAAGTTCGCCATCGAAATTATCGAATGCATCTTGACTAGAGGCCCTGGAAAGATAAGTGGTTTACCGACGCATACTGTATAAAGATATTTTAAAAAATCTGTACATGATTTTTGGAGCAAACTCTTTAATTCTGCTTATGTGTACTATGCATTGTTAAAATACCTAATAATCAATAGCTTTCATTATGTTTTCCTAAAATTACGGAATGGCAAGGTTTTTATGCATCAAAAATAATTCTTATGTCATTTTATAATCGCAGACAGCCATTATTAATAATGTGTTAGACATTTTATAAACTAATAAAGTGTGGGTGGAATTTTGATGATACTACTTTTTTAAACTTGTTTTTTGTAATCAAATGACGTCTCACTCTTAGGGCCAATTTACACTGCGACGATATGCGACGCGTCGGCATTTTTAGTATAGGTAGCTATTTAAAACTTTATTCTCTACACAAAAAAATACCTACACATAACACGTTTCATTACAAGAACGTTGTCTTCGATATTGACTTTAATTGACTTGGCATACTAATTGTTGCCGGGTCGCGTCGCGTCTCGTCGCATTGTGAACTAATCCTGAACTAATAAACTTGTTCGAGGAAACAGAATAGAAGTGATCAGCACGCCTTTGAGAGGAAACAGAAGGGCTACGCAATGTATGGAAAAGCATACAAACGTAATCCCCTGTTTCCTCTCCGCATAATGCCGGTAGAGTAACATTTTTTTTTCCTGAATATCTATGGATACTATTAGCATGTATCTGTGTTTTTTTCCTAAATTAATTATTAAAAGAGATATGGACGTTTTTGAATTTTTAAAAATGTTCAGATATTCCGCTGTGTTCAAACATCCAGAAAACAAATTTGACTAAATATAAAAATTAAATCCATAGGAACACAGTTCAAGCCTTTTTTTATTTTTAATGAAAAACATACTTAAATTGGTTATTTTTTGGAGAAAGAATCAGGAGACTACGTTTGTATGCTTTTCATACCTCGCGTGGCCTTGTTTCCTCTTAATATCCCCTACCTTTAAGTCGATGGAATATTAATTTAGTGCTTTATAACTTTAATTATCCAAAATGGCGGCGATGTGGTTCACCACCCATCACGTCTCGTTTCTCGCGGAGGTGAAAAGTGGACCATGGAGAGCCGCTTCGCTACGTTGCATGTAAGAGGAGGAATGGATGGTAAGAATGAAAGTGAACGAAGCGAAACGAGTATGTAAGGATCGTAGCAAGTGGCAAAAGTGGTCTCTGCCTACCCCTTTACGGGAAAAAGGCGTGATTATATGTATGTATGTATGTTTATAACTTGAGAACGTTTTTTTTATCGTCGTATTATATACGTCAATACAATATCATTTTTATAGCATTTATAATGTTATTTTTTTTTGTATTTATTATTCAAATTTAATAATACAAAATACAGTTTAGCAATTAACAAAGACATTTCCACAAAGTAGACTATAATGGTAACATCGGCAGCCGTACTAGTATTAACTGTGTCACAGCTGCCTGAGTTTTCGGCTCGAGGAACTAGGAAAAAGCCTTAAAATACAATTACAGTATGACTGTTGAACTAATACAGGTAACAAATAAATACATTCAAACATAATTGAATTAAGTTAACATAACAAAAATATTAGTAAATTCCAAGATGGTACCATGCAATATGTTGTTTGTGTGTGAATGTGTGTGTGTGTGTTTATGTGTGTTGTGTGTGTTGTGTAGTGTGTGTATATTGTATATTCCTAGGGATGTTATTATGTATATGGATTTTGTAAACATTTTTCAGTACTATTATAATCTAAAGAAACTAACCAATTTAAAATAACTCGTTTGCATTTGCTCAATGTAAGAGGATATAAAGTACTATGTTTATTCGCTGTATTGTAGAGGTGAGAGGAGATGACGTAGAATTATTAAACTAATAAAAAACCTGCGAAATATTCGTACACGTATTTTGATTATAGTAAGGGGCCATCCATAAATTACGTAACACGTTAAGGGGGAGTGAGGGGGTCGACGAAGTGTGACATTGTGTAATAAGGGGGTAGGAGGGGCCCTTATTTTTGTGACGTCACACATTTCTAAATATATTTTAATCTAAGTGTTAAGTAATACCTATGATATGATAATTATTTATAGACGTAAAGTTGTAATATGTGACGTCACATAGGGGGGGGGTCTCACAAATGTGACCAACTGTGACAAGGACGGGGGAGGGGGTCAAAAATCGTGAAATTCGTGTGACGTTATTTATGGATGGCCCCTAATAATGAAAATGTATAAAATTACTAATTAGTAAACGTCGATCGAGTCGATTCGATTTAAATTAAAAATTACTTAATAAATTATATTATCCATAATTTTATATTCTAGTTTGACTAGTTATACTGGAATTACAAACTTTTTGTTATTAATTTTTAATAAAATAAAAGTAGTCAAGATTTTTTCGCTGACTATATCTGTGAGCATACTCAAATGAGGACAAGTAGCTTTTGACATTGTCAATGAGTCAATAACGCATCGCCACAAAATCAATAAAGAATGCCAAAGCTGAAACCTTAAACTTTTGAACTGGCAGGTTGATATAATGTTAAACCTTATCACGTGTTCTGTAAAGGTGTATGCACATCGGACCGTGCTGAATGCGCTGAATAAGGCAATTAAGATATAAAAAATCTATACTAACATTATAAAGATAATATTTTTGTTTATTTGTATGTTTGTTTGTTTTTCGTATTGAATAACTACTAGACCGATTTTGATGAAATTTGACAAAGATATACTCAGAGGTTCACCGACTCCCTGCGACCTTCCTCAGGTCGTCTGCTCTGGTAGAAGACCGTCCTACGCTTTAACTTCCAGCTCGTGCTCTCCACTCGAGAATGGCCTCATCGATGATTGGTTCAACGAGCTCTATGTCCAGTCCATTGCTACTTTAACATGGTAACGCACTGTGCTATGTCGATATAGTGAGCTCCGTGGCCAAGTGGGTAGACCGTTTGGTTCGCACTCGAGAGAGTGCAGGTTCGAATCTCAGGTTGTGGCGTGTACCAATGAGACTTTTTCAGATATCAAGTACACTATACGGACGCTCTAACGGCGAAGGAAAACATTGTGAGGAAACCCGCACATGGTTGGCCCCAGACGACTTGACCAGTCATTCCTCTGGACTAGGCTAACTATGTTGTGAGAATACCGTATGTGCTTGGGCAACCATACGACCTTTTAAAAACCAACTTCCCGAAGCACTACAGTATTTCAAGAGTGGTTACTTCGCTCGAATAATACTGTACAAATCATCCATTAACGGATGAAAATGCCTTAGTTTATGTCGATAACTTTAGTTCTGCTACCTATTTGATCTGAATTTTTTAATTATCACAAAAGTTGTACTTGCGTAAGTTTTTTCGGGGCTTACGTAGCTAACACTCTGCGAGGGACAATAGGTAGTACTATCAGCTTATGTTAAGTGCAGTATCATTTGTCTCAGAAAGTACAATAAATTATTATGAATGTGAGGCAACAATTCGTGGTAGGTAGCCAACTAGCCAACACACTGTTTCATAATATTATTCCTCCTACGATCCACTTACATAACTGTACATGTTTTGGTGGTTTTGACAGAAACAGTAAACACGTGGCTGACAAAGAATGACACTAATTAATAACGTGATTAGTTATTACTTATTATTTTTTAGTAAGCTTTCTATTAGGAAGTAAGTTGTATAAGTTACACAAAGAGTTTTTGTTTAAATCGTTTTGAAATTGAAATTGTTTCTAATTATAATATTTTATATGGCTTTATATGGAAAAAATAATCAGTTATATTTTATAGCGTTCCCTGAAATTCAGCGCCTAAGTGGGTAAAATAATCGATGAAAGTTTAAAACCTAATTTCAAGCAGGTGAAGCCGCGGGCAATAATTAATGTAAGTTATCTATGTTTCCTTATTTACAATGAAATGCTACCCAAATACTGTGCACGCTTACAATGTAGTAATATTATTTTTAAGTATTCTTTGTGAATTAATTGAGAGTTTTGTAATATAAAGATTACAATGGAGTATTGACCGATAATATATTTCATAGAAGAAATAATTGTTTGTCACGTGTTTTTTTGTCTTGAAAATAAAATTTAAGAAGAAAACTATTTCTCACTATACGAAAATGTCTTAGCTATAACATCCATAAAAAATTATACCATCTCTATTATCTGTAATCACTATTGGCCACCTGTCCACAATTCGGGTGCAAAAGTCATAGAAAACTTATTTCATATATGACACCGAATCGATTAAGTAATATTTAAGTATGCCAAAGTTGATATGTAAACATTATGTAAGTATACTGATACTGTTTTCAAGGTTAAGTTGAGGTTAATAATATGCACTCAGTTTACTTCCTACATAGTAAATTCTCACGGTATATATTGCATTGAAATTTTGTTACTAATTTGGCTCAGTTCATCACAAACAAAGTCATGAAATATTCATCCAAACGTTCACTTTTTTCGGTGACCTACAATAAGGATCCTAAAATGCATTTGTACACTTACTGTGAACATTTTAACTGTGAAGCTATCTCAGCTCATGAGATGCAAGCCTGGTGAGAGATGAACGGAGGGATGGATGGACGGACGCTCAGACAAACAGACAATGATGTCCCAGTTATAGAGTCATATTTTAACATTACTACGGAATCCTAAAAATGAGTTTATAGATAGATACAACTATTTTCAATAAAAGTAGAATACAAGCCGGATAGTTGCCTCTGTTCTGAATTCGCTAAGTTAGGAATGTTTTTTGGGATACACTTGGATTATGATTGACAGTCCCTTCCCTGCAGACGTTAATTCCCTAAAAATAGTTATTGTAGGCGCACCCGTTTCGTCTATGTGAGCAAAAATCTTTCACGGTGAGACTTGGACAGGCGTTATAATTATACTGGCAAGTCTTTTTTATTTCATATTTTTATTAGCGTAGGGCGGTCCAGTATTTTTTTGGTAACTTTGTATGCATTAGAGGTAATGTTACTATGTTTCTAAGTTTCTACTGTAGAATAGTTTTTTTTTTTTTCGTAAACAGTATAGGCAAGTATCTGATCAAAAAGGATAGTCGCCCCTAGGGCTGCTCTAGGAGCAACTATCCGCACCTAAATAAACCTATACATTTCGAAACAAGTAATTTCTACATCTGTGCCAAATTTCATCAAAATCAGTCAACCAGTTTCGGAGCCTATTCAATGCAAACAAACAAACAAACTTTTGCCTCTTTATTATATTAGTTGGTATAGATGACCTAATGTATAATTTGTGTTAACAAGGTGAATATGTCATTCTAAAAAATCATAATCGAGGCCAACACCGAAAACGTCTTAATCAAATAACAGATTTGACTGTGAAATCATCCTTCAAATATAACTAAATATGATACTAACTAAATCATACAATTAAATGCTAAAAGGTTACAAAAATACACTTAATCAATAAGTTGCTTTTTTGTGGTTATTTGTCAAAGTAAATTAAAATAATTTCTTGTTTATTCAGGCCTTTACTCAACTTTAATCTTGTTTGAATATAATTATATTTTATAGTTACTTCTATAACAGGCTTCTTTTTGGTCTTTAAATTGAAAATTGTGCAACAAATTTATAAACAAGCTGTGATCTCGTTGAAGTCTTTTATTTAATGAGATAATGCGCTACGTCACAGCTACGAAGTATTTTGGTTATTATATTTGTATTTAGCACTAGCTCGTTCCCATAGCTTTATAGTTTGTTTAAATTATCTATACTAATATAATAAAGAGGAAAAGTTTGTTTGTATGTTTGTTTGTTTGCATTGAATAGGCTCCGAAACTACTAAACCGATTTTGATGAAATTTGGTACAGATATAGATTAGACCACGGGAAAGGACATAGGCTACTTTATATCGCGGCAAAATGTACGGTTGCTTCGGGATTTCCTTTTGCGCACACGAAGTCGCGTGCAACATCTAGTATTTAATAACATAGTAAGCACAAAGTTTTCAGGACTATAACGTTTTAATATAAAGCTTAAGTGAATGTTAGAACCATCTAGAATTCAATATAAATTGCAAAATTATAACCTTCCGTATACTAAGTAAGGTTAAAGACCTTTTCTGCAATTAACTATGCGGATTGCAGATACCTACATGTTTACAAAACACAGCAGCATCGTGGTATGTCAAAAATACAAGTAACCGTTGTTATAACATGGCTAGTAAATAACTTGACCTATAGGTATAACATAACAGTTGAAAACAAGTAGATACAAAACCGCCTTTAAGGTGTAGCAGATGTTGAAATGATATATTACATATCATTCCGTTCTATTGTAGTACTTTGCTATAAACGCCCAAATTTGAACCCGCGACCCCTGTCACCTTATTAGAGGTTTCACTAGCAGATGGCACAACGTAATCATGATTACGTATTTTATGCTGTAATTCTTTATTAGGTTCTTATTAATTTATGACCTACCGAATTGTGTAGGTACTTAAACAATTTATTGATGCTATTTTTGAGAAAATTCAGTATTTGAAAACAATATAATTAAAATTTTGTGATACTTTCGAGCTGTGGTCTTCGATCAGCGTAAAATAAAAAAATAGTACCTAAGTAACTTGAGTCAATTGAATAATTCTTTAGAAATAAATGTTGAAATATGATTACAAATTTATGTATTGTACTATGCAGTAAAACATATACAAGTTAGAATATTAATAGAAGCTATGTAGTTATGTACAGACAAAAAGTCGTTTAAATTTTCATGTTAATTTAAAACGTTGACCCTTCGTGACCTTAAGGTATTTATTTAACTATTAAAGTTAGAGTACAGCTAACTCTGGCCGTCAGATGTTCTAGTGACATTTAACTATACATTTGTACATACACGCCGCGATAGCTTTTGGATTGGCAATCGTTTTATGTAGGCATTTGTAATGTTTAATTTAGTAAAAACAAGCGTAGTAATTCAAGGTAAATTGGACTTCCATATAAAGCTAGGAGTGTCGATAGCATTTCAACAAATTGCTTTATTGTTTAATTATATGCAGACGCAAGACAATTAAGCCTTGTTTTAAAACTATGTACGCCAAAATTGCTACAGTAAACATCTGCAAATAATTTGAATTTTTTGACTCCGAAAGTATCCAAACATATGTAAGTGATTTGTATTACTGTAGATTGAGATTAAAATATACTTAACTATAAATTAAAAGTGACCTTTATTAAAAAAATCTAATCATAAGGTTTAATGCTTTTATAAACATTAACAGCTTACATACTTTATGGATATAAGGTATCTATAAACTACCAGTTAGAGTTAACATACTGACGGATAGACTATAGAACACTGGCAGTGGATAGATCCTACTAATATTATAAAAGTGAAAGTTTGTGAGGATGTATGGATGGATGATTGAATGAATGTATGGATAGATGTTTGTTACTTCTTCACGCAAAAACTACTAAACGGATTTGGATGAAATTTAGTATGGTAGTAGTTTAGGCTCTGTATTAAAAAATAAGCTATTTTTTTGTCGAAAAAATACAATGTTCCCGAGGGATACTAAATTTACGCGGGCGGAGCCGCTGGCAACAGCCAGTATTATAATATTAGGTAGTTTACATTAGCTTTGAGATGTCAGCAAAAAATAATAAAAGAGATACAAACTGTGGCATTTCCATTGTGAGCCCATCGCAAAGGTTTTCAAGTGTGACCCAAAAGTCTGATCGCAGAGGGCGAGTGTCGGAGGTCGCCGCACGCGTGACGTAATAACCGGTCCTCACGATTTCTATGATGGGCTCTTAATTTAGAATCTTGTCTACATTTTGCAAGCCATCAACGTTTAGTAATCGTAGTCTGTTTGCACCTATCGTATTCGCAATTGCTTTCAATGAGGGATGAATTATGAAATGCTATTGGAATCATTTTTTTCTAATGTCACTTCAATCTTCCTCTGAATACAAAATTTCTTGATAACATTCAATGTTGCAGAGAGTAGCAAGTAAATGCCAAAATATTTCAAACATATTTGCATCCATACAATACAAGAATCTATTAAAAACCTCAATTTAATTTTTCAGTATTACCTACTACAATATTATCTATATGCATTTTTCTCTTAATTAATAAAAATAGATATGGATATATCAAAATAAAAGAAATTTGAAGTTATAAAACACGTTTTCTTACTTGAAATTAATTATCAATTTATTAATTCGTTGCAGTTATTAGAAAATATTTTATACAAATGCCAAAGTTTATTGCATTCTCTATCATTTTTATTTTACATTCTAATTTGTATTTCCTAAATGTTCCTCATGATTTATTTATCAGGCAAAATTGTACTTCTATTCAAAGTGCTTCGTTATATTTTTTTTTGATAAGTAATTCAGCGCTATTTAATATTTATTACATACAAAGTAGAAGGTTTTAAATAATACTCTCTACGAAGGTTTTCTATAATACTTCCTCTGACTTTGAATAGGGAATCGGACTACATCTAAAATATTTAGTTTCATTAATATATTCAGAAATATTGAGGCATTACTACTTGGTAATTGTAAAAAAGTATATTATTTTATGTGTAGTTTACTAAATAAATACATTTTAAAAGTACCAAAAAAAAATTTTTTTTTTTTTTGGGAAATTGGTAAACAAAACCTACAACATTAGTTTACTTACATCATAATATACAAAAACATTCATTATGGTAAGTATGAACTGAAACGCACAAATATCGAAGATATTTACAAATATGTTCCTGCGGCCATATACTTCATACACCATAACCTACAAGTGACGTCACTTGTAGGTTAAGTTTAGTATGGAGCGTTTTTACGAGACTTGCGAAATTTTAAAACAAATCGCTGTACCTTTGAAAATATTGACTTTTGATATACGGTTTCTTCTGAGAAGTTACTTATATATTTTAAGAGTACTTACTATTTATTTGTGCAATAAAAAAATCAGTCCGCTTGCCTATTATGTTAAAAATTTTAGGAACTGATTAACATTATTATGATAATTCATCATGAAAAGCGCGCTAACCTTTTGAGTTGAAAAGGTCAAAAAAAAGTCACAATTTATTTTCTTGTCCATTTATAAAGTTTTTTTTTTTAATCTAGACTATAACCAATGTGACCAGTCGTAAGTGAAGTGTGAAGGTTGCGAGCAAAACTTTTATAAAACATTAAACTCATCCCGCAAACTCATCAGAAAGCTGAGCAACCTTGACCTTTCGTCGTGATTAGAAGCAATAACTTGCGGTATTAGCATAAAACGCGTGTTCCTATCCGTGAACTTTATTTATATAAGCATAAGGACAATTTTCATTAAAAAAATATGAAAATATCTTCTTTTAAATAATACTGGCCGCTAAAGGCCGTGTGGTTGATTGTCGTTCTCATAACCTTACAAGTATGTTAGATAATGTCGTTAGTACTCGCATCCACTACGGCAGAGATTCCATAATTCGATTATAGTAATTTGTTTCACCTTAACCCAAATTCTTCCATCTTCAATTATTTTTTTTTGCGGTACGAAAAAATTACTACCGACTTTGAGCTTTTAATGAACTAGTAATGACATTATAATTAGATGCAAACACTTTGTAATTTATATTCATAAAGTAGCTTAAACAGGCATTTGGAATTTTACTTGTATCGTATGTACTAACATAATAAAAGGAAAGATTTGTTTATTTGTTTCCATAGAATAAGGCTTTAACAATACTCGACTGATTTTGATGAGATTTGACATAGACATAGAGTAGACCACTTCAATCGAGATTTGTAATTTAGATTAGATAAGATTTCGAAAGAGATCTTTAACAAGTAGTCTAAGGGTCAGCTCACACCGCAATGTTACGGGGCGCTGCATTTTCGAAACAGCTATTCAAAATTGGACTTTATTCACTACAGAAAAAGATACACGTTTCATATGACATCAGTCATACACTGCTCATGCGCAATGAAGTGCGTTCCAACTTGCCATTCAAACTCTTCCAATGAAACGTGTGTCTTCTTGGGTAATAAGTAGGTAAAGTTCAATTTTGAATAGCTAACTTAAAAAATGCAGCGGCGCATCGTGTATATTTAGTTTCAATGTGAATTGACCCTTACACATTAATAGCAGCTAGTAGCCAAATATGTTTAAGCAATATGAAAAGACTGGTTCAAATTGTTGCATCAAACCGAAATAAACAACAAATTATAAGAAATAAATAGCTATTAGTTTATGCTAAATACATATTACTATTGAATCAAATGATGGGGGGAACACACATTTTACCACGTTGGAAGAGTCTCTCGTGAAAACTATTCCGTTTAAAAAAAATATATAATACAAACATCAATATTATTTTTGAAGGCCTATCCCAAATTCTCCAATCCCAATATTTTTTTTTTCTATTTTTGTGTGAAAATCTTAATGCGGTTCATGGAATACATCTACTTACAGTACATAGTGACGGATACGGACGGACAGATAGACAGACAGACCGGCAGACATACATGACGAATCTATAAGGTATCGTTTTTTGCCATTTGGCTACGGAACCCTAAAAACGCTTGCCAATTGCCATACCTACTAAATAGTCTAACCAAAAAATCAGACAGAAGCCAAGTTTATTATGTGGTATTTATTAATATGGTATTTAATAAATAAATAATTTGAACGTCTGTTGTGCACAAGTTATTTAAGTGACAAAAATGGTTCTTCAGTTTCATATTCATTGAAATATACAGATATGCTTCGGCACAAATATACTGAACCTTTAGCCAAATTGCCATCGGTAAATACGACGACATCGTAATGTCAGTTTCTTTGTATAAACCTCTTTATTCAGACATTTTTACATACTAAAATTGATTTACATTAAATAAGTTGTATCAAATATTAAACATAAAAACCGGCCAAGTGCGAATCGAACTCACGCACCGTGTGTTCCGTACAAACCTGTAATAATTTTGTTACAGCTCAAAGGTATTATAGACCTATGTATTTGATATGAATTTGGAAAGGGGTAGTAAGTTTAAAATGATGAAAAATATTTTTATTATATGATGCAACTAAAAATTTACGGTTTTCGCAATTTTTCCTTTATCTGTGCTATAAGACGTTGCTTCGTACCAAATTTCAAGATTCTGAGTTCACAGAAAGTACCCTGAAGGTTTTGATTCCCTTGCAAGTGTCGAAAATTTGCGAAAATTTGTGGCATAAACGGCTGTATCTTTTAATTGAATTGGCTTAGAAGTTTGATTTTTTCACAGCCTTAAGGGATAGTAGACGTGAGTATTTTTTACAAATTCCAGCTTGATACCTCCACGCGTTCTTGAGAAAAAGGGTCTTGACAGACAGACAAACGGACGGAAAATAAAGTGATCCTATAAGTTTCCCGTTTTTTGCTTTCGAGGTACGGAACCCTAAAAACACAAAACTTAGGAAGTAAATAACCCATTACCCAGCGCACTAGATAACCTTATTTGGATTTACCTTCGGGCCAATAACGGCCGGTAGCATTTGTTCGGCCGGTAGCATTTGTTCATCGTTAATTGATGTGACATATAAATTAAAAATAAAGCTTTCATTTAGTCTTATATTTCCGGTCTTTTAGACTTCACACGATTAAATGATGATACGAATACTAAAATATCATGATATTGTGATTAAATGACAATAAAATGCATAGTTTCGTCCACCGTTATGTAAAAAAAACATCCATTATAATATTATTATTATCTTAATGTTTCCAAACTAAAAAAACAAAATTTTTACTACTCTTAAATAGACAAAATTTTTACTACTCTCAAATAATTATGGTTAAATTAATAGGTATAGAACATAAAAAAATTCTAACAATTGTGTTCCGGCGGAACAATTACGGAATTATTACGGATTCCGTACCTCGAAAGGAAAAACGGAATCCCTATACCTATAGGATCACTTTGTTGTCCGTCCGTCCGTCTGTCTGTCAAGACCCTTTTTCTCAGGAACGCGTAGAGGTATGAAGCTAGAATTTATATCAAATACTCAAGTCTTTTGTCTCTTGGAGCTGCGAAAAAATCAAACCTCAAAGCCAACGCAATCAAAAGATACAGCCGTTTATGCCGCCCGCAAATTTTCGACACTTGCAAGTGAATCGGAACCTACAGTGTTCTTCCCGTGAACTTAAAATCTTGAAATTTGGTACGAAGCAACGTGTTATAGCACAGATAAAAGAAAAATCGCGAAAACAGTAAATTTTTAGTTATATCATAAAGTAAAAATATTTTTAACTTACTTTCCTTACCTTTCCTCATGAACGCGTAGAGGTATTAAATTGAAATTCATATCAAATACTAGGTCTATATATAATAGTTTACCGTAAGCTGTAACAAAATCACAGGTGTGTACGGAACCCTCGGTGCGCGAGTCCGACTCGCACTTGGCCGGTTTTTCTATAATATTTCGTTTTCTGCCAAGCGATCCACTTGTTTGCGCTCCATTAAAAAAAAATATACCAATTATTAATAATATTTATCTGCTGGTCTTAGGCCTTTAGAAAACTTCTTTTACTTATAATGATATTACATCCAATCAATAAAATCTTACACATTAATAAATAATAATAAGTTTTTACATAATGAGAACCCATTTGCCTTGGTTCATTATGAATAAAACGAATGAATAAATAATATTTTGCATTATAAACATTAAAATAATTTCACTTATTAGTAATTAAAAAAGCAAGTTTCGTCCTATATTTTTTTTCTCAGTTTTAGAAATATTTTTTGAGCCAAAAACTTTTGGTATTATGTTTAGCATAGGCAATACTAACATCCAATATCTATAATGTAAATTAATATAATATATCTATGGACGCTTCACACCACGTCAATCTGATCCCGTGGTAAGTTCTCTCGAAGAACTTGTGTTACGGGTACCAGACAACGGAAATATATTTAATACTTTTATACTATACACATATTTAAGATTTTTATTATATGATACACATATTTAATACACATCCATGACCCAGGAACACAGAAAAACTTTTTTTGTTCCTTCGGCGGGATTTGAACCCGCGACCCCCGGCTTGAGCACCAACACGCTCAACCAACTGAGCCACAGAGGTCGTCAAATTACAAAAAAAAAATCAAATTTCCTTTTGTATTACAATATGTATAGGTATCTATTAATGATCAAAAGCCGTAGTTTTGCCATACCGTGGGGCTAGCACGAACGATTGACACTAACGTTATCCTAACGTTATCGAGTGAAATTCGTACAGGCATTGCCATGATTTTCATACAATTCTCATTCGCTAACATTACGAATACATTGCAGTCAATTGTTCGTGCTT
Source organism: Glaucopsyche alexis (assembly GCA_905404095.1). Lineage (NCBI taxonomy): Eukaryota > Metazoa > Arthropoda > Insecta > Lepidoptera > Lycaenidae > Glaucopsyche > Glaucopsyche alexis. The sequence goes on along the minus strand of FR990052.1, from coordinate 12,994,844 downwards.
ACCCCACCAGTAATAAGAATCGCTGCAACAGTCAAAACGATGTTGTAAGCCAGTAATAGATGAAATACCTATATAAGAGGGACGTCTGAATACGTAATCATCCCACAAAGTTAGTATCCCTCGGAGAACATAGACGACACGAAGACGGAGAAATGAAATTGGTTAGTGACAGTGATAGTGTATTGAACTACGGACGTTATATACGTATATTATAAACAATACGTCATCAGTCTTACGACATCTTCGATTCCGGAGATTTGAAGAATATTCCAGAATCCGGACCCTTTTAGTTTTTGGATAATTGCGTAATTGTTTATGGTCCATTGTTCCCGCCTGGTTCGACGAGCGTCTTTAAAAACGTTGCATCGGATTTTTTTAAACTCGCATTACAGATCTTTGTGAACTTAAAGTTATATAAAATACCAACTTTTTATTTTTCATAATAGTAGCTTTGTCTTCTGCACTTGCAGTAACTACAGCACGATAGTAATTTTAATTAATTAAAGACATTTAAATTGTCATTTTTACATATTATTATTACACACGCACATCGCACAGTGTGTGTATATACTTGCAGATATTATAATATGGAATTAATAAATTAAATAACATTTCTCTAAAAACTCAAACTATTATTTCAAGATAGGTACAAAAAGTTGTTTCGTGTAACAATAATTAAAATATAATTTATTTCATGTAAACTTCCATTAAAAGTTGCGTACGTGATATTTGACGCAAGGACGATTGTAAAACAGTTTTTATCGAGCACATCATCTAGTCGGAAAACAAGCTCATCTCTGTATGTAATAAGACCTGATGTTGTCAAAATAGTCACATTTTTTTTTGTCCGAAATCCTATCCGATTGGAACCACTAGCATATCATACTAATATTATATTATGTTCAAATTTATACTACAATTACACATTATACAAAAAAACCGGCTAAGTACGAGTTGGACTCGCGCACGCGCTCGTTGGTTCCGTACAAAACGGCAAAAATTCACGTTTGTTGTATGGGAGCCCAACTAAAATATTTATTTTATTATGTTTTAAGTATTATTTACTATAGAGGTAATAAAAATACACCTTGTCTGAAAATTTCAACTCACGGTTCATTAGATACAGCCTGGTGGCAGACAGACGGACGAACGGACAGACAGACAGCGAAGTCTAAAACCTGAGGATCTGCTAATTTTATACTTATCAAGAATTTTGTTTCAGTTCGCAGTATTTGCTTTACTAGCTGTAGCGTCAGCAGCACCCCAAAACCCGCAGGATGTACAAATCGTCCGCTACGAATCAAACAACGCGGGACTAGATTCATACAATTTTGCGTGAGTCACTGTTTTAATAATAATTTAAACAATTAGTAGGTACAAAATATCAGACTATCCTACTAATATTATAAATGTGAAAGTTTGTGATGATGGATGTTTGTTCTTCTTTCACGCAAAAACTACTCAACGGATTGAGATGAAATTTAGTAAGGTAGTAGTTAAGGCCCTGGATTAAAACATAGGCTAGCCGGAGTCGCGGTAAACAGCTAGTACCTCATAAAATACGAGAACTAGACACAAGAGTAAGGAAAAGTTTTGCAGAATCGTCGAGTTCTAATTTTACTGAGTTAAATTATAGGCTTCTATTAAGTTGTAAGGCATTGGTAATATACCTACACCAGAATAGCCAGTTTTCTTCGATGGACATAAAGAAGAGGATTGAAATTAGAATTAGTCTTAGTGCTAACTTCACCAACGCGAGCGCCGTTAGTGTTAATCATTTGTCTAAATATCATGCCATCTCTGTCATTAATACAAAATACGAGACATAAAAATATGATATCTAAGCAACGATTAACTTCAACAGCCGTTGGTGAAATTAGCACAAAATGAAAAAGGTTTGAAAGTGTAAGTGAAGGATATTAGACTGAATAAGGATATAATGATACAACATTATGTAATAATGCTGACAAATTAAATACAATAAGTGTGCACAGCTCGCGACCGCTTGCTATTTCCGGGACATATACAATAGACATGACTTGAGGTAGGTGCCATGAATTGCTTCATTTCAAAGTTCGTGATATTTGAATTCCAATTACGTCCGGGGTTTCCAGCTCGAACTGTAAACGTGAATCATCTGTTTTTACATGCAAAAATATACGCTTGTTATCTACAAGCATAGATTTTACGCTTGTAGATATACTACGTCCTGTTTTTAAACTTTGGAACGTTTGGAATATTGACCCGAGTTTGCCAACTTCAAATCCTTGTTTTTTTTACTTCGGGTTGGCAACCCAAAGCTACACCAATGTAAAAACAAGTCCAAATAAAAAAAAATTAATTATATCGGATTACCCTAAGAATATTACTTAACTATAACATACAATTTTCAAAATATATGCCGATTCGCTCAAAAAATTGTTTTAGATATACACCGCCCGATAGATGGCGCTTAGTGCAATAAAAATAAAATATCGTTGTTCGACACCGTAGTAATACAATAAATATTCGCTTACGTGGCTTACCATCTTAAAGATCTCACGCTTGTGACACCTACCTTAATGTATCACAATCTTATATTTATTTAAATTCCAAATGGATAGAGGAAAGCTTATTATATCACGTCTCGTTGTTCATCCTACTAATATTATAAATGTGAATGTTTGTGAGGATGTATGGATAGATGGATGTATGGATGGATGTTGTTACTCTTTCACGCAAAAACTACTGGACGGATTTTAATGACATTTGGTATGGTAGTAGTAGCTTAGACTCTGGATTAAAATATATGCTACTTTTTATCCCGGAAAAGTAGAGTATTCTCGCGGGATACTCGATAGTATTTTTACGTGGGTGGAGCCGCTGGAACCAGCTAACAAAATATGTAAACGTTACAGATGGGAGTTATCCGATGGTAGCAAACATGAGGAACAGGGACAGTTGAAGAATCAAGGCACCGAAAACGAGAGCATAGCGGTGCAAGGACAGTACGCGTGGGTCGGGCCGGACGGCGTGCTGTACACCGTGACGTACGTCGCCGACGAGAATGGTTTCCAACCGCAGATAGAACAGGGACCGGGCGGAGCCATACCGTCGGCAGTCGTCGCCTCTCTCGTCGGATAATTAGCGATGGTCACGTCGATGTAAATAGGACAATACTGAAGAAGTATATAATATTTATATACTTATTCGTTATATTAAATTAATTTTATAAGGAAATGATTGTTTTATTTTAATTCATCCTTTATGTGCAAGGCAATCCTAATATGGAAGCAAGGCTAAGGCCGATAGATGGCGCTTAAGCATTTTAAGTAAGTAAAATTACTTGCAAGAATTAAGCAAGTACATCCCAGATGACGCCAGGGGCGTCGATACAATTTACTAAACCAAAGGGAAAATGTAACTATGTTACACTTTTTACATGCCCATCCGACGCATGGATCATTTTTCTTGTCAGACAATCAGGTGATCAGCGTACATTATCCTAACCGAACTTGGACACAAGATTTTTGTTGTTCCAATCGAGATCCAGGCTTTAGCCACTAGACCATGAAGTTTTAATCGTATACTTAAAACGAGACAATGTTGTAAATACATATATATTCGGTTTATCGAAAACGGCTGCAATTTTAATGATGTTTAGAATGCGCGCAGATTTGGGGGAGAAGAATCGATCTAGATAGGCCTTATCCCTGGAAAATTGCGCATTTTTAATATATATGTTTTTCTTTCAATATGTATGGGACTGTATTTTTCCACTAGGTTTTCACCGCCGGCTCTGATCAGACTCGAAGATAGCAAGGTTACACCGATTCGGGCAGAGCTGGGGCGTATAAAAAATAACACTGATTTGAGGAGAACATTTTACACGATAAGCCGTTAGCTTACCTGGCTCAGGGCAATGCCGTATAGGGAGCACAAATGTACTCTTCTAATTTCCATATAAGCTATCTCTCTCTTATTTCTCTATACGGCTATTTTTCCATAATTTTCCCTAATTTCCCTTTATCTCCCCTGAGCCAGGATAAGTGAAACGCATAACGTGAAATTCTTTATTTACCATAAAACAATACATAATCACACAGTTTACATAGATACTTAATAACACATAAGTTAAAGTTACAAGTATAAGAAAACCATATATTTTTCACCATTATAATCTAATTTTCTCTAAAACCATTTACATTTCTATTTACCTAAATGTTATTTACTTTAGCCACTAATTTTTCCTATGTACAACACTAATTTTCCAAGCGAAATAAGCTACGGTTAAGAAATTATAAAGAAAATAAACTCGTGACTTTAAAACAATTATTTACCACTATTCTAATGAATTTAACACTTATGTACAACACTTATATTCACTATTTTCACTCTTAAGAGTTTATGTACTATTTACTCACAGTTTTTAGAAACGTTTTAAAGCACTGATAAGTGTTCATTGTTTTTAAATTCACTTTAAAACACAGGCGAGGCCGCTGTCCTTAACACAATATATTAATAATTTCGACTTGGTATTATGTCAGTCCGATTAGCAGTTTGATAGGTATGTGTAATGTAGAATTTTTGCTTTGTTCAAAAATTCGGAATATGGTGGGTTCAAATTCCGGTCAGACAAATATTTTTGTGACTTTTTTTATTTATTTTACAGTATCCCACGGGGACACTGTACTTTTTGGGATAAAAAGTATCCCATCTTTTAATCCAGAGCTTAAACTCAATTCAGTTCAGTAAAAGTGTAACAAACATCCATCCATACACTCCTCCATCCATCCATTCATCCTCACAAACTTTCACATTTATAATAGTAGAATTGTGATAAAATATTTTGTTCTTCAAACATTAAATATTTGATGCTCTTTAGATAAAATTACTATTTCAAATATGAAATGTGCATTATCATATTATTAGAATTATTATTTGTATTAACTGGTTGCATTATTCAATTTTACGAATAACTAATAAAGCTGTATATAGGAAGACGCATCACATTGCTTTAAAAAGTCGGCGACATTAGACTGTTTCTTAAAAATGAGACTGGTTCGTATTTTTAAGTGAGCGTGATAGCAAGGATTTTTTTTTTTTAATTGTGATCGTGGTGACAAACTTTGTAATGTGAATGATTCTGTGTTCAAATTAGTTTTCACGTGACAAAATTGATCTAATTTTGGAATCCTTGTACTTCATATTATAGGAACTACTATAATATTTGTATGTCGAGTTGAGTGAGACAGTGGGGGATCTCTTCTCTTTTATTAAAAAATATAAAACATTTTTTTTTATTTAGACAATAACTTATATAATTAAGGTACTTTAACTAGTTTTTAAATCTGTATTTTTATATTAAAATGTGAACCTTTTATGTTTTTACCAATAAATATATTTAAATAATTTTAATAGTTTAGTTGAATTTAAAAAATCAAACGTGTTAGTGAAAAATAACATTTCATACGTATTTTATCTAAGAATATAAAATTTATATATTTAATTGTTATCAAATTACATAAATTAACGGACATTGAAGTATACAATACATAATATAATTATAAAAATGTAACAATACTTATATTCATAAATATCTATGTCAACTGATTTAAAAACTAGTTAAAATAACTAAATTATTATCTAAACTATATATGTCACCGTAAAATTGTAAAAACCGTTAGATTGTAAAATAACTAACGAGCTTGTAAAAATAAGTGGAATTATTAAAAACTATATATTTATAATCTAACGAAAAATAATGTGTTAAATTAAAGGCAGCTTATTTGCGTCGGAAGTCTATCAACATTTTACAATTTCACTAGTTTTATTACAATCTAACGGTTTTCACAATTTTATGGTGACAAATATATAAGTTATTGTCTAAATGAAAAAAAGAAGAATAGGAATGAAAATTGTTTTGTCTTATATTTTTTTATCTTTAATTAACTGCAGCTTCAATTTTTGCCAGATCATCGCACTCTGCCTTTTCGCTGTAGCGACCGCAGCACCCGCCACCAACCAGGAGTACGACGGTAGATACTACAAGAAGTACATCGATGCCCAGTTCCTCTGCTACGAGAGCGACAGTAAAGGCACGCCCTGTGCCGATGTTGCCACGCCATCTCGTGTTTCGTACCGTTACGCGTAAGTATTTCTTTTTTTTTTGAGTCAAAAGTTCTCTTAAGCAGCGTGCGCAAAGGCAGTCAAAATTTTCAACTTTTCCGCAATTTAGAATCATGTTTTCCGTATAGAAAAACAATCATGTTTTCGCGGAAAATTTTACTTATTTTGCAGGAGTTAAAAATCATAATCAGAATGCAAATAGTAGGCGACAGAGACAATTTTATTACCAGCAAGCATGATTATGCACCTATACTTACGCTGCTATTTGGATTTTATCAAAGGTTGAACATTGTTTTGAGTACCCATATAATTTAAATCTGCATACATCTGTATATCAGAATAATATATAATATAATATCCGTATAATCCGGATTATACAATCCGACTGCGATATACACATAAATTGCTCGTTTAAAGTATAAGATTGATTGCGGTTCCAATGTCTTGCTTAAACTCGAGAAGAGCTGGACCGATTTGGCGATATCGCTAATTTTGATCTTGAAACAATTGAAATAATTTAAGGAAAATTCAAACGGAAGAAAAAGTAGAAAAATTGCGGGAATAGTACTAAAAACGACAATTGCATTTTTATATTATACTTACTGTTCTTAGCATTTGTTACTCGACTGTCAAATATTTATAGATAGGATAAAGACGGCAAAATTAGCCACCACTCTTGTGCAGTGTGGGTAGGTGTAGAGTATTGGTGGAGGTTGTATGTGTAAGTTATAAGTTACTAGCTTTTGCGCCCGGCTCCGCCCGCGTAAATACATTATCGCGCGGGAACACTACTTTTTCTTGATAAAAATATCCTATGGCCATTCCCGGTACCCAAAGTATGTCTATACCAATTTCATAAAAATCGGTTCAGCGGTTAAAGCATGAACAGGTAACAGACAGACTGACACACTTTCGCATTTATAATATTAGTATAGATAGCTGTAATTTGTAGGCTAGGTTGTAGATATAGTGTTTAGTGTTGGAATTGTAGGTGTATGTTGGTAGGTAGGTAAGTGGTTAAGTAAGTAGGTGCAGATGGAGGTATAGATGTAGATTGTAGTTGTAGGTTTAGGTCTAGGTGATGACATCAGAATAAATAAACAGTATTTATTTATTTATTTATTGTAGTTCATACTTAAGACAGAACCGCGTCTGACGGGCCGGCTAATAATAAATAATTATAATTGTTATAATTTAAGGTATGAACAGTCTGATGGTCAAAATGTAGACGCTCGAGGTGAACTCAAGGACGAAGGGAGCGAGAATGAGTCTCTCGTGATTGTCGGATCCTACACATGGGTCGGCCCCGACGGTGTCAAATACACCTTAAAGTACGTCACTGACAAAAACGTGTACCAGCCAGAGTCAGAAGAAGACGAGGAACCACCAGGTGCGGGCGTTGACCCGTCAGTGCTAGCATCACTTGTGGGCTGATAGTTAACGAACGTAACATCGAAGTAAATAGCAAAATACTTGGAGAAGATACATTTGTTCATTAAATTAATTCAGTAAGGAAATAGGTTGTGTTATTTAATTCAAGCTGCGGTTCATTATATAAGTTTGTAATAATGTTACACCTAAGTATAGAGTTATTATTATTATACAAATACACAAAAGAGTTGTAAAGACAGCCTGCACAGCCACAGAATGTAGTATACATGCAATTGGTATACCGGTAAGAACTAATTAGTATTGTCTGGGATAAGAAACTACTTAATTGTTTTGGTTTGGTTATGAGTGTGGTGTTATTATTTTTTACCTCATCTTGCCGCCTATTGAATATTTAATCATTACCTACTATGAGAATTGGGAGGTATTTTAGATTAGCATTTGGAAATGACATATTGTATCAGTGTGAAGTATAATTTGCATGTGACTTTTAGATGGTTTTCAATCGATCGTGAATGCATTTTGCATAAGGAAAATTATAATCATAATAATAAGACAACGAACCGGTATTCTTAATCAATAAAATTTAACCAATATGCACAAAAAACGAAATGACTCAATTCATCTGTGAGCAGACCAAGTCAGACCCATCTTCTAAAATGAGACTGGTTCGTATTATTTGAAAAGGTCAAAAAATTAAAGAAATATAATGTTGTTGGATTTATTCGAAATCATTATCATAATATGTTAGGTATCTAGGTAGTTACATACGTTCTCTCTGCCGGGAATCTACTCAATGTGAAAAAGTTTAAGAACATATGATACTTATATGTTCTTAAACTTTAGCCTCGCTAGTTTCGAACTATTATTGAGCACTCATTTAACAGTCTAATATTTCTGGCATTTACAAAACCCCGTTCCCCGTAAAGGATTGCACCATTCATAAACAAAACCGGTTCCTATTGACGTAGCTACTAGATGTTGCCCGCGACTTGGTGCGTGCAAAAGGAAATTCCACGGGAACCGTCTATTTTTCCGCAATAAAAAGTAGCCTATGTCCTTCCCCGTGATCTATTCTATATCTGTACCAAATTTCATCAAAATCGGTCCAGTAATTTCCTAGCCTATTCAATACAGACAAACAAAAAAACTTTTCCTCTTTATAATATTAGTATAGATAATATCTCGAGCATTTAATGATAGATGTACGGACAACCCTTCAGGTTTTTGTACTACTAACTGTAAAGTTTGTTTTGTACTTTTAATAAATAATTTGTACTTACATTGCCTACAGCAATCTATCCGCCCTTGGCCCATGAATGTTATAATATTTAAAACAACAACTTGTAATTAATTTTATTGTGCCAACATAAGTTTTTTGGATACTTAGCAAAGTGGTGTGAAATGTTCTTAACTTTATATTATTCTTCTTTGCTTGCTACGAATACTATTATTGTTTTTCGCAATTTGCTTGGTATAAAAATAAAGTTCCTTCCTTTCCTAATGACGATCTTTAAAATACTGAACGGATTTTAATACAGTGATTCGAGAGGAAGGTTTGTATGCATAATACATCGCACCCGTATGAAGTTAGGGCGGATCGCTAATCACTAGTAGCCATATGAAAAAAAATCCGTCAAATCGATTTACAGATTTCTGCTCTATTTGCTCAATAGCGTGCCGCGTGATATATTTTTTTTGTCTCAGTTATGAATTTCAGTGATTATTTGACATATATCACTAATGCACGTAGTCTCATGTCTAATTTACTTCGATCTTTCGACATACTCGAGCGCATCGCGATTAAGATAGGGGGAAGGGAAGGAAGGGGAGGCAATTACCAACTACTAAGTGTCTATTTTGCTAATATGACTAGTTAAGCGTAACCTAAGGGTGAAGGAGAGGAACAAAGTTGCAAAAAAACGATGTACTTACAGCTCGCGCGCATTTTTTTTCGTCTTATTGTAAAGTAAGTATAAGTAAAACAGTAATAATATAATCGGATAGTTTCCGTAAACCGAAAGTGATCAAAAGTTAAGTGGGCATGGTAGGTAAAATCCGAAACTATAAGGCATAGCGGAAAATGCTAAAATCAGTTACGAGCTCGATTTTAATAAAAACTAAAACTGCATAATTATATTTTTATAAATCAATGTACCTAGCCAGGAATTGAATCAACTGGTTTTGAAAAACATTCTATATTAATTACACCATTCGATAGTGTTGCTGATAACGAACAAATTCTGGGAAGTAATACGAAACGGCAAGCTTCATTTTGAAACAAGGAGGCTACATCTATACTCTATACAGATTAACAGCTTTCCACATAATGCATCTGAAAGTATATTCGGTACTTACAATAAAATGCCATTTTTTTTGTCTGTCCGTCTATCTGTCTGTCGGTCTGTCGGTCTGTATGTTTGTTCCGGCTCATTTCCGGCTTGAAGCACTTCCAAATCGTCAGATTAAAAAAATTGTGTCCGACCGAAAGTTCGGTTTCGATTTCGGCCGAGTTTCGGCCAAAAATCAAGTTTCGGCGGTAGTTTCGGTTTCGGCCAAAAGTGGCCGAAACTTTTGCCGAAACCGAAGTTTTCGTGCACGCTCGCCTAACTTCGTTTCTTGCGGCAACGCTTTGACAACGCAACTGAATTTGAAAACATAATCCCACCAATAACATTCTGTAAAAAACTAGCCAAGTCTCGATGTAGCTGATTGTTTATCTCTAAAAAGTAATGAAATCTAGGCAAAGTCGTGCCAAGTCTAAGGTTCCTTACTGCGATTTCTTTATTATTATAGTTAATGTTATGTGACTTAGCCGTTGAACATTATTTATACGTTAATGGTCAATTTTACAAGTCAATTTTGTTTTCCAAGTGTCAATTTTCCATCGTCAATGGGTAGCGGTCTGGCGACAGATTGGTGCAATGGTGTCATGGAGCACCTGGTTTTGTACCCTTGTGTACCCTTAAACGGCCAAGTCACACAATATTAACTATAATAATAAAGAAATCGCAGTAAGGAACCTTAGACTTGGCACAACTTTGCCTAGATTTCATTACTTTTTAGAGATAAACAATCAGCTACATCGAGACTTGGCTAGTTTTTTACAGAATGTTTTTGGTGGGAATTTACTTCTTTTTGTAGAAACGTGGGCATATTTTACTAGATTCAAGTGTAATTTGCTTATTTTATTTGTGTAATGTTCGAGTAGAATAAAGTAAATCGTTCGACTATTTCTTCCTGTAAACTTGTAAGTATAAGTATAAAAGCCAGTCTAGTCTTATCCAGAGTTTTCCTTTAATTTTACATATTATATGCGTATTAAAAGCAGAAGGGGAGGCATTCGCCCAGCAGTGAAATGCTATAGGCTAGATTAAATTAGAATATGTGTCCCACTACGCTGGATTTTTGCAATGACAGTCGATTTTTTTATGTACCAATAGTAGAAGGGGGCATTACCATATCTCTAATCAGCTGAGACCAGCTGAGGATTCTTCATCAGATACTCTTCAGACCTTCGATTTTTAACATCAAATGAAGTGGCCCACCAAGTTGCATATTTTTTGTAAAGGCGGTATGTCGATCTCTAATAGTTTGGTAGGGCTCTTGTGTTTTCTAATCAGGGTCACCAGGTACTCCAGATCTTCGATTATCCTACTTTTTATAGTTTTCCCTTTATGTGGCCATTAAACCCTAACTTTGTACCAAATTTCAGCTTTCTAAGTTTATGGGAAGTACTAGTTCTATTCTGATGATCATGAGTGAGTGAGTGAGTGTCATAAATGCGAAACTTTGCTTTCGCTTAACTTCGAAACTAAATGACCTACAGACTTGAAATTTTGGATTTTAAGTATGTGATTATAGCTTACTGGATGATGAAAATTTCTGCGTTTTGGTCTTATCCAGAGGTTCTCAAACAGGGGCCTGAAAATGCGGCGAAATGGTTCCAGTAAAGGATGGTACGGAAGTGTTTGCTTCGCGCTCGACTTGGCGGGGGCACTGCCGTGCCCCCAGATTAAAATATAATTATTATTTTTTTTATATTACATTAAATAAATGATTATCACAACAAAATTAATATACCGTATTTCCATTTCATGTCCTAATTAATGCAGAATAATGGATAAAATGCACCAAATTTCAGTAGGAATTTTCTACTTGACGACGTGAGTTTCGGTTTCGGTTTCGGCCGAAACTGAAGCCATGGCCGAATATTCGGTTTCAGTTTCGGTTTCGGCCGGAAAACCAGTTTCGGTCGGACTCTATAAAAAATTGGAGTATCTGTAGGGTTCACTGAACACCCTCTATGAAAATCTGATGCGCTCGAGTAAGTATATTTTTTATTTTGCGTAGCTACCCACCCCCACCACACAAATCGTCAGATTAATATATAATTCATATGAAAGACTTGTTGGCGCATAAAATTGCCCTTCAGCATGTCTATGTCATGTTTTTTATAACTTTGCATCATGTGGACGCTTCCGCCAGTGCTAAAAGCGACAGCTCTTTTTTATAATCTAATCCCCTTCAGCCACTTTCGCGACTAACTGTTTGATAACCAGCTAGGAAAAATGAATTTTCTTCACTCTTCTGTAACCAATTACCAATAAAACTTGTTACAAAATATGTTACAAAATAATTAAAAATAAATTATTTTCTACCGATTCTAATAGGTTTCCGAGACGCTCGAGCATGTACCCTTCGAAATGTCTCCTTTAAGTTAGTCACATCTTCTTCATGTGGGGAATTAATTTTTAAGAATAAATTTTAATAAATTAGTTTTTAGAAACAACAAAAATATTTGTTAGGTAAATATCAAGTAAAATAATGAAGAATGATTTCAATATCAAACTCGATATCTAAAATATCAGAAAATGCGGTACTTATTTTGATAAAATTATTATTTTTAAACAAAAAATTAAACCGACTTCCAAAGAAAAAATGCACAAAAAAGTATGAAATAAAACTTATTTTATAAATAATTCCCCTTTTAAATTTGTCTATTTCTCTACTTAATCTTCTTAATTTTGAAGTCGCTACCAGCCCAAACGATATCCTACAGTATTTTATAGAATTACTCACGTTCATATTTGCTGGTACCGACTTCAAAATAAAGAAGATTAAGTAGAGAAATAGCCAAATTTAAAAGGGGAATTATTTATAAAATAAGTTTTATTTCATACTTTTTTGTGCATTTTTACTTTGGAAGTCGGTTTAATTTTTTGTTTAAAAATAATAATTTCACCCTTTTTAGTGATATATCTTGTTAAATTATTATTAATACGTCTTAAAATCGTCTAAAATAAACGATCGAATGTATAACTGAATACGCGCCAAGCTTCCGTTAGGTATTGTTATTAAGATGATGATGATGATTACTGTAAGTTACAAAGTGGCATATGCTTGCAGTTCTTTAAAGAATTCCGAAATTTCCTAACGCATATCTTTAAATACTGAGGAGTTCTGTTCAGTGCTTTTGGATTCAGGGTATACCTTGGTACAGCATCTTATGCTTTGGTAGCATATGCTTGTGTTACTTTAGTAAAAGTCAAAATCACTATGTGTCGATATAAATTTCCAGGAGTTCCCTCGATTCCTCATGGATCGCATCATCATGTTTCCACTTTAGTGACTAAAGGACCAATTTCGAATTAAACCCTTTACAACAACAAAACAATTTTGCAAATAGGTCCATAAACGGCAGAGTAATGTTCAAAGATCTCCGTGTTAGTGTAAAATACTTGAAGTACCTTCTTTATCATCATGTATGCTGTGATAGTGGTGGTGATGATGATGATTACTCTAATTGACAAAGTGGCATATGCTTGCAGTTCTTTAAACAACGCCAAAATCCCCAAACATGTATCTATAAGGAGTCAGGAGTTCTGTTCTGTACTTTTGGATCCAGGGTATACCTTGGAGCAAAATCTTACTTTTTGGTAGCATATACTTGGACTACTTCAGAAAAAGTCGAAATCACCATATGTGTCCATATAAATTTTGAGGAGTTCCCTCGTTTCCTCACGGATCCCATCGTCAGGTCACCAATTTTCTGAAAATGGGACCAACTTCGGATTATACCTTTTACATCAAAAAAAGAATTTTGAAAATCGGCCAACAGACGGCGGAGTTATCCGCGAACATACAAAAAAAAAAAAAAAAAATATATACAGCCGAACGTATAACCGCCTCCTTTTTTTGGAAGTCGGTTAAAAATAAAATGTATGTAATGTAATGTGAAACCGGTAAAATAAGCTTCTTCCTGACCATTTATTGCTAAAATTCCTAGGTAGGTATTTTACCTATTATATCATAATAAGATATGTGGACCTAATCAATAAAGTAATATGATATTTACCTACACCGTTCTGCAACATAATATGATCAATATTTAAAAACATAATATAAACCGACTTCCAAAGTAAAAGTAATGACATTCTTAAAAATCACTTTAAAGTATGAAATATATATTATTCTTGAAATAGTTCCCCTTTTAAATTCTTCTAAAATTTTACTATTTCTCTACTCAATTTTCTTATTTTTGAAACCGGTTTTTGGTGACAGTGGGACCAACTTGGGAGTCAACCATTTAAAATAAAAACTGAAAATGGGTCCACAAACAGCAGAGTAATCGCGTAACATATGTATATACAAAAAAACATACACACGAATTGAGAACCTCCTCCTGTGTTTTGGGAATCAAATCGGTTGAAAAGTAGCTAATAATAATAATTAACGTAATAATTAGGAGAATTATTATTATTAGAAGAAGAAGTTAGAAGACATAATATATTCCATTTTATCTCATTTGAATCTATTTTAATATCCGGTTTTACTAGACTTGAAAATCAGCTAGCAGGTGTTATGTATTGTAGAAAAGAAATAGGTAAATTTAAAAATGTTTAAATAATAATTATAAGGTAGTGGGTATTTGATTTGAAAATTAATTAATATCTATAAAAATAGTTTTGTCTGTTTAGTTTTTTTAATGTTATGCCTTAGGGAATCCAAGCATAACATCATCATAAAGTAAATTAAATCTAGAGCTACTTACCCATAAAAAATCCTATGAAATTATAAATAAATAAAAATGTAAAATAATTGACTAAACTGTAAGAGAACACTAGGCTTATAGCGATTATACGAGTAAAAACTTAAAAAGACTATTTTTTTATCATGAACCCTATCAAACTCAAAGTAGAGTTTAACTACAGTAGGGGAGAGTGGGGCTGGTACTAACAAATTTTGTAATATGGTTTATATTTTCATTAATAATAAACTTTGTTTTTTAAACCATATCATGCTTTGGTTATTTAGCTTTGATATTAGTAACAAAAACAATCAGATAAGTATTTTCAGAAACAGAGTCATCAAAATCAATAAAATCATGTGTTAATATATTTAACGGGGGATTTATGATACGGGGTATTCCCCGTATCTGGGGTAAATATACGGCGCTGGGTTAAATATTAACGTAACGGGCAATTATCAACAGGCTAAAATTCTATCAAATATTTAAATAAAAGTCATTTATATGAAATATTTTTATTTGATATGAACAAATCAGTACTTTTTATAATAAGAACTGAAAGAATATAATATGTAGATTCTTTTTTTTATGTAATGAACCAGGAAACGAGCAGACGGATCGCCTGATGGTAAGCGATTACCGCCGCCCATGGACACTCGCAACACCGGAGGAGTCACACTTGTAACTCCTCTGGTGTTGCGACTTGCGTTTCTGGTCCTTAAAATCCCCAATCCCCGCCATGGGACTCCGGTAACCTTACTCACTCGGCGAAATACAACGCAACCGACGTTCTTTCACGTCGGTTTTCTGTGAGGTCGTGGTATTTACCCGGTCGAGCCGGCCCATTGATGCTGAAGCGTGGCTCTCCCACAGACAAATCTACAATAATTAACAGTCATTGAATATTAATGTATTTTAGTCTACAAAAATTAGTACAAATACTTTTAACTAAATATGAAACAAAGTTACATAAACTTTTTAGTGTTACCAGTCATAAAGAGGTAGAATAAAATAGTATTATATTTTAAAGCTATTTATTTATCACTCACAGTTTTAAAGTTTTTAAGCCTACAAATGATAATACACAGCCTTTAAACCTTATGTATAACTAAATATAATAAATATATAACTAATCTTATAATATAAGGTCAGTTATATATTTATTATATTAAATATACCCAAAGACTCTCTGAGACTAAAAAATCTAACATATATTTTTGTAGTCTCAGAGAGTCTTTGGGTACCTTTTTTAGTTTTTTTTTTGCGTACCTATTTCAGCGTCACAATATGACAAATATCGTATTCAGTAGCAACATCTCTATATTTTCTATTTTTTTTCCAGAACTTCCTTAGCTGCCATCTGTCATAATTATATTTAAATTTAACCAGGAATAATTACAATCATTTTAATCATTCTAATAAATTTGTAATCAATGCATTCAAATACTCGTATTTTTACTTAAATCGCCCAAGTGTGTGTTGGATAAACTAAAAAATCTAAAATAAAATAAATAATAACAAAAGTAAAAACCCAACTGCAAAAAAGACAGATACCTAAGAACTGCACTAAAAAGGCTGAAACAAGATTGAGAAAACAGACTACACTTTATTATTATTTCACTTAGACTTTCAGCTCATAGTGTAGTCTGTTTTCTCAATCTTGTTACGGCCTTTTTAATGCGTTGCTTAGGTATCTGTCTTTTTTGCAGTCGGGTTTTTTATTTTTTTTTATTATTTTTTTTTATCAGTATTTTGCTCTCTTAGCTACCTGAATCTCGCATATGCTAGGGAATAATTACTTAAACAGAACAAAAAATTCGAGGCTTAAAAAAAGGTTTGACAAAGTTTCGATTTGTCACCATAGTCGTTTTCATTACCATTGATCATTAGCATAAGAGACCGGTATTATGGAGCATTACGAATAAATAAAGCTGTGTATAAAAAGACGCGTCATAGTCCCTCTGAAAGTCAACGACGTTAGACCGATTCTTAAAAATGAGACTGGTGCGTATTATCTTTTGTGCGCGGCAACAAGCGATGCTCGTGACTCTGACGAAACACTAACTTCAATAGTTTCGAAACGCAAATTATTATTTATTTCTGTGCTCAAATTAGTATTCACGCCATAAAATTGATCTAATTTTGGATATGTTAGAACTGTTATATAAAGAATATCTATTCAGCAGTGATTACTACAAGTGGTATCAATAACAATTTTGATATAGTTTACCTATTACAATTAATATTGTGTTTTGTATAGTGAACGTTAAATTATAATATTTGGATATTGAAAGTTTCTCCTTTTACAACGTATCTTTTATCTTTAACTTACTTTTCAGATCATCGCACTCTGCCTTTTCGCCGTAGCGGCCGCGGCGCCCGCCACCAACGCCCCGGAGTACGACGGTAGATACTACAACAAGAACAATGATGTCCAACTCCTCCGTTACGAGAGCGACAACATCGGCACAGGACCTTTCCGTTACTCGTAAGTACCTTCCCTTATTACCCGACTGGGTTATGTTTTTCGCGCGTATCTTGTATATAAATTCCTTTATTCGCATGTATCTTCCAAACGGTTGGATGGATTTCGACAAAGGTATCGTTAGTTTCTCAAAATAGCTAATTTAAAGAAAAAAATACAAAATGGCGGATTTTGAAGCCAAATTGTAAGTAGGTAGTTCAAAAATTTTTTGTAACCGAACCTATCGAGTACCCATTTTATTATTTTATTTTGAGCAATAGAAATTTATTTTTATATTTATTTATTGTTTTATGTGGCAGCACAAATGAACGATTTAAAGTGTGATTGCAGTTGTATTTTAATTATGTTTTTCGAATAAAGATGAATCCCAATTTTCAGTATTTTTATCAATGCAATTTGAAAACAAACTGAAAAAAGATAAATTTAACAGTTTTCTGCAAAAGTATATTAACATATTATATATAAGCACTTTTGAGACTTTTGAGATACTTACTCTACTATTAATTTATTTACTTAATGTTGGGAAAAATATTCAAAGTTTTTTATGAATGTTCTGATGATCTCAATTTTTAAAAATATAACTAGGTATAGGCTAGGTACTCATGATTTTTGAATTGTACTTTGTTAAGTTTGTCGTTTTCAAAATATACACATTATTTTGACAACATTTGAAAGTTTAGTTACAAATTGGCGGTCAAAAAAATATGAAAAATCATTATTATTTTAGGTGGGAACAAACTGACGGACAAAGGGCGGAAGCTAGGGGTGAGCTCGTAAACGAAGGCCGCGAAGACGAATCCCTCGTAATCGTCGGATCCTACGCCTGGGTCGGCCCCGACGGCGTCACCTACATCGTCAAGTACGTCGCCGACAAGGACGGATTCCAGCCTGAGATCGAGGAAGGACCAGGTGGTGCCATCCCCTCTGCTGTCCTCGCCAGCCTCGCCGGTTAAACCATCCTCAGCCTGAAATCATCCTAGTCTGCCTGATTATGTAAATAAAATTTTATTTGTTTCTTGTTTCGTCTTATTTAAATTACCTGGGTAACCGATCTTTGTTCGGAGTTCCGATAGATTTAAAAAATAAAAATAATCACGAAAACATTTATCTGACCGGAATTCGAACCCGCTAAATTTCGAATTTTTGAACAAAGCAAAAATTATTACATGTGCATTACGCATACCAAATACACCAATTGAACTAAAATAATAGAGCCAACATTATTGATATATTATTGCACGACGAAAGATGAAACATATACAGCTTAAGAATGCACAGATTCCCAGGTATAAGATCTACCTAGATCAATTTTTCTTCCCTTAAAATCCCTCCATACTAAATTTCATGGTAATACTTGCAGCCGTTGTTGAAAAATCGATCATAATAATATATTACCTACATTGCAGGAGTGCTTATCAGTGCACGTACACTGCATAAACAACAACGTATTTAAGCAGAGCACGACAGGTTCCCCACTCCCGACTCATAGACAGCCCCGGATCTACAATTTTATTTGGAGGGGCAAAAACTGAAAAGTTCCGCCCCCGTTCACTTAAACAGTAACTATAAAATAATTTGGGGGCCCCTCAGTCCAAGTGTTAAAATTCACAAGAGGGAAAAAATCGTTTGCATTTAATTTAAATGAAAGTATTTTTTTAACCGACTTCCAAAAAAGGAGGCGGTTATACGTTCGGCTGTATATATGTTTTTTTTTTTTTTTTTTTTGTATGTTCGCGGATAACTCCGCCGTCTGCTGGCCGATTTTCAAAATTCTTTTTTTGATGTAAAAGGTATAATTCGAAGTTGGTCCCATTTTCAGAAAATTGGTGACCTGATGATGGGATCCATGAAGAAACGAGGGAACTCCTCAAAATTTATATGGACACATATGGTGATTTCGACTTTTTCTGAAGTAGTCCAAGCATATGCTACCAAGAAGTAACATTTTGCTCCAAGGTATACCCTGGATCCAAAAGTACAGAACAGAACTCCTGACTCCTTATAGATACATGTTTGGGGATTTTGGCGTTGTTTAAAGAACTGCAAGCATATGCCACTTTGCCAATTAGAGTAATCATCATCATCACCACCACTATCACAGCATACATCATCACATTATGATGATAAAGAAGGTACTTCTCATAGTATTTTACACTAACACGGAGATCTTTGAACATTACTTTGCCGTTTATGGACCTATTCGCAAAATTCTTTTGTTGTTGTAAAGGGTTTAATTCGAAATTGGTATTTTAGTCACTAAAGTGGAAACGTGGTGATGCGATCCATGAGGAATCGAGGGAACTCCTCGAAATTTATATCGACACATATAGTGATTTTGACTTTTACTGAAGTAACACAAACATATGCTACCAAAGAATAAGACGTTGTACCAAGGTATACCCTGAATCTAAAAGCACTGAACAGAACTCCTCAGTCTTTAAAGATATGCGTTAAGAAATTTCGGAATTATTTAAAGAACTGCAAGCATATGCCACTTTGTAACTTACAGTAATCATCATCATCATCTTAATAACAATACCTAATGGAAGCTTGGCGCGTATTCAGTTATACATTCGATCGTTTATTTTAGACGTTTTTAAGACGTATTAATAATAACTTAACAAGATATATCACTAAAAAGGGTGAAATTATTATTTTTAAACAAAAATTAAACCGACTTCCAAAGTAAAAATACACAAAAAAGTATGAAATAAAACTTATTTTATAAATAATTCCCCTTTTAAATTTGGCTATTTCTCTACCTAATCTTCTTAATTTTGAAGTCGGTACCAGCAAATATGAACGTGAGTTCTATAAAATATTGTGGGATATCGTTTGGGCTGGTAGCGACTTCAAAATTAAGAAGATTAGGTAGAGAAATAGCCAAATTTAAAAGGGGAATTATTTATAAAATAAGTTTTATTTCATACTTTTTTGTGTATTTTTACTTTGGAAGTCGGTTTAATTTTTGTTTATTTTTTGTATAAATGGCGAAATTTTAAATGGCGAGCGAAGCGAACGAGCCGAAATGTTTCGAATATTTTGCTTGGAAGGCTCGAAACTTTGAAATTACCTATTTTTATGTCTGGAAACCTCGAAATTTTAGAAAAAATGTCTGATCAAATGAACAGCGGAGTAGCGCGAGAGTACCACGTCAAAAACACTGAATGGTAATAAATTTACATAGGAGTAGACACACATGACTATCTATAAGTTTTCTACGTCGTTCCTAAGTTTCTATGTTCATGGGCTTTATAAATGATAATATTATGATTTATTTTAATTATTATTTTATATTATGATTAAAAATCAGGCTAAATAGAATATTAATTTATGTATTTTACAATAAGATTATTCGGGGTATTAATAACGGGATATAAATCCGGCCAGGGATCAGGGCGGCTACTCTCAACACAGTCGAACTCGAACTAAGTGACAGGATCTAAGCAGTGAATTGTATTAATTTTTGAAATTATAATAATTGTACAATAATATTTATGAAATGATAAGTAGGTACTTGTTATTAGTATTTAGTGCAATAGCATTTGAATTGTTTTAAATCGTAAAGTTTCTAATTTCATAACTCTAAAGCATAATATTTTGATTCGAGTTTAATAAAATTATTGTCACGATTTGAGTGTTTTTTTTATAAATATTTATACTTTTTGCTAATAATATATACAAGATTGTCTCGTTTAAAGTACCTATAACATATACCTCCCAGCTCTAGATACATACATAAAGCAATTTTTTGCATATAAACTAGCTTCATGAAACTAGCTGATGTTAGATAATAACTCGTTAATCTAATAAAATCGCATGAAAGTCAAAATTATAATATTGAATGAAGTAAAACATGAATCCTAAAATTAAAGCTCCCAATTTGCAACAGCGCAAACACAAGTAATTTTTAAACTTAACTTGTCTGCTAGAGAAAACTAAGGCAAAAAAAGACAAGTTTAAATTGTCAATATTATATTAAACACATTGCATGTTAATGTTTACACATTGCAAACTATTATTGAGGGGGAGGGGGGAGATTCTCGTAAATATTATCTCGATAAATTCAGTTTGGTTATAGGATATTCTGTCCCGATCGCGCGCGCACGATTTGACGCATATGCGAATGATGCAACGCGTTGACCGAACCGAGATTAATTCGAAAATAGTTAAGAAAATTGGGCTCATAATGTTCATTTTACAATATAATGTATTATGTTATACTTAATTGATAATTTAACTAGTTATTACACCATATATTATAATATAAATACATAATACTAATAACATAATACTAATTAGGTAAATCAGTTACCTTAATTCAAAGTTTGATTTGTTCATCGCACGAAGCCTCTAAAACTTGAAACTAAAACTTGTCATCCCACTCGTTTTCTCATCATGACTTTCGATATTGATTTTGGCCAAATTTCATGAATCACAAATAATGATCAATAATCATAAAACAAATTCTTGATCACCTTGACATTGCGCAATAAAAGGCTCTATGCTAATATTAAAATTATTATACATTCAGATAAACAATATTTTCCTTTATGAGATATTTGTTATACGTGGGTAACACTGAAAATGTTTAGGACTGGCCAGTTAGAAATATTGCTAATGAAAAATTTTTGGAATTTAAATTTTAGAACTCTGTGGTAACATAATGAAGTATATTGCAGTCATTTTTGTAAATTGGCGGCAAATCTAAACCTCTTGTTACACGTGAAAATGAACCTAACGCGAGAGAATTTTCGGTCAATGATTTATTATGACTTTCATTGTGGGCTTACTCAACAACAAAGCTACGATAGGCTGCGATTATCATTTCTTAATGAAGCCCCATCTCGTGCCACTATTTACAATAGGTTTAATGAGTTTACGCGTGGACGTAGCAATCTCAATGATGATCCGCGTGAGGGACGTCCGTTAACAGCGACTACTGAAGATAACATCAGTTCTGTGCGACGCATGATAGAGGAAGATAAGAGAGTGACCTATCAGCAGATACGGGCAAGCCTAGGCATTGGTATGAGTCAAGTTCAAAAAATATTACACGAACATTTAGGCGTCAGGAAGCTTTGTACCAGATGGATTCCCCATACTTTAACCGACGACCAGAAACAATTATCTAAATATAAATTTAACTATCATAAGAGTCTAAATTCAAAACAATATGGCGCCTACTTGATCCTATTCTCATTTGAATCGCACTATACATATGAGTTGAATAAGCTATCGACGATGAATAGCAGTGTGCGGAAAAACCAGCAATGGTTTATGTCACATTGTATAGAATAAGTTTAATGTTTGTATTCTTAGTTTATAAATAAATAAAAAATAAATAAACACCTTCACATGGACTGGTGTCGGTGTATGCTGTATTTGACATCATCACAGGTGATGAAAGCTGGATATATTGCTACGAACCCGAAACCAAAAGACAATCAGCTCAGTGGCTGTTTCCTTTCGAGGATCGGCCAAATAAGGTAAAGAAAAGAAGAAGTCAAGGAAAAAAGATGATTGCCTCATTCTTTGGTCGGAAAGGTAATTTCGCGACAGTTGTGCTAAAAGATGGAAGGACAGTTACTGCAGACTGGTATGTCAATCGCTGTTTGCCTGTTGTCTTGGAAAAAATTCGACAGCAGCGCCCTCGAAGCAGGATCCTCCTTCACAACGACAATGCTTCAGCGCACTCCGCAAAATGGACTGTTGAATATTTGACTATGGCAGGTGTCGAGATAATGAGTCATCCGCCATACAGTCCTGACCTGGCGCCCTGCGACTTTCATTTATTCCCAAAAACTAAAGATAAAATTCGAGGTATTTGCTTTGCGAACTCTGAAGATGCGGTGAAAGCGAACGAAAATGCCATAGAAGAGACCCCTGAGGAAGAATGGGCCCACTGCTTTTCTCAGTGGTTCCATCGAATGCGACGATGTGTAGATAGGAACGGAGATTACTTCGAAAAACAATAAAAGTATTGGCAACTTTCTACATTAAGCCGTTTTTCATTTTCACTTAACAAAAAAAAAATATTTTGTATCTCAATTAATACAGAAGCTACAAAAATCAAATTATTAGACCATAATCTCATTTTTACTTTTAAAAATGCATACTTACTTATCTTGTATACCATGCTTATTGCTTGTGATATTAGTTTAAACTACTACGTACTTGAAAAAACTTTTTTTGGCAGGACAATTCTCAGAGTCGTAGTTTCGCTTTCAATTGTTTTAGCGCATTGACAACGAATAGGTCGCTGTGTATTCACGGGGGGCATCTAATGGTGTGCTTGTTGATAACAATCGTAGGAAAACACATAAAAATATCGACTATGCCATCTCAAACGTTGTGCCATCTCAGACCAATTTCACCTATAGTCATTTACACCGCTGCATTTCAAAGATTCAAAGATTTTATTAGCAACCAAGCAGTGTACATAAGATAATACAACGTGCCTTGTGCAGGCGTTTGCTTAAAATATTTTCAACCAACTAACGAACAAGAGGTAGTGGGTATAAGATTTAAATACAGATAATATATAATATATTTATTTGGTTAAAGTATTACCCTTGTTTGTTTTTCGACGTTTATACCTTAAGATTGGATTTGATAATATATTACTATATTAAAAATTAAAAGGCCTGGATTGGGTTGCACATGTTTGTGCAATTACGCAATCCAGGTCTTATAATTGTAAATACTACGCTTCTGCCAGAGCACGATGGAAATGCAAATATAAAATTATATAAACCAGGAAACGAACAGACTGATCACCTAATGGTAAGCGTTTACCGCCGCTCATGGACATACACAACACCAGAGGAGTCACACCCCAACCCTCATGTTGGGTCTCTGTATTATTACCTAGTATCTTGGGAGACCGAGATTTGCTCAGTGTTTTAGTAGAACGATAAAATAATAAAAATAAATAAATAAATAAATATGAAAGAAAAATAAATCATAAGAATCACAAAAATATTAATCTTACCGGGATTCAAACCCACCGCAAATTTCAATTCCAAACAATGCAAAAATTGTACATAAGTAGGCATATCAAGCTGCCAATCAGACTAACGTGAGTCGAAATTATTTATATCTTGTTGCACGACAAAAACAAAAACAAAACTGCGCATTTTAAGCAATATATTATATTATGTCACTGTAAAATTGTAAAAACCGATAAATTGTAATATTACTAGAGATATTGTAATATGTCGACAGATTGTCAATTAAAAAATTATTCTTACAATTTACAAGTTATTTTGCGTTATATTGTAATATTTACCGTGCCGATTGGTTAAACGGCAAGTGCCCCGCGCCACCATATTTGTTTTCTTTTTCATAATAATAATTATAAAGAAAAATAGCATGCGTAATAATTGTATGTTGAAAATTTTATTTAACAATCTGTCAACATATTGTAATATCTCTAGTAATATTACAATCTATCGGTGCTTACAATTTTACGGTGACATATATATTGCTTAAAATGCGCAGTGTCGACCTAGCTAGATCGATTTTACTCCCGCAAAACTCCCTGCATTACTAAATTTCATGATAATACTTGTAACCGTTGTCGAGATGCCGATATATATACATAATATACAAGATCGTCTCGTTTATAGTATAATATAATATGACATAAATAATTTTATGATATTTGCATAGGATCACTATTATTTTCACCTGTCACCTCGTGTTACATGTAATAATATAAGCATTGAATGAATTGAAAAATTGTTAAATTAGTAAAAACTGTTTTTTCGTAATTTGATATTATTTTAATATTTTCTTTATGCTAATGTGTAATTATCCGCGTGTAATAAAGCATTATTTCAGTACTTCGGTATTAACGTGCAACCTTTTCTATAGCTTAATTTAAAAAAATACTATTTTAACCCGGATAATAAACTGCTGAGTGTAGGTACTTCTCTTAAGTGTCCTCTAAATTTTCCTCATAAACAAATCATTGGTCTCGCTAGGCGCTCTACCGCCAGCGACATCAATCTATGGTTTTCCTCAATCAGACCTTCGCAGTCATACAAAAATTACACACATGGAAAAAGTTAAAGGTACAACCACGAATGTGGCCATCTCATATTTTTAAGTTTGTACTATATTATATTTAAATACGAGATTGCGACATAAGATACTTAACCAGTAGATGCAGTAGATGAAAGGCGCATGCGTAATTTTTTGTTCAAAAGCAGATGAAGCTCCCTTCATCCACATCATCCATGAAAAATAGATTTCATCATTCATCACATTTTCCTAAGTAAGTCATTCAGTGTCTAATAGTATACCAGATATATGTTCCACTGGGAAGGCTCATACTGAATGCCAGTCACATATTAGTATATTTAGTGATGAGTTAGGTAAGGAATTAGGTCCATATTTAAGTAGAATGTGTAACGGACAATCTTTTTCTAATTTTTGTATGCCCGGAGCCACTTACAAAGAAATAGTAAATAGGGCATTAATTAAGAAATATTGTCCTAATACAACATTAATAATTATAGTTGGGAGAAGAGGAAAATTAAACAAAAAACAAATGACAGAACTATTAGAATGTTTATTTAATATTGAAAATGTAAAAAGTATATTATTGTTTACTTTTCCTTATATAAAAATGTTGCCACAGAGTAATGTAAAAGAAAATTTATATAGACATGAGTTGAACAGCCTATTGTATAGTGCTGTGAACAATAATTGTATAGTCATAAGCGACCCACAACCACAAAAATGTCAGGTTGTGGACATAAATAACTTAAGTTTTAAATTAAGCAATATGTACAAAGATAAGTATTTCTTATCTAATTTCTGTAAAAGACATGTAGCTAGTATGCTATATAACTTTTTATTTTATTCCCAAGCCAAGAATTTGGCTTCTTCGACTACTGCTTTTATTGAGCAGAATACTAAATATAGTATTAACGAATTGGAATATGTTCCAAATATTTCTTTAAATTAGATAATAAGACAATAGAGAATGTCTCTTGCAGAAATAATTTAAGTTTTAAATGTAAAATACAAAATCCTACCAATAATGTAAAAAATCCCATTGTATTACATAATAAATCATATGTAATTAATCTGGTGCATCAAAATGTACAAGGAATGGTAGGTAAAGAACTTGAAATTGAGTTATTTTTAAAGGAATTTGACATTGATATTATTTGTATATCTGAACATTGGTTCAGACAACATGAACTCATTTTCAATTTCAATGAGCACCAGGTAGCAAGTTCGTTCAGTAGAGAAAATGCCATTAGGGGCGGCTCATTAATAATAATTAATAACAAATTGAAATTCAAAGAACGTAAAGATGTTGTGAGTCTCTCCACCGAACGAATAATTGAAGTAGCCTGCATAGAGTTGAGTCAACTTATTATTGTAAGCGTATACAGGCCTCCATCAGGGTTATACGATTCCTTTGAACAAACTTTGGAACAAGTATTGACTAAAATATGTGCATCTAATAAAAAGGTTATAGTATGTGGTGATTTTAACATTAATTTATTAGACTTGAACTCCACTACCATTAGATTCACATCTTTGTTAAAATCGTATAATCTTTTTAATCTGTTTCATGAACCGACAAGAGTGTGTGATACAACGGCCACTTGTATTGATAATATATTTACTAATATTACTCCAAGTAAAAAGGAAATAATTAATAAGCTCAGCTCTGATCACCGAGGACAGTTAGCTTCTTTTAATGTCATTTGTGACAGTAACATCAAGGACAAGCATGTGTTTGTTCCTGTGAATACAAAACGTATTGAGAAATTTAGAAGTAACTTAAATTCAAAAATTCAATTGTTAGATGGGTCAAATAGCACAGATGAAGCTTTTAACAAATTATTTAAGATAATAAGAACCCAATTTGATTCGATATTTACTTCTAAAACTGTTAGTTTTAAAAATAGAAAAAGCAACTTTATTAAATGGGCAACTGCAGGAATTATAATAAGCAGGCAAAGATTATATGAATTATATGAACAGAAACATATTAACAATAGTGAAACCTTTAAAACATATGTTAGAAATTATTCAAAAACTTTTAAAAGAGTATGTAAAGCCGCTAAGGCTCTTTATATAAAGAATAAGATTAAAAATTCTAACAATAAAATTAAAACTACATGGAAGGTGATAGCTAGTGAGACTGGAAACGTCACCTGTCGTAGCTCCGATTTTGAACTTTTTTTTGAAAATAAAAAGATAACCACTGACCTAGAAGTTGCGACGGTCTTCGAAAAATTTTTTGCTGACATTCCGGTCTCAACTACAAAAAATTTAAATTCATCACCTGCAGTTGCTGAAAAACTACTCAGAGACAATGTAAAGGAATGTGATGTCAATTTTAAGTTTAAAGAAATTGACTCCAGAGACATTATTAACACATTTAAGTTGTTGAATATTAAAAACACTGCTGATCTCTGGGAAATGTCTACAAAAATTATTAAATCAATAATTGACATCGTAGCTCCTTATCTAGCGATGGTTTTCAATGATTGTATAAAAAGTGGTGTTTTCCCTGACTTAATGAAGCATAGCAAGGTTATACCTTTATTCAAAGCTGGAAATAAATCTGATCCGACAAATTACAGGCCTATATCGATCCTACCGACTTTTAGTAAAATAATTGAAAGAATAATTTTAAGACAGTTACTAGTACATTTTAATTCGAATAATTTATTACACAATAATCAATACGGTTTTACCAAGGGTCGATCCACTACGGATGCTGGTATAGGTCTTCTTTGTAGAATCTTTGAAGCTTGGGAGGGGTCGCAGGATGCATTAGGTGTATTTTGCGACCTTTCCAAGGCATTTGATTGTGTTGAGCATGCTACATTGATCAGAAAATTGCACCACTATGGTATACGGGACTCTTCACTCGACCTTTTGAGTTCTTACCTTAAAAATAGAACTCAAAGGGTAGAAATAAATAGTAAAAGGTCTACTGGGACCAAAATAGAATTAGGTGTCCCACAGGGATCCATTTTAGGCCCATTTCTTTTTCTCGTCTATATAAATGACTTACCTTATCTAATTAAAGATAATGATAATGAGATAGTACTTTTTGCCGATGACACTTCACTCATTTTTAATGTGAAGCGACAACAGTCAAATTACGACGAGGTAAATAGTGCTCTCTCTAAAATAGTACATTGGTTTAATGTTAATAATTTACTTTTAAATTCAAATAAAACAAAATGTTTAAAGTTTACTTTGCCCAATGTTAGGCAAGTTCAAACCAATATACTATTAAATGACGAGAAAATGAACTTAGTGGACACCACTGTATTTTTAGGTATAACACTAGATAGTAAATTACAGTGGGGTCCTCATGTTGCGAATCTTGCAGATAGACTCAGTTCTGCAGCATATGCAGTCAGAAAAATTAGGGAAATTTCTGACGAAGAAACGGCGCGACTTGTTTATTTTAGTTATTTTCACAGTAGAATGTCTTACGGCATTCTTTTATGGGGAAATGCCGCCGACATCAATACAATATTTGTGCTGCAGAAGCGAGCAATACGTTCTATTTACAAAATGTCCTGCTTTGAATCTCTGAGAGAAAAGTTTAAAGAAATAGGAATTCTGACCGTCGCTTCTCAATACATTTTAGACAATGTGTTGTATGTTAGAAAAAATTTAAATATGTTCAATACGAAAAGTAATAATCATTGCATGAACACTAGAAATAAACACAAATTAGACATTCCGGTGATCAGACTAAGTAAAGTTAGTAAATCTTTTAAAGGTCAATGTATACGCCTATACAATAGAATCCCAGAAAACGTTCAAAGTCTGTCTATTAATAAATTTAAAAAAGTAGTTAAAGAACGTTTGTGTGCTAAAGGTTATTATAAAGTCAGTGATTTCATTAACGATTGCACACCTTGGGAATAAGATGGCCCCATGCGAGGCTGCTTTTATGTACTTAAGTATGTTTTATGTACTTATAACTAATGTTATATAGATTAAGTTACAACATTGTAAAAATATTTTTTGAAAAGAACAATTTTCCCATCTTTTTTGCTAAAAGGTGGCCCCGTGCGAGTTTCTTACGCCGGTTCTTCTCGCCGGGCTAGTTTCCGAACCGGTGGTAGGCATCATGTAGGACAATTCTATAAGCGTTATATTATAACCTACATGGAAATAAAAATTTTGAGTTTGAGTTTGAGTTTTTGCATTAGGACTGTTTAAAATATTGAAACGAAAGATTTCAAAACTCAAGATAGGTTATGACAGAGCAAATCTTCATACATGAAAAAGTTACTTCTTCAATCAAGTAATCTTGGTTTTCACGATACGTCAAATGTCAGCCATCTTGTTTTCAACATACTTCGAATGTCAAAATTGCCCAAAAATCTTAAAAGTGGTGCCATTTGACTGGAGATACGTTTTGCCTCAACATGACGTCTCGTCTATAATATATACGTCTATGATTGAAACACCAAGAAAGTGACTGCAACGACGACTGCAGACGTGGTTGGCGGTTGCATACGTCGTGCGCACGATTCAACGGCGCCAAAGAATATATATGATGGCGCTGTTATGCGATTTTATTTTTTAATCTTATGAGTTATTAGCAGAACTTAGCAGCATGGAAAGTTTCAAGTTCTATCTAAATACCAGGGGTTGAAAAGGGCTTCCTTTACTGGGTCGGAGAAGATAGTGCCACGTAATGCGCCTCACTCATCGTACAGCCTGCAAATTCAACAGCCTGTCAATAGTGTCAATTAATTATTATCAATGGTATTAATCATTTTTACTTTTGCCTACTAAGTCCACTTTAATTTGACACTATTGACAGGCTGCTGGATTTGCGGGCTGGACAGTAAGTATGGTGTTGAAGTTTATCTTACACCTCTGATGAGAATAGCTTTCAGGCAGCAATCGAACAAGGCCATGGAAGTATGGCACCAAGAACTAGCATCCATTTTAGATGAAATAGATTTTAAACACACAAGTTTAAAAAAAAAAGTGTTAAATAAAGATCGTAAAATATTAAAAACATGACGCCTCTAACGGCCGGTTTCAATAACCTATCTACCAATAACTATTTGTTAAAAACATCACAATTGATATCATTTGCCGGTTTTTTGCGATACAAATGTGATGTTTTTAACAAATAGTTATTGGTAGATAGTTATTGAAACGGGCCGTATGAAAATATAAGCAATTCACAGATAAGCTTATAAGCTTACTAGAATATATCACCTGCAACTTCGTGTGAGCAAAGGGAAATCGTAACTGTATATTTTCCCACAATAAAGAGTATATGTCTTTCCCCGTGGTCTTCTCTATATCTATGCCAAATTTCATCAAAATCGGTCCAGTACTTTTGGAGCCTTTTCAATTCAAACAAACGAATCTTTCCTCTTTGTAATCTACTATACATACTTAATATTAAAGAGAGGAAAGGTTTTGTTTACCGTTTTATCATAATAATCAATGTATTGTGGTAAAACAGACATTATCTGGTAAATGCGCTTACAAATAAGTAAACCTTTTATCTTCTTATACTTCTTATACTTAAATTGTTTTCACTTAAACAACAGAATCAATGGCACAATCTGACATCTTCACTTTTCTAATGTTATTTTTGGGAATCGGACTTATCGGGGTCTTATATTTTCTGTTGATAATATGATGAATTTATAATTATTATCCATACAATTAGAGCTTCTGGAATCATAGTCCTTCTGAATAATTGCATAAATAGCAATACCATGTACCTAGATCATACTTGGTATTGCTATAATTATTACGCTCTCCGAATATGCACTCACTTTTTCTAAATGACGATTAAGAAAATATTTAATATTAATTAGGCTTAGAGCTTCGATCTAAGTATATGATTTTTTTAAGTAATATGCTTATGAGTTTTGTGAATAGGCATCATAAGGTATGACGTGATTTTCTAAAAAACTATCACGTATGGTTATTTGTATGACTGTTTACTGCATCGTTATTTCGTTATTATACAATACTAGTTACTTAGAATTTAGATAAAGTATTTGTGTGTAGTAATTCGAATTATACGTTTACTTATTGAACGATTTTTTTATATTTATAAAGTCTAAAGATTACCTAAACAATAAAAAAAAAACATTAGAATATTGAATTAAATACTTATACAATTTTTTACTTTTTCACAGCGGGCGAACAACGAGTTAAATATTTTAATGGACAATGACTATGTTTCATCTCTAATAGGCTTGAAATATAATTACATATGGACGTCTATTATTAATCGCCAGAAATATTTAAATGTTACCTTTGCGCAAAGTACAGTCGGCTATAATAAACGCTTGAAAACAATTATAGAGTGCTCGTGCAAACGATATGGTTGCTGAATTATTCTTTAAGCAACTTACAATTATCATATTGATATAATAATTAATAATACACTTTTTGTTTGTACGTTTCTTTTTTTTTTATTTAAATTAATTACATTTCCGACTTCCAATTTTTTTTTGTGTTAGAGGATATAATTGAAAGAACAATGTATTTTTTCTAAATGTTGGAGTACGCTCTCGTATCTCGTATGTATTATATTACTAGCTTTTTCCCGCGGCTCCGCCCGCGTAAATAACTTATACCACGGGAACTTTTCACGGGAACACGGGAAAATTTTCAGGATAAAAAGTAGTCCATGTGTTAATCCAGAGATCAAACTAATACCATAACAAGTTTCATCATAATCTGTTCAATAGTTTTTGCGTGAACGAGTAAGAAATATTAATCCATCCATCCATCCTCACAAATTTTCGTAGGATAATCTATATAAATACAAGGCAGAGCTGATTGACTGATGTATAAACGCACAGGCCAATCCCATTTAATTGAAATCCACTAAGGAAGGATTTTTCAAAATTCAACCCGCATGGGTGTACGAAAACGAAATAAATGAAAGTTTAAAATCTAATTTCACGCGGGTGAAGCCGCAGACAATTAACGCTAGTATGTTATAATATGTAATTGAATACCTACTTCAAGTAAAACACTTTTTAAGACTAATAACGGTGTGAAAAATAGTACCTAATTGACCAAACATAACATAAAGTTAATTAAACAAAATTTCGCTGAGTGTACTTCTCTTACATGTCCTCTAACCTTTCACATCAGACCTTCACCATCATACAGATTTGACACAAAACTTTGGAATAGGTTAAAAGTACGACAATGTATGTTGCAATGCAATATTTAGAAAAGTATAAAGCACGCTTCAAGTTCAATTAATATACATAGAAGTTGAAGACGTTATCGATTCAAAATGAAATTGGTTAGTGTTGTATCCAATAAATAATAATAGTGTACAAACATATTGAAATAAGTGTTTAAATAAAAAAATTAAATGCACTTTGTGCCCGATAATGTATTTTTACCATACAGTGTACCTAGATTGTGTGCTCTTTTGAAACCAGTGAAATTATTTTGTGGGATACGTTGTGAGATCTTTAATCTCCATGGCGTCAGACTAGTATCGTCAATTGACTAGTTGCTAGAAAGTTCCGTGAAAATAATTACTTCTTATTAGGACAAGTACTCATGCGGAACAAGCTTTAGTTATGGGATGAACGAGAGAGAAAGAACAGACATCTTAATTAAACAATGGAGACCGACAACTTTTTATCACAAAAGTAAAATTGGGAAATTATATTTTATCTTTTTCTTTTACAGTTTGTGGTTCTAGTTTTCGTGGGTCTGGCGTCTGCTGCCCAAATCAGAAATCAAAGGGCGAGCATTAATCCTAAGGATGTCCAAATTTTGAGATATAACACCGACAACATCGGTTTAGATGGCTACAAATACGAGTGAGTACCTCTTTTATACGCTTTTTATTAGCTTCACTATGTTTGTTTGTTTGTAACCGACTCCTTTGGGCGTGATTTTGACTCAATTTAAACAATCAGACTTCATTTAAACGTTGTAGATTTATCGAGGACCGATGACAATACACTAATTTGATAAGATTATCCTGATCAGGATCGCCAGGATTAAATAATTACAAAAAAATGTTTAAATTGCAATATTTTTAGATTACATTACTGAATTGTCATATTTTGTCAACTGTCAATATTCAACATCACACCACAACAGTTTTTTTAATAAGGTATAGCCATGGTATAGCATTAAAACAATACCAATGCCTAGTTTAAAAATTAGATATAGTTTTTAGTTCGAAGTCTTTTAAGCGTGTTTTTTAGTCTTTTAAGCCACCGTATATTTATTGTTTTTTTTTTCCTTACCAGGCTTGTAACATCTATGTATGTATCGTCTTGTAACATCTAGTATGTTATTATCTACAAGGCCCAGTACAGTAATTTAATAAATGGCCTAACAGTTAGATAGCCAAACTATGAGGCCGATTTTGATTCAAATTTCGCACGAATATAGAGTGCCCATGGGAAAGGATATATTTGAAGGGAGCTATACGGCTAATGCGGGATTTACTTATGCGTACAAAGTTGCGGGAAATATCTAGTCTATACTAGTAGTATTATAAAGAGGAAAAGTTTGTTTGTTTGCATTGAATAGGCTCCGAAACTACTGGACCGATTTTGATAAAATTTGGCACAGATATAGAGTAGACCACGGGGAAGAACATAGGCTACTTTTTATTGCTGCAAAATGGACGGTTTCTGCTAAATTAACCTTTGCGTGCACGAAGTCGCGGGAAACATCTAGTTTTTTAATATTAATATTAATAAGTGGTTATAAAATTGTAAATTATTGCACACTAACATCTTGACTAAGGTGGATTTGTATTCTTTCAGTTTCGAACTTAGTGATGGAACAAAACGCGAGGAACAAGCTGAGCTGAGGAACGCTGGTACTGATGACGAAGCTATAGCTGTAAAGGGCTCCTACAGCTGGGTTGGACCAGACGGTGTCAAATATACAGTCACTTACACCGCAGATGAGAACGGTTTCCAACCAACCATCGAACAAGAGGGTCCTGGAAGTATACCGGCGGGAGTAGTCGCTTCCCTCGTAGGATAAGATTTAAATATATGATTGTTTGGTTAAAGTATTACCGTTGTTTGATTTTTGTCGTTGGATTTGATAAAATATTACTATATAATAATAATATCTATGGAATTTGAAATAATTATGTGCAAGTGCAACCCAATCCAGACGTTTTAATTAGAAAGCTGGCAGTAGCGCCGTACTTATTTTCACCCTAATGGTAACCAATTACCAACGCTTTTAGACACTCGCAACACCAGAGGAGTTACACTTGTAACTCCTCTGGTGTTGCTTGTTGGTCCACTTGCGTTCCTGGTCCTTTGGGCCTCCTATTGTTACATAATATGTGATATACCACCGTAGTAATAATATTATGGTTTTTGCATAGGAATAGTATTATTTTCATTTGTTACGCCGTGTTTCATCAATTAATATTATAAAGGTCCGGACGCACTAGGCGGAACTGAACTTCAGCGGAACTGAGCGACACGTTTTGGTAAGTCGCACTTGAACTGCAGCGGCGCTACAAAAATATATTCAGTAGCTAGGCAACCTCCGAGCAAGATGGACGAATGGACGATTGAAATTTAAAAGGTTTTTTAAATAAATATTATGTACCTACATACCTACAATCTAAATAATTTACATACGACCTCCGTGACTCAGTGGTGAGCGGAGTGGCGCTTTAACCGGAGGTCGTGGGTTCGAATCCCGCCAGGGAACAAAAAAGTTTTCTGTGTTCCTGGGTCATGGATGTGTATTAAATGTGTGATTATATAATAAAAATCTTATATATAATATGTAAAGTATAAAAAGTATTAAATATATTTCCGTTGTCTGGTACCCGTAACACAAGTTCTTCGGATATTTACCACGGGGCCAGACTGACGTGGTGTGAAGCGTCCATAGATATTATTATTATTATTATTATTTTCACTATGAAACCAATTAACATTGGAGAGGTCGACGTTCATCCATCCACAGGAAAAAGAAATAAAAAAAATTATTTACCATTTATTCCCATTTATTGAACTATTTAATAATAATATCTATCTATGGACGCTTTTACACCACGTCAATCTGGTCCCGTGGTAAGTTCTCGAAGAACTTGTGATACGGGTACCAGACAACGGAAATATATTTAATACTTTTATACTATACATATTTAAGATTTCTATTATATTATACACATATCCGTTACCGCTTAGTGCGTGTTATCTCATATAATTTCATATAAAGAATATTTTGACGCGACGTGTCGCTCAGTTCCGCCGAAGTGCAGTTCCGCCTAGTGCGTTCGTACTTTAAGTCTTGAACAGAAAGACAGAATAAAAAATATAGGTCCTTCAGTAAATTTTTTTTCGTCATTTGACTTCTATTAATATTTCTTTAAGCCAATGTTTAATTTTCCGCTTGTAATAAAGTAATATTTGGATACTTTATGTTTTTGTGAAAGTGCAACCTTTTCCGTTTTATAGCTTAATTTTAAAAAATAGATTTTAACCCAGATAATAAACTCGACGACCTCTCTGGCTCAGTAGTTGAGCACCAACACGGTGCTCAAGCCTGGAGTCGCGGGTTCGAATCGCCCCGAAGGAACAAAACGTTTTTTCGTGTTCCTGGGTCATGGATATGTATTAAATATGTGTATAATATTAAAGTATTAAATATATTTCCGTTGTTACCCGTAACACAAGTTCTTCGAGAACTTACCATGGAACCAGAATAACGTGGTGTAAAGCGTCCATAGATATTATTATAGATATATACGTATTATAAACTGCTGAGCATAGATACTTCTTGTAAAATATGTCCTCGAAGTTTTCCTCAGACAGACCTTCAGTCATACAAAAATTACTTTTAAATGGAATAGGTTAAAGGTACGACCACGAATGTGGCAATCTCATAATTATATAAATATTGTTATTATAGTTATGTAGTTTGCAATGAATGGGCTCCGAAGCCACTGGACCGATTTTGACGAAATTTGGCACAGATATAGAGTAGACGACTGGGAAGGATATAGGCTACTATTTATTGCGGATAATGCACGCCTCCCGCGTGATTTCCTTTTGCGCGTATGAAGTCGCTGGAAACATCTATTGTCTATTAATAATTTATTAAATAAATAGCTGTCCCGACAAACGTTGTTCTGCCTTAACTATTAAACCTTAAACCTTCCCTGAACTGATGCGATTATATTAGGATCAAAATTAGCCAAATCGATCCAGCCGTTCTCGAGTCTTAGCGAGACTAACGAACAGAAATTAATTTTTATATATAAGATTTAGTATAATAATAATATGTAAAATAAATATAACAGTAGATCATTGTCTTTATTATTTCATACTGTTCACGCCTAAGCATTATGTCTAGTATATACAATTATTGTCATATTGCTATCTTTGTTTAACAGGCGTATGCATTATTTATTAATAATAGGGAATATGCATGTATTTTTTTTTTAAACGTTTCTTCTGGTTATAACATTACCAAAAATATATATAACACATCCAAAACATTATCCATTAAACTGGAAAAAATGTTTAAAAATCACTATAAATTTTGCGCGGTTTAAACACGCCGTTTTCGCGGGCTTGGGTTGTGACGTCATCGTACACGAAAAAGACAGTTGACAGTTAAAATCATAGATGAGTCAGAGCGTAGAATTCAATAAACGTCAGTCATGTCATTGTCATGAAAGACAGCGTCGTGTAGTGTGACGTCACACACGCGCGTCACCATTGGTCGTGACTCGCGACCAATGGTGACGCGTTTCGCAATTTTAAATATCCCGGGCTGATTTTGCATTTTTTATATATATTTTTTTCGGTTTAAATAAGAACTAAATTTAAAAAAATCCTTTTAGTTATAATGTGACGACAATAAAGAACAGGGAAAAATATTTCAGGCAAATTAAATTTTCATGCATATTCCCTATTTTCTTCTTATAATTTTGCTAAATACCTACTTTGTCACAACCTTACTTTGCATACGTTCGGCATTCGCTCAAGATCAATTTCTAAAATCAATGTTAAATCAAGACAATACAAGCTTATACAAGTTTCTGAGTATTTTATTACAAGGTTCATATTTTCCACAATGAGAGGATACACATACCAAATGTTGTTCCGTTGGTGAATAAATAAATAAATCTGTTATTTAAAGATAAAGGATGAAATACTAATAACTTATTTACACTTATTATCGAATTATTCGATTCGAATAAGTCTATCGAGGCATTCACCATTCCTTTGTGAATAGTAGTACAGCCCCATATTTATGGCATTTTAAAATAGTCAAATTACCAAAGTTAACACCACGTATTTTAATATTTCACATGTTTAGTGTGATTTCATAGTTGACATGTGGTTACAGGAATCTGACGTCATGAAAACACGTTGTAAGTTGTAACGATTTCGGGGCTTTAATAATTAATTATACTTTTATGCCACAGAATCTCGCATCTTCACTACCCTAAAGTGTTTTTGGGAATCATTATCGGGAACGAACGAGAACTTATATTTTCTGTTGAAAATACAATAAATTAGAATTATTATCCAATCAGAGTATCTGGAATCCTAATCCTACTGAATAATTGCATAATTAATGGCAATGCCAAGTAGATGATACTTGGCATCGCTATAATTATTACTCTCTCCGAATTAAACGACGATTAAAAAATTTAATATTAATTATTAGTTCTGGTTCTCAAAACGTCTACCCTTCTTGGGTATTATTAGGCATCACAAGGTATGACGTGATTTTCTAAAAAACTATCATTACCTACCTATGAAAACAAAAATAGTTATTTGTATGACTGTTTACAGCATCATTATTTTGATATTATACAATACTAGATGTTGCTCGCGACTTTGTGCATATAAAAAGAAATCCCTCAGGAACCGTAAATTTGGCCGCGATAAAAAGTAGCCTTTGTTCTTACCCGTGTAGTGGTCCATATCTGTGAGAAATTTCATCAATGGGTCCAGTAGTTTCGGAGCTTTTTTCAATGTAAACAAGCAAACAAATCGTTCCACTTTAATATTAGTGCACTTATGTATACATTCAATAATAACTTGGCATTTTTTTATGCAAGCACGTGGAAAAAATAAACAATCGACTTGGAATGAAGCATTAGATCATCACAAAACCGAATAACGTAAAGCTAAATTGTATTAGCAAGCTCTGGGTTCTAATTATCCGACTGCGCCAGAAGGAGGGTTATGTTTTTTTGAGTGTAGTTGTGTATGTAAGTATGTTTATTTCTTCGCCACGCCTAAACGGAATGTCGCATTTGAGCTTGAGAGGTGGTAATATCGGATTCGTCTAAAGTCGTGAAAGTGACACTGCATCAAAATTAAATGTTTTTTTATTTTATTTTTATTAACATAATAATTATTTTATTACCTAATTATAGTGGTACAAATAACTTGCAGAAGTAAATTAAAAGTGGGAACGTAATTTTGTAAAGTTTGAAGGTATTTTGGTATAACAGTTTTTATTTAAATATAATCTTTTTTCTACGATTAATATTGAACCAATCATTATTATATTAATTCGTGAAGTAAAAATGTACAAGTACAGTTTTATTGATAATATTTTTTTTTTCAGTTTTAGTGCTAACAGAGAAGTGTGGTGTTTGGCACAGTCAAGTTTATATGGGTTATGGAGGAAGGTGTGCAGAAAGCTAGTATTTTTAAAATGATGCTTAAAATACATAAATTAATATATAATAACAACAACACACACTCTCTCACATTAGGTATTTACACATACTACCGTGCGTTTGATAGAAACAATTTTTTACACATCGAAGTTGTCAATCTATCACATTACATTTGATTTCTACCAAGAAGCAAAGAAACATATTTTATAATATGAATTTATATGGGTTAATTTCCACGACTGGGCGACCTCTAGCTTACATTATTTTATAACGTTATCAAAAGCTATATTTTTATTTATGACTGTTTTCACTCCAAACAAATGCAATAAGTAATGAATAATAAGTAGTAACAAAAAAAACAATATCTGCCGTGACTACTTTTATGAAATAAGCACTTCCTGTTACATTTAAATTTGTGTTCTAATTAAATATGATAGAGTCCATTTTAATAAGAATAACATTGAGGTTTGGAAGGCGGAACTCTAACTATTATTACCAAGAACTTTGCAGGTACAAACAACCAACTAATCACATCCTTGCCAAACGGTTATGTGAGAAAACGTGAAGTTATTACTGTGTTTTTGTTATCGCTGTTTTTGTTCTAAGCGTACTATTTCTTATTTTATTTTATACTAAAATACTGATCCAACGATGTTACCACCTATTTTAACTGCTGTAAGTATTTAAATTTCTAATAAACCTAGTCGATAGGCCACTAAATTTATACAATTTTATTGCATTTTTTGCACCTTAATATTGTCTACTTAAAAAAAATCTAAAAAGAATATAATATCTAATTAGAAATTGATACATATTTACTGCGAGTACGTTAGTAATATAATCTATGCTACGAGTACATCACATTTTATTTAAAAAGTTATGATTTAGCGTGAAAATATTAAGGTTATGCGCATGCTTTTGTGAAGTTATTTTTTCATTTGTACATTTTGTAAAAGATCCCTGACCTTGACTATGTTTCTTAAATTGTTTCAGATACTATTTTTTACTCTAAGCTTTCAAGTGAATTGTGTTCCCGTTAAAAGATCAATCTTTGATATATCTCCAATCCAATTTCGTTTCTCCTCAAACGCACAAATGGGCAATCCTAACGTTAGACAACCGAACAAACCGTAATAATTTTTTTTAAATATTTTACTTACTTATTTAGATGTATTTATAAATAAATCATTATATTTGTTTCTGCCTAAGACTGTTTTCTGTTCCAGACCTCCAGACACCATTTCAGTTTGCTGGTAATATTTT
Organism: Glaucopsyche alexis; assembly: GCA_905404095.1. Lineage (NCBI taxonomy): Eukaryota > Metazoa > Arthropoda > Insecta > Lepidoptera > Lycaenidae > Glaucopsyche > Glaucopsyche alexis. The sequence continues at coordinate 12,954,905 of FR990052.1, read as the reverse complement.
TAGCAATAATATTCTGCCAAGACAATATTATGACACCTCAGAAAATTCTTTGAATGGTCGTGTTCAGATGAAATACAAGGTGAACTCGAATTTCAATCAGGCCAATGAAGAGCCAGGAAAGGATCACACTTTCAAAGTTACTACGATAAAACCGGCAGCTACTACTTTATTGGCAAAAGATGAAAACCTTTGGGCCGGCATTTTCAACGGTAATGATGTTTTTACCACGCCGAGTACGGGTACAGAATCTGATGATTCTGCCGACACCACGGAATCTACTACCGAATTCGAAACTGTAAGTAAATTTTTAATTCATTTCATTAAAAATAAACAATAACAATTTACACTACAAGTTTTGCAACTAGTTCCTGTGCAATACCACCACGACCCAAGGTCTTGAGGCAAAGAGTTAGTTGCATTGATGTCTTTCAGAAATCGTCATTTTTCATACTTCGTCTGTTATTTCCATAGACAGGCGAAGATTACCGAGGGCCATGATTAGAACATGGATTTACCATAATGTAATATCTACTGATCAAGGTTAACAAAATATGATTGCAAAATAAAACTTTACTACTTACTTCTTAAGCGAATACTTTGCTAGTACATTTTAAAATTTATTTTGTGTATTTACTTTGTGAATATCTATTTAATTATGTGTTTATATTATATCTTATAACAATAATATTACATAATATTAAAATTGGACGCGTCTTTTTTATTTTCCACTAGGTTACGCCCATTTTTAATGAGAGCGACCAAAGATCGCTTCAATTATTATACTTTTTTCTTAGGAAATACTTGAGCTTAGATTGAAAGACGTAATTAATTGAAAATATATTTTCTTTACAGACCACCATCGACGATCTTCTGAACCGTATGGCAATTCCATCATCAGTGTTAGCTTCTCTTGCAGGATAAAAAACATATTACAATACTCTATAATTATTCATAAATTAATAGTTATAATTTAAATAGAGTGCAGGCACTTAAAAATGACTAAATCAAACTCAAAAGTCGGCACCATTCCGCTGTAACGCAGAATAGAGAGGCCATTTTGTATAATTCTTTGATTAATTATTACATAGATACGTTATATCCTTACAAAACTGACAATATTTCTGTGCCACGACACGCATTGACATGGGACGCTGTCAATGTGTCAACGTCGCATAGTAACACAAAACACGCTATTACTCGCGGAGCACACTAACCAAAATTGGCCCGACTCGGGCCAATTCGAGTCTTCATTTTTACGCGTTTATAACATATCTACCTCTTTTTAATATTATATATCTATGGTATAATTCTAAAACCTTGTACTTTAAATACTGCTATAAACAAAATATAGGTGGCGCTAGCTGTATGACAAAAAGATAACCTACTTTCTACAATATGGTTATTACTTTAATACAATATGGTTGGATCTTCTTTTATTAAAATGGGAAGTGTTTCTAATAAAATAAATTACTAATTTTAATGGGAACATTTTGTTTTTATTTTATCATTTAAGTACTAATAAAATAAATAATAAAGTGCCTAATCTGAACGTAAGTAGTTCCTAGTAAAGTCTATCTTTAATTAGTGTAAAAAAATATATTATTATATCTAATACCTATCATCTGTAAGAAATGCCAATAGGCAAGCGGACTGATTTTTTTTATTGCATAAATGAATAGTACTAACTTCTCAGAAGAAACCCTATAACAAAAGTCAATATTTTCAAAGGTACAGCGATTTGTATAAAAAAATTCGCGAGTCTCGTAAAAACGCTCCATACTAAATTTAACCTACAAATGGGAGTGGGAAGTGGGAGTCGGGCGTTTGGCTGCAGGCACTACCGTCAGCCAATACTGGAACACTGCTGGGCCGCAATACATTTCGGCTAGCTACTGCCCTACGTCTTGGTGCCCCCCATGTCGTCCCTCATCAGTGTGTTTGCGGCGCGAACGTAGACAGTCACGGTCACCACGGGCTGTGCTGCTCACGAAGCGCTGGACGCATTTCCCGGCATCACAGTCTAAATGACCTCATTCGTCGGGCTCTTGTCACCGCCGGTGTACCAGCTATACTGGAGCCCTCCGGTCTGGTGCGCGACGATGGCAAGAGACCTGATGGAATGACCCTGGTTCCTTGGAGTGTGGGACGGGCTCTTGTATGGGACGCTACTTGTGTCGATACTCTTGCTCCGTCCCATATCCAGGGCACCTCGAACTGTGCGGGCGCGGCTGCAAACCATGCGGAGAACCTCAAGCGGCGCAAGTATGAGAACCTTAGCGGAGACCTCATATTTGAACCGTTTGGGGCGGAAACCCTAGGCGCATGGGGTCCGGGCGCACATAAGCTTTTTAAAGAAATCTCCAAAAAGCTTACTGAAGCCACCCGAGACCCCAGAGCCGGGAACTACCTGGCACAACGGATAGCCATTGCTATTCAACGAGGCAATGCTATCAGTTTGCTAGGTACTCTGCCAGATGGTGACGACCTGGGGAAGTTTTTCTATTTATAGTTTTTATTTGTAGGTAAGTCTTCTTTTTATTAGTACTAATTTTTTGTTTTTTTTTTTTTTGTTTCTAGTTTTGTTGTTAATTTTATGTTAGTTGTATTATTTTAATTGTTACTAAATAAATGACCTAAAATGACGTCACTTGTAGGTTACGGTGTATGAAGTATATGGCCGCAGGAATATATTTGTAAATATCTCCAATATTTATGCGTTTAAGTTCATACTTACCATAATGAATGTTTTCGTATATGATGTAAGTAAACTAATGATGTAGGTTTTGTTTACCAATTAGGCAAAAAAAAATATTTTTGGTACTTTTTAAATTTATTTAATTAGTAAACTACACATAATTTTTTTTTTTACATTTACCAAGTAGTAATGCCTCAATATTTCTGAATATATTAATAAAACTAAATATTTCAGATGTAGTCCGATCCCCCTATTCTATAAAAAGAAAATATGTGTTTTGTGTCAATAATTGATAATGATGTGATTGCCATAAGTAAATAATTATTACAAAAATGGCAATTACATCATTATCGAATTAATGATAATATTTAATCATAAAATTATTAATTGAACTTGCATTAAGTCTTTAAAATTGAAAAAAGATCAAATGACCACCACTTAAGTCAAAAAATTTGTTAATAATTTTGTCTGTTTCCACAAGTTGCTTCACTTATTGTGATGAAAGTAGGAACGCAACGCAATTTGTATATAATTCCTAAAATATTTTATTTGTCTAATACAATTTAATTATTATTTTCATTATAATTCTGAAGTTGTTTTATCATAGCCGTTTTACCAAATTGCTCATAATTTCCATTAGCAAATGGACACCTAATGTGAAAACATATTACATTACACCTCTATCTCTAATCATATTCAGTTGTTTTAAGTAAAACGAAAAAATATGAATCAAAGAAAAAGTGTTGATAATTTTATAGAGTCAAGAAAATATATAAAAATATTGAAACAAATTTTTGGAGTATCCGTTTTTACACCCGAATATGAAGCAGACGGGAAAATAAAATCCAAATTCAATATTTTAGGGTTTACGGCATTTTTACTTTGGGCTTCATTATACTACTATTCATTGTGTATTGTGATCAGCGAAGATCATACCATACTCCGGAAACTGTACAATACAAGACTCAATCACTATGGGGACGCAGTAGAAGTTCTAGCGACTACTGCTTTAGTAGTATACGGTACTTGGAAAGCACCATTCGATTTGAGCGGTAATATTAAATGTGTGCAATGTATCGTAGATATAGACAAAGCTATAGAAGATCTAGGTGAACGTATCAACTTTAAGAAGGACGTAAATAAATTTTTAATGCTGCCGCTTATTGAAATTCTCATAACTACAATTCGCGTGATAACCACATACAGTCTTAAATTGGAGACAACGATACCTGTAGCGAAAATGATACAGTTGCTCGCCTTCGACTATATCGCATTCATTCTCACAGCACATTTCTGTTTCTATCTATACATTTTACGAATTAGATACGAAATCATTAATAAGGTTCTCGAAAATATAAAAAAGAAGGAGTCCAGAGAATTTGTTATTATACGCGTTCAGAAGCATACGAATAATGGAATCCATATTCAAGATATATACTTATGTGAGAAATTAAAGAAATGTGGCAAAATATGCAGCATGTTGCACAATGCGGCCGCTGTTATTAATAAGAAATTCGGCTTTGCAATTGTGGCCAAAATGGTAATATGTCTAGCATTGATAGTTTTGTATCTGTACTATTTTATGGAAGCGACGGCGTCTGGCCTGTTTCACGACCCGAAGAGATACATCAACTTCGTGGTGTATGTTGTTTGGGTCATCATCTATGCGCTGTTCCTAATTTATCTCACTGTTTATTACAGCGAAAGCGCTATAGAAGAGGTACGTGTTATTTGAACATTTTTACTAATTGAAATAAAATAGGCTTACAATTTTAACTATTTTATTTTTTAGGCGAAAATGACGGCAAAAAGAGCTCACGATATTATCAATAGCGATATGGATATTTCAGTTACTAGAGAGGTATTTGTTATTATTTCACACTAAAGTGCTATCGGGGAATCTAAATTCTAATTCATAAGCAGGTAGAGTATTCTTTCTGTTGGTATTCTAATGACGAATGCAGTCACAATATAGTTGTCAATAATACGATAATTTTATATCATTATATTATACACTTATGCTTTACACGAGATAATCTTAATAAACGACTCAAGATTCAAAGAATTTATTAACAACCAAGTAGTGTACATAAGATAATACAACTTAATGCCTTGTGCAGGCGTTTGCTTAAATTATAACTTAATATGACATAAGTAGTACAGCAATATTTTTTAAAAGTATTTAAGTTTTTATACTAGTATATAATTAAGAAGTAATATTTAATATAATTTAATAAATATTTAATACAAAAATACAAATAATAATATATGTGATGATTTTTTTTGCAACTTTGCTTAGTACCTAGTAGGTACAGGCTACTCTTTAGAAAAATATTCTTCCAGGGAATAGAAATATTTATTATCTATATACAGATAAATAAAATTCAAGTGTCTGTTTGTAACTTCAGATTAACAGCTTTTCACATAATGTATCTGAAAGTATATTCGGTAGGTACTAACAATAAAATACCAATAATATAATAATAACGATAAATAAAATTGAAGTGTCTGTTTTTAACTTCAGATTAACAGCTTTTCACATAATGTATCTGAAATTATATTCGGTAGGTACTTACAATAAAATACCAATAATATAATAACAATAATAACGATAAATAAAATTAAAGTGTCTGTTTGTAACTTCAGATTAACAGCTTTTCACATAATGCATCTGAAAGTATAATCGGTACTTACAATAAAATAGCAATTTTTAAAATTTTTGTCTGTCCGTCTGTCTGTCTGTCGGTCTGTCTGTCTGTTCCGGCTAATCTCTGAAACGGCTGGACCGATTTTCACGGGACTTTCACTAGCAGATAGCTGATGTTATAAAGTCTAACATAGGCTACTTTTATTTTAGGGTTCCGTTTAAAAAATAGGGTTCCGCTTCCGTTAGTTCTGCGCAAACGAAGTTGCGGGCATCAGCTAGTTATTAAATAAGTTTTTAAAGTCTAGTCTAGTCTTTCTAGTAACCAGCTACCAGATGCAATAAATGCAATGAAATTAAATTAATAAATTTAATTTCATTGCATTTATTGCATCTGGTAGCTGGTTATAATTTTTTAACGATATAATTTTATAACGATAAATAAAATTTAAGTGTCTGTTTGTAATTTCAGATTAACAGCTTTTCACATAATGCATCTGAACGTATATTCGGTACTTACAATAAAATAGCAATTTTTAAAATTTTTGTCTGTCTGTCTGTCGGTCTGTCTGTCTGTTCCGGCTAATCTCTGAAACGGCTCGACCGATTTTCACGGGACTTTCACTAGCAGATAGCTGATGTTATAAAGTCTAACATAGGCTACTTTTATTTTAGGGTTCCGTTTAAAAAATAGGGTTCCGCTTCCGTTAGTTCTGCGCAAACGAAGTTGCGGGCATCAGCTAGTTATTAAATAAGTTTTTAAAGTCTAGTCTAGTCTTTCTAGTAACCAGCTACCAGATGCAATAAATGCAATGAAATTAAATTAATAAATTTAATTTCATTGCATTTATTGCATCTGGTAGCTGGTTATAATTTTTTACTGCCATATAATATGGACTTTCATTTAACATTTTTATTCTGGAGTATGGTAAGTGCAATTTATTTTTGTGTGTTGTGTTAATGTTGTGCGTATCTTTTACTTTAGTGAAATAATCTATATTTTTGAAAACAAATAAACGTATATCTTGTATATGTTACAGTGAAAACCAGTTTTTAGATAGAACGCGCTTTCCCTAGTTAGAACTTGTTTTTACTAAACACCTTTGTTAAAACTAGAATTAACTAATGCTCAAAATATAATATCAGTTAAAACTAGTTCTTACTAGTTAAAACGCGTTTTTCCAAGGACTCGCAGTTAAAACAGAAGGTCGATTCTGCTCACAGATTAATATATATATGTATGATTCTGCTATTTTAACCAATAATAATGCAGCTTCGTTACATGTTCGATACAGTCCGGATCCTATCAAACAGCAAAATGGTATTCAACTAAAATTCAAACAAACATCAACCGACGAATTTCACCGCGATGCGATTATCATTGTATCGAAGCTTGATTGTAAATTGAGCGAATCACTTATCCATAGAAAACGGTATTCTCTTATGTTTATAAACTTAACTCCAATTTCACTCGAACCGATCCGTCGACCGAATTTTATTTTTCACTTTAACATGTGGGGATGCCACAACATAAAAATATTTATTTTACGCACAAATCACTTTTATTGCCTTCCCCTCTCTAACCGCGCGGGGAATGATTTCCGTTCGTCTCAAAAACGAAAACATTGTGTATGCGTACACAAATGTGCATAGCCCCTAATTCGATGATTTTGTGTAATGTTTCAAAAAAACACGAGCAGGAGACACGCCTTAACTGACAATAATTGGCAACACTGGATCGTACAAACGTCAAGCAACAGCTGTCTTTGTACTATGGAGGGAAGAGATAAGGTACCCATCTCCATACATGAAAATAAACGCCATTACATTATTTATTACCGATGTTCTGTTTTAGCCGGTTGATTTTATGGTATTTTTCCGAAGTTAATATTTTAGTTTAACGTTTGAACCTGCAAAATTGGAAAAAAAATTGCTCGCTCGCTCATTTTTGGCTTAAGAGCGTTAATTGGCGCGCGACTCAGATTTCACAAAAACGCTACTTTTCAAAAGCAAAAATATCTAACAAAAACTGGTTATTCTAATTTTTACATGAAAAAAAACACTAGAAAATATTGTATTCAAATTTTTCCCTTATCATTTATTTTAAAATAATTTCAAACTTTTGAATAAAACTGACAAAACTAACCAGAAGTTTTGATAACTTTAGGTTCAGGGGCATTTTCAAAACATATAATAGCTAAAACCACTTACATTTTTTAAAAACAAAAAATCTTGACAAACTTGTTGGATCCTCTTGTAGATTATCTCTTTGTCAGATTATTTTTATATACGTTTCTATCTCATAAAAATAAAATTTAAAGAATGCGAAATTATCAGGAATTATAGTTATTTAGAATGATGATATTTAAAAAAGTGTTTAAAAGTTTAAAAAGTAAGTGTCGTGACTTTATCAGCAAGTAAATTAAAACATACATTGTGGACTACGCTCAAAAGTGCGGGACAATATGATAATAAAGTGCTAAAACCCTACAGTGAAATGACGGTTATTTTCGAACAACTAATGACTTTTCTCAAAATACAAAACTAGTGGTGGTGTTAATATAGACTAAGAAGTGCAAAAGTGACAATACGCACTATCTACAAACATACATTTCTGAAATTGCTAAAAATAATAGGATGAATTAGCAAAATTGATAAAAAAACAGCGCCATCTATGAGCGACCCTCAGTACTTCCTAGCTTCATAGATCACCATAGATCGTTGGTCGTACTTATTTCAATCTCGGACCGATAGAGGGCGTTACTAGTGTCAAAAATAAATACTATCACTCATCCCACTGGACCTTGATACCAAACAGACGCAATCAAAACTCTTCTTAAAATTATTCAAAATTATTTAAATATATTTAAATTAAATTTAAAAGTAACGATGAGTAAAACGATACGCACTCCACCCAAAAACTCACCGAAGCAGGGCAGTAGCTCGGCAGGCGATAAACCCAACAAGCGACCACGACCTAACACTTCACCACAGCAGGGAGGAAAATATCAGGATAAACAGGAAGAAATGTTAAATATACTATCACAAGTACTTTCGGAGCTATCGGAGGTGCGTAAATCGAATATGGAAATGCAGAAAACTCTTGAATTTTACGCAAAAAACTGCGAAGATTTAAACACTAGAGTAAAGGCACTGGAAGAAGAAAAACACCAGCGAGAGATGTATGTTCTTAAACTAGAAAATAAACTGGAAGACTTAGAACGCCATTCTAGAAGCTCGTGCATAGAAGTTCGGGGAATCCCATCTAAACAAGGTGAATCGAAGAACGATCTTATTAATCACATTGAGAAAATTCATCTGAAGATCAATATTCAGTCTCAGGGCAATGTTATCAAGGACATTTTTCGTTTAAATCGTAAACCAAATGGAGAACGCCCAATTGTGGTTGAGTATACGACAAACTTGTTCAAAGACAAGATGTTACACGCAATAAAAAAATACAACGCGGCTAACACCACCGACAGACTGAATACCACAACCCTTGGCATAGAAGGGAATAAGTCCCCAGTGTTTATATCCGAGTTGCTAACACAAAAAGCAAAACGACTTCATTTTCTAGCGAGAGATGTTGCTAAACAAATTGGCTACGATTTTTGCTGGACCGCAAATGGCAAAGTACTATTGCGTAAAAAGGAAGGACTGCCACCCATTGTAATCTTCAGCGAACAGCAACTTGAAGAGCTGAAACAAAAAAACTAGCTTTAGTTACAAGTGAATTTTCTTTAAAACTAGCATTACTAAACTTAATTTTTATTAATTTTATTAAAACCACATACACTTACACACATCAAGTATATTGTTTTAATTACAAACACGCAAACTCTATCATACTGTCATACTCGCCCCTATACATTCACATACACTCAAAATTAGCTTTGCTACCCCGGCATATTTTAGGAAGGACAATAACGAAAATGTACTTTTTAATTTATATTAATCTCATTAAAACCACATACACTTACACACATCGAGTATATTGTTTTAATTATAAACACACGAATTCTATCATACTGTCATACTCGCCCCTATACATTCACTTACACTCAAAATTATCTCTGCTACCCCGGCACATTTTGGGAAGGACAATAATGAAAATGTACTTTTTAAAAAAAACCGGTCTCAAATTCCGTTCGTCTTATGATAATGGATAGAGACCAGCAAGATACACTGTGCAATAACATAGATACAATATGTGTCTCTAATGCAAAGTTATGCATCCCTGAAATGTGTCAGACGTTCGTATCTGCTAATAACTTGTCATTAAACATTTTGACTCTGAATATAAGAAGCGTCAATAAAAATTTCAACAAATTAGAGCTACTGCTACATCGCCTAGGTTTTGAATGTGATGTAATTATACTAACGGAATGCTGGATAAACCTATATAAACAATACCCTCAACTACCAAACTTTAAGGCTACTCACACAGAAAATTGTATAAACCAAAATGGTGGAATTATTGTGTATATAAAATCTAATTTACCAATTGACATAACTGAACCAACAATGGTAGATACTAATTGTCTGCTATTGAAGATTGACAAAAACGTATCTATAATTGCACTCTATAGATCACCGTCTTTCAAAAACCTAGAACCATTTTTCGAATCACTCAATACACAATTATGTAAATTAAAACACTTTTCAAACATTATTATTGCGGGTGACTTAAATATTAATATCAATTTACAGGTAACGGATAAAAACGCTACACAATATTTAGAAATATTGGCTAGCCATGGAATTTTACCTAGCCATAATATTCCTACCTATATACGAAGCAATTCCTGCTTAGATCACTTCATGATAAAATCTAAATATCAAAGTACAACGTATGTATTAGACACTTACCTTACTGATCACCGACCTGTTCTTTTAAATATTCAATACAAAATAACAGATTGTTTTGCTTCACAGAGAGTCGGCACCAGAGTAGACTATAAACAAATAGCTCTACAAATTAAAAACACACATTTTCATGACATAATAAGTACACAGGACCCCAACATAGCAACTGATTTATTAACCCAAAAACTTATAGACATAATAAAATCGAACACACAAACATATAAGCTGCCTCACAACAAATGTGCTATCAAACCATGGATAACACCCGGAATCTTGAGATGTTTGCGAACACGAGATAAGATGCATATTTGTCTAAAAGAGTCCCCGAACAACGAAATTCTCAAAGTATCATATAAAAGGTACAGAAATTTCTGCACTTACTTAGTAAAAAAACTTAAAGACGACTATCATAAATTACAATTAGAAAAAAACAAAGGAAATCCAAAAAAAACATGGGAAATCATAAAAAAAGTTACATACACAAATACACAGAAATCTTGTAACGACCACTTGCTCCGATTAAAGAATAACGTTTCTGATTCTGTAAACTACATTAATAACTACTTTGCTAACGTAGGTAAAAAATTAGCATACAATATAACTAATAACGTAAACTATAACAGCAATAATAATTATTCAGGTAATAAGATTACACACATAAGTTCAATTGGAATACTAGAAACCGATGATGATGAAATTAATTACTTGATTAAGGGATTAAAAAATGACTCTGCAATTGGAATTGATGGCGTATCGTCTAGAATTCTCAAACAATCGACATCTACCTTAGTACCAATTATAACTCACATCTGCAACTTGTGTCTGGCTACAGGAGTTTTTCCTAAAGCTTTCAAAACCTCTATAATTACTCCCATACATAAGGGTGGCAGCAGAGACCATGTAGAAAATTACAGACCAATATCGGTATTACCCGTAATTTCCAAAATTCTTGAAAAAGTCATTAATAACCGGCTAAAATCCTATTTAGAAAAATATAATTTACTTTCGTCAAATCAATATGGTTTCAGATCAGGTCGCTCTACTGAGGATGCTGTGTCTGAACTCACTAAATTAGTAGTCAATGAAATTGATAAAAAGAATAAAGTTATTGGTGTATTCCTAGATCTTGCAAAGGCATTCGACACGGTCCCTGTTCCCTCACTTATTATAAAACTTGAAAGTCTAGGTATTCGGGGCTCTGCGCTGCGATTGTTTGAAAGCTATTTGAGTGACAGAACTCAAAAAACTAAAGTTTGCGATACAGTAAGCGAAGAAGAACCCATAACTTACGGCGTTCCACAGGGAAGTGTTTTGGGTCCGAGTCTCTTCCTAGTTTACGTAAATGATCTTTGTAACTCATCGCTAATCAATGGAAAAGTGTTCTCTTATGCAGATGATACTGCTTTAGTTTTTACTGGTAAGACTTGGGAGGAGGCTCGGACACATGCACAAATGGGCTTAAATGCAGTTGCAAAATGGTTGTCTAATAATCTACTTACTCTGAATGTTGGCAAAACAAAATATATAAAATTTACGACAAGTCGGAGACGGATACCACCACTAGATATTACAATACATAATAATTACAATCACACCAACTGTAACAACTGCCCCAAACTACAAGAAGTCGCATATATAAAATATCTCGGTGTTACTATTGACAGAAATCTGTCCTGGAAAGAGCACATTATAACACTAAGCAAAAGAGTACGGAAATTTATATTTGTTTTTAGACAGTTACGCAGTGTTGCCGATAAGAAGTTAATTATAGAGGTTTACCGTGCTTTATGTGAGTCAATACTGACCTATTGTAATACAGTATGGGGAGGAGCCTACAAAACACACCTGAAATTGCTAGAAAGATCACAAAGAGCAGTTCTTAAAGTAGCTACGTCCAAACCATACCGATTTCCAACCGATCAACTTTATAAAGATGCCAATGTTTTGACGGTCAGAAAACTATATATTAAAAACATCATACTTGCACAGCAGCGCCTTATTAATAACTTAGAACTTTCTAAAAATAATAATAATAAAAGGAGAAAAGATAAAGCGTTTATAATACCTAAAACCCAATCCGCAACTGCACAACATCATCAATCCTTCCTAGGACCACATTTGTACAATAATGCTAATAAGGAGATAGAGAAACTTACCACTTTCAATAACAGAGACGCTAAGTTAGCAGTTACCTGTTGGCTAAGTAAACTTAATTATAACCAAACAGAAAATTTAATAGAAATAGCAAAATAAATTAAAATAATAAAATGCACACATACACGCACACACACACACACACACACACACACACACACAACAACAACAACAACAACACATACACACACACACACACACACACACACACACACACACAACTAACATATAATAATTATTGTAGAAAATAGTTAAATAATAGTATTTTTATTACCTTTATTTTATTGGTGTTTGTCGATGTCTGTAATGTCACCATAAATATGTACACTAAGAACAGTCAACCCCTACAGCACAAGAACTCTTAGTGTAGGGGTTGCGCACATATGTTTGTCAAATTGTACAATTCTTCTGTGTTTTACCCTAATTTATAGATATTATTTAGTTAAGGAATAATAAACGTTTTATTTATTTTATTTATTTATTTATGTATTTCACTTGCTCTTTCTCTTTCTTACTTACATAATCTAAAAGAACAACGTTTTATCTTTAATATGCCATTTAAATTTTTAAGTAAATTAGCTCGACGAATTTTATATGAATTTTTAAAACTAGTGTATAAAACCAGACGCACGAGCGTTTACAAATCAGACGGCCGTGAGCCTTTCCAGAGGGTGGATGTATCGGTCCGCGCTCTGCACTGAACTCTGTTGACCTGTGTAGTGTGTACGAGATCCACCCCGATAAAAAGATTTTGATATTTGGAAAATATATTTTTTAATTTAATAATAAATATTGTTATTTAAGTTAATATTTTTTTATTGTAATAACAAATTATTTTACATATATAATAGATATAATGGGAGATAAAAATAAGTTCGCACGAAAAAGAAAACATACACATTTTGAAAACTTGGCAAAGGCAAGAGCTGCTAAAAGTTTAGTACATTTTAACATAATTAGACCCAGTAGGAGGCGCTGTTGTTAGTCTACATTTATTTATTCTAGCGCTAGTCAACGGCTGGAACTCAGTGCGGCGCGAGGGGAAAATGCTTGTTATTTCACCTAATATCTGGGAAAAAAGGATACTTATACCCATAAAATAGTTATCTATACTTATATGAGAAACTATAGTGCACACATTTATACTGTTTTGTAAAGTATTTTAGAAAAGGTATCCTCAAATTACCCAAATCGGCTGTTCGTGTTTTATGAAAAATCTATATAATATTTTTGTCCGAATTTAAGTCATCTCAGTTGCTGAACAATAAAACTGTGTCGGTATGTACTTGCTTTTTTATTTTCATTCTTGATTTGTTTTATATTTACGGTCAAAGTTGCGCTAAACATCCGATGTTTGGAGATAGCCTCCAAACATCGGATATTTTCTTATCTAATAGGCAATCGGCCTAATTTTTTTTATTACAAAAATGAATAGTACTCTTAAATATGAGTAACTTCCCAGAAGAAACTGTATATCACAAGTTAATATTTTCAAAGGTAAAGCGATTTGTATAAAATTTTCGCGAGCCTCCTAAAGTCGACCTACAAATGACGTCACTTGTAGGTGTATGAAGTAGTATAATATGAAGTATATGGCCGCCGGAATATATTTGTAAAAATCTCCCATATTTGTGCGTTTAAGTTCATACTTACCATAATTAATGTTTTTGTATATGATGTGAGTAAACTAATGATGTAGGTTGTGTTTACCAATTTAGCAAAAAAAAAATTTTTTTTTGGTACTTTTTAAATGTATTTAATTAGTAAACTACACATAAAATAATATATTTTTTTACATTTACCAAGTAGTAATGCCTCAATATTTCTGAATATATTAATGAAACTAAATATTTCAGATGTAGTCCGATCCCCTATTTGAATTTTAGAAATATAAGCACATACCGACCAAGATAAGTGTAATAAAAATCGATATTACATAAACTTTGGGTCTATAATGTTTGACTTTAAAGTAAATCACCAATAACGTTTGCATGGAGACAAAACCGACTAGCGCAGCCATAATAACAATATACTACTTTGCATGTTCATTTTGTTGTTAATATGCATCTGCTTTCAAATAACAAAATTCTTGTGTTTACGGCTTTGTGGTTTAACTTCAGACAATGTGCAAAACACTCAAGTAAAGTAAAACAGAAGAAGTAGAACTTCGAAATGAAGAGGTACGTATTTAATAATCCATATAATTCCCTCAGATAGCAGTAGATTCTTAATTTATATGTACAAAGTAAACTTCTTAAACTTCTAACTCGGAGCTGCGTACAATCAGGAGCCAAGATGGGAGCATTATAAAAGGAGAAGAACGTGTGTTAAAGAGATGTAAAGAGTATTTTGAAAGTTTTTTTTAAAGAGAGGAAGTGCAGGTACAACATCCGGCACCTTCCATGGAAACTAATATGCATGTTGATGAACATATTGTATGAAGGGAATAATTAAAGTGGGCGAAGCGAAACAAGTATGTAAGGATCGTAGCAAGTGGAAAGAATAGTGTTACCTGCCTGCCCCTACGGGAAAAAGGCGTGATTATATTTATGTATGTATGTACAAAGTAAAAACTACTAACTACTTAATTACCAAGTTTTATCTAGGTAGGTACATATATGCGGCAAACGGTAGTCTGGATTTCGAGCTTATGATTTAGAAACAAAATTGTTTCCAAATCATTTTGCCTCGAAAAGAAACAACTTATATATGTCACCGTAAAATTGTAAAAACCGTTAAATTGTAAAAAAACTAACGAGATTGTAAAAATATGTCGAAAGATTCATAACTATATAGGTATTTATTATCTAACTATAAATAATGTGTTAAATTATAGGCAGCATATTCACGTCCGAAGTCTATTAACATTTTACAATTTCACTAGTTTTTTTACAATCTAACGGTTTTTACAATTTTACGGTGACATATATAAATGATAAGTACATCTAGATACGTATTAGTAACTAATACTTTTCTTCTTTAAAATAGCACCTAAATTGGTAATTTCGTTTTTAATTTTTAAAACACAAATATTTTGACGTCTTGATATAAGATGTTAGTACCTGGGAGACTGAGCTTTGTCCGGAATTTTAGTAGTAAAAATAATTAAAAATTATAGAGGAACAATTATTAGTCATAAAAAATAACAAATATAAAAAAGTATATAAAATTGTCTTGTTTAAAATATAAAATGTTTATTTTGTGTTCCAGAATCTATGTAATGTAATGTATGCATATTGCATACATGCATACATTTATACATGCAATATACGCGCGAAAAACATAACCGGGCGAAAAGCATAACGTCTTGACAGTCGGGTAAAAATCAAAGAGATTTAAATAAACACATTTCAGCTGTATAACTAAATTATATTAATTAAAATAGTATAAAAGTATTATTTCAAGGTATTTTTATTTTCCATAATATTATGTTAGTATTACATTACCTACTGATATTGTATGTTTTGTGTAGATAATATGTTATATTATATATTAAGTAATATGACACAGAATATAATTATTATTATGATATTATGTATACCATAATCAAAATTCAATAATAATTATTATCGTTATTATTATTATCGTAAAGTAATTAAAGTAAGGCAAGTATCAATGTGGGTTAGTTGGCTTACAGTCGTCTAGCTATTCACGCACACAAAGACGCTCGGTGCAGGCTGCAGCTGTGTGCGTATTTTTCACCAAAGTTGACTTCACGCGCTATGCGTTAATGCTCTTAAAGAACGTATTATAAAACTTTGTACTGACGTTTAGTTTTAGACTATAGATATTTGTATTTTTCCGAATTACAGTCTTTCAGGGTTTAAAGCTTAAGCAGGTAAATACGAAAAAAATATTATTCTAATGTGCCCAGGGCCTCTAATAGGTTAAAGACAGCCCTGGTTATTTAATGTACTTGTGGTCGTTGGCTGGCTACTGGCCTGGCTACGCCCATGCATGTCAAGCAAAACACCTACAACATACTTTTGGTCATTTATGTGTTGGAGTACCATTTGAATATATTTATAAACAGCCAACGTCGAAGGTCTTGCTTACGTAAAACCATTTTGACTGTCATTCAGAATGTTTTTTTTTTCTAGGAAATCTTATAATCTATTCAGGAAATTTGGCTTCTACAAAGCTTTGGTTTACGTGGTATGTTGAGGGTATAGAAAGATAGTGCTGATGGACACATTTTCAATTGTAAATATTCAAATTAGCAATTTAAGTTATAGATAAATTAGTCTTAAGGCTACATTGTAATTTTATGTTGTTACTATGTATTAGAAACATCAAACAAATTAAAATAATAATAATAATTTCGACTCTATTACATCAGTCCAATTGGCAGTTTGTTATGTGTGCGTGTAATTTTTGGTTTGTTCGAAAATTCGGAATTTGTTGTGTTTAAATACCGGTCAGATAAATGTTTTGTGATTATTGTTTTTTTTAATGTAGGTATCAGAACTCGGTAACCCAGGTAATCATTATAATACGAACAAATTATGACACCAATCAACCTGCTTATGAATGAGATTCCCTGAAAGTGTTTACAAATAAGTTTAGTGCCTTAAATAAAAGAGTTATAAACTTCGAAGCCCTCTTCACAATTTTATGTTTAGGAATAATATTACACGCTTTTAAGTTTTTAAAGATTGTATTGGTAGATATCCGCAGGCGACAGAATATTATTTTACAGTATTAACATATTGCTTTGTTTTTATTTCAGGCAGCGAATTTATCTATACAAATGTTGCACCAAACACCAGTATTCAGTGGTTGTGGCTTGACCAAATTTAACTACGCGCTTTTATTGGAGGTAGAAACTTAGCACTTACTTCTTTACCCACCTAAGGCGAAGCCACGTGGAAGGGTTGTGATTTTGACAGTATATGTATGTATGTACGTATGTATGTTCCACTGTAGCGCCTTTACTACTGATATGATTTTAATGAATGAGGTGTCAATAGATTCATAATTACAGCCGGGGTAACATAAGCTATAATAATATTAAGTAGTATCTACGTACCCGACGTAGATAACATTTTTATAAATGCTTAGTGATTAAACATCGAAATATACTTCAAAGTTTATGTTTATCCACATCAGCTTAACAGGCTAGCTGTTGACATATAACTACGGTTACACTGAAGTATGCAAATCATCGGAATAAGGGAAGTATCCTTTATATCCGTCACTATATATTTGACAAACTTTCTTAAACTCCAGTGTGAACCCTGAGTACTAAAATCTGTTTTTTTTTTTAGGGAACAAAATCTGTGGTAACGTTCCTGGTTATAATGTTGCAGTTTATAACTGACAACCATTCTAGTTAAATATTTGAAGCACTGTAGTGAATAATGATGAAGATTATGCGTTGTATGCATACAGTAATAATGATCAAGGAATAAATATAAAATAAGGCTTTTATTTTTTTGCTCTTTTAAAAGAACGAATGTTCTTTAAAACTTGGCTTGTCAGCGTTATTATGTTGTTTTTTTATTATATTTATTTTAAACGACACGACATTGTCTAAGTGATGTTATAATTATAATATTTATATTCCTGGAAGTATAGTTTCCTTGGCTATAATTATCTTAATAGTTTAGTTTGAACTAGTTATTAAACATTGTTAATTAGTTTGCGTTCATGTCAAATATGCTTTATGTTATCCTTCACTATAATAATAGTTTATATCACAGGAAACACCTATTATTATTATTATTTAATCTGTCCTGATATGTACAATATATTATTTGCTAGTGTACTTAAGTAATTAATCATGAATATAAATTGAGTACTTGACTGTATTTTTTTTATTACTTAAATGTTTTTTTTTTTTTATAAAATAAGGGGGCAAACGAGCAAACGGGTCACCTGATGGAAAGCAACTACCGCCGCCCATGGACACTCGCAACATCAGAAGAGCTGCAGGTGCGTTGCCGGCCTTTTAAGAGGGAATACGCTCTCTTCTTGAAGGTTTGTAGGTCGTATAGGTTCGGAAATACTGCTGGTGACAGTTCGTTCCAGAGTTTTATAGTGCGCGGCAGAAAGTTACGCGAGAAACGCACGGTGGAAGACTGCCACTCATCAAGGTGATGAGGATGGAATATTTTTCGCGTGGGACGATGGCGAAAAGTTGCAGGTGGTATGATTCCGAACAATTCCTCAGAGCACTCCCCGTGATACAACCGATAGAGGATGCAGAGTGAAGCTACATCTCGGCGTAATTCCAAGGGGTCCAAGCTGTTTGAAACATAATGACAGTCAACAATTCGAGCGGCCCTTCGTTGGATACGATCCAGAGGGAGCAGTTGGTATTTTGGTACTCCTGCCCAGAGATGAGAACAATATTCCATATGAGGCCGAACCTGCGCCTTGTAGAGTTGTAGGCGTTGGTCCGGACCGAAGTACTGTCTCGCTCTGTTGAGAACACCAAGCTTCTTCGAGGCTAACTTGGCCTTACCCTCTAGATGATATCGGAACTGGACTTCGCTCGATATGCTAACGCCAAGTATTTCAATGCTAGGGGAGATGGTTAAACATGTGCCCTCAAAACGAGGATGTACGACCATAGGTGACTTTTTAGCGGTGAACGCGCAGACTTGTGTCTTGGCGGGGTTAAATTGGACTAAGTTACGTCTACCCCATTCAGAGACTTTCTCCAATGAATTCTCTATTTTAAACACAAGTTCGTTTCGACTCTCGATGACATTTAGCCGAGAAATATTAGGGGAGCCGGTATATACAGCATCACCTGTACTATCATCCGCATAGCAATGAATGCCGTTGGTCTGTAACATGTCATTGATATGCAGTATGAATAGGGTAGGCGATGGCACACAGCCCTGAGGGACACCAGCATCAACTGACTGAGTTACCGAGCATTCGCCGTCAACTACGACCTTTATGCTTCTGTCTGCTAAGAAACTTGTGACCCACTTGCATAATTTCTCGGGCAGCCCGTATGATGGAAGCTTTGAAAGCAGCGCTTTATGCCAAACCCGATCAAAGGCCTTCGCAATGTCCAAACTAACAGCCAATGCTTCTCCCTTCGACTCAATTGCCTGAGCCCAACGATGAGTTAGGTACGCCAAGAGATCACCAGCCGAGCGACCCTTACGGAACCCGTATTGTTTGTCGCTTAGTAATCCCTGGCCGTCCAAGTATCGAAGAAGCTGGCCATTGATAATGGATTCCATTATCTTTGAGAAGAGAGAGGTTATGGGTATTGGTCTGTAGTTGGAAGGATTTGAGCGATCACCTTTTTTGGGGATCGGGTGCACCAAGGCTGTCTTCCAAGAAGCCGGGACGATGCCAGAGGAATAGGAGAGCCGAAAAAGGCGCGTCAAGACCGGAGCCAACTCTGGAGCACACTTTCTCAACACAATAGGAGGGATTCCGTCAGGCCCACTCGACTTTTGGATATCAAGGGAACGGAGGGCTTTTCGCACTGAGCGCTGATGAAACCGAATATCCGACATGAAGCTCGTGCATTGCGGTATGGTCGGCGGTTTCTGCCCCCCGTCATCTAGGGTCGAGTTAGACGCAAAGAGCTTGTCCAGAAGATCGGCTTTGTCTTTTGCGTCCTGGGCTGGGCTGGGTTGGCTTGCAGAAATTTCCCTCAATAGCTTTGGCCAGAGACCAGAATGCACGGGTTCCCGAGGGGAGGCGCTCGAGTCTCTTGCCAATTCTATTGACGTGCTGTTTCTTTGCCCAAATGATCTCTTTCTTGAGGGACCTAGAGGCATGGTTCTACTCCATTTTATATGTGCTGGTATTTAAATCCCGAGTAGACACTGCATTGGCCCAGGATTGGTAAGCCTCCTGCTTCCGGCGAGAAGCTTTTTTGGAGGATGAACCAAACCAGGGACGAAATCTGCCGCCAGTTGGCACTACAGAGGACGGAACGAAAAGTTCCATCCCCTGCACTACCACATCGGCAACAGAGTTGGCAGTGTTGTCGGGATCATCCGGCGAGAAGCACACGTGCCCCCAAGGATAGGATGCAAAAAATAACCGTATCCCATCCCAGTCTGCTAACTTGTAGTGCCACACACGACGGTATTTAAGAGCACGCTGTCGTAACACCGTCGTGAGTGGCACAGAACTCCTGACAAGGCAATGATCCGATGAACCAAGTGGAGCAGTAACGGATATTTGGTAGCCATCAGGATTTGAAGTCAGCAGAAGGTCCAACAAGGAAGGATTCTGACCGTCCACATCTGGGATTCGCGTAGGCGTAGTAACCAGTTGTGTTAGGTCGTTCGCAAGGGCAAAGTCGCATACAGATCTCCCCGCATGATCAGTTTTACTGGAATTGAGCCAGTCGGCGTGGTGGGCATTAAAGTCGCCAAGTATTATGATCTCTGCGGATGGGATCTGCCGCTGTACAAAATCTGAAGCAGCTTGCAGGTGTTCCAAGAGTCGGTCCGTCTCGGTGTCACCACTATGGGACCTATATAAGCACGCATAGACGCGAGGGTGGTCGTCGCAATCTATGCGGAGCCATAATGTTGACAGGTCCCTGTCCTCAAGATTGCTGAGGCGGCGAGAGCTGATATCATCTCTGATATACACACACACTCCAGCTTTGGGCAGAAAGGAGTGCTCGAGATAATACCCTGGGTGGGAAAGGTATGATGTGTCACTCGGAGATGATATCTGCGTCTCGGTTAAAAAGAGCAAAGCCGGCTTTGCCGTCTCAAGGTGGTAATGGACGGCATTAAGGTTGGAGTGTAATCCCCTGATATTACAGAAGTCCATGCCTAATATCGAGGGGGGTGCCTTTGTGTGTTTGCTCTTGCCCCGAGCAGATTGTAGCGCAGTTTTGCCCTCCCCAGAATACGAGGGGCAGCCTGGACGTCCACGTTCCAGGGGTCCCTGAGCATGGACGTGCAGAGAGGGATTCTCCAACGCAGTTGGTACCCTCCTGGGGTAACAAATTGTTTTTCAACTGCGGCATTTCTAGGGGGGTAGGGGATTGGGCCTCCGGTAAACTCACTCACTCGGCGGAACACAGCGCAAGCGCTGTTTCACGCCGGTTTTCTGTGAGCCCGTGGTATTTCTCCGGTCGAGCCGGCCCATTCGTGCCGAAGCATGGCTCTCCCACGTAATAATGTAATAGTAATTGAAAAATTAGACAGCTAACTGGTTATTTGAAGCAATTTTGCGAGTCAAGGGAAAACGCCGCATACATTATTTTTAAACAAAAATTAAACCGATTCCAAAGCAAAAATACGCAAAAAAGTATAAAATAAAACTTATTCTCTAAATAATTCGCCTTTTAAATTCGGCTAAAATTTCACTATTTCTGTACTCAATCTTAATTTTGAAACAGTACCAGCCCAACAATATCCTACGATATTTTATAGAACTCACGTTAATATTTGCTGGTACCGACTTCAAAATTAAGAAGATTGAGTAGAAAAATTGTAAAAATCTTAGGCTATCGGTGTCGTTCTCGGTAGAATTATTTTTGAGTGTACGAAGTCGCGAGTCGCGTGCACTTCTGCAGTGCCCACGCCATATTGTGTCCAAAGGAATGCCACTCGATAATCATCAACCACCATGGCAGTGCCGAGGAGCTTAATCATCTTATTTTTCTCTTATTTTATTACAAATTTATAAATAAAAAAAAAATTATAAATTTCAATTCGATGGATTGTCTGATGGCGATCGTCTAAGCGATAACTGCTGCTTATGAATACCCGCAACTCCAAAGGAATTGCTTGTGATAGATAATATGGTCCCAGTCTTTGCAAGCCCTATGGTATTCTCACTTGCTAGGCGAAATGGTGCGGTTTTAAAGCCGGCTTTCCGTAAAGCTATGGTATTTTTCCGAACAAGCTTTCGCTCTTTTTTATTATATACTTTTTTTATGGTATACGGGACTTATCACTCGACCTTTTGAGTTCTTACCTTAAAAAAAGAACTCAAAGGGTAAATAGTAAAAGGTCCACTGGGATCAAAATAGAATTAGGTATCCCACAGGGTTCCATTTTAGGTCCATTTCTTTTTCTCGTCTATATAAATGACTTACCTAGTTAAAGTTAATGATAATGAGATAGTACTTTTTGCCGATGACACTTCACAAATTTTTAATATGAAGCGACAACAGTCAAATTACGATGAGGTAAATAGTGCTCTCTCTAAAATAGTACATCGGTTTAATGTTAATAATTTACTTTTAAAATCAAATAAAACAAAATATTTAAAGTTTACTTTACCCAATGTTAGGCAAGTTCAAACCAATATACTATTAAATGGCGAGAAAATGAACTTAGTGGACACCACTGTATTTCTAGGTATAACACTAGATAGTAAATTACACTTTACATTTTAGTGATTTTCATAGTAGAATGTCTTACTGCATTCTTTTATGAGGAAATGCCGCCAACATTAATACAATATTTGTGCTTCAGAAGCGAGCAATATGTTCTACTTACAAAATGTCCTGCTTTGAATCTCTGAGAGAAAAGTTAAAAGAAATAGGAATTCTGACCGTCGCTTCTCAATACATTTTGGACAATTTTAGAAAAAAATTAAATTTGTTCAATACGAAAAGTAATATCGAATTGAAGAATCACTGCATGAACACTAGAAATAAACACAAATTAGCTATTACGGTGATCAGACTAAGTAAAGTTAGTAAATCTTTTAAAGGTCAATGTATACACCTATACAATAGAATCTTAGAAAATGTTCAAAGTCTGTCTATTAATAAATTTAAAAAAGAAGTTAAAGAAAGTTTGTGTTCTAAAGCTTATTATAGGGTCAATGATTTTATTGACGATCGCACACCTTGGGAATAGGATGACCAACCTACAAGGCTTCTTCTATGTACTATTGTACTTTTGTTATTTAGTTTTAGTCATAATATTGTTATAATATACCTTTCTTATTCTAAAAGAAAAAAATTCCATCTTTTTGGAAGAAGATGGCCCCGCGCGAGTTTCTTACCCCTTTTCTTCTCGCCGCGTCGGGTTACTTCCCGTACCCGCGGTGGTAGGCATCATGTATTATTGACGTTCAAAAAGAGTATAACAATACCAACTTTGAATAAAAAATAATTGATTTGATTTGATTAAAACCCAATTTCAAGCAGGCGACGCCGCGGGCAAAAGCTAGTTTGACAATATAATTTATGTTGTCCCGACATACATTTTTCTGTCTTAACTATGAACTAAAATAAATGAATACCTACAACTGCTACACCTACACATACAACCTACACCTACATGTAGCCTATATCTGTAACAACACATCGGTGTACGATGTAGGTGTAGCCTACATCCTACACCTATCAACCTACCCGAAAAAAAAATCGGACCTAGTTTAACTGTTTATGTAAACTGAACGCACCTATATTTGATAGACAAGTGAAAAATTGAACACAGTTAACAGTTAGTGAGTGAAAATTCAATCAATCATTGTTTTTATTGTAGTATTTTCCGGCATATTTTTAATATATCTCACCGTTTGAACCTTCTATGCACCTCACTAATTATTTCAAGACCGAAATAAGTCCAAATCGGTCCAGCAGTTCATCGAA
Organism: Glaucopsyche alexis; assembly: GCA_905404095.1. Taxonomy (NCBI): domain Eukaryota; kingdom Metazoa; phylum Arthropoda; class Insecta; order Lepidoptera; family Lycaenidae; genus Glaucopsyche; species Glaucopsyche alexis. The sequence continues at coordinate 12,930,989 of FR990052.1, read as the reverse complement.
ATTTAGCTCGAGTTTTAGCGAGGCTAACGAACAGCAATTCATTTTTACATATAAGAAGAAGATTAGATTAACTCCAACAGGTCAACAGTGTTATCAAAATATTACCGTCAGTTCACACCGAGAGGCACCGCGGTGTTCCCTTTATAAGGTAGGTAGCTATACAAAATTGAACTTTATTTACTACTTAATAAGATACATTGCAAAAGTTCAAATTGCAAGCTGCATCGCGCTACGCAGCGCGATATTTTAACCGACGAAATAACCGGAGGTTCTTAAGTATATAGGAGGTTCTTAGTAAATATTTTTTATGTATAACCACGCATAACTTTATACAAAGTAGTCCGTTTTATAACCGACTTCCAAAAAAAGGAGGCGGTTATATGTTGGGCTGTGTATTTTTTTTTTATGTCTGTTAAGAAAAGGTATGACGACTGTACTTAAAATACCGGAATATAGAGTTGTATCATCATAGTACTGTCGTAACGCAAAAAGAGGAGGTTATTGTAGGTTAGCAAAATATAATGTCTCGTGCAAGCACCTTTGTAATTTGTATCGCCGATGAATTCGCATGTGACTTTAACTTTGAGGTATCTCCCGAAGAATTATTATACCATAAAGTAATCATTTTATGTATCTACAGAACACCTAACAGTAATTCTAATCTAATATATAACTAGCTATTGCCCGCGGCTCCGCCCGCGTAAATTCAGTATCCCTCAGGAACACTGTACTTTTTCGGGATAAAAAGTTGTTGTCCCATATTTTAATCCAGAGCTGCTACCATACCTTTCATCAAAATCCGTTCAGTAGTTTGCGTGAAAGAGTAACATACATCCATCCATCCTCACAAACTTTCACATTTATAATATTAGTGGGAAATTCACCCCCTAAAGGGGTAAAACATGGTATCAACGCTTGTATGTAATTTTTTGTTGTGGTCAAATCTCTTTGAAATTTCGTAAGGTTGCACTTTGGCACGATTAACTAAAACTTCGATCTTTTAAGGGGTAAAAAAGGGTACTAAACTTTATATAGGGAAAACACATTAAATGTGCGTTTAAGCTTGAAACTTTGTAGGTACGTAAATGTAGTGTGTTTCATGATTTTTCGATATTGGGATGGGATGAACGGGACAACGAATTTCATTTTTTTCATCAACGCCGAGGCAAAACTGCTGAAGATAGAAACATAACATTTGGACCGTAGCTTCCTTTTAGGTCCACTAAGAAGGGATTTTGTAAATAACACCCCCTAAAGGGGTGAAAGAGGGTATCAAGTATGTAACTTTTTTGTTTGTGGTCAGATCTCTTTGTAATTTCGTTATGTTGCTCTTTGGCATGATTACCTAAAACTCTTATTCAATATTTTATAAAAATAGATTTTAAGGGCTAAAAGGGGTACTAAATTTTGTATGGGGAAAACATATTAAATTAGCGTTTCAGCTTGAAACTTTGTAAGTGTAGTCTCAAGGGAAAATAAGTAAACATGTATTTCATGATTTTTCGATATTCAACCCCCAAAGGGATGAACGGGGGTATGAATGTAATTTTTTTCATCAACGGCGAGGCAAAACTATTGAAGATAGAAACGTAATATTTGGACCGTGGCTTCCTTTTGTAACATAAGGTCCATTAAGAAGGAATTTTGCGAAATTCACACCCAAAAGGGGTAAAAAGGGGTATCAACATTTGTATGTAACTTTTTTGTTTGTGGTCTGATCTGTTTGGGATATGGTGATATTATTCTTTGACATGATTTACTACGACTCTAATTCAAAAATTCTATGTTATAAGGGGTAAAAAGGGGTACTAAACTTTGTATGGGGAAAAATAGTAAATGAGCATTTCGACTTAGAACTTTGTAAATGTAGTCCTAAAAGAAAGTAAGTAAGCATATGCTACAAAATTTTTCAAAATTCAAACCCTAAGGGGACGAACGGGATATGAATTTCTTTTTTTCATAGTCAGACTCATGCTTGACCATTATACTATGTGTTGTATATTTTTGGAATGGTCTCTTCAAGCTCTATTTGATACCAAACAGCAGAAGTGTAGAAGGCTGCAGTCAGGTAATAACATACATAGACAGCCAAAATGATTATTATCCTTCATTTTGGCTTCGCCGGACTCAGGTAAAAAGGGTTCAGTTTCCGTTTACTATTTCGCAAACGAAGTTGCAGGCATCAGCCTCATCATATTCATAGATAAACTGGAAAAACTTTTATTTTGAGCGGTGACTGGAATCTCAATACACTTAAACCTAATAAAAGTTATCTACAACTCCAAAATATGTTTAAAAATTGAACATTTAAATGCACCCAAATTTGCCGATCAGACAGAATTACTTGAACAGAAATACTTGAACGTTACTTTTAGACGACATTTAAATTTTTGTGATTTTTTAAAGACTTCTTTATACGCAAAGTCATACAAATATTTAAACATCAAGGTCATATAATTTAAACGACATATAAATAGTTACTTACTGTAGATAACTTAACAGTTAGCGGAGAACCTTAGTGCGATAGTCATATAAGTGTAGTACATAGAGAGACATAATCCGTTAACATGATCTTGCTCTTTGTAGTAACAATTCTAGTGTTGTGGGTAATCCTCTTTCGATACAGAAGAAGAAGAATGTATGAATTGGCTGCTCTAGTGGAAGCGCCAGATGTTGAGTTACCCATCATAGGGATCACGTACAGCTTATGTGGGAATAACCAAAGTAAGTTAAAACTTTGTACACATAAATATAAATTAAGGACAAAACACTGTATAGCTTATACACTCTATAAATATTTTTATTAGTTAGGGAGATAAAATAAAAGGTAACTGTGTCGTACAATCAACTTTTCATCTGTTAATCTGTTAATTTCAATATTTTGCTAAAAAGGGTATTAAGCCTGAAGTTTACTTTTATAAAAAAAACCCTTCATCTGGTGCTTGTTTAATTTCTCTTAATACTTTCTTTAAATTAGTTTTCTAAGTCGAATTAGTTTAAATTAGTACTTCTGCAGGTGAAGATTAAATTTCACTTTTATTATCAGTTTCCGTTTTCTATTTCAGTGTATACTGTATACTGTGTACACACTCGTATTTCTTCTTAAAATTTCACGCCGCGCCGCCGTAATATTTACAAATATTTGTATTTGTATTAAAATAATTATGTATCTATCACCAAGTTACATTACAATACAATACAATAACACTTTATTGCACACCAAAAAATACAATATTAAAAAATATACAATAAATTTTACATAATATGATGTACAAAAGGCGAACTTATTGGTAATAAGCAATCTCTACCAGCCAACCTTTGTTTTTGATATTGATCATAGGAAATTAAAAAAAAAGTGTAGGTGTAAACTACAAGTTACTACTGTTAGTTTGGTAGGAAAAGTGGTAAATTTGGATGTAGGATGGTATTTAGGAAGTGAAGGGAGATAACAAGGCACTTATCTTGCGATCTACGCTGCGAGGTGATGCTTTAGATGCGTCACTGCCCGGCGATGTGCAATGTGACCCCTCTTCCTGCTTCACTCCACGATCCGACTTTGCTCCGCAGGAACGATGAAGGTGATCCTTGGAGAAGGCACGGCAGCTGCTGATGTTGAGCCCCGGTGCTGGTTGTTCCTCCAAAGTCCTTTGTTCGCAGGCGAAGAAAGGCAGACCAAAATTTTGGAACTCAACCTTAGACGGAGAGTCCTGTCATGGTCGCCAATGTATTCTCTCGTAGGGGAGAATTAAATTAAATAAATAAAAAAAAAATAATATTTAATATTCATTAAATTTTAACATAGTAAAAGATATAATCTTATTAGACACAAAATGTAACTTGGTGGTAGGTAGATACATATTAAAGGTACATATTACAACAAAAGGTACATATTACACTTAAAATATTCATCTGCCAGGGCAATAGCCCTAGCAGATGAATATTTTAAGATAATGTAATTGGTTTAAATCTAATTGATTTTAAGAAAATCTAATTGTTTTTAATTGATCTAATGATACTTAATTAATCAGATAATATATTTTAAGGGTTATCATGACTTCTAAATTTTTTTATACAAATAGAGTCCCAGCAATAAAAGAGATAATGAACATTATTTTCATCGTACCTATACTTACTTTCGTACGTTTTCAGAAGTTTTAGCAACATTACAAAGTTTCAGCTACCAAGCTATGAAGTATAATGGAATCCTGAGAAGCTGGTTGAACTACAGACTCTATTTTTGTAAGTTTATTTATTTCATACTTCCTAAAAGTTTATTTTTCTACTGCTCAAATATTATTAGAAAAAAATATATATGTACAGCCTAATGTAAAACCGCCTCCTTTTTTTTAAGTCGGTTAATATAAACTCAAAACTAGAGCAGAACGATTGATTCATTAATTGTACTAAAATTTAGATATTAAGTACCTTAATAATTTATATATAGTATACCAATAACTTCGTTAATATAACTTCGTTTGGCTGATTCAAATGCTATTTTCCGGAAAAGGTTTACCGTTTACCGTTTTCATGGAATTCTATAAGTAGTAACATGCGACTACTTATTAAATTTTTACCGAATTATCATATCAAACAATTTGATTTCCAACCTTTAAACTCATCAATACATTGATGTTAATTTGACTATTTAAATTTATAAAATACAGCTGAATCTGTAAAACAAAGATATTGTTCGTAATAAACTCAAACTAAAAATTTTTATTTCCATGTAGGTTATAATAATAGGTTGGGGAAAAAGTCTTTTCGCATTATAGTATGTATGAAGTTGTCATAAAATATCTTGGGCTATACCAATTGTATCTGGCTGATTTTGGTATCATTAAAAAGTTTTAATTTTACAGAAGACAATTCCAAATTCAAATTAGGTAAATTTGAGATTTTCATTTGTTTTTCTTATTGTTAAAATGAGTGATTCTTATCAAGAATTTCGATACATTTTAAAATTTTATTACAAAAAAATTAAAAATGCAACACAAGCCGCGAAAAAAATTTGTGATGTTTATGGACCTAATGCAGTATCTGTGAGAGTAGCGCAAATTTGGTTTAAGCGTTTTCAATCCGGAAATTTTGATATCAAAGATGCACGTCGCTCTGGTCGCCCTGTTACGGACAAAACTGTTGCCATTTTTGAAAAAGTGGAGCAAGATCGGCATATTAGTAGTTACGATGTAGCTGAAGAACTGGGGATTGACCACAAAACGGTTTTGGCGCATTTGAAAAAAGCTAGGTACACAAAAAAGCTCGATATTTGGGTGCCTCATGAGCTCACTGAAAGAAACCTAATGAACCGTGTACTCATTTGTGATTCTTTATTACGACGTAATGAAACCGAACCATTTTTGAAGAAGCTGATAACTGGTGATGAAAAGTGGATCACGTACGACAAGAACGTGCGAAAAAGATCGTGGTCAAAGGCCGGTCAGGCTTCACAGACTGTGGCGAAACCCGGGTTAACTCGCAACAAGGTGATGCTGTGTGTGTGGAGGGATTGGAAGGGCATTATTCATTATGAGCTGTTACCGCCAGGCAGGACCATCAATTCTGAACTGTACTGCGAACAACTGATGAGATTAAAGCAAGAAGTTGAGAGAAAGCGGCCGGAATTAATCAACAGAAGGGGTGTGGTTTTTCACCATGATAACGCTAGACCTCACACATCTTTAGCCACTCAGAAAAATTACGGGAGTTTGGCTGGGAGGTGTTAATGCATCCGCCGTATAGTCCTGACCTTGCACCTTCAGATTTCCACCTGTTTCGGTCGCTGCAGAATTCCTTAGGCAGTGTCAGGTTGACATCACAAGAGGACTGCCAAAACCACTTGTCGCAGTTTTTTCATCAGAAGCCCCAAAAATTTTATAGCAATGGGATCATGTACCTACCAACAAGATGGCAAAAAGTTATCGAACAAAATGGCACCTATATACTTTAGTCACTTGTAAATAAACTTTATAAAAAAACCTTTTGAATTTTTATATAAAATGCGAAGAAACTTTTTCCCCAACCTAATATAACGCTTATAGAATTGTCCTACATGATGCCTACCACCGGTTCGGAAACTAGCCCGGCGAGAAGAACCGGCGTAAGAAACTCGCACGGGGCCACCTTTTAGCAAAAAGATGGGAAAATTGTTCTTTTCAAAAAATATTTTTCAATGTTGTAACTTAATCTATATAACATTAGTCATAAGTACATAGAACATACTTAAGTACATAAAAGCAGCCTTGCATGGGGCCATCTTATTCCCAAGGTGTGCAATCGTTAGTGAAATCACTGACTTTATAATAAGCTTTAGCATACAAACGTTCTTTAACAGCTTTTTTAAATTGATTAATGAAAAGATTTTGAACGTTTTCTGGGATTCTATTGTAAAGGCGTATACATTGACCTTTAAAAGATTTACTTACTTTACTAAGACTAATCACTGGTATTTCTAACTTGTTCCTATTTCTAGTATTCCTACAATGTGTGTCACTTTTCTTTTTAAAATTCGTTAAATTCTTTCTGACATACAACACATTGTCCAAAATGTATTGAGAAGCAACGGTCAGAATACCTATTTCTTTAAATTTTTCTCTCAGAGATTCAAAACATGACATCTTATAAATAGAACGTATAGCTCCCTTCTGTAGCACAAATATTGTATTAATGTCCGCAGCGTTTCCCCAAAGAAGAATGCCATATGACATTATACTATGAAAATAACTAAAATAAACTAGCCGCGCTGTATCCTCATCGGTAATTTCTCTAATTTTTTTGACTGCATATGCTGCAGAACTGAGCTTATCTGCCAGATTTGCAATATGGGGACCCCACTGTAATTTACAATCTAGTGTTATTCCTAGAAATACAGTGGTGTCCACTAAGTTCATTTTCTCATCATTTAATAGTATATTGGTTTGTGCCTGCCTAACATTTGGGAGGCTAAACTTTAAACATTTCGTTTTATTTGAATTTAAAAGTAAATTATTAACATTAAACCAATGTACCATTTTTGAGAGAGCACTATTTACCTCGTCATAATTTGACTGTCGTCGCTTCACATTAAAAATTAGTGAAGTGTCATCGGCAAAGAGTACTATCTCATGCTTATCTTTAACTAGATAAGGAAGGTCATTTATATACTCAGAAAAAGAAACGGGCCTAAAATTGACCCTTGTGGCACACCTAGTTCTATTTTAGTCCCAGTAGACCTTGTAGAATTAACTTCTACTCTCAGCGTTACTACAAATCAAAATCAAATCAATCAAATCAACGTACGTACATACTACGTACATACTCTGCCGTACCCAATTGAGTACAACGGCCGAATACGTACAGCATTTTTGTTTTAATATTTTTGTTATTTTTATTTAATTCTGTAATTTAAAAAAAAAGCTAACATAAGCGGTAACAAATGTTATTTAATAATACTAGATACGTGTTGGCAGTAAAACTAACGAATTTTAAATGTGACCCATTCAAATCAATACATTTTCGCAAAAGAAGGTAGGTTTTTGACATATACATAATAGTAAGCTTGTCCAAAGCCTGGCTCGCATGTGCCATGAGTTTAAGCACACGTTAACGGAATAATATAAATATTAACACGCTTTTCGATTTTTTCTTTAAATTTAATGGATGAAATCGACTAATTTCAGTACAAATTTTACTTAAAATATGCTTAATATACTTTTTATAGCTTTGGAATCAATTGAACAGTGTTTTATTTATTTAAAAGAATCTATATTGATACTAAAATAATTTTTTTTTACAAAAATTACAGTAAATTGCTTGCACCCATAAGGCGCCATTGTACACAAATGAGTACACTCCCCTATAGGAGAGAGGAATAATGATTTTGAGATATTTTATTATTATTGTTTTTACTTATGTGGCTTATAAAAAATAAGAAAATGTACATTTTATTCATTTTACTTTGCTGCCTGTTAATGGGTTAACCTACAAGTGAGAGCGTTTTTACGAGACTTGCGAAGTTTTGTATACAAATCGATGTACCTTTGAAAATATTGACTTTCGATATACGGTTTCTTCTGAGAAGTTACTAATATTTATTAAGAGTACTATTCATATATGCATTAAAAAATCAGTCCGCTTGCCTAATACTTATCACTATAATAATACGTGAATCAAAATTTTTTAAATAACAACTAAACACTACCTCACCTAAACTAGCATGTTTCAATAAATTCAGCAAATCTAACACAATTGTCAGTGAGTGCAAAGCTATCTTTTACAATAATTTGATTGCAGTGTAAGTGAAGCGACAAATATTATGTTATCATAAACGGGTTTAATGACGTTTCGACCAATCAGACGGCATTTCACATTGGTTTAACGTTCATAAAAAAACCGTTTGCGAGTTTTAGCGTATCGGGACTTGATTTTAATTGTATTAATGCAGGTTTTATTTAGCAAAATTGGCCCTCTTGTTAAAAGTTATATTTCGAATTTCGATCAAAACTTTTTTTTCATTATATTTTATTTGATGACATTAAAATATTATTTTTATAGTAATGGTGAATCCCGGAGACATTGAAATTATACTGAAACAGAGTCTAGAAAAGGACGATCTAATGGAAACGATACGAGACGTACTGGGATACGGTAGCATATTTGCACCAGGTAAAAACCCTTATTATTTATTTATTCTTAATGTACATAATTTTAAAATTAAACCAAGACAACACAAAGTAATAATGGTACATAAGTGTGCTTATCTCTACAAGAGATCTCTGCCAGCAGACCTATAATTTATACAAAGCATACATAAATAGGACAGAAAAAATATGTTAAATAATAAACAGTTAGTAGGTACATTCGTTTATTTACAATATATTTTAAAACCACAAAAAGTTTACGGTTGCAATAAAAATTTCGTTGTTTTGTATTCTTAGTAGGGTCATATATTTTAATAGATATTAATATAAACTTTAACTTGACTTGGTTTCTTATAAAACCAAAAAAAAAAAGATATTAACATATTTTAATATCTAGTCATAAAATTGATTTAACATAATATTTAATGTTGTATATTTAACATAATATTTAGGTATTTAAAGATAAAGTCTTCAAATATACACATGAAGCGCAGTTTTGACAATGCCTCAGTTTTCTTTCATTGCTAGAGCTATACGAATACGATAAATTTATCTGGCTACAAGAATCTTTGGAAAAAGATTTTATTTCATCATTGCCTAGCTTTAGTTCGAAATTCCGCTCGCGTAAATACAGCTTATGTTTTATTAAATAAAATATAGCTAATATTTTATTAAATAGCCTAAACTACTATAATACTAAATTGGATCAAAATCCTTTGTTACAAACATTCATCTCTCCTCACAAACTTTCACATTCATAGTAGTAATATTAGACCGCTAAAAGCAAAAATATACCGCATGAGAATTCAATAATGCTAGTTATTAAATTATCATGCGATGTTTTAGTATTAATTTCACTATAACACTTTTCACGGAACTTATTTTTTGTTTGGTATTTACTTCATAATAGAACTGTAGCAAACTGGATGTATTCGATATCAGTACTAGATACTAGATGGCGCACCCGTTATTCAGATAAGGGGTGCGCCATCTAGTACTGAGTAACGAAACGTTACACAGGAATATATTTCGTTACTCGCATTTTTCGTATTATAGTGTAAAAATTAAAAAAGTGGTTCAAAATACGAAAAAGTGAAAAAACACCTTAATACGCATGTAATGCTTAGTATGTAACGTATAAGTATGTTTTGTACAAATTACGAATGTTGCAAACCGCGACACCAAAATGACTTGATTCGTTGCTTTAACAAGGTACAAAAGATTCGTTTTTCGAACAAATCTTTTGTATCGAACGTCGAAAAAACGTGACGGGTCGCAAGTCTTTTTACTTAACTTTTTGGCTTTTTCGTGGGTCGCGACATAAAAAAGGTTGAGAAACGATACTCTAACATTACATAGTATGTTATGAAGTATCAGAAGTAACGAGTAACGTAACGATACTATAGTAACGAGTATTAATGTTGTAGTAACGAATACATACGGGTACACTTTTATTCGTTACTTTTACACCTCTAAGCAGTAATTCAAAATATATTTTTAAGGGGCACTTGATCCATGGGACGGTCAAGTCTTCCCTACGTGAATAACTGTACGAGCGTGCCTGGAAGTAGTTTTATGTCATATACAAATTCATTATAAAGTCTATTAATATTATTATTTAAATTAAAGTCATAGATAAACATTCATTTTATGTTCATACACATCTTAAATATAGTTACTAAATAACTGTTAAATCATGATACAACTTACAAATTAAAAGTTACAAAAATTATTTTTCGTCCACCATTTATAAAAGTGTCATATCTGGCGACCAGTATTTTTTATTCGTAGCTGACGACTCTACCCAATTGGTACAGTTTGCTGGTATTATATACATACTACCAACATAGCTACTGTGAAATTACGTAGTAACTAATAATTAATCTGTGCTGTAAAAGTAGGTATTACCCATATATGTTCTGTAAATTAAGTTTACCTAGTCTCCCGTAAAATAAAATATTTAATTGATAACAGAAAATATAGTTTATATATTTTTCTTTATTTAAAGTTTCGATTTTTTTTAATCAGTACCACCGGAGCTCACACCTCATTTTCTCTAGTTCACACAGTTGCAGACTACATTATGTCTTAGTATCAACCTATCAACGACGATGAAATTATAAACCTTAATTGCAACTGGCTCCCTAAGTAAATATTAAAACTCCTGACATTTTTTCAGTTTCAATTTGGAGGAGACGACGTAAAATTTTGGCGCCCACTTTCAAGCCGAAGATCGTAGAGGGTTTCATAGAGATATTCTCAAAGCATGCTGAGAGCTTAGCTACGAAACTACGCAGTTACACTGGGACTGGGGTTTTCAACGTTTTCCCCTTTATCACAGCTAACTCCTTTAACGTGGTTTGTGGTGTGTAATAACTTGTTATAATTATTTAATTAATAACATATATACATTGTGGTTGTAGCCAGAAACTCACGTTCCAACAGCTGGCAAAATGATATGGGCATATTACTTTATAAAAATAAATTCGCAAAATTAATGCAAAACTATGTTAACTTTTAAGGGTCGGTTCACACCGCAACAATACGCGACGCTGCGCGTGTAAACGTGTATCTTCTTGTGTAATTAATAAAGTTCAATTTATAATAATAATAATAATAATATCTATGGACGCTTCACACCACGTCAATCTGATCCCGTGGTAAGTTCTCGAAGAAATTGTGTTACGGGTACCAGACAACGGAAATATATTTAATACTTTTATACTATACACATATTTAAGATTTTTATTATATTATACACATATTTAATATGATGGCATGGATGTGCCATGACCCAGGAACACAGAAAACTTTTTGTTCCTTCGGCGGGATTTGAACCCGCGACCCCCGGCTTGAGCGCCAACACGCTCAACCAACTGAGCCACAGAGGTCGTCTCATAATGGTTATCTTAAAAATGCTGCGCCGCGTCGCGTATCATTTCTTTTCGGTGTGAATTGACCCTAAAAGCTGATAGGCTCATTAATTTCTGCTAGCCGATATACAAATTACTATCAGTTTATGCAAATTATTGACAATTTAATTACTAACAATAATGATTATAGCTATAAATTGGCATTTTAATTACAGATTTCCTTAGAAAAAAATGTAATCGTCATGTTGTATTTATTTTGTAAACTGCTATAATAATGCATCATATTTAATGAGACCTAAAATACCACGCTTAATACACATGGTGAATTTTTTTATTAGGCGTTGTTGGTTTAAAGTGTAAACAAAACCATAAGAATATTATTTAATGATTTATCAAAAATTATAATTTAATTATATATTAATTAAAAGGCCGCCAGATATTATGTCTTGAAGCGCTATGCGCTTAGGTTTACATGCGTAATTCGCCTATCAGGACAAGATCTAAGAATAGTCTTAGACCTTGTCCAGGTTACGAATTATGCTATGTCCAGAAAGCGCGAAATCTTACGCACGTAAAGCCGACGCGTGATTCGAGGTACTTGGCCCTCACATATTGCGTCCAGTGTGCTGAGTGCGAGTCCCACAATTTTTTTCGCTTACTTTACTACCTTGTAAATCGAGTTAGCGCAAATCGAATCGAAAATTAAAAGCATGCGAGTACGAGTCATTATCCAATCTAACTAATCGAACGCGTTTCCTCACCGAGAGTACGCTTTATTATTTTTGTTATATTGGTAGCACGACTTCACTTCGAGATTAACCGACCAAATTGAATATCATTTTCACTGTATTATTTTGTTAAGAAACTGATGTCATCAAGATTGTGACGGGTTATATCGTATGTTATTGTTTGTGACACTGACATAAGTCGCCGAAATGTTGAATTTTATTTGCAAAGCATTTTACACAATTTTACATTTCGTTTATAATAAATTGTATTTAAACTTAAAAATTATGAAAACAAGTTTTTCTCAGTTTGATACTATAATAACATTCATCAAACAGTAAGTGTGACAATCGGTAAACAATAATGTCCAATAAAGGATCGAAAGATGCACAAGCTCTTGCTTCGCGTTTTGCATTAAAATTGCGGTCGTCTTGAGATTGAGCAGCAACAAACATCCTCCACGCAAAAAAAAAGTCCTGCCATAGCAAATTCATTGCTTAAATGTTCTTTTATAAATGCTTTCACCGCGATTCACTACCTAGTCACTGAGAAATTGGAAGTGAACGCGGGGTGACAACTTTTCGACGTCGTTAACACAAATTTACTATTCGAATGTCAAAATGTGCAACTGGCACTCGCAAGACTTTTGAAACAACCAATCAAAGCGTTGAAACACCCACATTCGAACGTGAGTGTGAGACGACGCTCGATTAGTTAAAATCCACAAAACTCACACTCGCTAATTATGTTTCCTATTTTTGCTACTAGGGGCATTGTTTCGATACCATACAAATTGTAGTTTACTTTTTCATGTCGAGTGGTGATAAAAATTCGCACTAAGCACACTGATGCTACTTGCGTTTTTTTTTACAAACGTGCGTATCGTACTAGATTGCATCATGCATGTCATTTTGTCTAGAAGACATACGTGTTACGCACGTAGAGTTACGCGCGTAATTCGCCTTTCTGGACAAGGTCTATAATAAATAAGTTCACAATTACTGTTTTTGTACAGAGACCGCCATGGGAGTAAATTTGGACGACGTGAAAAATAGAGAAACAAATATTTTGACTTCCCTGACACAACTTTTGCATATAGCTTGCAATAGATTATTTCGTATATGGATGCATCCGAAATGGAGCTTCAAACTATTACCTTGCTACACGGAATTCGAAAAGTGTTTGGATATATTGAATGGATTTACAAATGAAGTATGTTTTTAACACTGTACTTTTACTGTAGCTAATTATAACGTGGGTTCAGTGCGACAAGCTGGAACAAATGACACTAATGGCATCTACATATACACGAATTTAGTACGGAGCGTACAGCGGATCTGGTACGCTCCGTACCAAATCCGAGCGTGTGTAGGGCAGTCCGTCGAACATAAGAAGAAGGCGAAGAGTTCGCCGCTGTCCGCATCGGATTTGGTCCGCGCCGTACCAAATACGTGCATGTGGCAGTCCGGCGGTTAGGCCGTACAACGGTGTCAGTGTTGCCAACTTAGGGATTTACCCCCCAAAATTAGGGAAAATATCTACGGGGGTTTACTGGGGGACAGGATGTTTAGAGTTTACTCCTTATGAATCAATTTATATGTAATAGTAAAAAATATTTTAATGTGTGTATATAGCCAGGGATATGAAAATGTATTGTGAGTGAAATCAGATTAAGACAAGTTAGTTTTATGTTATTCACGTGTAAGTCTTTATGTTAAACACATAATCTTTCTTTCTAGCTTATTATCTCTTAGACCTGTCAATAGTATAAGTAATCGGGGGTAAAATTTGAGAAATATATCGCACCTTTAGAATTGAAGTGGCTTAATCCAAAATTCTTGATTTTTGGTAAACGGCTAAAATGTAATTGGAGAATAGGCCATTTTTTGGTTTTTTGACTATAATAGTAAGTGTGAGCCTTATGTAGTTACAGTTTTTTGTTATTTGCCGTAGGTGAATAGTTGTTTTAGTGATTTGTTATTAAAAATATGAGTTTAATTATTTAGAACCTTTGTTAATTAATAATTAAAAAAAAGGCGTCACTTTATTTCCAAAATATTTGAAATTAAATTGACAAATTTAGTTTTGTGTCTATTTTTTACTAAAGCATTCAAAAATAAAACGTAACTATTTTAAAAATAGGCTATTTATTTCTTATGTAAAATTTATTTTTGGTGACTAATTTTGGAATATGCTAGTTTATTAATGGTTGACTTTTAAAATTAAGGGTAAGTTAGAATAGAGAAAACTGAAAAAATATTTTATTTTATGCGTAATAAAGCTAAACGTATACCTTATGTGTATGTATTAGGTCCCTTAATTTTTTTTATTAACCGTGTTACATAAAAATATAAGATACTTAAGTTACCGTGGCGTCTTACTATCAAAATAATGTTTATTATACAGGAAAAGGAAAAGCTATTTCAATAAGCAATAATTAAATTATCCTTTCAATATCAGAGGTCAATATTAATTATCAATGGGAAATTTCATCATCATCAGCCTACGGACATATGGATAGCCCACTGCTTAACGTAGGCCTCCACTAATGAGCACCAACCATCCCGATCCCGGATCCCTTATCCATCTGCTGCCAGCCAACTTTAAATCCGTCCATTGTGCCGCAGGTCGTCCTACACTACGTTTGCCTAAGCGTGGTCTTAGCTTAACTCTAACACTTGTCTTCGCCATCAACCGTCTGTCCGTCTGCAAACATGGCCGGCTCACTTCAGCTCCAGTTCAGCGTGCTAATTCTATGAGCAATGTCAGTGACTAATTCTCTGTCGAATCACATTGTAGCAAGTTTTATTATCCACCAGAGATACCCTCAAGATTGCACTTTCCATCAAAGGCTGAACAACCTTGTCTTGTCAATCAGCAGAGTTCACTGCCGTGTTTTTTTACCGGTAGAACGTATCGATTAAAAATCCTGGACCTTTAGTCAAAAACATTTGCTAATTTCGACAGCGAATTTCGAAATTAAAAATGTATCGGATTTGACATAAGTAACTGTTGTGACTTGTTGCTTTCGATGCCTTATGTCAAATCCTCATTTTGTTTCCGAACTTCGCCGTGGAAATTATCGAATGCATCTTGACTAAAGGTGACTGTAATTGTGGTATCGACAATTCAAAGTTTGCCCAAGATATACCTACGTATTCTTGCTTCTTAACTTCAAGACTAGTGCCATTTACGATGACAGGTCCTGGGAGAACATACCTATTCAATACTTAACAAAACCAAAATTATTTGCATAATTTTGGTTTTGTTAAGGTTCATTCTGAAACCCACCCATCTTGAACAATCGCTTAAGCTGTTCAACATCTCTTCCAGGTCCTGCAGATATGTCTGACATAATGATTATTTCATCCGCAAATTGCAAGTGTAAGATGTAATGGCCGTTTATGTTCAGTCTCAGGCCTCGGCCGTTCCAATCAAGCGACTTGAAAACGTCCTCGGACGCGTTAGTAAACAGTTTTGGAGAGATAACATCTACCTGTCTCACTCCATGACGAAGTTGGATCAGAGATCACTTGAACAGATATCTTAACCAATTACCAATACCAGTATGGGCTATTATCTCGCTTAACAAACATAGGTAGTTACAACAGATATAACATTACGTGTAAACAAAATTGACTTGTACCCACTAATGTATAAAGAATGTTCAACGGCCAAGTCACACAACATTAACTATAATACTAAAAAAAATCGCAGTAAGGAACCTTAGACTTGGCACGACTTTGTCTAGATTTCATTACTTTTTAGAGATAAACAAGCAGCTCCATCGAGACTTGGCTAGTTTTTTACAGAATGTTTTTGGTGGGATTTCACTTATTTTTGTAGAAACGTGGGCATATTGATTTATTTTACAAAATTTTTGTGTAATTTGTTTATTTAATTTGTGTAATGTTCGAGTAGAATAATGTTAATTGTTCGACTATTTCTTCTTGTAAACTTGTAAGTATAAGTATACTACTCGAAATGTAAGTATACTAATAGTTTGGTTGGGCTCTTGTGTTTTCTAATCAGGGTCACCAGGTACTCCAGGTCTTCGATTATCCTAGTTTTTTAGTTTTCCCTTTATGTGGCCATTAAACCCTAATTTTCTGCGTTTTGGTCTTATCCAGAGGTTCTCAAATAGGGGCCTGAAAATGCGGCGAAATGGTTCCAGTAAAGAATGGTACGGCAGTGTTTGCTTCGCGCTCGACTTGGCGGGGGCACTGCCGTGCCCCCAGATCGATTATCCTAGTTTTTATAGTTTTCCCTTTATGTGGCCATTAAACCCTATCTCTGTACCAAATTTCAGCTCTCTAAGTTTATGGGAAGTACTAGTTCTATTTTGATGATCATGAGTGAGTGAGTGAGTGAGTGTCATTAATGCGAAACTTTGCTTTCGCTTAACTTTGGAACTAAATTACCTACAGAGTTGAAATTTTGGATTTTAAGTATGTGATTATAGCTTACTGGATGACGAAAATTTCTGCGTTCTGCTCTTATCCAGAGGTTCTCAAATAGGGGCCTGAAAATGCGGCGAATTGGTTCTAGTAAAGGATGATACGGCAGTGTTTGCTTCGCGCTCGACTTGGTGGGGGCACTGTCGTGCCCCCAGATATAGTGACAAAATTTGGTCCTGTCTTTTCATTACTAGCCTCAAACTTTCATTAAAATAAAAATAAAAAGACTCAATCACAATTGAACTCGCCAATTCACATCATTCTGTAGAAAATAAAAGACATAATTCCGTATACGTCACTGTAGTCACAAAAACGGTTTATAAAGTAAAGACATAACACATAATCAGGCTCATGTATTTATGAAATGTTTAGAAATGAAATGACACTAATACAAATATGTCGTCAACTATTATTATCATTTAGATTTAAAACGCCCGAAACCTAAAAGAGGCTGTACAAAAATAAATAACACACAAATTATTTACCTTACGTTTACAATTAAAACGACGAATTATAGTTTACGTCATTTACGGAGTAACCGCGCAGCACCCAACTTTTAGCATTATCGACTCAACACTAAAAGGGGTGGAAAAAAGTGAACTTCAAAAGTGAAGGAACGCGTGATACGCTGTCAATATGAAAGAGACACAACTGTACGTTTATCCTTTTCTAGCTTGAAAGTGGCTGTTTATTTCTATTAGACCGATAGATTATATGTTTCTAAGTCATTTTATGTATAAAAGTCAATTTCTTAAATTTTTGAGTTACGCCACTTTAATTCTAAAGGTGCGATATTTGAGAGTTGGTATGACTGCCCGTTATCAATGAATTGCGGGAATCATCGTCGTCGTTGAAAAATAGCACTGTAAATAGAATTCTGTGCTATATGCAATAGAGCACAAAATCGAACACACGAGTGTCGAGCTTTTCGGTCCACTGCACCGTACCAAATCCGTGCGTGTATAGCGACACCGGATTCGGTCCGCGGATATGGTCCGCTGTACGCTCCGTACCAAATTCATGTGTCTGTAGAGAATCGTATTAAGTGTAGAGCGCCTATACAATTGACTTTTGATAAGAGTCAATTGTTCCTGCTTGGGCTACAGTTGACCAATTCGTAATTAGCATGGACATACTGTATGCTTCAGTAGTCCGAGGGGCCATTAAGGGCGTCACAAACGTTTAAGATACTATAATGTTTATCATAAGATGCCTCGATATATTTTTCATATTACAATATATGATAATTATGAAAATATATTATATTACTAGGTTTTGCCCGCGGCTCCGCCCGCGTGAATAATGTATCCCTCACTGTATTTTTTCGAGATAAAAGCCTATGTTTTAATCCAGAATCTAAACCAAATTTCATCAGAATCCGTTCAGTAGTTTTTGCGTAAAGGTATTTTGATACCTTGATGGATGTTTGCATCCATCCATACATCCATCCATCCATACATCCTCACAAACTTTCACATTTATAATATTAGTAGGATCTTAGCCGTCTGTGATAGTTCTTACAAATTGTATAGCAAGCGATATTTGAATCTTTCTATGTAAGCTGTTTCTCTGTAATTAAGTATAATATATTTTTTACTCTGTCATATTACGTATCGAGATCGAAATGACAGTAACGAGAAATATGTACCTATTATTTTGTAATGTATTGGGTAAGTTTTAGCATACCTAGTAAATAATGAATAGAAAATAATGCTAATATTTATCAAATATCACACACCTCCTTGCAGTTGCGACCTAGGTTGTACTTACCAGCAAACAGAATATATAGTACTAGCTGATGTTCGCGGCTCCACCCGCGTAAGTACAGTAACCCACGGGAACCGTATATATCCTGCGATAAAAGTATCCCATGTCCTTCCCCATGGTCTACTTTATATCTGTGCCAAATTTCATGATGATCAGTTCAATAGTTTTACCGTGAAAGACGGACAAACGTGTCTGTTTGTCACACACACTTTCTCATTTATAATATTATTATGGATTGTTTAATATACGTAGCTTATGATAATTACGAATTAGTTACTTAATATTACTAACCTTAACAGACTATAGAAAAGAAACAAACGGAATACAAAATCGAAAAAAACAGCCAAACAGAAGCCGACAAAAGTTATGGTAAGTTAATAAATCAAGGCTATTATTCGTTTTTGAATAATACCTAGGTAACACTGAAAATGTTTAGAAAATGAAAAACGACTTAATGTAGAAAGTCACCAATACTCGTACTTTTATTGTTTTTCGAAGTAATCTCTGTTCCTCTCTACACATCGTCGCATTCGATGGAACCACTGAGAAAAACAGTGGGCCCATTCTTTCTTAGGGGTCTCTTCTATGGTATTTTCGTACGCTTTCACCGCATCTTCAGGGCTCGTAAAGCAAATACCTCGAATTTTATCTTTCGTTCCTGGGAAAAAATGAATGTTGTACGGCGCCAGGTCAGGACTGTATGGCGGATGACTCACTATCTCGACACCTGCCATAGTCAAATATTTGACAAACCGTTTTGCGGAGTGCGCTGAAGTATTGTCGTGGTGAAGAAGGATCCTGCTTTGAGGGCGCTGCTGTCGAATTTTTTCCAAGACAACAGGCAAACAGCGATGGACATACCAGTCTGCAGTAACTGTCCTTCCATTTTCTAGCACAACTGTCGCGAAATGACCTTTCTGACCAAAGAATGAGGCAATCATATTTTTTCATTGACTTCTTCCTTTCTTTATCCTAGTTGGCCGATCCTCGAAAGGAAATACCCACTGAGATGATTGTCTTTTGGTTTCGGGTTCGTAGCAATATATCCAGCTTTCATCACCTGTGACGATGTCTAATACAGTATTTGAGTCACCGCCGTTAACTTATCTAACATTTGGCGACACCAGTCCATGCGGAGGTGTTTCTGGTCGTCGGCTGAAGTATGAGGAATCCATCTGGTATAAAGCTTCCTGACGCCTAAATGGTCGTGTAATATTTATTGAACTTGACTCATACCAATGCCTAGGCTTGCCCGTATCTGCTGATAGGTCACTCTCTTATCATCCTCTATCATGCGTCGCACAGCACTGATGTTATCTTCAGTAGTCGCTGTTAAAGGATGTCCCTCACGCGGATCATCATTGAGATTGCTACGTCCATGCTTAAACTCGTTAAATCAATTGTAAATAGTGGCACGAGATAGGGCTTCATTAAGAAATGCTAATCGCAGCCTATATGCTACATTAGGTTACCAAAGAGTTCTAAAATTTAAATTAAAAAAAGTTTTCATTAGCAATGTATCTAACTGGCCAGTTATAAGCATTTTCAGTGTTACTCACGTATCTTATGTTTTATTTCTGCCTATTTAAAGTTGAGAAATATTACTTATTTCAGAATCACATAATTCCAAAAGTTTCCTGGAGTACTTGATAGAACTGTCACAGACTGACAAAGGGTTCAATAAGGTGGAGCTGAGAGAGGAAATGATGACTCTGCTTATAGCCGGCACAGACACGTCGGCCCTGGCGACAAGTTACACATTGCTGCTGCTATCCAAATATCCGAAGATTCAGGAGAAGGCATACCAGGAGTACGTTTTAAAAATGGGCTTGATTAGTTTTTGAAATATGGCTTATAGATACTATGTAGTGCAAACAGCCTCCGTGGTCTAATGGTTCGAGCATTGGCTCTCGACTCGGAGGTCATGGTTTCGATTGCCGCATTGGAACAACAAAAAAATTTTGTTTCAAAGTTTGGTTACGACAATGCAGGTTGATCACCTGACTGTCTGATAAGTAAGATGATCCATGCGTCGGATGGGCATGTAAAATGTCGAACCTCCGCCTGATCTGTCACCAGTCGTGTCGGATATCCGTCCCACTGGTTTATGAGAGTAAAGGAAGAGAGAGTGCTCTTGTGTACTGCGCACACACTTGGGCACTATAAAATTACTCCAGCGTAACTGGCCTGGTTTCAATGAAAACTGCCACCATCACCGAAATCGGTGTGGGGAGTTATTATTATTTATACTATGTACCTAGTATTAGTATGTAGGAAATAATGGATACCTATTAAATACCAACTATTTCCTTAATGTGGTGCATAGAAATTAGGGTTCTTACAATTATTATACCTGTCATGTAATCTTGAGCTGAGAAGTACAGAAACCTACACAGTTGTGCTACATATTATATGCTCCGGTTTACCTGTACGGGCAAGCCAGAAACCGTTACGAGTATGGCTAGCTTCAGTTTTTTTGCAATAAAAATCCTCTAAAAAGCTAGAATGATTTCGATCACATCAAAAGGCTAATCTGATCTTCTTACGACAAGCAGAATTTATTGTTGGAGTAGGTAGGCGGTGCTTTGAAGAAAGTATAATATGAATTATTTCGCTTTTTTATAGGATATTAGAAGTTTTCCAAGGTTCAGATAGACCCGTAGTTAAAGAAGATCTACAGAAGCTTAAGTACGTTGAAATGGTTATTAAAGAAAGCATGAGACTTTTCCCTCCAGTGCCGTTTATAGTGAGGAAGATTCAGACGGAATTACCTTTATGTAAGTCTTTTTGTAGCCTCGTACGAAAAAAGGCCTAGTCATATGTATGTAATGAAAAAATAAATTAGGCATTGGATAAAAAATAAGCATAATAGCACAGGAAAATACATAATATTATCCAAATATGTATTTTCCTGTGCTATTAAGGGCATGTTTCACAATCGTCTTATATGTGTTAGATAGTTTATTTGCACGTTTTGTCTCTGTCGCTCGATATAAAAAAACTTTCGAATAAGCTATCCGACACGTCTAATTAGAAGATCGTGAATATTTCAAAGAGTAAGAAGTATGGGATGGGAACCTAATTTAATTTATATACTAAACTTAGCCGTAGGCTCAAAATGTAAGGCATAGAAGTCGGTTATAACCACAGAATTACAGAAAAATACAGAAACCGTCAACGCGCTTGAAAGTGAAGCCGTCATGATCATTCCAAATTGGAATGGTTAGATATTCAGTCTATCAGTCGATGGCCGACGCGCGCACTGTCAACTTTGTTTGAAATTGTCCGTTTTTAATTAATTATGCCGACTTCTGTCGTTCCCACTTAATTAATTATGCCGACTTGTGTCGTTCCCACATGTAAAAATGCTGCTCAGACTGCGAAGAAATCACATGGGATCATATTCCATTTATAAGTAGCACATTTGCAATTCATTTGAATAAAGTATCGAATTTAATTAATGTGCGTGTCGTAATTGCCATAGAAAATCATGTCTTCATTTTGTAAGTGTTGCCACAGAATAACGGAATATTTTGGCTAACTTTTTTCAATATTTTTTTTATTAAATACCTTATAATTGTCGTAATACAATACCGTGATTGTTTTGTGTTGCCACAAAAAAAGGAACATTTTACCCATTTTTTCGTAATCAGTTAATATTAGATTTTACAATAATTATACAATATACAGGTATGTACGTACTTTATTGCACTTAAGCGAAATTTTACCGACACGGAGGAAACTTTTTTCATGACCTTGATAGGAAATTCTTCTTTATAATTACATAGGTACTTACATAGCACATAGTTAACCCTTGGCATGCCTGGTGGGCAAAAGTTACACGCCATGCCTGGTGGGTCTGTCAGACCCAGATTTTCAAATTGATTTTTTTTATGTAAATTATATTATGTAAAGTGATTTAAGGCGTTAAAACGTATGCTTAAAAGGAAAACAAACGATAATAAATCAAATCATATTGGGAATAAACCAACTTTATTAATATTTTTTAAATTAAACAACAATCATATTTTGAAACAAAATTTAGATATTATAACTTTGGTAACATAATAATAAGTATTAAAAATAAAGAGATCTTTATCGGACTTCCATAAAGTGTAAGGCACTTATATATACTTAAACGTAGCAAACAAAATATTAGTCTGCATCACTTGTATTATTATCTTCTTGAGCTTTAGTTTGATAGCACTTTGCATATTGAAAAATTGAATGGTCAAGACAAATATGGCTACTACAAGTCTCCCAAATGTACTGGGTTTTGCGATCTTATCATTATGTTCCATCTCAGAATCAGATTCTTCATCATTTTCCAGAGCAATGTCAAACTCTCTCCACTTGAGTTAAATACAATTTCATCCACCTTATTCAACTCTTGCAATAAAAATCTGGCTATATCGTCGTCTGGCAAACGTTTATTCATGTTGAATCTGAAATATGTAAATACTACAACATTTTAAGACACAAATACCAATTATCATAAGAAAAAAAAAAAGAAATCAATACTAACATAATAATGTCACGTCGTATGCCTGGTGGGGTCTATGGGACCCGCGCGAACTTTACGCACGTTTTTCTACTCTCCTAGCTAGCTGCGAACTGGGGAAGCAGGCGGAAAACATTCCACGGTTAGTAACAGTAAGCTACTGAGAACGGTGAGGTGCGCAATTCAAATTTGAAGGAAATACAACGGACCACGCGTTGGTGTGGGTCTGACAGACCCACCAGGCATGCCAAGGGTTAAAGTCTTTTTGTGGGAGTTAAGTAACGACTATAATATGAGCTGAATGACCTGATTGTTGAAATGCATTTAATTGATTATTTCCAAGAAAGGATATAAGATTTTGCACCAAGGTATTCCCTGGATCTGCACTGAACAGAACTCCTCAGTCTATAGATACGCGTTTGATACGAAATTTCGGCATTGTTCAAAGAACTGCAAGCATATGCCACTATGTAACTTAGAGTAATCATCATCATCATCATCTTATTTACAATACTTAATGAAAGCTTGGCGCGTATTCAATAATTAAATAAACGTTCTTAAAATGTTTTAATAATAATTTAACAAATATCAATAAAAGAGTAAAATTATTATTTTTAAACAAAATTTAAAACGACTTCTAAAGTAAAATACACAAAAAAAGTATGAAATAAAACTTATTTTCTAGATAAGTCCCCTTTTAAATTAGGCTAAAATTTTAACTATTTCTCTACTCAATCTTCTTAATTTTGAAGTCGGTACCTCCATATATAAAAGCTAAATATGTTATATGAAAGTTAATCACGCAAGTGTAAGTTGTTATTGGTTAGTTTTATAAACAATTGCTTTATTACATTCCACGCGAACGAAGCCGTAGGCGGAAATCTATTGTTTAAAATTTCTATATGTAATAATTCACTATTTGTAGTCATACATAAAATTTTATGATAATTTACTCCATAAAGAGGTAATGTTGTGTTGCGCTGGTAACCCTACGCGGGGAGGTGAAGAGCGGGCGGGGCGGTGTTTCGCCATGGTTTTGGACACAGTCCGCTGCGTACAAATGTTATCGAACACTCATTCTGGATGTTTCTGTATTCTGAGGTTATAACTTAAAAATAGCGTAGCGACTATTCAAAATGGAACAAACGAGAAAAAATCTTCATCCCCATTATGAATTTCAGCTTCAGGAAAGATTTTGCCCGCTAATTCCGGAGGAGTAATATCAATATGGGGAGTGCATCGGGATCCAAAATATTGGGGAACAGACGCTGAACATTTCAACCCGGACAGATTTGCCTCAGAACAAGTAAAGTCCCAACACCCGTGCCTGTTTATGCCTTTCAGTACTGGGATCAGAAATTGTATTGGTATGTGAATAATTGCTTGTACTATGCCAGGCCATATCATGGGATACCCATCCCAACTTACCTGTTCGGTAGTTGTGGTATTAGTATACGCGACCCCGGCTTCCCTAGCTATTACTGTCCTATCCCTTGCCCTCCTGGGCGGCAATATCCTACATTTCCTATTTCCCACTCTAACTTACCAATCTTCCTTTCCACACCACCTATCCTTCCCTTTTCCTTTTCCTATCCTCTCCGCAAATCCGTGAGAATGCAATGGATAATTATAAAAATAATTTAACTATCCATAATGGCGGCGATGTGTTTCGCCACCCATCCGTCCGTCTCATTCTCGCGGAGGCGCAAAGTGGCCCATGGAGTGCCGCTTCGCTACGTTGAATGTAAGAGGAGGAATAGATGGTAAGAATGAAAGTGGATAAAGCGAAACAAGTATGTAAAGATCGTAGCAAGTGGAAAGATATGGTCTCTGCCTACCCCTACGGGAAAGAGGCGGTCTCTGCCTACCCCTACAGGAAAGAGGAGTGATTATATGTATGTATGTATGTACTATGCCAGGTACAAGGGAAATAATTGCTTGTACTATGCTAGACGAGACGTAGCGTTGCATTTTTAAAATGGTGATTCAAAATCGAACTTTATTCAGTACACAACAAGATACACGTTTCAATGCAGGAGCGGCGGCGGTTGATATTCGAACTCCTACAATTTCACGTGTGTCGAGTAGTGTATTAGTGAATAAAGTACAATTTTGAAAATCTATATTAAAAATGTAACGAAGCATCGCGTATCGTCTTGTTTCGGTGTGTACTCTAAATGCCGTGTTTAATACTTTACACTCTTATTTACTTATGCTTAATTTTACAAAATTATATTTTTCTAGGCACGCAATATGCTATGTTAGCAATTAAAACAACGCTAGCAACAATTTTGAGAAAATACAGAATAATTGGTCAAGAAGAGTCGAGCCCTATTCCCAACATCCCCTGTAAATTAGAAATCATGATGAAAGCAGTCGACGGTTATCACATCGCCATTGAAGAGAGAAAATAAGTTAATAAATCTGACATAAAGACGCCCAATTTTAAGCTTAATTTAAATAATTTATGACATCAGTGCCTTTGATTTGATACTGTTACTCCTATAAGTTTACAGATTAGGTGTAAGTCATAAGTTTACAAAAGAGATGTTTGATTATGTACACTACATAGTTAAATAGGAAAAAAAATATGGGAATATCATAAAAATACGAAAAAATTAATTTAAAGAAGGGTATATGCGTACAAAAATGATTACTTGAAGAGTTTTTTATTGCGAGGAGAACACTATTTTTAGGGCGGCCATGACAGTTGTTTTGACTTGACTTTTGACGTAGTAGAAGGTTTTACGAAGAGACGACGTCTTGAATGTCATACATCTTTCTTTGTCAAAAGTCATGTCATTGACAAAATGACATTCTTTAGTTAATTTTGATCTGATCCGCCATGTTTTATTTTACTTTGTGTTGCTCTCCTTGACGAAGTTAATTTAAATGTACATGGAAACGAAGTGAAATTAAACAAAATAAAGAATAGGAAATGGTTACTATAACAAGTAACTATATTTACATATACTGTACATAGGGCTGGCCCAGGCCTCATACATTTTTTGAACATCTCTTTTGGTTCGATAGATAAATGAGTTTACAAATAAAATTTATAGGTACTTATTAATGTTTACATCCCAAAACACCATGGCAGCTTATAATATACTAACAGTAAGATAATATTATGTCAACATAGTATGATACAGCACGCGCAGTATGACCACCGTAGAATTGTGTTTTGTCTACACAAGAATAGACAAACTGACAGATTGTAGGAACATGTAATGACAGATTTTCTTTATCACTCTGTCATTTTGTCTAATCTTCCGGAGAAATAAACCATTTCTAGTGTGGTTATGCTAAGCTTGTTGAACTGAGCCTATATAACTCCCCACAGCGATATCGGTGACGATGGCCGCTTTCATTTAAACCAGGCCAGTTACACAGGAGTAATTTTATAGTGCTCAAGTGTGTGCGCAGTACACAAGAGCACTCTCTCTTCCTTTGCTCTCATAATCCAGTGGGACGGATAACCGACACGACTGACGAGAGATCAGGCGCAGGTCCGACTTTTTACATGCCCATCCGACGCATGAATCATCTTTCTTGTCAGACAATCAGGTGATCAGCCTGCATTGTCCTAACCAAACTTGGAAATAACATTTTTTGTTGTTCCAATGCGGGAATCGAACCCACGACCTTCGAGTCGAGAGCCAATGCTTAATTTAACCACTAGACCACGGAGGCTGTTTGAGCCTACAGCCATGTTGCCATCGCTAACTACGCCGACGAAGTTCGAAAAGAAAAATGAATGGTATTTGGCATACCTAACCATCGTCAAGTGACATAGCGATATCTAAAAATGCTATGAAGGATCACGCACATTAATGCAATCAGTCAAAGAAACCGAATTATGTTGAATTGGGTTGATACCATAAATCATTGTAATAAATATGATTTTGACAACCAAACCCTAATAATATCTAGAACATAGCGTGGAATAAAAAGAATTGTAGTAAATCATAGTGAAAAACTATTTGTGTTTTGTCCCTCGTTTTCGTGTTTTGAAGTGAATGTATCTGTCGCAGTCGGATTGTATAATCCGCCATATTTTACGACTAGCCGTTATCAAAAACAGGGCCGTTTTGAAATGCAGCGGTTCAACGATCAGCCGGATTGTCATAGCGATACGTTATTCAATAAAGCGGGCCACGTTTAGCCGCATCGTATTACTACTTAGATTGTAGGGTGACAATATTCACAAAATAAAATTGTTTGTGTAAAAATGTTTAAAATAAAAATCAATTTTAATAATCAGAAAAACTTAACAGATTTTTCCTTACGATATTCCTATTATATCCTACTAATATATATTCCTACTAATCAAGAATTATTATCATAGTTACTTTATCTTTTTATGAAGGTACAACGCCTGACTGATTCATCAAAGCCGAGGCAAAACTAGTGAAGTTAGAAACGTAATATTTGGTCCGTGGCTTACTTTTGTGACGTATAGGTCCACTAAGAAAGAATTTTGCGAAATTCATCCTAAAAAGGAGTAATAATAATTATGTAACTTGTTTGTTTGTGGTCAAATCTGTTTGGAATTTCGTGATATTGCTCTTTGGCATGACTAAAACTCTGATTAAAAATTTTCTAAACTTCAATTTTTAAGAGGTAAAATTTAGCAACACACTCAGTATCCGACGGCATTATTGTTGTTATGTTGTTGTCAGGCAGCGCCACGAGTGTTAAGAATCGGAACTAAAACCTGTCAAAGAGGCGGCTAATGTCTCGCTGTATTACATTATGGCTAGCCGTGTTGAATAACGTGATCCCCTTTTTTCGCATAATTTTATTATATAATATATCATTTAGACTAATATTTTTTATTATAATTTAATGATGCATAATTCGTAAGGCATAATTTTTTTTGTCATAATAATACTTTGGCATAATTGTTTTTTTGGCATAAACTCGTTAGGCATATTTTTTTGTCATAATAAATTCAAGGCATTCTGCCACAAGGCACAAAATGGAAGAACATGATGACAACACGGTTAAGGTATAAAAACGCATATTTATGAAACTAAAAGCAGGTATTATACTCATTGTACATAGTGTAACAGTAGGTTAAGTTGCGGCGGGGTGGCCCTTGGGCCACCCGTAAACCGCTAACATGTTTTAAATAATTATTACGAATGGTTATATTAATAACCATTCGCAAAAATAAAAATTACTTTATCCTTAAGTGCATTGGCTCGGCATGTTCTTAGATAGCAGTTCGTATTGTTTGTTCAAGTTTAATTTCGTAATCAGTCGAAAATTACAATTATAGTTGTTATTCCGTCTTAATTCGCACACCCAGTGGAATTTATCATTCATTAGTATGTGAAAAAAAAATGCTACAAAGAAGTATGCGTTAATATAATAGTATGCTTAAATATCATTATGCGTAAATATAGTTATGCTTTTTAATATTATGCATAAAAATATTATTCTTAATTAATATTATGCGTAAAAAAATATATGCCTTACAATAAGAATGCCTAACAATTATTATGCTTTTAGTAATTATGCGAAAAAAAATTATGCTAAGAAAGTCATGACAAATGAATATTATGCAAAACTACTATTAGGTCAAATGAAATTATGACATATGATTTTATGCGAAAAAACCTTGAATAACGTATAGCGGCGAATACATTCCGGCGGTTTTTTATTCAGCTGCATTCAATCTGGCTAATCGTTGAATCGCCGCATTTCAAAACGGCCCTGTTGATGATAACGGCTAGCAATAATGTAATATGACAGATTATACAATCAAATCAAAATCAAATCAAATCAAATCACATTTATTTCAGGCAAAAAACCCATAAAAATAAAAATACATATTCTTTAAGTTAAATAAAATAACAAAAGATCATTGAAAATATTCGGATAACATAGTATAAACATTCAGATAAAAAAGTTAAAAGATAAAAAATAGACACATAAAATTAACATTTCAAATAAAATAAATCAGCCTTTTTTGTTTTTGTCGCGATGTACCGTCAGCCAGTATGTTAGAATCGGGTTTTCCAGACACCCGGCACACACACTGAGGATCTCGTTCCCAGAAGAACGAACGCGATGCCAAAACACTGCGACACGTGCCCTAATAATGGCAAAGTAATCGGGGACTCTGGCGTCGGCAAACATGCCCGATGCACTGCAGTACTTTAGCAGTTTCATCAGAATGCGGTATGCATTATTGTACTGCACCCTGATACTGCTCCTCACGGTTTTAGAGCAGTTGACCCAAAGCTGACACGTGTAGAAGCATTGACAATATGCCCTAAATAGTGTCAGCCTTGCTTCGACGCTACACCGTGCAAACCGGCGCGCGAGCATGTTACACCGAACAGCCAATGCTCGTCTTTCGCGGACTATGTCTTCATTGTCAGAAAGATCCTCAGTCAAGATGTGTCCCAAGTATCTGAAACGCTCAACTCTTTCTACTACTTGACCATCCAAATAAACCGGCGGGACCCTCTCCGGGCCTTTGTCAGCCCGAAACACCATCATCTGCGTTTTTGCGACATTGTATTTGAGACCATGCTTACTAGCATAGGTCTCACAAATGCCGAGTAGCCGCCTTAAGCCTCTGATTGAGGGACTCAGAA
Source organism: Glaucopsyche alexis (assembly GCA_905404095.1). NCBI lineage: Eukaryota > Metazoa > Arthropoda > Insecta > Lepidoptera > Lycaenidae > Glaucopsyche > Glaucopsyche alexis. The sequence continues at coordinate 12,901,439 of FR990052.1, read as the reverse complement.
GAACCATATCGTCGGCGTAACTTAGGTTGTTAATGCATGTCGCACCTACGTGACAACCTACTCTTGTGCTTCTGAGTTCCTCAATCAGATCATTGACGTACAGGCAAAACAGGTCCGGAGAGGTGAGCCCTCCTTGGCGCACCCCACACTCTAATCTAAAATCATTAGAGGTGGCGTCGCCCCATTTCACAAAATTGGTTTGGTTCTCGTACCAGAATCTCAACAGATCCACAGTTTTATTAGGTACATTAGATTCGTAGAGCTTTCGCCAAAGTAAGTTGTAATTTACCAGGTCGAAAGCTCGGCTGAGATCTAAGAAGCATGCATATATACATGTATTTCTTTTTGTATAGTATAAGACCGTCGATTTAAGCGCAAAGATAGCCGAATCCGTTGAGAGACCAGGACGAAAACCAAACTGTGCATCATCAATCTTAATATTATTGTTTATGTCAGGGTAAATTAATGTTTCTAAAACTTTTCCTATAACAGATCCTAGGGAAATAGGTCTATAATTTTTAGGGTTAGAGAGATCACCAGTTCTATTTTTTGGCACGGGAACCACCATAGTCTTCATTAAATTTTTCGGCAAATAACCTATGTTGACGCAGATTGTAAAGAGATCTGCCAACATAGGAGTCACATAATCACTAGCGAATAAAATGTGTTCTAAACTAAGCCCATCATAGCCTTACCTTTTTTCATTTTTAATATGACTTTAGTTATGTCCTCAGGAGAGAAGCCAGAATAACTAGTAGTTCCAACTTTGTCCCCAGTGGCAGTGCCACTAGTATTGGTAGATACGGGCAACGGATGCACTTTAAAATGATGTGCAAATAGTTCGGCAATCTGTGTTTGATCCTGAGCATCGTTGATACTCACCGGTAAACCTTGTTTAAGATTGAGGCGCTTTGTCGCCTTCCAAAATTTGGAAAAGTTACCTTCCGACTGATGTGTGGCTATTATATCCATCTTTATTTGCTCTTCATTATTTTGGCACCATTTCAATTTGTTCTTAAAAATCCTTCTACTATTCACCATATTATTATAGAGACTACCGGATTTAGGCTTCCCGTTCCAAAGCCAACAATTAAAATCAAATCTAGCCTTTTGGTGACATTCACGGACATGATGATTCCACCCTATAATCTTTTTACCCCTAGCAGGTACATCGCGACATATACTTTGTATTGCGGCATCTTGTAAATTTTTAATTAAATTATCTGGGGGCACGGTAGTGCCCCCATGCCAAGACGTCAAGCGAAGCGCAAGGGCACTACCAAACCACCTTTTCTCGAAGCGTTTCGTCGATTTTTTGAACCCTCATAACTTGAGTTTGGATTGTACCAGATAAATGAAACTTTCAGGATTTGTTCCCATCAGCGGTCTCATTAAACATGTAAAGTTTCGATTACCTACGTCTTATACTTTAGATTTTATTGATATCTAAAAACCCCTGATTCCGTCACTGACTCACTGATGATCAACAAAATTATATCGTACTTCCGGATGTTCTCGAAAGCTGATATTTGATACGTAAGATTGTATTAGTACACAACCAACATAAAAATTCTCAAAATTGGAACTTTTATCTTCCAACCCCTTAAACAAGGGAGTTAAAGTTAATTATCTGTGAAAGCGCCATCTATCGCGTTATTATGAACTATATTCGTAATGTCGTCGTTCATCGCTAGTCTTGTAAACTAATTGACTAATATTGATTGAAATAATTATTTCCCGAATATTCTAAATTTGAACGGAAAATTTAACATATTATATGCAACATTCATTTAATTATGTTAAGAATTATTAAGGTAAGAAGTCTCATATAAACTTTTATCCTTCAACCCCTTAAACTACAGGATGGAAGTTTCTATAATATTACCACAAATTAAGCTAGAGGCCTGAAAATTGTTGTTGTTATTAGGGATCTGATAATAACAATAAAATTTAATAAAATAACCATGTACCTATCCCTTTATTAACAACAAAAAACACAATACTTTTTTTAATCTTTATCGACATATTTTATTGCACTTGTTAATGTTACCCTATGTATTTTTCGTTTAAATTACTAAAGAATACTCGGGAAATAATTAGGTATTTAAATGTTACGTCAATTAGATTCCAATTCAAGCTAGGAACAAACACATAACTAACATAATTCATAATCTACGAGATAGATGTCACTTATACACAAAACTATAAAAATATTATGATTTATCATTAAAACGATTAATAATAATTAACTGAAGGGAATGAAATAATAAAAAAACTATGTATCAAATTACAGTTACATACTTTTTAGTATCATCAAAATATTTACAGTATCAGTATCCGAGTGACTTGTAAACCACTTTGGATGCCAGTTACTCCAAATTGTTGACTTTGTAAAAAAGTAATGTATCAAACCTTGCCTTTATTTAAAAAGACCTATTCAACGATACCCCTCACATTAATGGCTTACAATGAAAAAATATTTTTCATCCCCACTTCACATGTATGAAGCCCCTGAAATATAAAATAAGTATTTTATGTTGCCAAAACTGACATTTAAGTTACATATTACATAACTGTTCCAAATTTCATCAATTTATATTCATAACTAGCTGTTGCCCGCAGTTCCGCTCGCGTAAATACGGTATCCCACTTTTTCAGAATAAAAAATTGCCTATGTTCTAATCCAGAGCCTAAACTACTACCGTATAGTGCGATTCAAATGAGAATAGGATCGAGTCGGCGCCATATTGTGACGTCATAGCTTGTCAATTTTACCCAATTGGGTACCTAATTAGGTAGGGTGGGCAAAAAAGTTTTATTCTTTTAATATAATAATTTATTTACAAAATTGAGTGAAAAAATGTAATCTAAATCTAGCTCTTCAATTTCGCTCATCTCTGTTTTACTGTCCGAGTAGTCATCGTCGTCTATGTACACAGCGCCTCGTTTATTCATTTTCGAGCAAAATGAGTATGATAATAACAAAAACAGTATAATTTGGCAAGTTGCCTTGCACCAACAATGAAAAACAAAATGTTAATTTATGATTTTAAAAACGAATTATGAATATGTATTATTATAACTAAATGTTTAGATAATTTAACGTTATTATTTAAATTCGATGTAAGACTATTATTCCTCTTCTTTTATTTATGGCAATCGCGGTTGCAAAGGTTTTACACCATTCTGCTAGTGTCGAGTATTTATAGAATTATTTCGACTATTATTATTGGCAAATAGGTTTTTCTGCTAACTATACTTTTCAAGTTACATTTGACAGATAGAGGTCATTGACGTTCCTATTCTCATTTGAATCGCATTATATCAAATTTTATCGAAATCCGTTCAGTAGTTTTTCGTGAAAGAGTTACAAACATCCATCCATTCTCACAAACATTCACATTTGTAATATTAGTAGGATAACAGAAGCTGAAACAACGGACAGACAGACAAACGGAGACGGACGGACGGACACAGTAAATTTATAAGGTTTCCTCGAGTATTACGAAACCGGACATGTCTAAGGAGGGTTCCGTAACTATAAACGCGTAATATCCTTTTTTTTTTAATTGCTCCAAAAGTAACTATCCGATTTGGTTCACAATAATTTTCCTAAAGAGTTTTTAGCAAGTTTCTATCTCATATAGTTTAAAAATGCTAGGGGGGGGGACCAACTTACAAACTACTTTGGTGCCCGATTACTCGAAAATGGTCAACTTTATAAAAAAGTAACGTATGAAACCTTGCCTTTATTTTAAAAGACCTATTTTACGATACCCTACACGATGGGGTAGAGTGAAAAAATATTTTTCATCCCCACTTCACATGTTTGGAGAGCCACCCTTAAAATATAAAATTATTATTTTTTTATAATCCCAAAACCGTGATCTATACACAATCTATAACTGCACCAAATTTCATTAATTTATATTCATAATTACAGGAGCTAGAGGCGCGGACACACAGACAGACAGACAGACAGATGGACAGAGCGAAACTATAAGGGTTCCTTAAGTACTACGGAACCCTAAAAAAGGCAAAGAGAGAGTGGGCAGAAGAAAGCGTCTCTGTTGTGAAAGAAATACACCCAAAAAAAAAGAAAAAGAAAATAACAATTCTGTTATAACATTAACTTACAAAAAGAAGTGAAATCCCACCAAAAACATTTTCATGTAAAAATATTATGCCAAGACGATACCATATGACTAACACTGTCAAAAAGTTATGAAATCTCATGTAGAACCAAGCTTCTTACCCTACACGCCTTAACTCTGCAAGCGTAACTTCACAAACTCTACACCTTAGTCATTTTATGTGGCTTGGCCATTTCGTTATTATAAGAGAGTATAATAGAAAAACAGTCGATTATAAATTTTTCTCCTTACGGCCAAGTGAATGTAGCGAAATGGCCAAGCCACATAAAATGACTAAGGTGTAGAGTTTGTGAAGTTACGCTTGCAGAGTTAAGGCGTGTAGGGTAAGAAGCTTGGTTCTACATGAGATTTCATAACTTTTTGACAGTGTTAGTCATATGGTATCGTCTTGGCATAATATTTTTACATGAAAATGTTTTTGGTGGGATTATAAAATTCGTCTAACACAACAACATGTTTCTTACAAATAAAGTAATTTAAAATATCACATTTTGTACAATTTAAAATCTGACTAGACCGCAAATTCAATTTAATTAAATTATCACAGCATAACTTCTTATACAGATTAATTTCATCAATAGATCTGTTACCCCAGTAGACACCAGATAGTGGGTTATTTACTTTAGTAAAACTATGTTTCCTTTGTATTTTAAATAACTTACACATAATTAGGAGGGGAAAGTGGTCAGACCAGTACACCTCATAGTTGATAGAAGCTGATGTTACCGTCGCTTGCGCGGCAGCCGTCACGATACAGTGGTCTAACCAACGCTTCGCCCCACTACCATCATTAATGTGCGTAAAAGAATCTGCGGGCAGCAGCTCAGCATCGATACAAGTGAGAGAGTGGTCCGCACAAAAAGCGAATAACTCATGTCCAAACCTGGAGTTTCCATGAGCGTTAAAATCACCCAGTACAAAGACTGCTTCAATGTCATTGTCACTGATGACTGCTTCGATGCCTCCTAAGCAACTTATGAAGTCCGACAGGCTCTCCTCGGTACCTTCGTCATACGGTAAATAGGCACTCATCACGAGTAAGTTCCGGCCATCTAACTTGATCAGTATGGCTGCCAATCTATCACTGACGCAGTCTATAATAGAAACGTTGGGGAACAGTGATTTACGCCACATCAGCGCGACACCTCCATATGGTCGACCTGTCAAAATACCTATCGACGTATCCACTGCAGATTTTGCGTAACTACCGAAGTTTTTGTTAAGTTTACTTATAAACCCCAAATCGTGGGGAAGGAGCCACGTCTCTTGCAGAGCAAGAATGTCTACCTGCTCAGTCAATGTGCGTATTTGTTCAGCCGAGCGCTTGGCGGATCGGCAGTTAAAAGTACCTAATGTTATGTCTGTACTACCCATAATATTATAATAGTTTTTCGTTAGCAGCGGTTTTAGAATAGCGTTCCTTAAAACGGCGATAAACCAGTCCTGCAAGCCAGAACTTTGCATCCAAAAATGTGTTTATTTTACTTGCGTGTATTTTAACTTTAAACGAGTTAAAAGCAGTCTCCCTGTTTTGCGTAAGTCGCTCGACACTGATACATTTCTCTCCCATGTCCTTTATATGTTCCTCGATATTGTATTCTGATACGGTTTTTAAAGTGCGCGAGATGTATATGGAGCATACAGGATCTGCAACTTGTATCTTACACTGCCCCACTGAAGTTCCCCTCATATTTATGTTTTTGTGTTTGCGTTTCTTACCTTCAACAATTTGAAAATCATTATCGTCATGACACGTTGACTTAGATATTTGCGGTGCATTGATCACAATCGTGGAATTATCGCCCGAATCAACTGCGCGCAAACTGTTGCTTCTCGCTTGGCGCGTTTGATCGTACACGATGTCACGATAGGTAGGCGTATGCAATGCCTGCGCGACTTCAACATGTGCAGTTGTACAGAGTTGCGTTTGTGTGAGTGTAGCTTGTGGTACATTCACAGGCGGCAGCGGAGTCAGAGGAGATACATTTTTCGTTTTATATCTTGAACGTTTTTGGGGTGTATACGACGTATTACGTTCCTTTGCCGAGTCTAGGGAGTTACGAAGATCCCCAATCTCCAGACTAACTTTCGTCTTAAAATCCGCTAGTTCGCTCATCATTATCGACATATCCTTGAGAAGACGAGTCACGTCGACGTGATCGAAGGAAACAGGTGGTAACCGGTTGAGGTCTTTCGCCACAAAGGTTGGTTGCTGGTCAGGGTCTACCTCCTTGAAAAGTTTGATGACGTCTTTTATATTCTTCTTCCTTTTATCATCTCCTTTTCTTTGGATAATCCTACTTGCACTTCCACTACATGCGCTGTACAATGTATTTTTACCATCTTCAACTTCAGCATCCGTAAAATTCGTGGAACAGATTTGTAGAATACTATTCTCGTCCAAAACGTCTATCTTGTTTTGGACAAACGTCAAAAATTCATTTATGATAATATTCGCCATCGTTCTTAACTTGTACCACACACAACATTTTACAACAAACACTCGATACCTGAGACACGTCCGCACGCGTCGGTGTCTACGCGCGCGTATCAAATCCGACTGCGACATATCTATGACTTTTTCGAACCGAGGCGTGTCAAGGATTTGGCCGATTTGGCGCCCCCATGAAACAGCCGCCCGGGGTAAGTGTCCCCAGTTGCCCCCCTATAGATCCGGGGTTGATATATTGTTGCCTTGTTTGGTACATACCACGAAACGAATGCTTCTAATACTTCAAGTGATTGAACCCTGCCCTTTAGCCCTGATATAAATAGTTATAATAATAATAATATGATAAGCGCCATGTCTCTATTATACAGATCCAATATTATATTATTAGAGGTCATTAATTAAACTCATGTTGATGCGTAATTTTAGGTAAAATTGGAAATGGAAATATATATATGATTATGATTATTTATATCAGGGGGCAGGAGATACTACTGTGAGCGATTTGAATTTTTGCTGCGACGCACGTAGTCAACTCGACCGTAGACACAAAGAGCTTTGTAAGTTGTAACTATAATTGTATCTGTTGCAAACGTTTATAGTGTACTAGCCGTTTCCCGCGGCTCCGCCCGCGTAGATATAGTATCGGATATCCCGCGGGAATACTGTACTTTTCCGGGATAAAAAGTAGCTTATGTTTATTCTAATTAAATATGTGTATAATATAATAAAAATCTTAAATATATGTATAGTATAAAAGTATTAAATATATTTCCGTTGTCTGGTACCCGTAACACAAGTTCTTCGAGAACTTACCACGGGATCAGATTGACGTGGTGTGAAGCGTCCATAGATATTATTATTATATTATATTATATGTTTATACCAGAAGCTAAACTACTACCATGCTAAATTTCATCGAAATCCGTTTAGTACTTTTTGCGTAAAAGAGTAACAAACATCCATCCATCCATCCATTCTTAGGCTACAAAATATTTTCATCGTGTCTTTGTATTATATTCTAGACATAACAATTTACAGTTTAAACCGACGACACCAACGTGGTTTATACAATAATAGACGGTGCCTGAACTTCCTAGGCGCAACAGGAATCCCGCAGGGACCGTACATTTTGCCGCTATAAAAAGTAGCTTGTGCCCTTCCCCGTAGTCTACTCTATATCTGGGCAAAATTTCATCAAAATCGGCCTAGTGGTTTCGGAGCCTTTTCCAATCTTTCCTTTTAATAATATTAGTATAGAATATAGATCAATTCATCGTAAAAAATATTCAAAATATGAAGACTCAAAATACCTAATTACTAAACAAGTTCCTCACAGGAGAGTTTATTAATTCGTGTCTATCGCTAGTTAAATGTATACAATTATTAAATAAAATAACTGTATTTGTGTGAGTATGACATACAAGTCTTTTGAACGGTAACCGTCCTTTGCATTTGTGAGGGGTGTCACGAAAGTTTCATTTATAAATCTCTTTGGTTACCTCAGATTGCAGCGTTTATTTATTAAGTTAATTATTAAGGTAAGAAGTCTCATATAAACTTTTATCCTTCAACCCCTTAAACTACAGGATGGAAGTTTCTATAATATTACCACAAATTAAGCTAGAGGCCTGAAAATTGTTGTTGTTATTAGGGATCTGATAATAACAATAAAATTTAATAAAATAACCATGTACCTATCCCTTTATTAACAACAAAAAACACAATACTTTTTTTAATCTTTATCGACATATTTTATTGCACTTGTTAATGTTACCCTATGTATTTTTCGTTTAAATTACTAAAGAATACTCGGGAAATAATTAGGTATTTAAATGTTACGTCAATTAGATTCCAATTCAAGCTAGGAACAAACACATAACTAACATAATTCATAATCTACGAGATAGATGTCACTTATACACAAAACTATAAAAATATTATGATTTATCATTAAAACGATTAATAATAATTAACTGAAGGGAATGAAATAATAAAAAAACTATGTATCAAATTACAGTTACATACTTTTTAGTATCATCAAAATATTTACAGTATCAGTATCCGAGTGACTTGTAAACCACTTTGGATGCCAGTTACTCCAAATTGTTGACTTTGTAAAAAAGTAATGTATCAAACCTTGCCTTTATTTAAAAAGACCTATTCAACGATACCCCTCACATTAATGGCTTACAATGAAAAAATATTTTTCATCCCCACTTCACATGTATGAAGCCCCTGAAATATAAAATAAGTATTTTATGTTGCCAAAACTGACATTTAAGTTACATATTACATAACTGTTCCAAATTTCATCAATTTATATTCATAACTAGCTGTTGCCCGCAGTTCCGCTCGCGTAAATACGGTATCCCACTTTTTCAGAATAAAAAATTGCCTATGTTCTAATCCAGAGCCTAAACTACTACCGTATAGTGCGATTCAAATGAGAATAGGATCGAGTCGGCGCCATATTGTGACGTCATAGCTTGTCAATTTTACCCAATTGGGTACCTAATTAGGTAGGGTGGGCAAAAAAGTTTTATTCTTTTAATATAATAATTTATTTACAAAATTGAGTGAAAAAATGTAATCTAAATCTAGCTCTTCAATTTCGCTCATCTCTGTTTTACTGTCCGAGTAGTCATCGTCGTCTATGTACACAGCGCCTCGTTTATTCATTTTCGAGCAAAATGAGTATGATAATAACAAAAACAGTATAATTTGGCAAGTTGCCTTGCACCAACAATGAAAAACAAAATGTTAATTTATGATTTTAAAAACGAATTATGAATATGTATTATTATAACTAAATGTTTAGATAATTTAACGTTATTATTTAAATTCGATGTAAGACTATTATTCCTCTTCTTTTATTTATGGCAATCGCGGTTGCAAAGGTTTTACACCATTCTGCTAGTGTCGAGTATTTATAGAATTATTTCGACTATTATTATTGGCAAATAGGTTTTTCTGCTAACTATACTTTTCAAGTTACATTTGACAGATAGAGGTCATTGACGTTCCTATTCTCATTTGAATCGCATTATATCAAATTTTATCGAAATCCGTTCAGTAGTTTTTCGTGAAAGAGTTACAAACATCCATCCATTCTCACAAACATTCACATTTGTAATATTAGTAGGATAACAGAAGCTGAAACAACGGACAGACAGACAAACGGAGACGGACGGACGGACACAGTAAATTTATAAGGTTTCCTCGAGTATTACGAAACCGGACATGTCTAAGGAGGGTTCCGTAACTATAAACGCGTAATATCCTTTTTTTTTTAATTGCTCCAAAAGTAACTATCCGATTTGGTTCACAATAATTTTCCTAAAGAGTTTTTAGCAAGTTTCTATCTCATATAGTTTAAAAATGCTAGGGGGGGGGACCAACTTACAAACTACTTTGGTGCCCGATTACTCGAAAATGGTCAACTTTATAAAAAAGTAACGTATGAAACCTTGCCTTTATTTTAAAAGACCTATTTTACGATACCCTACACGATGGGGTAGAGTGAAAAAATATTTTTCATCCCCACTTCACATGTTTGGAGAGCCACCCTTAAAATATAAAATTATTATTTTTTTATAATCCCAAAACCGTGATCTATACACAATCTATAACTGCACCAAATTTCATTAATTTATATTCATAATTACAGGAGCTAGAGGCGCGGACACACAGACAGACAGACAGACAGATGGACAGAGCGAAACTATAAGGGTTCCTTAAGTACTACGGAACCCTAAAAAAGGCAAAGAGAGAGTGGGCAGAAGAAAGCGTCTCTGTTGTGAAAGAAATACACCCAAAAAAAAAGAAAAAGAAAATAACAATTCTGTTATAACATTAACTTACAAAAAGAAGTGAAATCCCACCAAAAACATTTTCATGTAAAAATATTATGCCAAGACGATACCATATGACTAACACTGTCAAAAAGTTATGAAATCTCATGTAGAACCAAGCTTCTTACCCTACACGCCTTAACTCTGCAAGCGTAACTTCACAAACTCTACACCTTAGTCATTTTATGTGGCTTGGCCATTTCGTTATTATAAGAGAGTATAATAGAAAAACAGTCGATTATAAATTTTTCTCCTTACGGCCAAGTGAATGTAGCGAAATGGCCAAGCCACATAAAATGACTAAGGTGTAGAGTTTGTGAAGTTACGCTTGCAGAGTTAAGGCGTGTAGGGTAAGAAGCTTGGTTCTACATGAGATTTCATAACTTTTTGACAGTGTTAGTCATATGGTATCGTCTTGGCATAATATTTTTACATGAAAATGTTTTTGGTGGGATTATAAAATTCGTCTAACACAACAACATGTTTCTTACAAATAAAGTAATTTAAAATATCACATTTTGTACAATTTAAAATCTGACTAGACCGCAAATTCAATTTAATTAAATTATCACAGCATAACTTCTTATACAGATTAATTTCATCAATAGATCTGTTACCCCAGTAGACACCAGATAGTGGGTTATTTACTTTAGTAAAACTATGTTTCCTTTGTATTTTAAATAACTTACACATAATTAGGAGGGGAAAGTGGTCAGACCAGTACACCTCATAGTTGATAGAAGCTGATGTTACCGTCGCTTGCGCGGCAGCCGTCACGATACAGTGGTCTAACCAACGCTTCGCCCCACTACCATCATTAATGTGCGTAAAAGAATCTGCGGGCAGCAGCTCAGCATCGATACAAGTGAGAGAGTGGTCCGCACAAAAAGCGAATAACTCATGTCCAAACCTGGAGTTTCCATGAGCGTTAAAATCACCCAGTACAAAGACTGCTTCAATGTCATTGTCACTGATGACTGCTTCGATGCCTCCTAAGCAACTTATGAAGTCCGACAGGCTCTCCTCGGTACCTTCGTCATACGGTAAATAGGCACTCATCACGAGTAAGTTCCGGCCATCTAACTTGATCAGTATGGCTGCCAATCTATCACTGACGCAGTCTATAATAGAAACGTTGGGGAACAGTGATTTACGCCACATCAGCGCGACACCTCCATATGGTCGACCTGTCAAAATACCTATCGACGTATCCACTGCAGATTTTGCGTAACTACCGAAGTTTTTGTTAAGTTTACTTATAAACCCCAAATCGTGGGGAAGGAGCCACGTCTCTTGCAGAGCAAGAATGTCTACCTGCTCAGTCAATGTGCGTATTTGTTCAGCCGAGCGCTTGGCGGATCGGCAGTTAAAAGTACCTAATGTTATGTCTGTACTACCCATAATATTATAATAGTTTTTCGTTAGCAGCGGTTTTAGAATAGCGTTCCTTAAAACGGCGATAAACCAGTCCTGCAAGCCAGAACTTTGCATCCAAAAATGTGTTTATTTTACTTGCGTGTATTTTAACTTTAAACGAGTTAAAAGCAGTCTCCCTGTTTTGCGTAAGTCGCTCGACACTGATACATTTCTCTCCCATGTCCTTTATATGTTCCTCGATATTGTATTCTGATACGGTTTTTAAAGTGCGCGAGATGTATATGGAGCATACAGGATCTGCAACTTGTATCTTACACTGCCCCACTGAAGTTCCCCTCATATTTATGTTTTTGTGTTTGCGTTTCTTACCTTCAACAATTTGAAAATCATTATCGTCATGACACGTTGACTTAGATATTTGCGGTGCATTGATCACAATCGTGGAATTATCGCCCGAATCAACTGCGCGCAAACTGTTGCTTCTCGCTTGGCGCGTTTGATCGTACACGATGTCACGATAGGTAGGCGTATGCAATGCCTGCGCGACTTCAACATGTGCAGTTGTACAGAGTTGCGTTTGTGTGAGTGTAGCTTGTGGTACATTCACAGGCGGCAGCGGAGTCAGAGGAGATACATTTTTCGTTTTATATCTTGAACGTTTTTGGGGTGTATACGACGTATTACGTTCCTTTGCCGAGTCTAGGGAGTTACGAAGATCCCCAATCTCCAGACTAACTTTCGTCTTAAAATCCGCTAGTTCGCTCATCATTATCGACATATCCTTGAGAAGACGAGTCACGTCGACGTGATCGAAGGAAACAGGTGGTAACCGGTTGAGGTCTTTCGCCACAAAGGTTGGTTGCTGGTCAGGGTCTACCTCCTTGAAAAGTTTGATGACGTCTTTTATATTCTTCTTCCTTTTATCATCTCCTTTTCTTTGGATAATCCTACTTGCACTTCCACTACATGCGCTGTACAATGTATTTTTACCATCTTCAACTTCAGCATCCGTAAAATTCGTGGAACAGATTTGTAGAATACTATTCTCGTCCAAAACGTCTATCTTGTTTTGGACAAACGTCAAAAATTCATTTATGATAATATTCGCCATCGTTCTTAACTTGTACCACACACAACATTTTACAACAAACACTCGATACCTGAGACACGTCCGCACGCGTCGGTGTCTACGCGCGCGTATCAAATCCGACTGCGACATATCTATGACTTTTTCGAACCGAGGCGTGTCAAGGATTTGGCCGATTTGGCGCCCCCATGAAACAGCCGCCCGGGGTAAGTGTCCCCAGTTGCCCCCCTATAGATCCGGGGTTGATATATTGTTGCCTTGTTTGGTACATACCACGAAACGAATGCTTCTAATACTTCAAGTGATTGAACCCTGCCCTTTAGCCCTGATATAAATAGTTATAATAATAATAATATGATAAGCGCCATGTCTCTATTATACAGATCCAATATTATATTATTAGAGGTCATTAATTAAACTCATGTTGATGCGTAATTTTAGGTAAAATTGGAAATGAACATCATATGATTATGATTATTTATATCAGGGGGCAGGAGATACTACTGTGAGCGATTTGAATTTTTGCTGCGACGCACGTAGTCAACTCGACCGTAGACACAAAGAGCTTTGTAAGTTGTAACTATAATTGTATCTGTTGCAAACGTTTATAGTGTACTAGCCGTTTCCCGCGGCTCCGCCCGCGTAGATATAGTATCGGATATCCCGCGGGAATACTGTACTTTTCCGGGATAAAAAGTAGCTTATGTTTATTCTAATTAAATATGTGTATAATATAATAAAAATCTTAAATATATGTATAGTATAAAAGTATTAAATATATTTCCGTTGTCTGGTACCCGTAACACAAGTTCTTCGAGAACTTACCACGGGATCAGATTGACGTGGTGTGAAGCGTCCATAGATATTATTATTATATTATATTATATGTTTATACCAGAAGCTAAACTACTACCATGCTAAATTTCATCGAAATCCGTTTAGTACTTTTTGCGTAAAAGAGTAACAAACATCCATCCATCCATCCATTCTTAGGCTACAAAATATTTTCATCGTGTCTTTGTATTATATTCTAGACATAACAATTTACAGTTTAAACCGACGACACCAACGTGGTTTATACAATAATAGACGGTGCCTGAACTTCCTAGGCGCAACAGGAATCCCGCAGGGACCGTACATTTTGCCGCTATAAAAAGTAGCTTGTGCCCTTCCCCGTAGTCTACTCTATATCTGGGCAAAATTTCATCAAAATCGGCCTAGTGGTTTCGGAGCCTTTTCCAATCTTTCCTTTTAATAATATTAGTATAGAATATAGATCAATTCATCGTAAAAAATATTCAAAATATGAAGACTCAAAATACCTAATTACTAAACAAGTTCCTCACAGGAGAGTTTATTAATTCGTGTCTATCGCTAGTTAAATGTATACAATTATTAAATAAAATAACTGTATTTGTGTGAGTATGACATACAAGTCTTTTGAACGGTAACCGTCCTTTGCATTTGTGAGGGGTGTCACGAAAGTTTCATTTATAAATCTCTTTGGTTACCTCAGATTGCAGCGTTTACTAAACAGTGCCAGGTAGGCCGGCGGGGAAGGCAGTTCCTTCGATATCGGAACCACGAATAAAATATATCGGAACCGATAATAATTTACCGGAAATATCCACATGTTCGGTTATGTCAGATTGACATGCGATAAGTCATAAAACACGCGTATACAATATACTTGTAGTTCAAACTTCGTACGGTTCGATTTTCGAAGTTTTGTTAGTATTATAATTCTTGTAATATAGTATGGGGCAATGCGAGGACGATCCCTTTATTTACCGGCTGAATGATAACGGGTTTGGGCCCAGTCTACTAATAAAGGTAAGTTATAGATGAAATTACTTCTATTCTTCTACCTTTCTCTTGTATGCACAGAAAAGTTCAAAGTGCAACTACAAAGCACATTATGGAAGAAGTCTCTGAGAAAAGGCCTTTTATTTATAACTACGGTTTGGTACCTTTTTTTTCTTTAATATTATGCTAAAAATTGAAAACTATCAGCAGACAAAATGTTAGGCTTATTAATAGACCTGTACCCACCCACGGGAACTGTATATTTTGCCGCATTAAAAGTAGCCTATGTCCTACCCCGTGGTCTACTCTACATTTGTGCTAAATTTCATCAAAATGGGCCCAGTAGTTGCAAGCCTATTCAATGCTAACAAAAGAACATACAAATAAATGTTTATAATAAACTTGATGTTGCCCGCGACTTCATGCGCGTAAAAGTAAATTTTGCAGAAACCGTAAATTTTTCCGCAATAAAAAGTAGCTTATGTCCTTCCTCGTAATCTACTCTACATCTGTGCCGAATTTCATCAAAATCGGTCCAGTACTTTCGGAGCCTATTCAATGTAAACAAATAAACAAACATACAAAAAACTTTTCCTCTTTATTATATTAGTATAGATATTAGTGTAAGGGTTAAGTCACAACAATTTTTAAGATAAATTCAAGATTGAATTTTATTGACTACTCAAGAAGATACACTTTTCATTGCTATAGCATCTCGGTGCAGCTCGAAGACTAATAATAATAATAATATCTATGGACGCTTCACACCACGTCAATCTGATCCCGTGGTAAGTTCTCGAAGAACTTGTGTTACGGGTACCAGACAACGGAAATATATTTAATACTTTTATATTATACACATATTTAAGATTTTTATTATATTATACACATATTTAATACACATCCATGACCCAGGAACACAGAAAAACTTTTTGTTCCTTCGGCGGGATTTGAACCCGCGACCCCCGGCTTGAGCACCAACACGCTCAACCAACTGAGCCACAGAGCCAAATGACTGACAACTAAACATGTTACTTCTTGTGTAGTGAATAAAATTTAAAATTTTAAGCTATCTTAAAAATACAACGCCACGTCGCGTCTCGTCTCGATGTAAACTGACGCTAAGATTTCAGAAGATTCTGTGTATAGGTGTGTGCGGAACGCGGATGGCGGATCTACCAGCCAGCCGGAGGTAATGACGACAAGTGGAACTTGTGGTGGAGGACCAGCGCCTTCCCCTCCACTTACTATAAATCATTAGGGGACACGCAAGTAAGTATACACGTGCTTCTTTCATTAGTTCTATCGAGTAAAATCGACAAAATACTTACTTAGGACTAGGTACACACTAGACTCTACTAAGTAGAGCCTTGATAATGCAAAAAGAAACAACGAACAAAGTTATTATTTGACTGATCGTTAATTGAAGCCAGTCCGGCTAGGAAGGTGCTATTATAGTACCCAAGTGTGTCCGCCGTACACAACAGCGCTCTCTCTTCTTTTACTCTCATAACCCAGTCTGGGACCCAGGCGGCGCCGCTCAGGTCCGACTTTTTGCATGCCAATCCGACGCATGGATCACATTTCTTCTCAAACAATTAGAAAAAAACAAAGCTATCGCTATGGAGTGTGATAGAACGTACTTATGATGAAAATTGCAAAGAATTATTGCATTGCATGGGTTACAAAAATCTATTTTGTGTCCACATAGGCTGTGCTTATAAGACAAAATACTGTCTTTAGGGGGGGGGGGGGCACCCCGACACATATACACACAAGTAGAACAATGATATTTTATTAGAAGCTAAATTAAGTGACTTATAACTTATTACTTACTTATATAGTCCGGGAGGACAAGAGCCTGGTGATCACAGATAAGCCCTAGCACAGACACCAGTCATCACAAAATATTGCAAAAGAAACCGGCATAATTAATTAACAAATTACATATTAATTATAAACATAATATTATATTGTTATGTTTGAGAAAGAAATAAATTAAATTTGAATCAAACATTCTAACAGTTCATGAATCACATACCAAAAGGCGGGTCAATCTGCCGCAAGGACAACCTCTCCCGACTGCTACGGTGTATGAGAAGAATCTACGGGTCTATTTATGATTTCAGGTAAAGTGTGATTTCTATTTAATCTAAATATATAAAAGGCAAACCTGACTGACTCATCTATCAACGCACAGCCGAAACTACTGAACGGATTTTGCTGAAATTTGGCATACAAATAGTTGTAATGACGTAGACATTCTCTTAGAAAGGATTTTTGAAAATTCGCCCCCTAAGTGGGTAAAAAAGGGGTTAAAATTTTGTATGGAAACCTAACTCCACGCGGAGGAAGTCGCGGGCAAAAGCTAGTATAATATGTATATATTTTTAGTCGTGGCAAGTCGATCCATGGGTAAAGATTGACAATGCAGAGTAAATAGATCCACTAGACCCGACATAATAATACCCGGCCTCAGCCTCAAAGTTCTCGAATGGTGACCACGAATTGCATATCAAAATGTAGGACCGCCTCCCACCAGATGGACAGCCGACCTGAAAAATTCGCAGGGAGTCGGTGGATGCAGACCGCAAACAACCAGTCGCAGTGGAAATTTATGAGGGAGGCCTATGTCCTTCAGCGCAGTGGACGTCACCAGGCTGAAACGAACGAACGAAAGAAAAATAAAGCACCCCTCTCTTACCCCAACTAACCTTACCCATTGTGCACCTATTCAGAATCCATAAAATATGAACTACCGACTCACGAAATAAAATTTTATTACCGTTACAGTCATTTTCATAAATCATTGCTCATCATATCGAATTGAAAAGTTTGGTAAATAATAAAAATTAGATTTACAAAATTGAACAAATTAATCGATGGTCGGTAGCTCGGTACACGCGATTGAATAACGTTATAATGCAAATTCAGATTGCGCTTCACCAAACGAATGGTTTGGTTTGACTGTGTATTATTGACTGGTATGAAATAGGTGAAATATATAATATGAAATAGAGAGATCCGTAGCCTAGTGGGTAGACCGTTTGATTCGCACTCGAGAGAGTGTAGATTCCATTCCCAGGTTGCGGCGTGTACCAATGAAACTTTTTCAGTTCTCAAGTACATTATACGGATGCTCTAACGGCGCGGCGAAGGAAAACATCGTGAGAAAACCCGCATATGGTTGGCCCCAGACGTATTGACCAGTCATTTCTCTGGACTAGGCTAACTATGTTGTGAGAATGCCGTGTATGCTTGGGCAACTATACGACATTTCAAACCGCCTGTCCCAGGCACTACAGTATTTCAAGAGTGGTTACTTTGAGAATACTGTATAAATCATCCATTAACAGATAAAAAGGCCTAAGTTTGAAATAGGTACATACCATTTATCTATAGATCTCATTTTGCCTTCGTCTTTATTTACTATAGCGACCCGCCCCGGCTTCGCACGGGTACAATACTGATACTAATACTACAGATAACAGAATGTCTTTAAACCTCTAACAAAACGGGTGAAATTTAGTCAAAACAAACAGAAACAAATTAATATAGGTACCTACTAATACTTAATGAAATAAGTAAGTGGGTATACTTTTATCGTATGAAATACCTACACTTTTCAGAACTAACAATACAACAATCACTAAATAAATAGTTACTCAAGTATCTATCCATCATAGTTACAACGAATACAAAACAAAAAATTTACTCATAGATCTAAACTCGCACGCCTTGGCGACGACGCGACGCCCACTTCGCAACGGGCCGTGCAGCAGAAATCGTAATATTTTAATTTCGCCATAACTTCAAAACCAAACATCCAATTTTAATCATTAAAAGACCAAATATTATCTACATAAACTGTACTTAGTGATGAAATAATTTATTTTGATAAGGATTAATAGCATGAGTAAAATAAACGCGTTTAATTGTAGTCCAAAAAAAATTCAAGATTTCTAAATAAAAAAATGGTTGTTGTGCCTCACTCGACATAGATAGGTATAGTGTGTCGCGGACTTTTTTGTAGATATTTATAAGATCTACAATTAATTAGAACATTTTATGGTTCTATCTTTTATAGTTTAGGCAGCGTACGCAAAATAAGTAACTTTTCTGATTGATTTTTTACACCTTGTGTCCGAAAAACCCAAATATCTTACGGAACCCTATTTTTTTCCAAAATAAAATTTAGCCTATGTTACTCGTGGATAATGTAGCTTTCGAATGGTGAAAGAATTTTTGAAATCGGCCCAGTACTTTTTGAGCCTATTCATTACAAACAAACAAACAAACAAACAAACAAACATACAAACAAAGTTTTCCTCTTTATAATATTAGTATAGACTAGATGGTGCCCGCGATTTGGTGCGCGCAAAAGGAATACTCACGGTAACCGTACATTTTGCCGCGACAAAAAGTAGCCTAGGTATGTCCTTCCCCGTGGTCTATTCTATATATGTGCGAAATTTCATCAAAATGGTACACAAATATTCTAGAGCCTGAGAAAGGATATAGGCTACTTTTTATCGCGGGAAAATTTACGGTTTTCGTGGGATATTATATTTACAGTTTTACGTAAAAACTACTAAACCGATCATCATGAAATTTGGAACAGATATAAAGTAGACATAGGCTTCTTATTATCGCGGGACATATTAGGTTCCCGTGGGTTACTGTACTGTGGGCATCAGCTTGTCGTATTATACAATGGTATCGTAAGTAAAACTTGAATAAAAATGACATTCTTTCTTAATCTATATCTTTTTAAAATGATGTAAACTATCTTAAGAGGTCCTTACTGTTAGCGGTACGTAAATGTAAAACAAAATTTTTAATGAATGTATCAAGATCGTGCACTTTTTGTTGAATCAAAGACCTGAGCAGAGTCGCAGGGAAAAGTCACTGGCCAATAAACATGTAAAGTTCGTGTAAAAGTACATGTAACCATTACGACATGAAAGGCAGCTCTATGCAAATAAAAGTCGAACTTCGTGTCATCGTGAAGAAACTATCGACGAGCGTTCGTGTGCGTTGAACTCGCGTTGAACTCAATCGGTAGTTTCGCCAGGCCTACGATTTATACCAAATTGGTATAATTTAGCTTTACCTACATGTATAATATTTATATCGCTTGTAGCGATTTAATAACTGTAAAAGCTAAACTTTTGTAACTAAAATACAAAAAAAAATGTAAAAAAAATTGTTATTGAATGTTATCTTTTTATTACGTAAATTGTAAGCACCTAGTAGGTACTAAATCCTTATAACATTAATAAAAAATTATGCTACCTTCACAAACGAAACAAAAACTACTAAAAGTGCTATTTGTATTATTTCCCATCTAAATTATTATTGCTAACTATCAAACATCTAAATTGTTTTAAGCGAAACTAAATGTCGTGGATATAAAATTACTATTATTAAGAAGTCAAATCTAAATTGTATATGTATTATTATTTTAATACATAATACTAGCTTTTGCCCGCGGCTCCGCCCGTGTAAATACATTATCCCGCGGGAACACTGTACTTTTTCGGGATAAAACATATCCTATGTCCTTTTCCGGGACCCAAAGTCTGTCTATACCAAATTTCATAAAAATCGGTTCAGCGGTTAAAGCGCGAAGAGGTAACAGACAGATAGACAGACAGACACACTTTCGCATTTATTATATTATTAGTAGGTATATTAGTATAGAAGTATAGATTAGTATAGATAGTACAGAAGTATGTAGAAGTAAGTCATGGGGTACTCATCCCAACTTACCTGTCCGGTAGTTGTGGTATAGTATACGGGTACGCGACCCCGGCTTCCCTAGCTATTACTGTCCTATCCCTTGCCCTCCTGGGCGGTAATATCCTACATTTCCTATTTCCCACTCTAACCTACCAATCTTCCTTTCCACACCACCTATCCTTCCCTTTCCTTATTCCTACCCTCTCTACCAATCCGTGGAAACGCAATGGATAATAATAAAAATAATTTAATTATCCAAAATGGCGGCGATGAGGTTCACCACCCATCACGTCTCGTTTCTCGCGGAGGTGAAAAGCGGACCATGGAAAGCCGCTTCGCTACGTTGAATGTAAGAGGAGGAATGGATGGTAAGAATGAAAGTGAACGAAGCGAAACGAGTATGTAAGGATCGTAGCAAGTGGCAAAAAGTGGTCTCTGCCTACCCCTTTACGGGAAAAAGGCGTGATTATATGTATGTATGTATGTACAGAAGTATAGATTTTTCGGTATAAAATAAGTATGTTGCAGTGGTGGTACTAATTCGTACTCGTCGTCAATTTGAATGAATCCACGCGTTGCGTGTCGCACGGCATTACCCCAAATTTTTGTTCCACTGAAAATTTTAAGCTTATTTTTAGACATCAGTATTTACAGATTGCACTGAAATTACCGGTATTTTGGGTTAAACTTTTTTGTAACCTTGTTCGTTATTCTGTCTAAGGTAATTAACAAAAATGTTTGAGATTCGTTTTTTATTTGCGTTGAAGTAAAAAATTTAGTCTTAATTACAGTCTTTTTAATTGCCTTTGATAGCAATTAAAAAGATTCATTTAGCATTTACTTGGCCTTCATTCGGAATTTATTAAAATTGTTATACATAAATGTCTGTCAAAATATCGGTTAATTTTAAATTTAAAATCAAATAAATTCTAAATCATTAGCAAAACTAAGTAATATCAGTAACACAATATTATCTATACTATTATTATAAAGAGAAAAGATTTGCTCGTTTATTTGTTTCCATTTGTTTCCATTGGCTCTGAAACAACCGGACCGATTTTGATGAAAATCACAGGTATAGGATTCTTATAAGCCAGATACTATAATCGCAGATACGGACCCTGCAGGATATCCGTTTGTGCACATGAAGTCTTGACTTATATAATTTAAAAACTGAACATAATATATCACCATTACAAATAAAATTATAAAAAAATAATTTCTTATAACTTGTACCACACAATGTAAAAATTAGCATAAAGTATTCAAAATTTAATGTTCACTATCTACTTTCCAACAAAACAATAAGGTCGGGAAATTAAATTAGCAAAGTTTGTATTGCAAAGGTCGCAACTGTTCCTGTCAGGACGAAGGTGAAAGTTCGAGGTAGTATGAAATTATTAGTTTTGTTTGGGGTTAACTTGCTAGTTGCGGCGTTTGATGGGATATTGTGAAACGATATAGATTGGAATAACGTTACTAATATCTTGCACGCTTAGCATGACCACCATAGAAATGGGCTTTGCCTACTTAAGTACTGACAGATATGATGGACAATAATCTTCCTAATACCTTTCCTTCTATCAATCTGTCATGTTACCTATTCTACCGTAGAAGGGATACATCTCTACAATTGTTATACTAAGCTGGTTGGGTTTACTGAAATAATATGATTTACCTATACAATATGAAGGCCCTAATATTATACCTAAAGCTATTCATATTCCCATATGGCGCGTAAAAGAACTAACCCCCTTTACTTATAAACGCTGTAGCTTTGAATAGTTATACAGTGTTTTGTTCCAGTCACACAAGTAACATTTTTAATTCGATTGAAGAAAACAAAACACTGTATAACTATTCAAAGCTTATACAGCGTTTATTAGTAAGGGGGTAAGTATATTTTTTAAGTTTATATATAAGGGTTCTATTGCCTCTTAGATAGAAATAATTGCAAATAGTGTAACAGATTGACAAACGTCAACTTGTATCAAAATCTCTGCACACCATCCTCTATATATAAACTTTAACTGTGCCAAATATCATACTCCTCCGTTCGCACAACTAGCTTAAAACTGTACTGCAAGTTTTGCTGCACGTATTAATATAAAATAGTTATTATACTGTGTCAGTGAAATAAAAATATATTTTAATTCAAAGTTTTTAAGTAAATCGTATCACAGGGTGGAATTGGTTATTGATTATTCCTAGGCTCTATTTCTTCGACCTGATAAAATGTTAGATATATTAAATAAAATTAAAAAAGACTAACTTATATCGCGAAAGGAATGGTTACCCTAATGTTTATTAAACGTGCTTTAACAGCAATTACTTTCTATAAGTGGTACCGACTGCCGACTACCGACTCGCGTGACCAAAAAACTCAATGTCGCTTTCTTTATAGGTCATTATCATTATCATTTTCATTTTTAAAGCTAATAAATTAGGGTTTATTATCTTTGGGATACTATGTCATGGGATACTCATCCCAACTTACCTGTCCGGTAGTTGTGGTATAGTATACGGGTATGCGACCTCGGCTTCCCTAGCTATTACTGTCCTATCCCTTGCCCTCCTGGGCGGTAATATCCTACATTTCCTATTTCCCACTCTAACTTATCAATCTTCCTTTCCACACCATCCTATCCTTCCCTTTCCCTATTCCTACCCTCTCCACCAATCCGTGGAAACGCAATGGATAATCATAAAAAAATAATTTAATTATCCAAAATGGCGGCGATGTTGTTCACCACCCATCACGTCTCGTTTCTCGCGGAGGTGAAAAGCGGACCATGGAGAGCCGCTTCGCTACGTTGAATGTAAGAGGAGGAATGGATGGTAAGAATGAAAGTGAACGAAGCGAAACGAGTATGTAAGGATCGTAGCAAGTGGCAAAAAGTGGTCTCTGCCTACCCCTACGGGAAAAAGGCGTGATTATATGTATGTATGTATGTTATTATCTTTAAAAATTTAGGTTCCTCCTTTTTAATATATAAAAAAGAAGTTACTTTTCAGATGCAACGTAAACTCTTTGGGCACTTAGACGCTTTTCATCTATGATAGGATGATGTACCTAAACGGTGTTCTCCTAGTGAAGTACCTAACCAATCTTAAAATACTGTAGTGCCTCAGACAGACGGTTTACATATGCCATTCATATTTCTGACAGTCCAGAGTCAATATACATCTGGGATCAACTATGTGCGAGTTCCCTCACAATTAAAGCCACATATTGTGTTGATTTGTTACGTAAAAAATAATATGTTATGTGCTCAGAACGCGATCCTCTGAAATTATTAAAAAATCATTGAAAATACGTTATATTCCAGTCCGCCATGTTTCCACCTGCCGCTGGAGTACGCCAAGCTGGTGTCGGAGTGTTCCCGGCTGCAGCATGACGGCGGCTGCGCCGTGTGGATACACAAGCCTGTCGCGCAGAGCCAGGGACGCGGGATATTCCTGTTCCGGGTGAGTGGACGTAGAGTACCTACAGAAGCTGGTGTGTATTCAAAAAAAGTCAATAAGGCATCCTATTAAGCACAGAATACAGAACATCCAGAATGAGTGTTCGATCACATTTGTACGCAGCGCAATTAACCAAAACCATGGCGAAACACCACCCCCACCCCGCCCGCTCTTTACTTTACTCTTTACAGTTACAAAAAAAGTTGAGTAAAATATTAAATTATTCTGTGGCAACATATTATGTATAGCAGTGGCGAAGGGTTTCTATAACTCCATTCCTATCGGCTTCCCTTGTCACTTACATTTTGCAAACCTTCATAGAAATTCCTACCTATTATACAGGCTCCGGCTTCCCTATGAAGGAGAAGTAGCCTTCGCCACTGATATATAGCCACTCTGATATGGAGTAGTCGTAACGGCTTTACTTTCACGCGCGTTGACGGTTTCTGGATGACGTCATTTATAAGTCCGTGTGCTGTGGACTAAGCCTGACCAGTGACCAAGATATTAGTAGTGTACTGACGAGGGTTTCGACCCTCGTCAGTACACTACTAATATCTTGGTCATCATAACACTCTTAACACATAACTCTTGGTCAACATAATTCTACAGTTATTCATAGAATTCAAGTTATTCTTACACTGTGCTGAGTGCGAGTTTTTGTCACTATTCGCCGTGAAGAAATTAACTACAATAATAATAACTCCACACAACGATTCCGATGACGGTGGCCGGTTTCATTGAAACCAGGCCAATTACGCAGGAGTAATTTTATAGTGCCCAAGTGTGTGCGCAGTACACAAGAGCACTCTCTCTTCCTTTACTCTCGTAATCCAGTGGGACGAATAACCAACACGACTGACGAGAGATCAGGCGCAGGTCCGACTTTTACATGCCCATCCGACGCATGGATCATCTTTCTGTGATCAGCATGCATTGTCCTAATCAAACTTGAAAACAACATTTTTTGTTGTTCCAATGCGAGAATCTAACCTCCGAGTCGAGAGCCAATGCTCTAACCACTAGACCACGGAGGTTGTTACATTATACGTAGATACTAGTAGTGTTATACTGACGAGGGCCGAACATAATTCGACAGTTATTCATAGAATTCAAGTTATTCTCACACTGTGCTGAGTGTGAGTTTTATAGTGCGAGAGATAGTGACAACTATTCACCGTGTAGAAGTTAACTACATACTGTATGGCATCGAAATAGCTACCATTGTTTGCCACTAGGAGCGCTGTGTGAAATATAAAAATCTAAAAAAAACATGTTCAATGTTAACGTTTTCTAATTTCGGATATCTAAGTAAACAAACATAATGTAATGGAGCTGTAAGTCAAAAATAGGTTTATACCGAGGAAGTTTGGGTCTGGTTACTAAGTACAGCGAGCCACGCGATTCATACGTTAGCCTACGAGTCACGACTTAGTCTAGACTGACGTATGCAAGTTCATTTATCAAATGCTAGATTTAGGCTGAACTACCTAATCTGTGAGCTTTTAGTTATCTACATAATTTCGAAACTTTCGCTTTCTTTAATAATGATTCGATGTTAAATCTACATCCATTTCCAGTGTACTAATATAAACTTATACATAAATTATAAAACGTGGCGTGTTACATTGAATTAAACACGTTATACATGCGTAGTTCAGTGCCTATATATCTAAGGCTTGGAGTTCCTATAACTCCATTCCTATCGGCTTCACTTGCCAGTGCCACTCATCTTTTGAAGATCTTCATCAAAACCTACATACATACAAACATATAATCACGCCTTTTTCCCGTAAAGGGGTATGCAGAGACCACTTTTTGCCACTAGCTACGATCCTTACATACTCGTTTCGCTTCGTTCACTTTCATTCTTACCATCCATTCCTCCTCTTACATTCAACGTAGCGAAGCGGCTCTCCATGATCCGCTTTTCACTTCCGCGAGAAACGAGACGTGATGGGTGGTGAACCACATCGCCGCCATTTTGGATAATTAAATTATTTTTATGATTATCCGTTGCGTTTCCACGGATTTGTGGAGAGGGTAGGAATAGGGAAAGGGAAGGATAGGTGGTGTGGAAAGGAAGATTGGTAAGTTAGAGTGGGAAAAAGGAAATGT
Organism: Glaucopsyche alexis; assembly: GCA_905404095.1. NCBI lineage: Eukaryota > Metazoa > Arthropoda > Insecta > Lepidoptera > Lycaenidae > Glaucopsyche > Glaucopsyche alexis. The sequence goes on along the minus strand of FR990052.1, from coordinate 12,875,387 downwards.
AGGATATTACCGCCCAGGAGGGCAAGGGATAGGACAGTAATGGCTAGGGAAGCCGGGGTCGCGTACCCGTATACTATACCACAACTACCGGACAGGTAAGTTGGGATGAGTATCCCATGACATTCATCAAAACCTCTACCTGTTATACAGGCTAGAGCTTCCCTATAAAAAAGAACCAGCCTTCGCCACTGATACCTAGGCAGTATAATTAATTGCGACCATTGAAAATTATGAATGGCAAATAATGTTGAAACGGGTACAGTACGACCACAACCTCAATGTCTTACGGCAAGCGTCGTTTTTCATACATCGTGTGTCATTTACATAGAATAAACGAAGATTGCTGAGGGTCATTAGCAGCATGGTTTTAATATGCTTAGCTGTTTGGATTTTAAAAGGCCAAAATCTTTTGGGTTTTGTAAGGACATAGATTTTTCAACTTTTAAATATGAGCTTTGACACAAACGCTTTTGCATACATGCCCTCATACTGGGCCTCTAGTTGAGTTGCATTCGATAATTTCGACGGCGAACTCGGAAAACAAAATGTATGGGATTGGACAAAAAGCATCGCAAGCGACATGTCACTTAACGATGACTTATGTCAAATCCCATTTACATAGGGTTGCCAGGCATCCGGATAAAGCCGGACATACTGAGGTTTTTACTTTGCGTGTAAATACACATAAAAATAAACAGTGTCCAAGCCGGACACTGTTTATTTTTGCCGGATTTTATTAGGCTTTTTACATTTCGCAAACTATGCCAATCAACAGACATTCGATTTATATATATATAACAATTTACTGTCGTATTTATTAATAATGAGACAAAATACTTACAAATGTAGGGTGTATGGCCTTTTTACCCAAATGTCCGGACAAACTGGCTGGTCTGTCCGGCTATTAGGTTTGGCGACCTGGCAACCCTACATGAACCTACCCTGGGAACTTTGTCAGTGGTACATATTTGATTTCGAAGTTCGCCGTAGTAATTATCGAATGCATCTTGATTCTTGAGTAGAAGCTCTGTTTCTCTCGAAACTGAAGACTTAGTAGGTAACTTTTATTTTATAGAACGTATGTGAGATGCGGTGCGGCAGCCCCGCGGTGGTCCAGCGCTACATCGAGCGACCGCTCCTGGTCGCGGGATACAAGTTCGACCTGCGGATATACGTGTGCGTGCCCGCGTACAGACCCCTCACCGCGTATATGTACGCCGAGGGATTGGCTAGGTTTGGTGAGTATCAACTATGTACCTAGTACGTACCTACTATCTAACACCTCGTCCAGACTACTCGCGAAGTAGACCGAGGTTGGCCGAATAAGACAGTGTGGGTACGCACTTCCCTTTGCCTTTTCGTACTTCGGGTTACTTCGCGTAGCACTTCCTCGGCCTACTTCGTGAGCAGTCTGGACGGGGCACAAGAGCTGGTAGTTGGTACACATTTTATACGCGGGCTTTGCTAACTTTTGGTTCTCAGAACGCCCATTAAAATAATCGCTATATTATGATTTTTTACATACACACACACACAAATACAAAAATACAAATCTTTCCTCTTTATAATATTTAGCAATAAAATATATAGCCTATATTACTCAGGGTGAATGTAGCTTTCTAATTTAGAAAGCTACATTCACCCTGAGTAACATAGGCTATATGTATATTTTATTGCTAAAAGAGATTAGGGATCCTTACTAAAACTTTAGTAACGTAACCCAAGGTGTAAAAAATGCAATAAAAAATATTTCGTAGCATGCGCTGCGGTAACTATTGATGATAGAACAAAAGTATGTTCTACAAGTCAACATAAAAGATCCATACATCCATTCAACATCCATACATCCATCCATCCTCACAAACTTTTATAATATTAGTAGGATGGATGGATGGATGGATATTTGTTACTCTTTCACGCAATAACTATCAACGGATTTTTACCAAATTTCATTTCACTTTTTATCCCGAGAAAGTACAGTGTTCATGGGCGTAGCCAGGATTTAGTTTCGGGGGAGGTTCAAGAAAATAAAGCGTACATTACTTTCGGGGGGGGGGGGGGGGTTGTGTTTCAAGAAAGAAAAACTAAAAGTACATTAAATACTAGTCTTTAACCTATTAAAAGCCATGGGCTCATTAGCTAATGAGCCTTCATTTTCTTTCGTTCCCTTTCAGACTGTGTAATGCGAAAAAATACAAATATCAATAGCCTAAAGCTGAACGTCGGTAGGTACTGAATTTTATAATTTGTTCTTTAAGCCAAACACGAGCGAGCGAAGCGAGCGAGCAAATTTTTTTCCCATTTTAAAGGTTAAAATCTGTTCAAATGTGTAGCTAAAACAGAAAATAACGGTGAAATTTAGAAAAATACCATACAGTCAGGGCGATTCTACCGTCACGGGTGGGACACTTGTACCTTAATTTTCAGTATGTGTGACTAATTTATGCTAATTGTATCAACGATATCAAATTGGTTTATATAGAAAATAACAAATTAATTTATGTACTTTCATAGTTATAGCAGGCCTGTCCAGTGACGGATTAAGACTACTTGATGCCCTAAGCAATCCACGCCTGTGGGCCCCCCTATCCGTATGTCAACTAGAAACGGTCTTTAAACCTTTACCGCCTAAAAACATTAGCTTTTTGTAAAATAAGATGATGAGATGTAACGTACCTTAGAAGTGGAGTAATTGCGACAACAATACAAACCAAAGCATAAATTATTTATTTATTGAAATGCGCCTTTTAGTTTCGGGAGGGGTGGTAGTTTTATTTTTCTTGAAACACCCCCCGTTTCAAGAAAAATAAAACTAAAAGTAGGTACATTAAATACTAGTTTTTAACCTATTCGAATCCATGGGCTCATTAGAATAATGGGCCCTCATTTTTCTTTCGTTTTTACCCCTTTCAGCTTTAAACCCTGAAAGACTGTGTAATGCGAAAAAATACAAATTTCAATAGCCTAACGCTGAACGTCGGCACTGAATTTTATAATATGTTCTGTAAGCCGAGCGAGCGAAGCGAGCGAGCAAATTTTTTCCCATTTTACAGGTTAAAATCTGTTCAAACGTTAAACTAAAACACTAAATAACGGTGAAATTCAGAAAAATACCATACAATTAACCAGCTGAAACAGAATATCGGTACTAAATAATTTAATATATTTTTCATGTCAAAATTTTTTTCCCTATTTAATAGATTAAATCTGTTTAAACTTTAAACCCTAAAAGACTAAAAATATGATGATTTTGTAATTTTAATTAAAGTAAAATTTGCGTAATTTTTTATGTTGCAAAATAGATGACAAAATTAAGTTAGGTTTGTTATATAATACTTATTTCACACTTTTTCGTCGTACATAATTACAAAATATTGTGATCAGTGACGTGCCCAAAATAGTGTGCTATACGTTCGAGGCACGAAGTATAGATATATGTATACTTCGTGTTCGAGGTATTTATACTTCGTGGTTCGAGGATTCGATGGCACGCGTACCATAGGTTTACGATTCCTGTTTTAGGCTATTGATTTTATTGTTTTTTTTAGTACAACAGTCTTTCAGGGCTTAAAGTTTAAAAATATTTTAACAGGCAAAGGAGTAAAAAACATTTGCTCGCATTTTCAGTTTGAACGCATTTAACATAAACACATACTAGTACAAATTAGTATCAAAGCTCTGTTTTAGGCTGTTAATTTTTTTTTCTAAAATAACTTCAAAAAATCATCTTTCAGATAGGGTTAATGGGGCGGCAAAATATGTTAATTGTCCTGGGGCGCAACATTTCTCAATACGCCCCTGTTTATGGGTCAGATCTCTACCAGATACTATATATACCAGCCGGCCCATTTGGGGGGGGGGGGGTTGAAGTTTTAAACCCCCTAAACCCCCCCCTAGCTACGCCCATGACGTCTACGTTTTAAACAGATCGGACTCTATGTATAATATCAATAAATTATCGAGCCTATCTTGTATCATCTTTCTCCTTATTTCATTTTTTAATATTTTTAATTTTTAAAAAGAACGTGCTAAAAAACATAAAACGCGCGAATTTTCATTTTAGGCCTAGAAACTTTTTTTATGTGGTTTTTGGTGACGTGAGACATGATGCTCTAAGGACGGATTTTTTTTAATGCTTATTCTGGTGCCCCCCCAGACGTGATGCCCTAGGCAATTGCTTAATTTGATTAAGGGTTAATCCGTCACTGGGCCTGTCTCACTCCCCGTGTAGGTATAGAAAATGCAAGTACGCGCGGCATCCCGCTCTGCGTGGACAATCAGTAGGGACTTACATGCGAGCAGTGAGTGACGTACGCGCGAGATTTGTTCGTAATTATTATAATTTTACGTATTATTTTAAAAGTGGGTATAATGGGTACTATAATATTATAAATATTAAATAACAATATTATTATAAATATAGTTTGAGCTAATGCTATTAGTTGAGATTTTGAGAACCAATATTAAGTTTTTAGGTGTTGGCTCCTGAACTACCTGTTCGCGTCATAAACTGTCATTCCGATGCAATGTGAATTGTGATACGATTTGAAAAGTAATTTGTTGACAAAAGTACCTAGAGTAAGGCGGCGTGATTCAACATCTTTGAGTAATATCAGGCCGTAAAGGTATCGAAAACGCTTACGTTTACACTTTACGCATAACTACTTATACGTAGGTATGCGCGAATTTATTAGAGTTAAAGTACCTAACACCTACCTTAGGTTTACTTGGAAAGTAATTCGTTCACTAAAGTACAGTAGGTAGGTACTAGAAAAAAAAAGTTGTATTTAAATAAATTATTTTCTAAACGGAGACAACCCCGATTTCGTCACAATTATGCGATATGAATAAGAGTTATGCGATAGAAAGAGACGCAACTTGTAGGTAAATATAATCGTAGGCGATCGCGCGCTGCACAAGGTGAATTGAACTTAATGGTATAGTAGTAAGAGTCCCTATTTCTTCTAATGACTCTTCGAAGTGGTGCTTCTGTGGTAACTAATATCTATTCTGTGGTTATAGTGGAGGCGGCGATAACACCATGTAAAATTAAATCAAAAAGACAGTAAATGTTTGTCACGGGTGGGACAAAAAATTGACATTATTGTATATACATGAATCATATTCTATGAAACTCTGCTATTTGATTAAACTTTTTAATGCAAATTACAATATTTGTTTGAGACAAAAAACCGAATGTAACATTCGGATAGAAAACAATGCTCTATTATTAAGACATTTTTTACAAACATTAATTAAAGGGTGTCACGGGTGGGACTAACAATGTCACGGGTGGGACACATACGATTTACTAGGCAAAATGAGCGGCTTGTAAGTTTTTTTAAGAGATATGGATGCTAAAGTTTCATAATCAGAGACAGCAGAGTCACTCCAGCTGCTTGAGTCTGTAACAGAGTATATATTTGAAGCACTGAGCTTGAAAACTTTGCATCTTTTCAGATCCGAATCAGCAGTAGTGCCCACTAATAAGTCTTCTTGATTACAGCCTTTGCAAAAGAAGAGCGACTGTATTTTATCAATACCCTGGCCAGTTTCCATCTACTATCCCATATTTACTTAAGATTCTATAATGAATGTTTGCAACTTAATAAAAAATAAAAAAAATACAAATATACTAATAATTGTTATAGTAGCGTGAAATTCGAGGTATTTTGTATCGATAAATATAATAATTGATTGCATAAAATAAAATAAAAAAAAATACTTCAAGGTTTACTTTCCCATAGAATGCCCCAGTCAACCAGTTAAAACAGAACATCGGTTCTCAATAATGTAATATATTTTTCATACAAAACGCGAGCGAGCGAAGCGAGCGAGCAAATTTTTTTCCTAGTTAATAGATTAAATCTGTTCAAACTTTAAGCCCTAAAAGAGTGTAAAAATAGGATGATTTTGTAATTTCAATTTAAGTAAAATTTACGTAATTATGTTAGGTTTGTCATAATAGGTTGGGGAAAAAGTCTTTTCGCATTATAGTATGTATGAACTTGTCATAAAATATCTTGGGCTATACCAATTGTATCAGGCTGATTTTGGTATCATTAAAAAGTTTTAATTTTACAGAAGACAATTCCAAATTCAAATTAGGTTAATTTGAGATTTTCATTTGTTTTTCTTATTGTTAAAATGAGTGATTCTTATGAAGAATTTCGATACATTTTAAAATTTTATTACAAAAAAGGTAAAAATGCAACACAAGCCCCGAAAAAAATTTGTGATGTTTATGGACCTAATGCAGTATCTGTGAGAGTAGCGCAAATTTGGTTTAAGCGTTTTCAATCCGGAAATTTTGATATCAAAGATGCACGTCGCTCTGGTCGCCCTGTTACGGACAAAACTGTTGCCATTTTTGAAAAAGTGGAGCAAGATCGGCATATTAGTAGTTACGATGTAGCTGAAGAACTGGGGATTGACCACAAAACGGTTTTGGCGCATTTGAAAAAAGCTGGGTACTCAAAAAAGCTCGATATTTGGGTGCCTCATGAGCTCACTGAAAGAAACCTAATGAACCGTGTACTCATTTGTGATTATTTATTACGACGTAATGAAACCGAACCATTTTTGAAGAAGCTGATAACTGGTGATGAAAAGTGGATCACGTACGACAAGAACGTGCGAAAAAGATCGTGGTCAAAGGCCGGTCAGGCTTCACAGACTGTGGCGAAACCCGGGTTAACTCGCAACAAGGTGATGCTGTGTGTGTGGTGGGATTGGAAGGGCATTATTTATTATGAGCTGTTACCGCCAGGCAGGACCATCAATTCTGAACTGTACTGCGAACAACTGATGAGATTAAAGCAAGAAGTTGAGAGAAAGCGGCCGGAATTAATCAACAGAAGGGGTGTGGTTTTCACCATGATAACGCTAGACCTCACACATCTTTAGCCACTCAGAAAAAATTACGGGAGTTTGGCTGGGAGGTGTTAATGCATCCGCCGTATAATCCTGACCTTGCACCTTCAGATTTCCACCTGTTTCGGTCGCTGCAGAATTCCTTAGGCAGTGTCTGGTTGACATCACAAGAGGAGTGCCAAAACCACTTGTCGCAGTTTTTTCATCAGAAGCCCCAAAAATTTTATAGCAATGGGATCATGTACCTACCAAACAAGATGGCAAAAAGTTATCGAACAAAATGGCACCTATATACTTTAGTCACTTGTAAATAAACTTTATAAAAAAACCTTTTGAATTTTTATATAAAATGCGAAGAAACTTTTTCCCCAACCTAATATAATTATATTATTTCATACTTTTTTCGTCGTACATAATTACAAAATTTTGTGATCAGTGACGTGCTCAAATTATGTCAAAATATTGTGAATAGGTTCGAGGATTCGATGGCACACGTGCCATAGGTTCACGATTCCTGTTTAGGCTATTATTGATTTTATTGTTTTTTTAGTACAACAGTCTTTCAGGGTTTAAAGTTTAAAAAGATTTTACAGGCAAAAGAGTAAAAAACGTTTGCTTTTTTCTCAGTTTGAACGCATTTAACATAAACACATATTATTTATAGTACAAATTAGTATCAAAGTTCTGTTTTAGGCTGTTGATTTTTTTTAATTACCTTAAAAAATCATCTTTCAGATAGGGTTACTGGGGCGGCAACATATGTTCATTGTCCTCGGGCGCAAAATTTCTAAATACGCCTCTGTATATGGGTCAGATCTCTGTATATATATACCAGCCGGCCCATTTCGGGGGGGGTTTGAACCCCCTAAACCCCCCCCCCTGGCTACGCCCATGACAGTGTTCCTGTGGGATACTGTATATGTACGCGGGCAGAGCCACGGGTAACACCTAGTTTGTAATAATTATAATACGTTATGATAAAGACACGGGTAAAATATTATAAAACGTAATGATTGCTTCGGCTTGTATATTATTTTGCTGCCCTTAATTTTTATTTCATTTTGTAAATTTCAGGGACGGACACATACACATTGTCGGACATACATAACCCGTATAGACACCTGACTAACTCATCACTCAATAAAACCGGACCGAGATACGCCGAGTGTAAAGAGAGAATTGGGAATGGTAAGTTAACTTATTACTGAATTAATTCAGCATCTGAATTAAAATGAATATAATAAAATAACGAATGAATATTTTTTAAGACTATTTTGTAGTTTTAAAACCGCCCTCTATCACCAAAAACATTAAACTACTAGTATATGTTATGTTCAACAGGTGGCGCTTTTTGATAAATCTAGTGCCATCTAGATTCAAATAGATGAAGGTTTATGAGATCCATCTAAATTAATTAGAATTTAGTACTAGAGAAATATTATAGGTGGCACTCTAACATCCTTAAAACAAAATATATATTACAATTAATACAGACAACGTTTTCCACTATTACTACACAAATACTACAGTAACCTCATCGAGAATTATGAAACTTAAATTATTTTGCCAATAGTAACTTACGGTATTAATACCGTATTTTTTTTTATTTACAAAATCTATCTTCAGATGAATGTATAAGCGCCATCTATTATCTTTATTTCATACTACTGTTTAATTAATTTTGATGAATCTGATTTAAGTTCATCTATTTGTCGCTAGATGGCAATCGTCCTGTTTAAAAGCGCCATCTATTGTACACAATTCTTATTACTATTAGTTCATCTTTGTATCAATAGATGGCGCACAAGTTTAACAGGCAGCCGCTACAGTCAAAGTCAACAAAAGAGAAAATTCGTAACTTTTTGACGATTGAAATATTCGCATCTAATGCTTTACAGTTTACAAAATATGTGCTCATGAGGATCTGAGATGAAAGGCGTATTTCATAATAATATATACCTAATAAGTTATCAAACTACTTAGTACCTACACAAAGATTTTAGAAGTAATATTTTTGTTTTGTACCTTATACGCGGTTACGTAAAACAATCGAATTCTCGGTTAAACTGTAAAGAAATTAGACCTTAATAATTTAACAATAGTTTCATAAGTTACAACTTGCTTTTATCCGCGGCTCCAACCGCGTAAATATATCCGTATGCCACGGGAACACTGTACTTTTTCGGGATGAAAAGTAGCTGTGTTAATCCACCGCCTAAACTACTACTGTACCAAATTTCATCGAAATCCTTGCAGTAGTGTATGCGTGAAAGTGTAACAAACATCCATCAATCATCACTTTTATAATAGCAGTAGGATATACAAATACATAAAATTCCAGGTTGCAAATGGACTTTCAAACAGGTGAGACGCGCGCTCATTGGCAGATGGGGTGCAAAGGAATGGCTGGTGTGGCAGAGGATCCGAGCCCTGGTGACTCTGACGCTGTTCGCGCAGGCAGCCGGCACTCCGCCCGCGAGGAACTGCTTCGAGTTCTACGGCTTCGATGTTCTTCTGGACGACTGTCTTAAGCCTTGGCTTTTAGAAGTTAGTATTTGTTTATTTGTCGGCGAAACCAGAGGAGCAAGTCCCGATACACGACAAGTTCTACAACTCAAACGATGTTTTTATAAATATTAAACCAACGTGAAACGCTCTGATTGGTCGAAACGTCATAAAATCCGTTCATGGTAATATGTCGCTTCACTTTCAATCCAATCAAAGTACAATGAAAATCTACTTTAAATACGAGAATTGAGGTTCAGCTTGCACACTGGTAGTAGCATCGAAACTAACTTTTTACCTGACTATGGGGAAGCCAAAAGGAAGGGTAGGATGATTTGGTCTACGTATATATGATTTTGTTCCACTCTAGTGCCTAAACTACTGATCAAATTATAAGGGTACATCTAGTTACTACGTCACAGCGCAAACTAAATGTAACAGTACAGGTGAAACACAGGTTAAGATACTAAAAAGCGTGACACAGGGAGGGGTTCAAAAAGTCGAAATTTATGACGTGACGTAATACGTGGACGGTCTCTATTGAACGAGAACAACACTAGTATGTCCCGTCCAGACTGCTCGCGAAGTAGGCCGAGGAAGTGCTCCGCGAAGTAACCCGAAGTATGAAAATCGAAACGAAGTGCGTGTCCACAGTCCACACGCACACTGTCTTATTCGGCCAACCTCGGCCTACTCCGGGAGTAGTCTGGACGAGGTGTTAGAACTGTATATGCCACCGTAAAATTGTAAAAATCGTTAGATTGTAATATTACCAGTGAAATTGTAAAATGTTTATAGACTTCGGACGCGAATATTGTGCTTATAATTTAACACTTTATTTTTCGTAAGATTATTAATATAATTATAGTAATGAATCTTTCGACATATTTTTACAATCTCGTTAGTTATTCTTCTATAATATTATAAATATTACAATCTAACGGTTTTTTAAATTTTACGATGACACATATATTCCGTGTACCTAAATACCTCTTAGTTCTAATAGATAATAGATCTTAGTTAAGTTATTCGTAATTTTAAGTTTATTTACTGTATGTAGGTAAGTATGACTATGAACGCAATCTATAGATACCTACCTACATATTATAAAAATGTTATGTTGGTTTATGTACGCTTAAAAAACTCAAAAAGTTCTGCACCGATCGAGCTGAAATTTTAACATGATATAATTATAATCCGCATCAAGGATTGTTTTTATCAATTTTTTGCATCAGTCGCATATCCGCGACCGCGAAAAAACTATATTAAGAATATTCATTCATTCATACCTGGTTACTTCAACTATTCGTCTATTCCAGGTGAACCTGTCACCGGCGCTAGCATCGGATTGCGACGCGGATGCGGCCGTGAAGCAGCCGATGCTGCACGAGCTGTTCGACCTGCTGGGGCTGCCCATGCGCCACACCGGCCTCGAACAGCTGCAGATACCCATGCTGGCGGCTCACAGGTGCGTTTACGTTACAACAGAAATAAGCGTAAAAATCATACGCTGGGACTGTAATATTACGATCCGAAATGCGGAGGGCTCGTAAAAAATCAGAGCACGTAAAGTAGAACTCTGCACTTATACAATAGAGTTGGAAATCGAACACACAAGTGTCGAAAATATCAATGTCACATAAAATGATAAGCTCACCATTTACTTCGATTTTCATCTCTGTTGTATTAGCGTAGAGTTCTATTTTGAGTGCTCCGAATTTTCCCGGGCACGCCGAATTCCGGATCATACAACCCCAGCCTAAGCCAGATAGGTCGTCCCATTGAGCCACTGAGGTCGTCCCACTGAGCCACAGAGATTGTCCCACTGAGCCACAGAGGTCGTCCCTCTGAGCTATATAAGTCGTCCCACTGAGCCACAGAGGTCGACCCACTGAGCCACAGAGGTCGTCCCACTGAGACACAGAGGTCGTCCAGCTGAGCCAGTAGCCACAGAGATCGTCCCACTGAGCCACAGAGGTCGTCCCGCTGGGCCGCAGAGGTCGTCCCACTGAGCCCCTGAGGTCGTCCCACTGAACCACAGAGGTCGTCCCACTGAGCCACAGAGGTCGTCCCACTGAGCCACAGAGGTCGTCCCACTGAGCCACAGAGGTCGTCCCACTGAGCCACAGAGATTGTCCCACTGAGCCACAGAGGTCGTCCCGCTGAGCCAGTAGCCACAGAGATCGTCCCACTGAGCCACAAAGGTCGTCCCACTGAGCCCCTGAGGTCGTCCCACTGAGCCACAGAGGTCGTCCCGCTGAGCGACAGAGGTCGTCCCACTGAGCCCCAGAGGTCGTCCCACTGAGCCACAAAGGTCTTCCCACAGAGCCACAGAGGTCGTCCCGCTGAGCCACAGAGGTCATCCCACTGAGCCACAGAGGTCGTCCCGCTGAGCCAGTAGCCACAGAGATCGTCCCACTGAGCCGCAGAGGTCGTCCCACTGAGCCCCTGAGGTCGTCCCACTGAGCCCCTGAGGTCGTCCCACTGAGACACAGAGGTCGTCCCACTGAGCTACAGAGCTCGTAATTTTCAATGAAGGCCGTTTTTAACCCCCGACTCAAAAAGAGGGGTGTTATAAGTTTGACGTGTCTGTCTGTCTGTCTGTCTGTCTGTCTGTGGGTGTGTCTGTCTGTCTGTCTGTCTGTGGCATCATAGCTCCCGAACGGATGAAGCGATTTCAATTTAGTTTCTTTTATATTAAAGGTGACTTACATGCGAGTGTTCTTAGACATGTTTGATGAAAATCGGTTGAGCCGTTTAAAAGTTGTGGGGGGTGAAAGCGGGGAAGAAAATCCGAATGTGCAAATATACTCGAGTAAGGTCTCAAATGAAAGCGCACTGAAAGATAATATTGATGACTTAATCGACAGTGTTCGTAGCTTCATTTCATGAGAAAATTGGTGGTGGGAACATCAGCCGTTTGAAGATGATCAGCTCTTTTCTAGTTGATGAGGGGATCTGACTAACTTTCTTATGTCCGATCGATTCGAAATTTGGTACCGTGTTGTTTCAACGATATTTAAAGAACATGGTAAGGTAACCATGACCTGATTAGCCGTTTGAAGATCATCTTTTCTTTATTAGTTTATGAGGGATCGTCCACATGTCCTATCGATTCGAAATTTGGTACCATGTTACTTCAATGACGTTGAAAGTAAAAAATAATAATGAAAAAAAATACTTTAAAAAGGATAAAATAAAAGTAAAATTAAAAATTTTAAAAACCCCCCGACACAAAAAATAAACTCTAAAAAATAATAAATAATATTTTAAACCTATTATAATTATATTATCACATATAATATTAAGTAAGTTGAAATAATTTTATTTTCCAATCGTCGTCTCGTCGGGGGACCGCTATGTGAAAAAAACACGTGTAGTCGCAGAATGAACAAAAGAATTTACTCCGAAAAAAATTTGCTCATACCTACTTAAATGTAATTCGTAATAATTAATTAGCTGTTGTTGTAAAAATACTTTATAAACTTTAGCGGTCCCCCGACGAGGCGACGATTGGAAAATAAAATTATTTCAACTTACCTAATATTATATGTGATAATATAATTATAATAGGTTTAAAATATTATTTATTATTTTTTAGAGTTTATTTTTTGTGTCGGGGGGTTTTTAAAATTTTTCTTAACCGTGATCTTACCTCTAGGGAGGGGCGTTATTAGCGATATTACAACAGGTCCGCCGGGAGGTACTCGGTAATTTAATTACCTACTTATTTGATATAAAGTCTACTGGGATGTTCCGCGAAGGGATAATTACCTGTAATTAATGATTAAGCCGCGTATTCGGAACGGACAATCGTGAGGGACATAAAGGCAAAATATAAAAATAATAAAAATATATGTGTTTAATAATAAAAATATTAGGTTGGGGAAAAAGTTTCTTCGCATTTTATATTACATATTAAAGTTTATTTACAAGTGACTAAAGTATATAGGTGCCATTTTGTTCGATGACTTTTTGCCATCTTGTTGGTAGGTACATGATCCCATTGCTATAAAATTTTTGGGTCTTCTGATGAAAAAACTGCGACAAGTGGTTTTGGCAGTCCTCTTGTGACACTGCCTAAGGAATTCTGCAGCGACCGAAACAGGTGGAAATCTGAAGGTGCAAGGTCAGGACTATACGGCGGATGCATTAACGCCTCCCAGCCAAACTCCCGTAATTTTTTCTGAGTGGCTAAAGATGTGTGAGGTCTAGCGTTATCATGGTGAAAAACCACACCCCTTCTGTTGATTAATTCCGGCCGCTTTCTCTCAACTTCTTGCTTTAATCTCATCAGTTGTTCGCAGTACAGTTCAGAATTGATGGTCCTGCCTGGCGGTAACAGCTCATAATGAATAATGCCCTTCCAATCCCACCACACACACAGCATCACCTTGTTGCGAGTTAACCCGGGTTTCGCCACAGTCTGTGAAGCCTGACCGGCCTTTGACCACGATCTTTTTCGCACGTTCTTGTCGTACGTGATCCACTTTTCATCACCAGTTATCAGCTTCTTCAAAAATGGTTCTGTTTCATTACGTCGTAATAAAGAATCACAAATGAGTACACGGTTCATTAGGTTTCTTTCAGTGAGCTCATGAGGCACCCAAATATCTAGCTTTTTTGTGTACCCAGCTTTTTTCAAATGCGCCAAAACCGTTTTGTGGTCAATCCCCAGTTCTTCAGCTACATCGTAACTACTAATATGCCGATCTTGCTCCACTTTTTCAAAAATGGCAACAGTTTTGTCCGTAACAGGGCGACCAGAGCGACGTGCATCTTTGATATCAAAATTTCCGGATTGAAAACGCTTAAACCAAATTTGCGCTACTCTAACAGATACTGCATTAGGTCCATAAACATCACAAATTTTTTTCGCGGCTTGTGTTGCATTTTTACCTTTTTTGTAATAAAATTTTAAAATGTATCGAAATTCTTCATAAGAATCACTCATTTTAACAATAACAAAAACAAATGAAAATCTCAAATTTACCTAATTTGAATTTGGAATTGTCTTCTGTAAAATTAAAACTTTTTAATGATACCAAAATCAGCCAGATACAATTGGTATAGCCCAAGATATTTTATGACAAGTTCATACATACTATAATGCGAAAAGACTTTTTCCCCAACCTATTATATGTCTTTAATAAAATATTAGTAGGCTTATTAATATTAGATATTATCTGCTTTCTAACGTGTATCTTCTCGTGTACTAAATAAAGTTCAATTTCGAATAAATTTTTAAAATCTGCCGTCCTCAAACGAAAAGGCGGTTAAATGACAAAAAGAAATTTATTAAAACATTTATGACAACATTAACAATTATTTCAACAAAATCACTATCATCAATTTCAAAATAATCCCGCACTTTTAGCTCTACCTCAAAAACTTTTTTGTCATTTAACCGCCTTTTAGTTTGAGGACGGCAGAAATGCAGCCCCGCGTCGCATATCGTCTCTTTTCGGTGTGAGTTGACCCTTACTTCACTTGCTACTTTTCCTCCTCTATGTAAATCCGATCTCACCAAAAACATTTTCATGTAAAGTGATGCCAAGACGATACCATATAACTCGCACTGTCAAAAAGATATTAGATCTCATGTGAAACCAAGCTTCTGACTCTACCAAACTTCTAACTCTACACGCCTTAACTCTACAAGCCTAACTCCACAAACTCTACACCTTAGTCAAAATATGTGGCCTGGCCATTTCGATACATTCGCTTAGGCGTAAGGTGAAAAATTTACGGACTGTTTTACTGTTATACTATTCTTGTACGAACGAAATGGCCAAGCCACATAATTTGACTAAAGTATAGAGTTTGTAGAGTTAGGCTTGTAGAGTTAAGGCGTGTAGAGTTAGAAGTTTGGTAGAGTCAGAAGCTTGGTTTCACATGAGATCTAATATCTTTTTGACAGTGCGAGTTATATGGTATCTATAGTCTTGGCATCACTTTACATGAAAATGTTTTTGGTGAGATTTCACTTCTTTTTGAAAGACAATTTTCAGACCTCTAGAGTAAACATTTAGGTAAGTATCTTACAAATTTTCATCCCCTAGTTTAAGGGGTTGGAGGATAAAAGTTCCAAGTTTGTCAATTTTTATGTTGGTTATGTGCTAAAACTAGCTTACATACCAAATTTCATCTTTCTATGACATCCGGAAGTACCCTATAATTTTGTTGATCATCAGTGAGTCAGTGACGAAATCAGGGGTTTTTGGATATCAATAAAACCTAAATTATTATTAGACCTTTATAATCAAAACTTTACATGTTTCATAAGTCCGCTACTGGGAACATATCCTGAAAATTTTGTGTATCTGGTATAGTCTAATCCCAAGTTATGAGGGTTCAAAATATCGACGAAACGCTTCGAGAAAAAGTAGTCTGGTAGTGCCCTTGCGCTTCGCTTAGCTCGTCTTGGCGCGGCACTACCGTGCTCCCAGATAAAAGATTATATAGAATGTTTATGAAATTATTCCAGCAGCTACAACTCGGACGACGAGAGCCCTGTCAAAGAATCTTCTAAAAGTTCGAGCCACAAGACCGGGCGGCAGCGGCGGCGGCGTGCCATGCCGGTCCACTGCCTGACGCTACAGCCTCCGCTGCCGGAAAAAGCCATGGTAACATCATTAGCTAAGGGTGTCCTAGCTTTTGGTCAATGTATAAGCGATGTCGTTTCTTCTACAGTTAATTAAATGTCACGCTACTTTGAAGGCGCCCTTAACCTAGGCTACAAAGCTATACAAGTGAACCAAAAATATTATTCAACCGATCGATTAAACTACCCCTCTAATATTGCACTAAAATATATTGCAGGAACCAGTTGAAAAGTCCAATGTTAAAGTAGCACAGTATGGGCGAATGTATAAGACTGACGTACCTCCGGAGGATACAGAATCAAAGGTAGGCATCGAGTTTGTTACACTATCTTATTGCTATTATAAATGTGAAAGTTTGTGAGGATGGATGGATACATCCAGTTTTTGATGAAATTTGGTATGATAGTACTTTAAGCTCTGGATTAAAACAATATATTAGGCTACATCTTATCCCGATAAATGAACATTGTTCCCGTGGGATACTGTATTTACGCGGGCGGAGCCACGGGCAAATACAAGTCTATATTTTACTAATTTAATAAAGAGGAAAAGTTTGTTTGTTTGCATTTTTGGAGGTAGGTGTAGGCTCCGAAACTACTGGACCGATTTTGATGAAGTTTGGCATAGGTATAGAGTAGACTACGGGAAACGACATAGGCTACTTTTTATCGCAGAAAAATGTACGGTTTCTGTGAAATTACTTTTGCGCGCACGAAGTCGCGGGCAACATCTAGTTATCAATATTCGCAAAATTCTAATTCAGTTTTACCACTAGGTATAAATTAAATTAAATTAAATTTCATTTATTTCGGGCGGCATAGGCCCATATTATAAATACCTTACAGACTAACATACATATTATATACTTAAAATCTACACTTTGTCACGTGTTGATGTTGACATGACATTGTTTAATACCTAACCTATTCGGCACATTGACGTACGCGGTACGTCATACCATAGTATCTTAAATTAGGTAGTACCTATTACCTTGACGGCTGCCCGAAACCAAAATTTCGGCGATTCTACTCCTCAAGTCCATTCGTCTGCGTCTTTGTATCTGCATAAGAACGTATTGAACTTTCCAGTCATCAGTAATATCTGAGGGTGCGGACGAGTCGTGGCGCGGGGGGTACTCCACCGCGGCGTCCCGGCGCAAGATGGCCGCCGCGTGCGCGTGGGGCAACGGCGTGCGGTGGGACAGAGCGGTGGGACGCGTGGGACAGTGGGTCAGGATATACCCGCACACCCTGCCTGTCACGGATCAGGTAAAACGACGTAGGACAAGTGGTAATGGGGATGTGGAATGTGGAACTACATACCCCGTCCAACGCAGGTCAACTGTCAAGTTACCTATCAGCCTCTGCGACAACTACCACTACTAAAATCTTATGGCTGGGACTATTGAGGCCCGTGTGTTCGATTTTTAACTCTATTGTAATAGCCTAGAGTTCTATTTTCTGTGATCTGAATTTTCTCTGGCCTTCCGGATTCCGGATCGTATAGCTTTAGGTAAAGCCTAAGTATAGTTGAAAATTACTAAACAAATGCATCGTCGAAACATCTAGATTTAAGATTATTAGATTACCTACACTACAAACTGAAAAATCACATGGACACCACGTAATTTTTTTTTTCTACACAAGAATAGACAAAATGACATAATGACACCGGAAATCTGTCATCTTGTCTACACAATTTGTAGTATTCTTGGGGAGACTAAACGCATTATGGCAATTATGCTACGCGTGCAGGTCACGGAGTATAGAGATAAGGAGTACCATCTCCATACATGAAAAAGTGTCCGTAAAAAGCGTTAAATAGGGAGCGCTACAGACGCAACGGGGTGTAAAGCGGCAAAATTTAAACAGATAACTAAATCTTAGCATTTTCTTCGGTTATGTTTATAAAAATATATTACTACTACTTACTACTACGCGAGTAAGTAGAATATTCATGATTTACTGAATTAACTACTTTAATACTAAAGTCGTCAAACATTTTAAATAACTAAACTCAACTCACTTCACTCCATCTCTTATTCCTAACTTCATACCATACCCTTTTTGTACATCAGCGCCATTGTGGAAGATTTTTGAACTGTTATTTAAAGCATACAGCTAGACACTTTTTCAACTTTTCTCCCATAAGAGATGGTTCTCCTTAGCTCAACCCTCCATAAGGCAGGTGTAAGACAGAAATAGAGCGTAATTAATAAGACTAATGACTGAAAGACTTTACTAAGCCAAAACAGTTTATGTACATTGTACAATTGAAGTAAATTTTATTATTATTCACAGATGCCCATGGACGATACGCGAGAGAACATAGCCCAAGTAGCGAAATTCCTGCGAGCGGCGCGAGAAGTGTCTAAGGAAGGACACAACGAGACGAGAGACTCGCGCGACGTGAAACGGGACAGCAACTTCGAGACCGCTCTGCGAAAGAAACTGGCGATAGGTCCACAGTTCGAAGTCTGGTTACCGCCTCTTTAATGTGTTCAATGCTATGCTAAATACATAAGCTTAATCAATTTTAAGTTTTATTTTTTATTCCGTTGTTTTTGACCAAGAACATTGAAAGAATATTCCAATTATTACTAACTAGCTTTTGCCCGCGACTTCGTCCGCGTGGAACAATACTTTGGGATATCGCTGAAATTTACCCGCGACTTTATTTATGACTAACGAAAGCGGAATCCTATTTTTTTAAACGGAGCCCTAAAATAAAAGTAGCCTATGTACCCTATAACATCAGCTATCTGCTAGTGAAAGTCCCGTGAAAATCGGTCCAGCCGTTTCAGAGATTAGTCGAAACAAACAGACAGACAGACCGACTTACAGACAGACAGACGGACAGACAAAAATTTTAAAAAAATGTATTTTATTGTAAGTACCGAAAATACTTTCAGATTCATTATGTAAAAAGCTGTTAATTTGAAGTTACAAACAGACACTTAAATTGTATTTAACTGTATAGATGTATAGATATTATAATGTATTATATTTTAAGATATTATCAATTTGATGTTTATAAAATAACTAAACTATTTAACTAAACTAAACTAAACATTAACCCGCACGCGCACCCCGCCTTGGTGACGCCCACTTCGCAACGGGCCGTGCAGCAGCGACTTCTGCAATATTTTAATTTCGCCATAACTTCAAAACCAAACGTCCAATTTTAATCATTCAAAGACCAAATATTATCTACATAAACTGTACTTAGTGATGAAATAATTTATTTTGATAAGGATTAATAACATGAGTAAAATAAACGCGTTTAAATGTAGTCCAAAAAAAATTCAAGATTTCTAAATAAAAAAATGGTTGTTGTGCCTCACTCGACATAGATAGGTATAGTGTGTCGCGGACTTTTTTGTAGATATTTATAAGATCTACAATTGATTAGAACATTTTATGGTTCTATCTTTTATAGTTTAGGCAGCGTACGCAAAATAAGTAACTTTTCTGGTTGATTTTTTACACCTTGTGTCCGAAAAACCCAAATATCTTACGGAACCCTATTTTTTTCCAAAATAAAATTTAGCCTATGTTACTCGTGGATAATGTAGCTTTCGAATGGTGAAAGAATTTTTGAAATCGGTCCAGTACTTTTTGAGCCTATTCATTACAAACAAACAAACAAACAAACAAACAAACAAACAAACAAACAAACAAACATACAAACAAAGTTTTCCTCTTTATAATATTAGTGTAGACAAAAGGAAAATGACACACATAAAACGACGAACTTACAGAAATAATGTTATTTTTACAAGCTTTTATTTAGTTTCACCTGTCTCGTTGTGTCTGTCGTCAAATCTTGCAAGTTAAATTTGATCCACTTACCGGTTTCCGATTGAGCTGCAATTTTGCATGCATGTATAAATCGAATGACAATGCAATCTGATTATGACATAGAGCTGATCCGATGATGGAGCTGGAAGGTGGCCATAGGAACTCCGTAATTAAACGACGCAACACGTAACCCCATCGAGTTTGCCAACTGTTTGGGCTCATTTGATTCGTCTTGACGAGTACTTTGATACTATGTGGAACTTTTCTTCATTTTTTAAATTCTACTAAATTTTAATAATATTCCTCGTACCAGTTTGTTTATGATTCCATCGTCTGTTATAGGTTGATCATATCATAGTACCTACTAAGTAAAATATTAGTTTTAAATAATTTCTGTCATTCATCAATATCAAATAGGAGCTTACGAAATACGTAAATAAAAATAATTGTCCTGTCACATGTGGAGACTGGAGTTACAAGTGCGCGACACCAGAGGAGTTACAAGTGTAAGTGCATGTTGCGAATGTCCACGGGCAGAGGTAATCGCTTACCATCAGACGATCCATCAGATCGTTTCCTTGTCCATTTCATTGGTTCGAATTAAAAAAATATTTCTGTGTTGGATAGTCCATTTATCGAGAAAGGCTTTAGGCTATATAACATCACGCTGCGACCAATAGGAGCGAAGAATCAGTGGAAAATGTGGAAAAAACGGGATTTTTTTTTCATCTTTGAGGGCTTCTGTTGTTTGTTTGAACGCGCTGATCTCAGGAACTTCTAGATCGAATTGAAAATTATTATTTGTGTTGCATAGTTCATTTGTCGAGGAGCTATATAACATTACGCTACGACCAATAGGAGCGAAGCATGAGTGAAAAATGTTGCAAAAACGGGGAAAATTATTCATATTGGACAGATTTTAATGAATTTTTTGTATGTTCAATGGATTCGAGAATGGTTTAGATTAGCATTTGGACCCGGTAGGTGGCGCTGCTGTCAGTATGTCAACAAATTTAATTCTAAGGCGCTACGAAGTTATTATAGCCGGGACAGCTAGTTATTCTGATATAGGTACAAAAATAAACAAAATTACCAACACAAAAAACCAAAAGTTCTCTCCAATTAAAAATAAAACCTACTAAAACTAACAGAGTTTAACGAACAGTCATCACAAAAAACCAAAAGTTCTATACAATTACAAGCTAAACCTTCCGCAACTAATTCGTCTAATGACCGTAACCACTGCTAAAACAGTGTATTGGAGGGAATAGAAATCCCGGAATCTTGTATTCGCTACGTGGGGTTCGGGAGTCCGGCCACAGACCGAATCACATCGTTAACAGAGGTACGTCGGTTTTACGTGCAAATGATACGCTACGCTCGTTACAACCGAACCTTCAGGTTTCCAAACCAGAATAAACGCATTGTTTCTAGAGCCCGTAAAGGAATTCTTGTTTATGAAACTGTTCAATGTGTCTATTTTGTCAGAATCACATAACACATTCAATTGTTATATGGTTTTTATTTGAAGCTGCAACTTATGTTATGGCGGAACGCGGTGTGAAGACATTATATTATGTAGATAGGATTTACCTTCCTGCACGCTTAACTTAGGCCTTTTCATCCGATAATGGATGATTTATACTTGAGATCTGAAAAAGTGTCATTGATACACGCCACAACCTGGGATTCGAACCTGCATTCTCTCGTATGCGAACCAAACGGTCTACCGAGTATCGGCCACGGAGCTCTTTACGCTTACGGCTTAGCATAACCACTGTAAAAATGGTTTCTTTTTACGAAAGAATAGATTTTTTGTGTCTATATCTGTCAGTATGTCTATTAGACAAAATGTATTTCCATAGTGGTCATGAAAAATATATCCATAATTAGA
This sequence comes from Glaucopsyche alexis, assembly GCA_905404095.1. NCBI lineage: Eukaryota > Metazoa > Arthropoda > Insecta > Lepidoptera > Lycaenidae > Glaucopsyche > Glaucopsyche alexis. The sequence goes on along the minus strand of FR990052.1, from coordinate 12,853,710 downwards.
TGTTTTCATCGTGTGCGCAAAATGCAATTTCACACGAACTGTCTATCCTATATCTGTACTAAATCACTTGTGATATTAATTACTCTTTGGCTATATTTTATCAAAATCGTTTCACCAGTTTCAGAGCCTATAACAATAATAACTCCCCACACCGATTTCGGCTACAGTGGCCGGTTTCATTGAAACCAGGCCAGTTATGCAGGAGTAATTTTATAGTGCCCTAGTGTATGCGCAGTAAACAAAAGCACTCTCTCTTCTTTTACTCCGTTACCCAGTGGGACGGATAACCGACACGACTGACGCGAGATCAGGCGCAGGTCCGATTTTTTACATGCCCATCCGACACATGGATCATCTTTCTTGTCAGATAATCAGGCAGACTTCATTGTCCTAACTCCTAACCAAACTTGGAAACAACATTTTTTTGTTGTTCCAGCGTGGTAATCGAACCCACGACCTCCGAGTCGAGAGCCAAGCTCTAACCACTAGAACACGGAGGCTGTTATTATTTCAGAGCCTATACAATGCAAACAAACAAATAAAAACAACTTTTTCCTCATATACAGATAAGTACGAGCACGACATAGATTAAGCAGTAAATCTTCATTGAAAGTAAAGTTAACGGAACGTTGCGTCCAATATCACAAGTTCATAACGTATTGGATGCAATAGTTTACATAGGTATATCAATTATCAATACTCCTGAGTTTCATCAAATACCAATTATGTGATCATTACGATGTCCATTCAAAGTAACTAATACAGAATATAGTTACAATGTCAGAAAGTCCATGAAATCGTACGAGCGAGGGGACAATGGACAGCGTACAATAGCGCCATTCGGTTCTTAAACGAGCTAACTCCAAATGGAAATTTTAGAGCCGGACTACATGTCACTTGATTTTTATATTGCGCCTAAATGGAGCGATTGTTCAGTTTTACAGGACTTTTGATGCATAAAGCGGTATCTATTGAATATTGTAATGGACGCATTCAGTAAATGGAGATTAACCCCTATTGAGAGTGATTTAACATTTATACATTTTAATGTATGGAATATTACATTTATAAATGTTATTTATATGACTTATCCTGTCCCGACACACGTTGTTCTGTCTTAAATATGAACTGAAATGAATAAATGACTACACCTACAACCTACACCTTCACCATTATTTTTCACCGTTTAAACCTTCCCTAAACCTCTACAATTGTTAGCCAAATCGGTCCAGCGGTTCTCGAGTTTGATAAAAAGGATCCTATGTCCTTCTCCTGGTTGTAAGATACCTCCCCACCAATTTTCAGCCAAATCGATACAGCCGTTCTTGAATTATAAATAGTGTAACTAACACGACTTTTTTATATATAGAAGATACTAAGTAATCTTACTTCCTTCTACTACAATGGGCTGCAAAAGAAAGAAATACACTTTTATAATTATATTTTATCTCGAACTAGTAAATAATTTTTAGTGTTAATTTTCAAGTTACATTCATTTGCAGGCCAGTATATTATTGTAAATGTGAAAGTTTGTGAGGATGGATAAAACTACTGGGGGCTTACTATCAACGCTTAATACGATTTAATTTAGGACCTAAACTGAATGGCATTTGATATTTCGTACCATCAACTTCGTTTTTGTTTAGGAACCCAAATTAAACTGCTCTGAATTTGAGTCGTCTTTTAAAAGTTGATAGTAGGCCTGCTGATGATAGTAATTTAAACTCTGAAGTACAGTGTTCCCGTGGCGTGGGATAATGTATTTACGCGGGTGGAGCCGCGAGCAGAAGCTATTGAGCTAGTAGGTAGGTATATTATGATATCCGTAATTGATTTTACCAAATCTTATATATGAATTTCTAATGTTAATTTAAGGTTTATTTGTTGTATTATTGTTGTATTAAAATATCATTAATTCATCTGCATTTCGGTTAATGATTCAGGAAGCTATGACTGGAGTGGGTTGGGCCTTAATGCATAATTAAGCGGCCGTAATTGCCTCTCTGTAATCGCACATCGTCTTCACCAGCCTCCTCATAAACAATGTACACTAGTGTGTGGTACCATTACATTTTAAATTATAAGTCAAGCTATAAGAAACTATATAAAAATATCCAAATATGATTTTTAATATTATAAACTAGCTGATGCCCGCAACTTCGTTTGCGCAGAACTAACGGAAGCGGAACCCTATTTTTTAAACGGAGCCCTAAAATAAAAGTAGCCTATGTTAGACCTTATAACATCAGCTATCTGCTAGTGAAGGTCCCGTGAAAATCGGTCCAGCCGTTTCAGAGATTAGCCGGAACAAACAGACAGATAGACTGACAGACAGACAGACAGACGGACAGACAAAAATTAAAAAAAATGGTATTTTATTGAAAGTACCGAATATACTTTCAGATGCATTAAGTGAAAAGCTGTTAGTTTGAAGTTACAAACAGACACTTCAATTTTATTTATCTGTATGTATGTATAGATTATTGTAAGTACCGAATATACTTTCAGATGCATTAAGTGAACAGCTGTTAGTTTGAAGTTACAAACAGACACTTCAATTTTATTTATCTGTATGTATGTATAGATTATTGTAAGTACCGAATATACTTTCAGATGCATTAAGTGAAAAGCTGTTAGTTTGAAGTTACAAACAGACACTTCAATTTTATTTATCTGTATAGATGTATAGATGTGATGTGAGTTTGTTTGTTTGGTTGTTACGCTTTCACTTTGAGTCAAAGATATCCGAATTTTGAAAAAAAACCTATTTTAACTTCTAAATTAAAATTATAAATATTGGTCATCGAGTTCCGGAAGTTGAGACTCTTTTTTAGGAAATTTCCTCCTCTTATGGATTTTTTTTTTCAAAATTCGGATATCTTTATAGTTACCGAGATATTTTCAAAAAACCATACCCCCTTTTTGTTTTTTACTAAACTATTTATAACTTTTGCAATTTTTTTGAGCCCCTCTTGAATTTTTTCAAAAAGTTTTTAGAGGTCATTCCGAATCGAATGAGATCATCATTTTCGGTGCCCTTGTACAGAAATTCACTGACAGGGATCTTGTGAATCAGACTACTTGGCACTCGGGCGCCACAGATCCATAGTTTCGACACCAAAAGGCAGAAAAATGTAACCTTCACCAATGGATTCCTATTTCCGCCTTTTGTGGGTCTCGGCGTGTGCAGCTGTAATGATTACAGTAAGTCAATTTGCAAGTATTTTTGAACATCCTACAAGGCAAATATTATCTTCGTAAGTTTTTATTCTCAACAGACTCCTAGGGGCGGTGAAAAGATAAAATAATTTAAGTACAGTCGCGTGCACTAATATAGACACATTGACAAATTTGCAATAATATGTCAACGTATCATACTTCAAAAACATGGATACCATGTTGTATTCATAATGATGTAACCTACAAACTGTTTCAAAATTATGAACACATTTTTTTCATAATAAAGTAAACAACAGTTTGTCAATGAATACTAAACACCCTCAAAGCTAAAATGATGTATACGTGACAATGTCAATAACATGTAAACATTGTTTTTTCAATATAATGTAAACATAAATTTTGTGTATCCGAAAATGTAAAACACAATTTCATTACAATGTAAACAATAATTGTGTCATTAATATGTATACACTCATAAAAGTTTAGCACTTTTTACTTTTCTGCCAATATGTTTATAATTGTCAAAAAAATGTAATCATTGTAGGTTGCAAAACAATGTATACATTCTTTTTTTAAGGATAAGGGTTCCTTGAGTATTACGGAACCCTAAAAATGAAACCTACACCTACGACATACATGATAATTACAATTGACTTCTCAGATTAAAAAAACAATGCGTTGTTTTGGTTCGGTTTTTATTATCTACCCTCAACTTTCATAATGTTATAAACTAGAATGACAGTCGCAGCAGAGTTCATCATTCGCACTAATATTTCGGTGATTGCATGTGGTATTCGTTTGAAATTTGAAAATTATGGATAGAATGGAGAACATTCCTTATAGAATACTTCCTACGAAAAACATAAAATTATAGTTTTAAAAGAGCAGGGGTCCTCTGTTACTAATAATATAGCAAACGAAATGGTACCCCACAGTGAGTATTGTTCCTTAATATTTATTATTAATAATTGTTACCTAATATTGTAGTAGGTATTGTTTGCAACAAACCCAATCAGTCTAATTGGGTTTGTTGCAGACTGTGTTGATTATAACATTTTTTTTGTTAGATAGATTATTATCTTTCTATTTAAGATTTTTCAACATTGTTATAACTTAGGTATTAATTTTTGTTTTCAGACAAATATGGGTCAGTTTTAGAGGCAGTTTGAGAGTGGAGATTATAGATCATGAGATCAGGAGATTATAGATCATAAGATCAGGAGATTATAGATTATAGATCATGAGAAAGTATTAAGCAAATATAAGAACGATTATGAAGCAATGTCGAACAAGCTTAGGAAAAATTATTGGGAGAAAGATTTAATGGAGAGTCGAGAATTAGAGTTCAAAAGGAGAAATTTGATAGTATTTTGAGTTTAGTTAAGTTATTTTTTAATTATTTTTTATATACGAGGAGTCGAGTTTTAATTTACCAATTTATATTTTGTTTATTTAATGTTATTTAAGAATATAGAGTTATGAGTTTATATTGAAAGGACTAGTTATAGAACTAGGTCCTTTGGCGGGGAGAATGTTTAAAACGAGATTTTATAAAACCTTTTTATATTTATTTTTCTATAGATTTTAAATTGTGACAGATTTTAAGTTGACGTTTTACATAAAAAAATATTGTTATGTAGAGTTTAAGAGTCTGAGAAAATATAGGATTATGAGGATGATAATTTACGAGTTTTAATAAAATATATACATAAGATCTGAGCTCATTTTGTTCACTGGGTTTTAAGCGATATCTTTATAATAATTTAAAACTTTCATCTATTATTTTACCCTCCTAGGGGCTGAATTTTTGAAAACTCTGAAATACGTTAAACCCTCTTTTTAATATTATATATCTATGCGTTTAACTCATTATTTTTTCCGTACTCAATTCATGAAAATATGTCCAAGGAATAAAAAGTTTAATACAAACTTTTATCTCCTATTTTACCCCCTTGGGAGTTGAATTTTGAAATATATTTTAACTAGCTGACGCTTCTTTAAACAGAAATACCTACCTATATGTAACTACCTATAGCCTTCCTCCTTACACGTACCAATAGCCTTCAGCACCGCTTACAAGCGGTATTAAATTTACGTATCTATAAATTTGACTATGGGAGTGAGTACTATTCATTGATACACTCTTATTTACGTTATTATGACATAAATGTTTCCCTATTTTTGACTCATATTGTAGTATACATGATATTGAACACAAGATGAGATACATACTATTGAAATTTAGACTGTTTACATATTTTTGGAAATTTGTCAATGTGTCTATATTAGTGCACGCGACTGTACCTACTATAATAAAGTAACTTTTTCTATAAAAAAGTATAGGATGTTATTTAAATAGAAATATGAATGTAATATTTATATTCATTATTCATTCACGAAGCCTAATGGCGAAATCCGATAAGCTTCCACGGGGGCGATATCCCAAAATATGAATTATTATTTACCCAACTACAGGCCATTACCGGATTAGTGCTAACTGCTACACAATATTCAATTATAAATATCAATCAATATATTCTTACCAATTAAATTACCTGTGTATTTCAAATTGAAATTAATAAAATTTATTTAGTGACGTTATCAAGTATGGAATACCACAAAAAATGTAGCGTGTAGACATTAATATGTAAACAAAATATTTTCGAAATTCTTAGATGTTTATCATGATTTAATTTCATAAACAGACTAGCTTTTGCCCGCGACTTCGTCCGCGTGTAGTTCGGTTTCCATACAAAATTTTAACCCAAAAAGTGGGCGAATTTTCAAAAATGCTTTCTTAGCGGATGCCTACGTCATTACAACTATCTGTATGCCAAATTTCAGCAAAATCCGTTCAGTAGTTTCGGCTGTACGTTGATAGATGAGTAAGTCAGGTTTGCATTTTATATATTTACATATTTTAAAATTAACTCCTACTCCTAAAGTTATGAAAACTTCTGTTTTGTTTTAATATTATTTAAAAGTGTGACATTATTATAATATAAAAATTGTTGTAAGTTAATGTAGAGTAGAATAATCCTAAGGTTTTTTACATTTCACAAATTAGAATAACGAGTTTTCGATAAATATTAAGAGGTTCAGAGTAAATTCAGTTAACATTCCATAATAGTAATTTTAAGGTTTGGACTATATGGTCCGGAATCCGGCCGGGTTTTTATGCCGAGCGCAGAGTTCTAATTTTACTGCTCTGAAAAAATTCAGAGCAGTAAAATTAGAACTCTGCAGTACAATAAGAGTTGAAAATCGAACAAACTAGCGTAGAGTCTTATCGATATCAAATTTGACAACTCGATCGCATCATTTTTTCAAAACTCTGAATTTTCTCTGGACTTCCGAATTCCGGATTATATTCTAGTCCTAACCTTAAAATTACAATTAGATATTAATTTAAAACACTAGCTCTATTTACGTAATAAAGCATTAATTGCCTGCGTCTTCGCCCGCGTGAATTTAGGTTTTAAATTTTCATCCTCTGAAATGGCAGGACATTAAGTATGGCCGACCTGCTAACTAAAACGCAAAATCATCGCTCTAGATGTCGATTAGGTGATTCGAGCGACATTAGTGGAATGAGCGCTTATCGCGGCTAACCTGGCACTGTTGTGGACTCAGTTGATGAGGCCAAAACGAGGAAATTAATTTTGAGGCCAATTTTATGCCTATCACCTGGGCAGGCTACGTTTATAGCAGTGAGCAAACGATCGTAACATAACTTTTGGCCAACTTTGGTAATTGGTACACATAGCAGTTAGCTCTTTCATGGCTCAAATCTCAATTATGTATCAATGTTTCACTGGTGCCTATATAATCTTATGCTGAATAATATAAATTTTTCATATTTTTATTAAATAAAATCACTACAGGCATAATATCCATACCATTTTTAGCAACATACTATTATTATTACAATTATTATGCTAAGGACATTTATAAATTTCCTACATTTTCGACATACAATTGTTTTATAATATTATGGCTTCTTCTCGTTTATTTTAACAACGGCACACCGCACATAATTCAACAAATCATATTTGAATTAATTTATATAATAAATAAATAAATAAATAGACACAAAGTAGGTACTTATATATATTATAATTGTGTCGTATCGTTTAAAAGCCCGTAGCACTCCCATAACTGCCTCAGCCAATATTGAAATACTTGGTGTTGATATATCGAGCGAGATCCAGTGCCGAGGTTAGCCGAGTTAGCCACCAAGCAGCTTGGTGTTCTACACAGGTATTTTGCTCCAGCCCAGCGTCTAGAACCCAATTAGTAGGTTCGGCCTTACGTGGAATACTGTTCTCATCTCTGGGCAGCAGGGGTGACAAAGTACCAGCTTCTCCCTCTGGAGCGCATCTAACGAAGTGTGACTCGAACTGACAAAGTATTTCAAATCGGCTCGACTTCTGGGCACTACGTAGAGATGTAGCATCGCTATGCATCCTCTATCGACTATATCACGGAGAATGCTCAAAGGATCTGTTTAGACTAATACCTCCTGCTACTTTTCGCCACGATTCCACGCGACAAAACTTCCATCTTCATCTTAATGAATCTTCCACCGTGCGTTTTACTGCTGTTGTGTCGGAGTGCCACGCACAATAATACTTTGAAATGAACTGTCGCCAGCAGTATTTCTGGACCAGTACGACCTTCAAACCTTCAAGAAAAGAGCATACTCCTCTTTGAAAGGCCGGCAACGCACTTGCAACTATGCCTGCCACTTTTACAGTTGCCTTCAGCGTTGTAGATGTCCATAGGCGACGGGATACGTTTTCCATCGGGCGATGCGTTTGCTCGGTTGCCCCCTGTTTCTTTTTTTTAAAGGTATTTATATTTATTACGTAAATTATACTTATTACCTAGGAATGTGATAGGATTACAATGGAAACTATAATTCTAATTAAACCAAAATTTGAAACAATGGCCAACATCATCAGATGTTACAGTCGGTTGGTTAACATTGCTTCAGTTGGAATGTTCATATTAAAACTTCTGCATACATGTTATTTGAAATATACATTTCAATTAGGAGAGTTTACTTTTGAAAGGTAAAGTAAATTCACAAAGCACTCGGTAAGGTGTATCGCCGGAGGGCCAGCCAAACTAAACTAGTTCCCGCTGAGTTCGCTTTCAAATGTTATTCAACTGAAATATATATGGTTCATAAATAACACCTTATTTTGGGCTTACTGTTGATAATTGAAAAGTTTATCATGAACACCAGACCCGATGGGCCTTGTTTTTAAAAGACTTCTAAAAAGAAGGCGGTTATACGTTCGGCTGTATATATTTTTTATTTTTAATGTATGTTCAACGATTACTCTGAAATGTGTCTGTGGACTGAAATTCAATTTTTTTTATGTCAAGGGTAAATTCCCAAATTGATCCTTTTAACACCAAAGTGGTGACCTGAGGATGGGATCCATGAGGAATCGAGGGAATTCCTCGAAATTTATATGGAAACATATAGCGATTTCGACTTTTTCTGAAAGTCCAAGCATATGCTACCAAAAAGTAAGATATTGCACCAAGGTATACCCTGGATCCGTAAGTACCTACCGAACAGAACTCCTGGCTCCTTATAGATACATGTTTGAGGATTTCGGCGTTGTTTAAAGACATGCAAACATATTATTATGCCACTATATCAATTACAGAAATTATTATCATCACCACCATCATCACAAATTCACAACATACATCATCACATTATTATGATGTAATAAGTATTTCTCATTGTATTTTATACCGACATGAATATCTTTGAACATTACTTTGCCGTTTGTTAAACTATTTGCATAATTATTTTGTTGTTGTAAAGGCTATAAATTAGAAATTTGTCTCGAAGATGGGATCCATGATAAATCGTGGGAACTCTTCGAAATGTATATGGACACATATAATGATTTCGACTTTGTCTGAAGTAGTCAAAGCATATGCTAGCAAAAAGTAAGTTTTTGCACCAAGGTATACCCTGAATCCAAAAGTACTGGACAGAACTCTTGAGTCCTTATACATACATATTTGGGGATTTCGGCGTCGCTTAAAGAACTGCTAGCATATGCCATCACACTACTTACAGTAATCATCATCATCATCATCTTCATCACGAAACACCAACATATTATTATGATGACATAGGTACTCACTACATATCAGAGTTTTATGTACCGATATCAATGTCTTTGAAATTTTTCTATTGTCAAAATTATATTCGTGATCAATGATCATCATCATCACTATAGTAAGTAATGCTTACTGCTACATTTTTGCCGTCAACTTTAATAAAAAAAAAAAAATTATAATATATTATCTAATCATTATCATCACTGGTGATTATGAATATGCTCCAAAACTACTTGGCTGATTTTGATGACATTTGGCACAAATATAGAGTTGACCACAGGGAAGAACATAAATTACATCTCTAGGCTACTTTTTATCGTGGGAAAATGTACGGTCACGCGGAATTTTCTATTGCACGTACGAAGTCGCGGGAAACACCTAGTGGTATTTATAAGCTTGTTTGAATTCCAACAATGACTTCACATTAACCGGATAGTGTTGGTAGAACCTAAGAAAACAAAATAAATTAAATCTAAACCGTTATTACCGACTGTTATAATTGAAAATGTAGAGTAGTTCTAGAGGGTACAAGAGATAATAAGGGTTGTAATTGCTATTTTCATTATAACGGTCGAAATAGTAGGGTTTTTACTTTTTGTTATGTAAGGGCACAGTAATGGGCAAATTGTGTGGAGTACTTCAAAGGCAAGTGGAACAGAATTATGAAAATGTTTCTTTTTATTTATTTTTTGTTCCCAGACACGTGTTTTTACAGGCTTGGCAGTCAATGGTGACTTGTGAAATATTATGTAGCACTTATTTTGCTTTTTTGCGGTGATCAAATTAGCAATTTTCCGAGTACCTGGTACTGTATGTATGTAGTATGTATTATCAAGGCCTACACCACGAAGTATAGATACCAGGAATCCGAACGGTATAAGCTTTTCCATAGTATTTATGTACACAATAATAAACCCAGATCTTAGTTCTCTTTTCTGCCACTGGCTGCGCTAGAAATTTGGACGTACCGATGCTATTGTGGCGGACCAATCCGCGCACAGTCCTGAATCGCGCTTGGTACTTCTTGAACAATGGCGCGCTCTACCGACAAAAAATCTGTCCCCTAAATTGAGACCATTATTTTAACATTACGTTCGGACTCCTGGTATCTATACTTCGTAGCCTACACATACGCTTAAAAAAACAAAATAATCTAAGTTCCATATTCAATTATGGAAATGGAATCGTTTTGAAGTGCGGTCTCAAAGTCGACGGTACGGACACAAGAAAGTTGTGAATTCCATTTCAAAGGACAAAGGATCTTCACCGGGGGCCATTTGCTCAGCTCACGAATTTGTTCGCGCCTAATTAAACACGAAACAATGGAAGTACCTGGTATGAATGGAAAAGGTATTCGTGCTTTTTATTATAAGTTTTGTTGTGTCTCGTAATTTTTATTAAAACCTTCATTATTCTCCGTGTGGAGGCTAGTACACAATTCCCTTGCCTGAAGCCAGAACTGCGGAGGCTGTCTCGCGGGAAGGTGAATTATTAGGGCTAAGACACAACGGCACGGTAGCCTTATTACAGGCATAAATGATCGGTTTTATATATGCCACCGTAAAATTGTAAAAACCGTTCGATTGTAATAAAACAAGTGAAATTGTAAAATGTTGATAGACTTCCGACGCGAATATGCTGCCTATAATTTAACACATTATTTTTCGTTAGATTATAAATATATAGTTTTTAATCTTTCGACATATTTTTGCAAACTCGTTAGTTTTTTTACAATCTAACGGTTTTTACAATTTTATAGTGACATATATACTCAAATAATATTATTCCAGGACATTCCTTAACACAAAATCTCTCATATCTACGTTGAGTTCAAGGAGCAAGATCTTTCGGGATAAGAATCTAAAGAAAAGTGCATGTTGCAAGATCTATAACTCAAGTAAAGACGTCATGTAGAGATATTTTTAAGACTGAGGAAATGTATGTTAATCTTCTTAATAATATATAAGAGGCAAACCTGACTGACACATCTATAAACGCACAGCCGAAACTACAGAACGAATTTTACTGAAATTTGTCTTACAGATAGTTGTAATAACGTAGGCATCGGCTAAGAAAGGATTTTGGAAAATTCGTCCCCTAAGGGGTGAAAAAGGGTTTCAAATTTTGTATGAAACCGAACTCTTATAGCCATGTCAACTTCTGCTCTATAGCTGACTAAGCTTGGATAGAAAATGCTGATCCTAACAAAACCTGAATCTCAATTCTCGTATTTAAAGTAGACAATTTAAAGAGTCAATTTTACTTTGTTTGGATTGAAAGTGTAGCGACATGTTACCGTGAACGGATTTTATTACGTTTCGACCAATCAAAGCGCGTTTCACGTTGGTTTAACGTTCATAAAAACACCATTTGGGAGTATTTAAGCGTATCGGTACTTGATTGTAATTGTAATAATGCAGGTTATTTTAGCAGAATTGCCCCTCAGGACTCCTGCATACTGATTGCCGACTAATAAGACCTAAACAGCTTAAACATTCGTCTAAATAAAGCGATATATTTGATTGACGCATACAACCCAGGCCACTCATCACAATAATGAGCAGAACCCGCAAACATTTGCGTTCCCAAGGTTTATCTAATAACTGTAATATTTGCAATCAGCACAAATACCACTACAGGGCACACATTCGCCATTTTAGCCCCGAGAATGGATTGGATGATGCAATTCGTATAATTTGGATAATAGGATGGTATTCCGGCATTTTCGGCACTCCATTAGGTAATACGGATTCCTGTATTAAAATCTGTAATGTGTTAGGGTATCTGCCGAGCGCATTTTGAAGATACCGGGAATATTTTGAATAGTAAAATGGCCCTGGAGAGTCGCTTCGCTACGTAATACGTTGAATGTAAGAGGAGGAATGGATGGTAAGAATGAAAGTGGAGAAACAAGTATGTAAGGAGCGTAGCAAGTGGAAAGAAATGGTCTCTGCCGACCCCTACAGGAAAGAGGTGTGATTATATGTATGTATAATGTACATAATTATGTATGTATGTAAAATACATTTTGTTTCATCTATACTAATATTATAAAGCTGAAGAGTTTGTTTGTTTGTTTGTTTGTTTGTTTGTTTGAACGCGCTAATCTCAGGAACTACTGGTTCGAATTGAAAAATTCTTTTTGTGTTGGATAGTCCATTTATCGAGGAAGGCTTTAGGCTATATAGCATCATGCTAAGCTCAATACGAGCGGAGCACTAATCAAGAATGTTTCAAAATCGGGGGATTTTTTTTCCTTTTGAGAGCTTTCGCTGCGTACGCTGCGAAAACGGTTGAAGTTTCGCTAAAATTATGTATGACACAATTGTTACCCTTTAAAAGTTCTAAAAAAAAGTCCGCGACAGTTTAAGTCTATCTTTTAAGGTTGACTCACAATAACCTTTTAATGCTAACCAAATTAGTTCTAAAATTAAGCATTATTTGTGAGGGCGTTTTCATAAAGATGATATTAATCCTTATCCAAATAAATACGTTATTCATTACAAGCATTTAATTTAGAAGAAATTTGCCGTTTATATCATTTGATTTCAATGAGTATTTTAGAAGATATCGCAGTAATAAAATAATCAGCGCGCAATAATGATGTGCGGCGCGCTGCGGACAGTCGTGAGGGGGAAGCGCTCCTCCTTTTACGTACATGAAGTCGGGGGTAAATTTTAGCGATATCCCAAAGTAATTGTTCCACGCGGACGAAGTCGCGGGCAAAAGCTAGTTAAGTAATATATAGACTAGGTTCCTATTATCCACCTATGCTTACATTCTGTAATAAATTTATTTACTACAGGATTTGCAATAAAATATATTAATAATTTTGATACTGAATATTTGTAGGGCATGTAACTGGTCAAAGAACTTTTTGATGGTGTAATAAAACTGTAAACGAATTTACTAAAACATAAGCACTTTGACACCCTTATTAATAAAAATATTTACACCATGGATAAGCAAATCCAAATCGCTCTCTTTGTCTATCAAGTGACTGTTCTAAAGTATCTGACAGAGACAGCCATGTTGGATTAGCTAATCCGTGGTGTAAATAATTTTATTAATACGAAAGTCACTGACGCATTAATTTTGCGTAAACAACGGGATGAAATAAAATATTCTATCAGCGGAGTGCTGGTCGTAACTCACTCAGTGCGTCGAGGCAGGTGGTCTTAATAAATACGGGAATGGGCTATCCTGGAGTTAGATAATAAATTCAAGAGGCAATCAACGCCACTAGCGCTGGTAAAAATATTAATAGCGGAGAAATAATTACATATTCATGACTCCGGAGGTCGGACATCGGGGGATTTGGGCGAATCTGAGAGCAGTCCGCACTAAACATTTATTATGGTAACCCTATTTTGTTTTGACTTGCCAATGAAATATTACTTGTAGGCTCTGTCTTTTTAGTGGAGAATTATAATATCTTGCCCATATTTAAACACAAGGTTTTGTTTATAATATTGGGAATTGGAAACAGTTTCTAATTCCCAAAAATGAGCAAAAAACCTTTGTAAAAATACAGTGAAACAGTTTTCATAGAACGATCCAAATCGATCCAAATTTCAAAATTTTGACGCCCCTTTTAACGACCCACAGTTTTTTGTACTACATCAAGCATACAGTGTGTCCACACAATCGTGGACTCACCGTGTGCTTGTAGTAGTGCAAACAAATCGAAAGATAAGGAAATGTAGCTGCTTATAGAGGAAAAAGAAAGAGAGGAAGACCTCCCACTCGATGGGATGATGAGATCAAAAAAGTCGCCGGCTCAAACTGGTGGCAAATAGCACAAGATAGAGAAAAGTGGGTATCTTTGGAGGAGGCATTTACCCAACCTGGGGACCTACCTTATAATAATTTAACAGCATAGCTAGAATTAAATAAGAACGTACCCATATTTATAAGTTAAGGAAGTATTTATAGGCTTAATGTATACCTTGCAATTAGTAAGTAATTTGTGATGAAATGTAGCATGGTCAAATAAAGGCTTTTTTTAGCTGCTTATCTGTAATCAGTGATTCTACTAAATATCAGGCTTTATAAGAAGATACCTATTCTAAATTCTTGATAATATTTATAGAAGATCGTATGCTTTTGTTTTCTTCTGTCTATTTTTAAGGTATAAAAAAGTCTAACTAAACGCTACTTCTCTAGCTACCTCGACTCAACAATTTCCCATTACGTATTTCCTCTTCCTACATTTTTAAGTGCGATTAATAAGTGTTCTAAGAAAAGTTTAACAGGTGATTATTTTTTCATAGCGTAGCTGAACGCTGTAAGAGACCTTCTACGAAGAAATACTTCATACAAATTAATAAAGCAATAAAAGTATACTTTCCATTTCCAAGTTATAATTACTTTAGATTGAGTAATCATTAAAATTTCTAACTAACTACATTTGACCAGCGCGGCGGTTGTAACTTTTTTCTTTATAAAAAACTAGCGACCCGCCCCGGCTTCGCACGGGTACAATACTGATACTAATACTACAGATAACAGAATGTCTTTAAACCTCTAACAAAACGGGTGAAAATTAGTCAAAACAAACAGAAACAAATTAATATAGGTTCCTACTAATACTTAATGAAATAAGTAAGTGGGTATACTTTTATCGTATGAAATACCTACACTTTTCAGAACTAACAATACAACAATCACTAAATAAATAGTTACTCAAGTATCTATCCATCATAGTTACAACGAACACAAAACAAAAAATTTACTCATAGATCTAAACTCGCACGCCTTGGCGACGCCGACGACGCGACGCCCACTTCGCAACGGGCCGTGCAGCAGAAATCGTAATATTTTAATTTCGCCATAACTTCAAAACCAAACATCCAATTTTAATCATTAAAAGACCAAATATTATCTACATAAACTGTACTTAGTGATGAAATAATTTATTTTGATAAGGATTAATAGCATGAGTAAAATAAACGCGTTTAAATGTAGTCCAAAAAAAATTCAAGATTTCTAAATAAAAAAATGGTTGTTGTGCCTCACTCGACATAGATAGGTATAGTGTGTCGCGGACTTTTTTGTAGATATTTATAAGATCTACAATTAATTAGAACATTTTATGGTTCTATCTTTTATAGTTTAGGCAGCGTACGCAAAATAAGTAACTTTTCTGGTTGATTTTTTACACCTTGTGTCCGAAAAACCCAAATATCTTACGGAACCCTATTTTTTTCCAAAATAAAATTTAGCCTATGTTACTCGTGGATAATGTAGCTTTCGAATGGTGAAAGAATTTTTGAAATCGGTCCAGTACTTTTTGAGCCTATTCATTACAAACAAACAAACAAACAAACAAACATACAAACAAAGTTTTCCTCTTCATAATATTAGTATAGATTAGAACCTAGCCGATGTCCGCGACTTCGTTCGGCTAGAATCTAGATATTATAGAATGAAGATCTTCTATTATGTTATGTATTTTTAAAGGGTTATTTTGCCTCTAAGATAGACGAAAAATTGAAATGTTGTGATAGATTGGCAAACGTCAAGATGTAACAAAATTGTACCTATATAGGTATTTATCAAACAAAGATTTCATTTTTTTTTAAATTGATTAAATACTACGATTTAATTTAATAATGTAAACCTAAAGTGGTCGCTAATGACCATTGATGTTTAAGCGACCTTAAATAAATAAATAAAAAATAATAAAAAAAGATTTCAAAACAAAAGATAGGCTTAAGGCTATAAAGTATATATTTTGACAAAATAAATCCTCATACAAGAAAAAGTTACGCCATCTTGGTTTTCACCACACCTCAAATGTCAGCCATCTTGTTTTCACCATACTTCTAATGTCAAAATTGCCGCAAAAACTCAAAAAGTGGGGCTATTTGAGTGGAGACAGTTTTTGCCTGCACTTAAATGGCCAGTTATATCGAGTATCCCACGGGAATACCATACTTTTTCGGGATAAAAATTAACCAGTTTTAATCAAGAGCCTAAACTACTACCTAGCCTACTAAATTTTGTAGAAATAAATCCGTTCAGTTGTTTTTGCGTCAAAGAGTAACAAACATCCATCCGTGATCCACATCAATGATCCTCACAAACTTTCACATTTATAATAGTAGTAGGACGATATTTTGTCCTTTAAAATTCTTCGATAAAACTAAGGCTAAAATTACAAAATACAATACAAAAACACTAAAACAATTTAAACCATTAGTTCCATGGATATAGTTAAGATACAGTTGTTTTTTATTATTTATTCATTTAAGGCATTGAATTATTATTTATATAATTATTTAAGGTTGACTTGATCATTAGTCATTGATTTGGCGACGCGACGCGATGAAGCAATATTTTTATATGGCAGACGGCTGTATGGGACTGTATTTTTCCACTAGGTTTTCACCGCCGGCTCTGATCAGACTCGAAGATAGCAAGGTTACACCGATTCGGGCAGAGCGGGGGCGTATATAAAAAATAACACTGATTTGAGGAGAACATTTTGCACGATAAGCCGTTAGCTTACCTGGCTCAGGGCAATGCCGTATAGGGAGCACAAATGTACTCTTCTAATTTTCATATAAGCTATCTCTCTCTTATTTCTCTATACGGCTATTTTTCCATAATTTTCCCTAATTTCTCTTTATTTCCCCTGAGCCAGGATAAGTGAAACGCATAACGTGAAATTCTTTATTTACCATAAAACAATACATAATCACACAGTTTACATAGATACTTAATAACACATAAGTTAAAGTTACAAGTATAAGAAAACCATATATTTTTCACCATTATAATCTAATTTTCTCTAAAACCATTTACATTTCTATTTACCTAAATGTTATTTACTTTAGCCACTAATTTTTCCTATGTACAACACTAATTTTCCAAGCGAAATAAGCTACGGTTAAGAAATTATAAAGAAAATAAACTCGTGACTTTAAAACAATTATTTACCACTATTCTAATGAATTTAACACTTATGTACAACACTTATATTCACTATTTTCACTCTTAAGAGTTTATGTACTATTTACTCACAGTTTTTAGAAACGTTTTAAAGCACTGATAAGTGTTCATTGTTTTTAAATTCACTTTAAAACACAGGCGAGGCCGCTGTCCTTAACATCCTCCCCCCGGCGCAGTAGCCAGGTTCTACGCAGCCTCCTCTGGTGACCGCGGGCTCGCTGGACCCGCCGTGGACTGCTCCGCTGACTGCCAGCTGTCTGTGTCCGCCGCAAACTGCTCCGGTGACTGCGGGCTGACCGTGCCCGCTGCAACTGGCTGCGACCGCGAGCTGTCTGTGCTCGCTACAGCTCGTGATGGTGACTGCGAGCCGAGTGTGGTTCGCTCAGGCGGCTGCGAGCTGTCGGTAGCTCGCTCAGGCGACTGCGAGCTGTATGTAGCTCGCTCAGGCGACTGCGAGCTGTCTGTAGCTCGCCCCGGCGACTGCGAGCTGTCTGTAGCTCGCTCAGGCGACTGCGAGCTGTCTGTAGCCCGCTCAGGCGACTGCGAGCTGTCTGTAGCCCGCTCAGGCGACTGCGAGCTGTCTGTAGCTCGCCCCGGCGCTCGTTCCGCGCCCGGCGACGCCCCCGGCTCCGTCTGCTCCGCCAGCGGTCGCGGTTGCGACTGCGGCGCCTCCTCCAGCACTGCCAGCTTTGATGTGGGCCTGCGGAACACACCACTGCGCGTGCGAACGTCCGCACAACGCACCTGTCCGTCCGGGCCAGGGTAGACCCGGTGCACGACCCCGCGCGGCCACGTATTACGCGGCAGCGCCGGATCTACGACCACGACCAGGTCGCCCGGAACCAGGGCACGGCTGCTCTGCGGCGCCCCGTAGCGTGGCGTGAGCGTGGGGAGGTATTCCCTCACCCAGCGCCTCCAGAACTCGTCGGCAAGGGCTTGCGCGACTCTCCAAGTCTTCTTGTCCGCCGGCACACACGGTCCGACGTACGGCAGCCCGGTGGACGACCCGAGGAGGAAATGGTTCGGTGTGATTGCCTCCGGGTCGCTGGGGTCCACGGAAACGTGAACTAGCGGTCGTGCGTTCACGGAATACTCCGCCTCGGCCATTAGGGTCTGGAGTACCTCTTCTTTCGGCGACTTCTCGTTCAGCGTAGCGAGTAAGGCGGTTTTCACCGACCTCACCATCCGTTCCCAGGCACCTCCTTGACTCGGCGCCCCCGGCGGGGTGAATTTCCATTGCATGCGGTGCGTGAGGCCCAGCTGAGCCATAGCCGGTGCCCACTCAGCGTACGCCTGCCGCAGCTCGACGTCCGCTCCTCTGAAGTTCGTCCCGTTGTCGCTGTACATAACTGACGGCCATCCTCGCCGCGCAGCCATCCTTCTCATGGCCATTATTGCTGAGTCTGTCGACAGCGAGGCCACCAGCTCCAGGTGCACGGCCCGCGTCGTCAGACAGGTGAAGAGCGCTCCCCATCTCTTCTCGTGACGTCGGCCGATGGTGATCGTCATCGGGCCGAAACAGTCGAGACCACAGTACGAAAATGGTCTCTGGAACGCCCCCAGGCGCTCCGCCGGCAGGTCTCCAGTTTGTGGTGTTCTCGGGTGCGCCCGTCGTAGCCGACAAAACGCACACTTACTTGTTATGCTGCGCACCGTCGGCCGCAGCTTCAGGATCCAAAACCTTTGCCTGAGGTCGTTCACGACCCTCTCACGGCTCCCGTGTCCTGCCCTGGCATGCTCCCGTGCCACCAGTAGCTTCGTGAACGGATGTCTTCCGTCCAGGATGATTGGGTTCTTCATCTCCGCTGCAACCTGCGCTGCTTTGATTCTTCCGTCTAGTACGAGCAGCCCGTCTTTGTACACTGGGCTGAGCCGGTACAAGGGGCTCCACCTAGGCGCCGTCTTGCCACTTGTGATCTTTTCAATTTCTTGCGTGAAGCTGTCCCGTTGTGACCTCTGATACCACAACGTCTCGGCCCGCTCTAGGTGTCGTACCTCGAGGTTGGCTCGACGATCTCGGCACTTTTCTAAGAATAACAAAACCATCGCTGTGCTTCTTATGAGGCGCTCGTAACTCGAAAAGCGCGTCACATCCGGTAGACAATCCAGCTCACTCGCCCTTGTGGTGTAAAAGGTGACGTGTTCTTCCTTATCTTCAACTTGGGCGGGACTCTCCGCGGGCCACTCGCTCATAGGCCTGCGCAGGAAGTCTGGCCCTTTAAACCATGGGTCCTCGTCGCTCCTCGGAACATAGCCCGTTCTCGTGGCTAGGTCCGCGACGTTGTTCTTAGTGCTCACCCACCTCCACTGGTGGACGGATGTCAGTTCGGCGATTTCCCCCAGGCGGTGCGCGACATACGGCGTGTATTTCCGGCTGCCGTTCTGTATCCAACACAGCACCACCTGTGCGTCAATCCAGTAGAAAACGGTATCTGTTTTCCACCTGTGCTCTGCTACGACGGCGTTTCCCAGCCTCGCTCCGACCAGGGCGGCCTGTAGTTCCAGCCTCGGTATGGTTTGGGCCTTCAACGGCGCTACTTTGGCCTTGGCTGCGGCCAACACGACTCGAACATCTCCATTTTCCTGTTCCATCCTCCAATAGACGGCTGCGGCGTATGCGTCTTTGCTCGCATCACAAAATACGTGCAGCTGCCGGTTCCTCGTCGGGCTCCCCCCGTTGTAACTCCGGGGCAGCTCGAGATGGCTGATGTATTCCATGTCTGTCAGCCAGCGGGTGAAGTCCTCGGCTGACTCAGCTGGCAGCGGCTCGTCCCAGTCCAGCTTCTGACGCCACAAGCCTTGTAGGATGACTTTGGCGGTAATGGTGTAACAGCTAAGTAGCCCCAGCGGATCGTAGATACTCATTACGGTGCTAAGGGCCTCCCTTTTCGTCGGCGCGCGCTGCAGCTCACGGACCTCCACAGGAACTCTAGATAGCGACGTGTTGAATTTTAGTTTGTCACCTTTGGAGTCCCACAGCATGCCCAGGGTCTTCTGCTCGTCCTTGGTGACGTGCTGCGTAGTATTCTCAGCTAGGCGGTCCTCAGGCAGCTCCTCTAGCACCCTCCGGTCGTTGCTCGTCCAGCCTCTTAAGTGGAAGCCACCTTTCCTGTGCACCTGGTCCACTTGCTCTACAACCTGCTTGGCCTTCTCCCGGTCCGGATAGCTGTCCACGTAGTCATCCATGTAATGGGCTTCGGAAATAGCGCGATGGGCTTCCGGGTGTGACTCAGCGAATTCTTCCGCGTTCCTATTCCGGGCTGAGTGTGCCAGGAACGGCGAACACGACGCTCCAAAAATCATCACCACCATCTTGTACCTGGTCGGCGGCTCGTTCGGGTCCTCTCTCCACAGGAACATCTGGGCCGGCTGGTCTTCTCGTCTGACTTTCACACGAAGGAACATCTCCTGTATATCGGCCTTCACAGCAACAGCTTCCTCCCTGAACCGGAACAGGATTCGTGGCAGTGACGTCAGAAGGTCAGGCCCCTCCAACAAGTGATCATTAAGGCTCACGCCGCTTGTCTTCGCCGCCGCGTCGAAAACCAGTCGCAGCTTACCCGGTTTGTTTGGGTTTTTGACCGGGAAGTGCGGCAGGTACCATGTACGGTCGCTTCCGGCCTCCGTCCCGTCGCATTTTTCCGCATATCCCTTGCTTATGAGATTTTTCATCTGCCCATGGTACTGCGCCTCGTCTTCTGGGTTTTTCCTGAGCTTGTGTTCTAAGTTCTTAAGCCTCTTCAGCGCATTGTTGTAGCTGAGAGGTAATTTGACGCCGTCCTTGCGCCACAGAAGTCCCACTTCGAATCGACCGTCTTCCGTTCTCTTGGCCGTCCTGCCAAAGAGGTCGATGGCCCGCTGCTCGCCGTCTGTCAGCCTCGCCTTAGCCGCTATTCCCAATGCGTCTATATCGAAGTGTTTCTTCACCATTTCTTCGAGCCGTTCGCCTCTGGTCTCGATTGTGGATATGTGCAGGATACTCTCATCATCCTGCCTTATGATGCGCCTCGGGATGCTGCCATGGATCACCCAGCCGAGTTTGGTCTTTGAGGCCGCAGGCTGGTTCCTTTTTCCGATTCTCAGTTCTCTTGACACGATGAGCTGCCAGTTGTCCGTACCGATGAGAAGTTGGGGTTTCTCGTTCTCATAACACATCTCTTCATCCCTGAGATCGTGCAGGTGAGCGAGTTGCAGCAATGATTCCGGAACGGATTGAGTGAGCAAGTTCAATCCGCCCACCGTTCTCGCAGTGATGTCGTGCCTGGTACCGTCGTGACCCCGTACGCCCAGTTGTACGAGTCGGCTTTTTTCCTCATTTCTCTCGGCATTGATCCCGTGCATCCGCAGCACTTTCGACGGACCGTCTGCGCCGATAGCCTTCGCGACGTCTTCATCCAGCAGAGTCACTGTCGAGCCCTCGTCGAACAGCGCGAAGATGTCCGCTTCGCCCCGTGGACCCACGACTTGAACCCTTCTCATCTTGAGTTTTACCGCACGGTCGGACGTGACCGATGCGGTAATAACGGCGTCCTCAGCCTGTGGAGCGCCGCCGGACCTCTCCTCGTGCAGCAACGTGTGGTGCAGCCGCTTACAATCCTGTGCGCCGCATCGTTTCGCCTTACAGTTGAATCTTCTGTGTCGACTCGATATGCACAGGAAACACAGCCCCTCTTTCCTGACTGTGTCCCATCTCTTTGGTACGTTCATTTTCTTGAAGGTGGCGCAGCGAGGCAGAGCGTGATCATTGGCACATACCGGGCACTTCATTGCTTCCTCGCGTACCTTCTTGGGTTGGCTGTGGCTCGGCGAACCCCTGCCCTCATCTGTCACCGCGAAGACTGGCCTTCTTGCTCTGGTTTCACTCTTGTTCGGAGGTTGACGCGGTGTTTCCCTCTTCGATGTCGTGCTGAATCCGTAGCGCAGCGCCCTGTCCGCTTCTCTCATTAAGAATTCAGAGAGAAGGACGACATCGGGCTCGTTCCTGAAGCGCGACGTCTCTTCTGCGTAGTCGTACCACTTGCTTTTCTCGTAGGGACTGAGCTTCTCTAGAATGTCTCTCGTAAGCAACGGGTTGAAAAGGTACCCGTGCCTCAGCCTCTTCAGGATAGCCACCATGTTCTGAATCTTCACGGCGAATTGGTTGAGTTCCGCCGCCGAACCTCCGAGCCTCGGTAGCCTCTTCAGGTCTTCCATCATGCGGTCCACCATAACTTCTGGACGTCCGAAGCATTGTTCTAGAGTCTTCATGATTTGTTCGGGCGGCGTAGCGACGCTCAGCAGTGGTGCCACGGCTTCCCTGGCTTCTCCCCGTAAGCAGTTCCTCAGCCGAGCTAAATTCTCGATCGGTTTCAGCTTGTAGAATGCAGTGGTGTCTTCCATTGCTGCCTTGAAGGATAACCATTCGGTGGGAGCCCCTGAGAATGTAGGCAGCTCCGTTGTGTGGCGCGTCTGGCGTTGATTCAGCAGCTTGTCTAACGTTTCAGCGAGATGTTCCACCCCGTTGGCCCTAGACGTGGGCGGTGTGGGTGAGCGTGGGCGGCGTTGTTCCGGCCACTCAAATCTCGTCTTCTGGCCTTCGCGTCTTCCTCCAGTTGGTGGCATGTCTTCTGGCTTCGGCGTCTCTCTCTCCTCTAACACGACCGGCTCTTGTCTAGCCTCTTCATGGTCGGGTCCTTGTTCGCTTAGCCAGGCTCGTACACGTTGCTCCACCTGTTCAGACGGCTCGTCGTCATCGGGGCTGCTTCCATCCTCTGCAGCGGCGACGTCGGCGACGAGTTTCTTCTTGATAAGTTCTGCTTCTATTTGCAGTTCCTTTTTACGGAGAGCGGCCAGCTTCTCTTCCGCCTCATATTGTATGCGTGCGACGACACTCGCTGTCGATCGACGCGACCTTATTGAAATAGCCTTCTTCCTGGCTAGTGTTTGCACTTCCGGAGCTACAGGTGCCTTGCTAGTACCTGGTCTCGGTTTTAAAATTGTTTGAAGCAGATCTGCCCTTCCCTCGGTCGGCGGCGGCTGGCTCGTGGCGGCAGCAGACGGCGATCGTGGCGGATCTGGAAATCTTCGCGGTTGTTGTTGTTGTGGTTGGTTCTCCTCGGCCCCGCTCTGACTCCTTGTGATGACCATAGTTTAAGTTAAATGTTACGTTAAGTTAAATCCTCAAATCAAAAATTAATCTTCAAATATTCGTCTTCAAACTCCAAAAATCTTCAGAGTCTTCACGACTCTTCAAGAATCTTCGGTAGGTTTTTCAGGCGAAAAATCTGCGAATCCTTGCTTCCCTCTTCCTTGGTGTTGTCTTGTATCTTCGAGTCCAATCTTCTAATCTGAGTCCGTCGATCCCCGGTGTTGAATTCCTTTCTTCCAAAATTCTATGTTCGGCTTGATAAATTTTCTTCAAAAAATTTTCTATGTCCTTGGCTCGATGAAATTATTCTATGTCCAGTGTTCAGTAAATTTTTCTAAGTCCAGTCTTCAATAAGTTTTTCTATCTCCTTGGCTCAGTAAAATTTTTCTATGTCCGATGTTCAGTAAATTTTTCTATGTTCCGTCATCAATAAATTCTTCTAAGTGTCGTCTTGATTGTTTTCAACTGGTATTGGACTTCGAAAATTTCTTCAATCTTGTATCTCGGATCACACGCGACTAACTCACTAACTTGCAATCCGGATCGCAAGGACCACGAACTACTGTATGGGACTGTATTTTTCCACTAGGTTTTCACCGCCGGCTCTGATCAGACTCGAAGATAGCAAGGTTACACCGATTCGGGCAGAGCTGGGGCGTATAAAAAATAACACTGATTTGAGGAGAACATTTTGCACGATAAGCCGTTAGCTTACCTGGCTCAGGGCAATGCCGTATAGGGAGCACAAATGTACTCTTCTAATTTTCATATAAGCTATCTCTCTCTTATTTCTCTATACGGCTATTTTTCCATAATTTTCCCTAATTTCTCTTTATTTCCCCTGAGCCAGGATAAGTGAAACGCATAACGTGAAATTCTTTATTTACCATAAAACAATACATAATCACACAGTTTACATAGATACTTAATAACACATAAGTTAAAGTTACAAGTATAAGAAAACCATATATTTTTCACCATTATAATCTAATTTTCTCTAAAACCATTTACATTTCTATTTACCTAAATGTTATTTACTTTAGCCACTAATTTTTCCTATGTACAACACTAATTTTCCAAGCGAAATAAGCTACGGTTAAGAAATTATAAAGAAAATAAACTCGTGACTTTAAAACAATTATTTACCACTATTCTAATGAATTTAACACTTATGTACAACACTTATATTCACTATTTTCACTCTTAAGAGTTTATGTACTATTTACTCACAGTTTTTAGAAACGTTTTAAAGCACTGATAAGTGTTCATTGTTTTTAAATTCACTTTAAAACACAGGCGAGGCCGCTGTCCTTAACACGGCAGTCATTTAAAAGTAATCCTTACAGTACGTCTCCATCATATTATATCTAAAAAGTACATTAGTAAATATATTTTTTCCGTCTATAATTTCAAATTAACGCTTTTGCACTAAATGCATATGATATTTTATATATACGGTTCCTAGACCAACAATTATAAAAAAAAAACAAAGGGTTGCTTTCCGGGAGTGCCGGTATAAGTGAAAAATCTCAAAAGTGGGGCCATTTAACTGGAGAAACTTTTTTCTCCATAGTGTTTTCACCATACGTCAAATTTCAAAAGGTTTCGTTATAAAAATGGGTTCTGGTTCCATTAATACATATATCCACGCAATCGAAGTTGCGAGCACCATTTACCGGTGACAAAGGCTGATTATCCTTCATAGGGAAGCCCAATAAATAGGTAGAGATTTGGATGAGGGTCTTCAAAAGGTAAGTGGTAAGTGAAGCCGATAGTAATGGAGTTATAGGAACCCCACACCAGCTAGTCTTCCTTAAAGAGACTTCTCATGCAGTGCTATATAAAACCAGTGACACACTCTGCCGTCCTCAAACTAAAAGGCGGTTAAATGACAAAAAGAGTTTTAGTTTGAGGACGGCATCAGTCAGCACTAGTATGAGTATACTCATCAATCAATCGTTAATATCCATAAAATAGTACGGGGCGGGCCGTAATAGGCACAGGGAGCCGGTGACAATGCCGCAATCGGCCCGCATCTGCATAATGGATTGCTCGACCGAGCGCTGTCGCTCATTCAATTGTCGCGGTCGCGTGTGTCGCATTTATGGAATAATGACTCCAATGTATTTTAACCGACTTCAAAAAAGGAGCTTCTCATTTTGACCCGTGTGTTTGTATGTTTGTATGTATCCGCGATTTTTCCCGACTACGGCGAAACCAAAAAGAAGGGTATTTATTTTGACTACCCTTGTCTACCTTTGTCTAGTATATATGTTTGTTCCAACTTAGCGCTTATGCGCTTAGGACTATAATAATATAATAAAGAGGAAAAGTTTATTTGTTTGCATCGAATAAGCTCCGAAACTACCGGACCGATTTTGATGAAATTTGGCACAGATGTAGAGTAGACCACGGGGAAGGACATAGGCACTTTCTATCGCGGAAAATGTACGATTTCTGCGAAATTAACTTATGCGCGCACGAAGTTGCGGGCAACATTTTAAATTATAAATTAATCGTATTGATATTATAAACTGACTTTTGAAGTTTGGATCAATCAAAACGCGCTATTGTACGTTGGTTTGACGTTTATGAGAATACCAGTTTGTCAGAATCGATCTGATTAATGCTGATTTAAAGAAACTTGTTTAAATTTAAACCCTTTTTTTAAGTCTACAAAATTCTTTATTCATGATTTAAGTATTAAATATTAATAATTAAAATAATACAACAAACATTAAATTATCAACAAAACTAGAGCCAAATAAAAAACTAAAAATTTATACTAATGAAAAGAAAACTTATCTACAAAATATAATCTACAATTAATTAATATTATGATTTAAAGCAATTTTCCGCCAAATAATATTGCTTTAAATCATAATATTAATTAATTGTATGCTATGGATTTCCGCAAAGTAACGCCTGATTCTATTAAATATTTAAATATAATCTATCTATTTCAAAAAAAAAATATACTTAAATAGAAAAACCTTAAGTTATTTTAAATGTACCTAATATTGCTACTAGTCACTAGAGGGCCGCGCTATGGTCGAAATTCGACCATCTATACTTCTATATCTATACAAATATTATAAATGCGAAAGTGTGTCTGTCTGTCTGTTACCTCTTCACGCTTTAACCGCTGAACCGATTTTTATGAAATTTTTTATTCCGAAAAAGTAGTGATCTCGCGGGATAATGTATTTACGCGGGAAACGCACGCTAAAGCTAGTAATTCATATTTTATTTTTAAAGTTTTAACTTGTTTAGTAGTATTTTGCCTCATATACGCAATAAATGACGTGTCATTTCACTTCATACAAAAACAGTAGGAACATTCCACAACACAAATCGCATTGGCAAAGCGTTATTCGAATTGGACGTGAAACACGATGACGACAATATTCAGCCAGTACCCCCGGGATTCCGATACACCCAGGTTTCAGGTACACCCGGGTTTTAAGTATTCCCAAGTTTATCGAAGTTTTGAAAACTCGGGTGTACCGAAACACCCGAGTTTTCGGTACATCCGGGTTTTCGGTATACCCGGGTTTTCGATACAATTGGGTTTACCGTACAATAATTCACCAGCTGAAGTCGACAGATTAATATAATATTTCATCTGACGGTAATTATTGTATACAATTCATGTAATTTAGTTTGGTATTCGATCTAACCATAATAATATTAATATTATATAAGTAGGTGAGGAAATATTAAGACGAAGCAAAAACTTATTACTTATTTTTACGAAAATCAAACGGAGGAGTATGATTTGGCATAGTCAAAAGTTTATGTGGAAGGTGTGCAAAAATCTAATATTCTAAAAATAATAACAATAAATACATAAAAATTAAAAAAAAATCACACACAGTACTTACCTACACACTACCTCAGTTTAATACCTCACACTACCATGCGTTTGTATATTAATAGTACATAGTAGATACTATGTATATACCCTAATGTTGGTTTGACACAGTTGTCAATCAATCTTTCACATTCCATACATCCACATTTATCGCGTACCATCTAAGAAGCAGAAGAACCCTAAAAAATTTAAAATATAAATAATTGTGGTCTAATTTCGACCACTAGACGACCACTCGTACGTTTAAATGCTACAAACATTGGTGGATCGTAAGAGTTTAAGACATATTTTCGTTTTCAGTTTCGTTATATTTATAGACAGGTCACAACTCACACATAAATATAATATAACATTCTTATTATTTTAGCTTACGCGTGGAATGAAAATCAATGTATACTGATTCTTGGACCTTCAGCCTCGCCTTCGCTAATTAAGATGACGAATTTAGACATAAAAAACAGGCAAATCTGTTCTGGTACAACAAAACAGAGGTAAACTTCTTAAGCTTATTAAACACAATTTATAAATTAATCGTATTAGCGAAGGTTCGTCGTCGAGAAATAACTTTATTGACTTGTGGTTGCGGCCACAAAGCCTCTTATCGGACGATTGAAAAGTTCCGTCCGAACCTACTTTGAAACTGATAGTGGTTAGAATGTTTTCCAACCGGAATAAAATATTAGCGAGTCATAAAAAAACAATAATAATAATCTTCATTAAAGGCTTTATAATCTATACTTAATATTATAAATGCGAAAGTGTGTCTGTCTGTCTGTTACCTCTTCACGCTTTAACCGCTGAACTGATTTTTATAAAATTTGGTATAGACATACTTTGGGTCCCGGGAAAGGACATAGGATATTTTTATCCCGAAAAAGTAGTGTTCCCGCGGGATAATGTATTTACACGTGCGGAACCGCGCGCAAAAGCTAGTGACGAATAATTGCATAAAACGCAAAATAATAATCTGCTGGTAAAATGATGACATTCACAACAAATAATTTGATTCCGTGAATATAAATGTATATTGTACATTTTATCTATACTGATATTATAACAAGGAAAAGTTTGTTGTTTTGTTTGTTTGCATCGAATAGGCTCCAAAAGTACTGAACCGATTCTGATAAAATTTGGTCAACATATAGAAGTAGACTATGGGGAAGGAAATAGGCTACTAGGGAATATAGATGCTGGCGGGAAAAATTCCGAATCATTCCCGTCGAATACTTCGGAAGTATTCCGAAATATTCCGAAACTTTGGGAATATTTCAACTCAAAAAAAACGAGAAAAATTGCGCTTGGAAGTTGTAAACTAATACCCCCTTACATTAGTAAGGGGCTATTAGTTTACAACTTCCAACTTTACAACTTTACAACTTTATTAAAACGCTGTATAAGCTTTGAATAGACTATACAGTGTTTTGTTCACATCACACAAGTGACATTTTTAATTCGATAGAAGAAGACAAAACACTGTGTAACTATTTAAAGCTTATACAGCGTTTATTAGTAAGGGGGTTTATCTTCAGTTGTGTTGTGAGCGGTAGGTATATTTGAGTTTATGGTTGTGACTTGATTGCACGTCGCATCATTTAATAAAGTCGTCAGAGCACCTCTTCAATAAAGTCTTCGCTTGGTGGTGGTTTGAGGTCAATTGAGGTGTTCCGGCATGATTGAAGTCGGTTCTATTGGTATCTACAAAAGTTCAATTAATAAAACCTCTGTATTTTATAACAGTTTAAAAAGTGAATTAATACTTTGACTTATATTGTCAATATATTTTTTTTTATCTTGATACTAGCTTTTCCCCGCGACTTCGTCCGCGTGGAATAGTTACTTTGGGATATCGCTAAAATTTACCCGCGACTTCATTTACGTAGAAGTAGAAGCGCTTCCACCTCACGGTCACGACTGCCCGCCCACGCCGCGCCGTGCGCCGTACTATAGCGCGCATGATTATTTTATTACTGCGATATCTTCTAAAATACTCATTGAAATCAAATGATGTAAAGGCAAATTTATTCTAGATTAAATGCTTGTAATGAATAACGTATTTACTTGAATAGGATTAATATAATCTTTATGAAAACACTTTCACAAATAATGCTTACTTTTAGAACAAATTTGGTTAGTATAAAAAGGTTATAGTGAAGCATTCCTCGATAAATGGACTATCCAACACAAATAATTTTTCAATTCGTACCAGTAGTTCCTGAGATTAGCGCGTTCAAACAAACAAACATACAAACAAACTCTTCAGCTTTATAATATTAGTATAGATATTGGAATACTTAATCTAATTCGAGCTAGGCTCGTCCTTACTACAGGTTCCATCTTTTTACTTATTTAAACATTATTTATTTCAACATTTTTTTATGTCACGTATACATATAGTAGGTACTAAATAATATTGTTCTGAAAACTGCATCAAAATCGATGCGTACAGAGCCATTGTACATACAAAAAATATCAACATTATATACTTAATCAATCCCATTTATAATAAAATAAACATTTATATTTTACTTACGTACGTATGTGCCACTGAACAAATAATTCATTCAACCACCATACACCATAACCATAACTACTAACTAACCATAAATTATTCCGGCGAAATATTCGACAGAAACATTCGGAAACATTCGATTTGCGGGGTACGAATGTTTCTCGCGCGGGTGAAAACTTCTCCGGGGAGCATCTCCCTCCCGCCGCCCGCCCCGCCGTCTCGCTCGTGTGGCAGCGGCCGGCGGGCGACGTATAGAGTGCGGCGCGGCGGCGATCGACGATTGATGCAAAATACGATTTTTCAACAAAAATAAAAATTTTAATTAAATTCATTTTGAATAATTCAAATTTAAAGAAACTTTCCCAGAAGTATTCCGGAATTATTCGGAATATTTCAGAAGTTTTGCAACTATACTAGGGAATGCAATAGGCAATCGGACTATTTTTTTTATTGCATAAATGAATAGTACTCTTAAATATGAGTAACTTCTCAGAAGAAACCGTATATCAAAAGTCAATATTTTCAAAGCTACAGCGATTTTTATACAAAATTTCGCGAGCCTCCTAAAAACGCTCCATACTAAAATCGCCATACAAATGACGTCACTATTTTTTTTTTCGAAAGGGTCTACGTTAGCGGTCGGGTTAAGACCGCTCTAGCTTAGTCGGGCTATAACTAGCCTGGTGGCTAGTTGGTTTGGGACGTCACTATTGGATTAAAGTGTATTAAGTAGGTATAAAGTATACGGCCGCAGGAATATATTTGTAAATATCTCCGATATTTGTGCGTTTAAGTTCATACTTACCATAATAAATGTTTTTGTATATGATGTGAGTAAACTAATGATGTAGGTTTTGTTTACCAATTTCGCAAAAAAAAAAAATTTTTTGGTATAAAGACTCGCGAAATTTTGTATACATTTAACGAGATTGCACTCCAGTTTATAAACGTCACAGTTGAAGTTCAGTAACTTACATAATAATTTCCATTTTTTTTTGACTTCTCGTTGCTTTGTTTATTATAAAAGAACTGTTTTATTACTAAAATATTTTTGTTTGATATTAGAAGAGAAGACTGGTTGTTTATTTCATATTTTGTTAATTGATAGATACGTACAATTTATTCAAATATTGTGATTATTTGCAAAAAAACACAAAACTGCCAATCTCGCAAGATCTCGAAATTGGCGAGTAGGTTATTCATAAACTCGCGGGATGGCAAAATGCACGGTTCTCTCGTAATATTCTTTTGCGCATACAAAGTCCCGGGTAACATCTAGTAATGTATAAAAATATAGTATATTTAATTTAAAAAAATGTTTGTGTCTAATTTTGCATGCACGTACTCAGGGAAAAGGTTAAAGTTTGAACTGAATATCTTTCCCCATACATATTACATAGTACCTACAACTGTGCATGCGGTAACTCAGATAAATAATACTTACAACCTAGTCTTATAAATTAGTACTAACCATTGAATGATCAGCAGGTTCCTTGAGAATTCTTTAAAGCTGAGTAGTTTAGAGCGGTGATCAGTCAACGTCAGCGAGCACATTGTTACGGAAAAATAGAGCATTCCGAGCACGACTGTACAAACCTTTAATAAAATACTTGTTACTGAATACTGACCTTACGTTACATATTATTAATAATTTAAGTGTGCTCAAAAGAATTGAGAATTGTTATCCATCAAAAAAACTTCTTAAAAATATTTTTAATAGCGGCATAGTCAAAATCACAATAATTTATAAGCCATTAGAAGAGAAAATTCCATTTAAGCAAATTAGTTTTGCGAAATGTTAGTGAAGCTCAAATCTGCTATATTATAATAATCATTTTTGATATTAAAATAATAACTATTCAATTTTAAAGTATTCTTTTCATGGACATGCTTAAAAACGCCATCTCGTGACATTTGGCTAAATCTGGAAGACGCTTGAAACTTTTCAAGATACTTTCGAGTATAGATAGCGCTTATCCAACTCGTTCATTGGAATATTATTATAGTTTTAGTAGAATTAAGTTCGTAGTGCATTCTTTGGCATGGTTTTGAATTATTAATATTTTAATAATAAAATTAACATCACATAAATATTTCAAATATTGACTAACTTTTGTGTTTCTTATATAAGTTTGTTATTCTTATGTGACAAACATTTGTCACAAGATGGCATTAGTAAACTTTTATTTTTAAATAAAATTAATACATAATGTTACTTGAACATTGAGTTTCGAGCTGAAATTTATTTTTTTGCGTTATTGTTTTTTAAAAGTGGTTAATTTATGTTTAGCTAATATTATTTAATATTTGTGTATAGTATCTAATTTGTATATAATGTAAGTATAATATGTTATTGTTCTATTCGTAGTAAAAATAATAAGATTAGTTTTAGTTCTTAATTATGTCGTTCAGAAATATAACTGAAGTAAGTACATAATACCTTCTTATGTGTATCTATAATCTAATAAATAAAATTCTCGTGTAATTATAGCGTTCGGACTTCGGGGACACACTCCTCCGAAACGGCTTGACCGATTCTTATGATTTTTTTGCATATACTGTAGGTCTGAAAATCGGTCGTAACTCGTAATCTTTTTTTTAACCCCTAAATGATAAAAATAATATACAGCGTGTCCCGACACCTATATCGGAGCCTTTAGTGGTAAAAAATATGGATTTTTTTATCGACAAATTGCCCCTCAAATTTAGTTTTTTTCTCACGTTTGTGAAATGGCAGCCATTTTATTTTTTGGTAACCAAGACCCGGGCTCTCGTACTAATTTGACCACCACTACTCATGTAAATGTCCTAGGAATATAAAAAAGTTCTCATTTGATAGCTTAATATGTGGACAATAATTCACAGTTAAAATGTTTTAATTTTCTTTAAACAGAAAAACAAAAAAAGGTAATTAAAAAAAAAATGTAGTTTTTTTTGGTGAATTTTTTAAATTATTTACTCTTTGTGAAAAATCTAGGCCATTAACCTGCTTGTTTTATGTTCTAAAACGATAGAAGAGGACGTTTGCTAAAATAAAATACAAACCCCTTTACTCTCAGTGCAATAGTTTAGCAGTTATAACAATTTGTTGGAATCATCTCAGGCAGGGTGCCAGCCAGTCGTCTTTTTCAAATTGTTATAACTACTAAACTATTGCACTGAGAGTAAAGGAGTTTAGTATTTTATTTTAGCAAACGTCATGTTCTATTGTTGTAGAACAAATACTAAGTAGTTATAACAATTTGAAAAAGACGACTGGCTAGCCCCCTTTTTTTTTTTTTTTTTTTTTTGTTTCCGGGGGGAAAATGCATTACGCATACCACCCAGGCGCAGGGGGCACCCGAGTGGTGATGTGGGACTCCCGTATAGGCTAATTAGACCCACGGTATACCCACTAAAAACCACCCCCCACCTTCCTCCTCGCCGCCCTGTGGTGGGGCCACGGGAACGATAAACACATCCGCGACCCCGCCGACGGCAGCCGCCCACAAGCGGCTCCATCTAAGGCCCAAAGGCCCCAGGCGCACCAGATGGTAAGGTGCGCCTCCCTCCTCGGCCTCCACCAGTACTGTAGCAGACTCCCCTCGAGTCTGCTACTAGGAGGCCACGGATACCAGCCTCATCAACCGGTACCCGGTGGCAGATCAGGTCTGTGGTTCTGCCACCGATCACACCTCGGTCGCAGAGGATAGGGCAAGCGGCGCACCGCAATACCGACATGCCTCTTCCTCTGCGGCCCCACCAACGCCGTTTCGACGGAACGGCCCCGCCAGCTCGCAGGGGGTAGGGAGAGTGGCGTACCGTAATACCATCACGCCTCTCCCCCTGCGATCCCTCAACGGCCGCAGAAGATAGGGAGAACGGCGCACCGTAATACCGGCACTCCTCTTCTTCTGCGGTCCCACCTCCACGCGCATCCTCAGCGGACATGTTCAGCCCGCTGGGAGCGGCCTCCTCGGGCCAGCCGGCGGCAAACAGGCTGGCCCCGGTTGCCTCTTAGCTTCACCGTGGGTGACCAGTCCATGGTTACTAAGCCCCACCGCCACGACAAGGCGTACAACCATCGGGGGGACTGGTTGGCCCCCTGCCTGAGATACCGACAAATTGTTATAAATTCTTAACTATTGCACTGAGAGTAAAGGGGTTTGTATTTTATTTTAGCAAATATCCTCTTCTATCGTTTTAGAACAAAAAACAAGCACGTTAATGGCCTAGATTTTTCACAAAAAGCAAATAATTTAAAAAATTCACCAAAAAAAAAACTATATATTTTTTTAAATAACCTTTTTTGTTTTTTTTTTGTTCAAAGAAAATTAAAATATTTTAACTGTGAAATAATTTTCCACATATTTAGCTATCAAATGAGACCTTTTTTATGTTCCTAGGACATTTATATGAGTAGTGGTGGGCGAATAAGTACGAGAGCCCGGGTCTTGGTTACCAAAAAACAAAATGGCTGCCATTTTACAAACGTGAGAGAAAAATTAAATTTGAGAGGCAATTTGTCGATAAAAATTCCATATTTTTTACCACTAAACGCTCCGATATAGGTGTCGGGACACGCTGTATATGGCATGGCAAAACAAGGCTTCTTAATTTAAATCAGTACATTCGCGTAAAGATGTGAACCATGCATGTCAAAATGACGCACTTTCATTGGTTAATGTAAACAAGGCTTATGCGTCATTGGTCAATTTTGAAACTTGTACGTATGAGTCACTGACTTCTTAACGCGAATAGACTATAATCACTACGTGATTCTAAAGTTCTAAACGAACCAAGTCGCACACACGTACCAGATACAGTATCCAGTAATCATAGGCCAGCCGTAGCCGCACACACGCAATAATATTGACACAATAAATTTACCAATACTAGTTAACCCATACAAAAAAAACGGCAATATGGCACACAGGGAATATTATTGTCAATATGAGCATTATTGCCAATAATATTGCACGTGTGCGGCTTACCATAAAAGGCTATGACGAATGTTGATGCGATATTCAATTGTAGCACAATAGACCCAGTTTCGACTTTTATAATTGGCTTCACCCAAATAAAGCACTTTGTATGGAAAAGCCAGTTATTCTTCAAAACTGAATGGCCGATGACAACGTTAATTGATAAATTGGTATTTTCTGTTTCGTGTTACGTAAACTGTATTTTTTTCATGCAGCTGATACTTTTTTGTATTGCTTTTGAATTTCATTTAAAGGATTTCTTGAGTGTAAACAAAATAATTTTAAGATAATATTATAGTCACTAATCTATATCTATACTAATAATAAAGAGGAAAAGTTTGTTTGTTTGCATTGAATAGGCTCCATAACTACTAGAACGATTTTGATGAAATTTGGCACAGATGTAGAATAGACCACGGGGAAGGATATAGGCTACTTTTTATCGCGGAAAAATGTACTGTTTCTACGAAATTAACTTTTGCGCGCACGAAGTCGCGGGCACCATCTAGTAAGATACGTAACATGTACGGTATACCCACCCTCTTATTGTTACTTACACACGTATTTGGTCTGGACCGGACTATTATGACAGCACAATACTCGTGTGTTTCATTTTCAGCTCTATTTTGTATTAGAATTAGAACAGAACCTCAATTCTCGTATTTAAAGTAGACTTTCATTTTACTTTATTAGTTTTGTAAATGTAGTGACATGTTACCATGAACGTATTTTATGACGTTTCGACCAATCAGAGCGCGTTTCACGTTGGTTTAACGTTCATAAAAACACCGTTTGGGAGTATAAGCGTATCGGGACTTGATTGTAATTGTATTAATGCAGGTTTTATTTAGCAGAATTGCCCCTCAGATTATTATTTACAGTGCATTCTGAGGGTCAATTCTGCTAAATAAAACCTGCAATACAATAATTACAATCAAGTCCTGATACGCTAAAACTGTCAAACAGTATTCTCGTCAACGTTAAACCAACGTGAAACGCGCTCTGATTGGTTCAAACTTCACAAAATCAGTTTATGACAACATGTCGCTTCAATTAAAATACAATCAAAGTACAATGAAAGTCTACTTTAAATACGAGAATTGAGGTTCTTATTTTTGTGCAATGTTTCAACTCCCAAAAATATTTCTCCCCAAACTTAAATAAGCTGTTAAATAAATTATAAAATAATCAAGTTCTGTAATATTATTCTGTCCTTTTTTAGGGTTCCGTAATACTTAAGGAACCCTTATAGTTTCGCTCTGTCTGTCTGTCTGTCTGTCTGTCTGTCTGTCTGTCTGTCCGCGCCTCTAGCTCCTGTAATTATGAATATAAATTGATGAAATTTGGTGCAGTTATAGATTGTGTATAGATCACGGTTTCGGGATCATAAAAAAATAATTATTTTATATTTTAGGGGTGGCTCTCCATACATGTGAAGTGGGGATGAAAAATATTTTTTCACTCTACCCCATCGTGTGGGGTATCATAGAATAGGTCTTTTAAAATAAAGGCAAGGTTTCATACGTTACTTTTTTATAAAGTTGACCATTTTCGAGTAATCGGCCTCCAAAGTAGTTTGTAAGTTGGTCCCCCCCCCTAGCATTTTTAAACTATAGGAGATAGAAACATGCAAATTTTCATGCTGATAGATCATGCTAAAAACTCTTTAGGAAAATTATTGTGAACCAAATCGGACAGTAACTTTTGGAGTAATTAAAAAAAATCATATTACGCGTTTATAGTTACGGAACCCTCCTTAGACATGTCCTGACATGCTCTTGGTTAGGTTATTACATTAAAATATACTTCCAAAAGTTTATTTTGTGTTGACTGTTCAAATCGCTTGTTGATAATAATCAATAGCTTAATTTTATTAAAACCAAGCAAATACAAAACCTCTAAATGTAACCCTAAAAATCCCCTCGAGGATTTTTTCCCAAATTTAAGGGAGAAACTCCTACCACATCTTACAGTCTGCTCCGGACCAAATCTGTACGTGTGTTAATACTTTAAGTGTCCTTAAAGAAAAAAAAATCGTCATTTTTGATTTCATAATAAAATAAAAAATATGCCTTTTATTTCACGTTATTTTACATTGTAACTATAATATTATACCTTATGTCGGTATGTATCGTACAGTACAGCCATCTTTTCTTTGAATTGACATGTAAGGGGTATGACGGTGAAGATACTATATTCTAATATCGCTTGCTATACAGTTTGAATGAATTATCACAGACGACTAAGATACTATTACATACTAATATAATTTAATATATCCAGGCATCTTAAGGTAAAATATTACAGTATCTTCGGCGTCTGTGGCGCCCTTAGTGTTCATGATTATCACGCAAAAGGTTATGATGGTCGCCTTAGCATTTCGTATTTCCGTCAAACTACGAAGTACTATAAGTATGTACAGTCGCAGAAATTAAATGCTTAGTAGATTGATCGTCTACAATCGGAAAAAAGTAACATGACCAACACAAGGCATTAGTGCTAACTGCTAGGTAATATTGAACTATATTCTATTATCATTTTAGTTCACCTCAGGGCGTGTAAGGGTCGGTAATTGAAATCCGTCATGGCGGCGCGGATGACAAATGGACAAGCCGGACGAGGGTGCGTGGGCTATTGCGTAATAATAGAAATTGGTTTCTATCATTTTAGGGTATGATAAAAATAAGGAGAACAGAAGAAACAGTCCAATAATTCAATTAATACGTGGGTAACATTGAAAATGTTTAGAACTGGCCAGTTAGAATAATTGCTAATGAAAACTTTTTTGAATTTCAATTTTAGAAATCAATGTAGTACATTGCATTCATTTGTCATTTGTTTTTGTGAATTGGCGGCAAATCTAAAACTCTTGTTACACGTGAAAATGAACCTAACGCGAGAAAATTTTCGGTCAATGATTTATTATGAGTTTCGTTGTGGGCTTACTCAACAACAAAGCTATGAAAGGCAGCGATTAGCATTTCTTAATGAAGCCCCATCTTGTGCCACTATTTACAATTGGTTTAACGAGTTTAAGCGTGGACGTAGCAATCTCAATGATGATCCGCGTCCTTTAACAGCGACTACTGAAGATAACATCAGTGCTGTGCGACGCATGATAGAGGAAGAAAGATGATTGCCTCATTCTTTGACCAGAAAGGTCATTTCGCAACAGTTGTGCTAGAAGATGGAAGGACAGTTACTGCAGACTGGTATGTCAATCGCTGTTTGCCTGTTGTCTTTGAAAAAATTCGACAGCAGCGCCCTCGAAGTAGGATCCTCCTTCACCACAACAATGCTTCAGCGCAAAACGGACTATTGAATATTTGACTATGGCAGGTGTCGAGATAATGAGTCATCCGCCATTCAGTCCTGACCAGGCGCCCTGCGACTTTCATTTATTCCCAAGAACTAAAGATAAAATTCGAGGTGTTCGCTTTACGAGCCCTGAAGATGCGGTGAAAGCATACGAAAATGCCATAGAAGAGACCACTAAGGAAGAATGGGCCCACTGCTTTTCTCAGTCGTTCCATCGAATGCGACGATGTGTAGAGAGGAACGGAGATTACTTGAAAAAACAATAAAAGTATTGGCAACTTTCTACATTAAGCCGTTTTTTCATTTTCAGTGTTACCTAGGTATGGGATGAATGAAAAAGAGTTATAGACGAGGCATGACGAGGCAAAAAGAGTTCACAAAATCACGAGTTAAATCGCGAGCGGCGCCGCTCTGCAATGAAACGTATGTAGATTGACGCTGCTGTACTATTTGTTTCTGAACGATTCCCTAATGTGACAATTGTAGATCCTCAAAACGTATAATGTAGGCACCTTCTTTGACTGTAAATCTAATCTTTTGGAAGTCCAAAAACAAGTTATTTACGCACGTGTAGCGGCACGCTTGCTTAGAATATTTATTCCTTGTTTAGAGACAAATATTGACTTGCAAAAAATTTTATGACAATTTCTTCATTATTTCTATTTAAAAAAGCTATACTTTGTTCTTAATCTACTAGAATTTTACGTAATAAGAACCTCTACCTGTTATCATAGCAATGAAAGTGTTGTACAAAAGATGCGGTAGTAAAAAGGTTTATTATAATCTTAAATAGGTATCTGTACCAAAGAATATATATTACTAACGTACCTGTACTCAAGTTTGATATGAGAATAAAACCGATAGCCAGAAGCCCAATTCTCGAAACTCTCATGTTTCGGTTTTCGGGTTTCGTTATCACGACACCGCGCGGTGTTGCGACCAGATTGACGTGGTGTAAAAAAATCAATAGAGATTATTAAATATTAAATTATTGTATTTAAATTGGTAGCATTACATAGTTTTGTATAGTGTATCTGAATTCTAAACAGAGTTATACCGAAACTATTCAATAGATCAACCATTCACAATTATGCTACAATGCGTTTCAAATAAGAATAGGAATGACCTTTTTCTGTCAAATATAACTCGAAAAGTGCGGTTTGCAGAAAAACTTATTTGCATATCGATAATAATAGTCTTGCATCGAATTTAAATAAAAATGTTAAATAGTAATAATTAATAATCTAAACATAATTTTAATTATCATAATACCTAGTCATAATAAGAAAGAATATGGCGTTGACTCGATCTTATTCTCATTTGAATCTCACTGTATCTAGCATAATTGTGAATACCGATCTATTGAATAGTTTTCATTTAGCAGTAGGTACCTACCTACTGCTAACGACCCGATAGATAGGTATCTACCAATAACTATTTGTTTAAAACGTAAAATTTGTATCGCGAAAAACCGGCAAATGGTTGAATGACGACTTTTTTAACAAATAGTTATAGATAGATATAGGTCATTGAAACGGGCCGTAAATTAAAAACTGAAATTCGGGGATTGTGTGACAAAGCGTGACATTCAAGTGCTTATATATCTACTCTGAAGTATTAGTCGCAGCTACACGCCACACTGTAGAGGATTAGCTAGCAATTACTGCTCTCGTGTCGCTTTGTGCCCTGACTCCTGACGCGACGGTGCTGCTTGTGTAGCTGAGGGAATAACTAGAAGTGTCGATACTAAAATTTATTGACGGTAACGGTTAGCTTTAATATTATCAAACAGCTTCCGTGGTCTAGTGGTTAGAGCATTGGCTCTCGACTCGGAGGTCGTGGGTTCGATTTCCGCATTGGAACAACAAAAAATGTTATTTCCAAGTGTGATTACGACAATGCAGACTGATCACCTGATTGGCTGACCAGAAAGATGATCCATGCGTCGGATGGGCATGTAAAAAAGTCGGACCTGCGCCTGATCTCTCGTCGGTCGTGTCGGTTATCCGTCCCACTGGATTATGAGAGTAAAGGAAGAGAGAGTGCTCTTGTGTACTGCGCACACACTTGGGCACTATAAAATTACTCCTGCGTAACTGGCCTAGTTTCAATTAAACCGGCCACCGTCACCGATATCGGTGTGGGGAGTTATTATAATATTATAACAAGAACAGAAAACAAGTGGAAGTGTTCGACACTCACACAAATACACTGATAATATCATACATCGCACTGCACACACAGAATTTGATTGGTTCTTGATATTTTAATAGAAACTAGCATGTTTTACTAATATTACTAATATTACAATTTTTGGTATTTATAATATACTAATATTATAAAGACCAAAAATGTTTTGTTTTTTTGTTTGATTGCATTTAAATAGGCTTCGAAACAAGTTGACCGATTTTGATGGAGTTTGGTATAGTCATAGATTTTTACCACGGGGAAGGACATAAGCTACTTTTAATAGCGGCAAAAGAACCGTACTCGTGGGGGAATATTTGTTTTTTGCTCACGAAGTTGCGGGCAATATTTAGATTTTAGTCAGAAAACATGACCTCCAATGGTTTATTTTGTTATACTGCGAAAAGTACTACTTTTGCATTCTAAGTGAAAAATTTTACAAATTATGGATGAAAATAAGTAACTACGCGTAAGAATGCTTAGTCGTGACTCATGGGAGCTCATGGGCACGCGAAACACGCCTACTTCGCACTTCCACTTGTTTTCTATTCCGTGATGACATGTGTTTTAAGAAAATACTACACTAACTCTTTATCTGGACCTGTCAATAACGTCTTTTCGTTTTCCAGGATAATGAATGGTCTTATGGCGGACCAATTAGCGCCACAGTCCTGAATCGCGCTATCGAAGTTTTCACAGCTCGGTGCTATATATTATACAATGTCTGGAAAGTTAAAAGCGGGGCTTCCACTATTTCCACATTGGTGACCCTCGACAGAACAAGCCTCCTTTTGGACGTCATCATCTCTACCCCTCCGCACCACGCCAGTCAGCATCAGCCTCATTTGGTACATCGACCACCAGCCTAAGCGCACCGCGGCCTGGTCGAACCCTCATCGGATTCAACGGGCACTCTCTCTACAAGGACCGTTCAGCAAGAAGAGTACATCTCTCCTGGTCAGCACGTAGCATCGGCCCCGCACGGCAGCACTCCGAGTTCCGACTCACTGGAGCCTGTACAGCAGCAGCACAGTTACGACTTACTGGGACTCTCTGGCACTGGTGATTCAAGCAGAAGACTCAAAATCTCCGGTCTTCGGGGGGGAGAGATGTGGCGGACCAATTAGCGCCACAATCTTGAATCGCGCTATCGAAATTTCTGTAGTTTGGCGCTATATATACAACAGCTGAAACGACTCCGAGTCGCCTGACCGAGCATACCACCTCGCACGGTCGGAGATCTCCCTTTGGGGCTTCCACCTTTTCTGTCTAAAACTCATGAAGTAACCAAGTCGGAGTTACATTAGAAATCTCAGAGCACTCGAGCAGCAACTTGTAATTACAAATACAAAAGCGTGGATTTGCAAAAAAATTACTTTGCCTACCTAATTTTTGCCAATTCTTACCAATTTCTAATTCTATGTATGACGACGTATTTCAATTTCCTTGCCACCATAAAACAACTCTATACACCGAAATTCTGACGAAATAGAACGCTATTTGAATACCTCAATTAGGTTTTTGTGTCGCACGCTGCGCATTTTCAAAATGTCATTAGCTTCGTAGCTAGTTACGGATAGATGAAATAAATCCAGAGTTAATTATTGATTGGCTACGTGTGAATGGCAAATAAAAATGCACACCTTCTGTGATTTTAGGAGAAATAAGCCGCAGAAAATAATCGATAAAGACAAGAAAGAAGCGAATTGCAAAATGTCCGTAAAGCCTATTTTTAACCCCCGACGCAAAAAGAGGGGTGTTATAAGTTTTAAGACATAATTACAGAGTGGATTTGCCGTTTGTGAGGTCCTAGACTCTAGAGGATCAACCCGTGAAGGAATGTAAGTACTCTAGTACCTAATAATATAAATCAAGTCCCTAGTTTATTGTTTGTTGTTACCTAGAAAACTAACAGTTAAGCCCTGTTTATTCAGGAGCTTAGTAACAAATTGCCTAGATCCTTATTTAATAATTAATATACTAACATAAATTAAGAAAGTTTAATTAGAATTAAGTTAACACAAACATAGATTTTAATACCTTGACAGATCTATATGGATCTAGATCTAGTTGGATTTAAGCACCTTAAAATATTTCATTACTAGTTACCTATATTGAGTTTGAGTTTGGGAGGTTTGAAACTAACCGGTAATCACATACCTTATACATACCTGCTATGTTTATAAAGATTGATATAAGATAATTATTATCTAAACTACTTTTAGCAACTCTTACATCGGAACGGTTAACGCCAAAATTACCATTTATCATATTAACAATTACCTAAAGAGAGTAGAAAACTACAAACCAATGACGTCATTGCTCACCAATAAGTAGTCACTTTCTGTATCCATCACGGATGGAGCTTTTGAGTGAGGATGGGATATTACTATCGGTTATAGAGAGGCACGTATTTTGGTACAAACGGAACACTTGGACCTAAGTAGTTATTTGTGAGTATAGCAAACATCTTGGTTGGCTTTAATCCAGGGGTCTTTGGCGGGGACATACAGAATCTGGATACGGCATACATATTGATAAGAAAAAACAGTTTGATAAAGAACAAGAAAACGAACGGACTTATCTACTAAGCCAAATAGCTGTCTGTACATGACATAAAATTAACTAAAATAAAAAAGTTACAATGAATTACCTATATATTTTGTTATGTAATTTTTAATGAGTTTAAATGTAAAAATTAAGTTAGTTAGGTATATACCAAAACTCTTATGTAATATAAAAATTTTGATATTTATCAAGGAAAAAATTAGAAAATATTTTTTACATAAATTGGGAACTATCCCAATTTATCTATTTAAAATATTTTACACTCGGTAATTCGGTACCCAAACATAAGATATTTCTAGTTCCACGTCTTTTATTACAACCTACATTACATTATGACCTATATTATGAAACAAATGTTGAATCATACAGGGTAATTAGTACGCATATGTGTGAACAGTGTGAGATTTCATGCAGCTTTGACCTGATTAGTTTGTGTTTGTATGCATATTGTTGCGATATATTATAATCTTACTTTGTAATATCTACAACCCCTTTACATTATTTTAGTTGTATTGACGCTGACGGTATTGCGGAATTAATTTTACGAAAAAACGCAAACTTAATAAGTACCGGTTA
Source organism: Glaucopsyche alexis (assembly GCA_905404095.1). Classification (NCBI taxonomy): domain Eukaryota; kingdom Metazoa; phylum Arthropoda; class Insecta; order Lepidoptera; family Lycaenidae; genus Glaucopsyche; species Glaucopsyche alexis. Next base: position 12,810,298 of record FR990052.1, on the reverse strand, counting down.
TCCAATAATTCTACAATTTGATACAGGAATGTATTTTTAATTTTTATATGATAAAGCGGCGGCATACGGCGAAAATACTATAGTAGGTATTTTATGTTAATATAAAATATCGTTTGCTATACAGTTTGTTTAAACTATCACAGACCGCTAAGATATTATAGCTATATTTTCATGTTACGCACTATAATATAATATCTTAAGATAAAATATTATAATATCTTCGCCGTCCGTTAGCCATTGCCAAATACGTAAATAAAAATATAAAAATAAATATTACTTATCCGGCTGCACTCACCTTCATTTTTTAACCCCCGACGTAAAAAGAGGGGTGTTATAAATTTGACGTGTCCATCTGTCTGTTTTTGTGTGTCTGTCCGTGGCATCGTACCTCTCTAAAGCAGTGTTTTTCAACCTTTTTCATGATGCGACCCCCCTTGTATGAAAAAATATTTCGCGACCCCCCGACCTTTCGCTTTTTTATCATGTATGTATGTGTATGTTACAGTTAATATTCATTCCATACGACGTTTTCATGCGTCTCCATAATTAGGATTCGGATATAAGTACATAATATAGTACGTCAAACATATTATTTCACAATTACATACATCGATGATATCGATGATCGATTTATGAGATTATCCTTTTGTTAAAATTCTCTTACTTAATAAATCAATCTTTTTAATCTTCATTGGTTTTTTACTAAAGTTCTCTCTACCTCCGGCGACCCCCCTACAGAAGCTTCGCGACCCCCCTGGGGGTCGCGACCCACAGGTTGAAAAACACTGCTCTAAAGGATGAACCAATTTTGATCTAGTTTGTTTTGTTTGAAAGCTGACATGATTGAGAGTGTTCTTAACTATAAGGTTCGATAAAATCAATAAGGTACGGATATTTTGGGGCATATGATCTATTGCTTATGTAAAGACGTTTAAGCAGAAAAATAATTGTCGTACTAGATTTTTTTTTTCCTTATATGGGTGAGTTTACGTTTTGCGGAGAGTCATACATACATGAGATGATTTTTTACTTTGAGTATGACAATTATTTTTCTGCCTAAACGTCTTTATATAAGCAGTGGATCATGTGCCCGAAGTATCCATAATTGATTTTCGGAGACATTATATAACTCATCATCATCAGCTCCGCTTGACAATTTGGGAGTATTTAGGTATGTACTTAAAATTTTAAATTTTATTTTTTGCTCATAAACCGTATCCATTATCTTTAAGTGCGTGGTTTATGGCTCTCTTGCAATTAGTTTCTGCTCAAAGCACGTCTGCCGCAGACCGGAGTCTATGATCCGAGCTGAGCCAACATCGCGAGTAAATCCTAAAGCAAACGAATTATTTACAATATTTCTCTCTGGCAAATAACGATACCTATTTGTACAGCCAACAAAATTCTATAAATTAAAGTTGGTTTAGGAATTTGAAGTAAAATTTGTTTGAATATTGAGTAGGAGTAGAAGTAAAGAAGGTCGAAAAAAGATCGTGAGATCAAATCACAGCTGGTCGTTTATTAACAAACTAGATGTGCCCCGCGACTTCGTGCGCACTAAAGGAAATCTCGCGGGAACCGTACATTTTGCCGCAATAAAAAGTAGTATATATCCTTCCCCGTGGTCTACTCTATATCTGTGCCAAATTTCATCAAAATCGGTCCAGTGGTTTCGGATCTTATTCGATGCAAACAAACAAACTTTTCCTCTTTATTATATTAGTATAGATTTAGGACTAATCACAGATCTTTATATTATTGCATTAGTTGCCCGCGGCTTCGCCCGCGTGGAATTAGGTTTTAAGCTTTCATCCCCTATTTGACCCACCTATGGGGCTGTTGTTTAGAAAACGCTGAAATACGTAACTCGTTATTTTTCTGTACTCAATTCATACGATTCATGGAAATAGGTCTAAGGAATAAAAGTTACATATAAACTTTTATCACCTATTTAATCCCCTTGGGCTCTTAATTTTGAAAAATCCTTCCTTAGTGGATGCGTACCTATGTCATATTATAAATACGTGTGCAAAATTTCAAAATCTGAGTTTCAATGTTAGATGTACCAAATGATTGAATGACGACGTTTTTAACAAATAGTTATAGATAGATAGGTTATTGAAACGGGCCGTTAAAAATTAAGAAATAAGTAAAGACAGCAATACTTATTTGCATTCCTCATTTTATATTTTAACGAAGTTGAATTCTTTAGGGGTTTAAGCATCTGTTTAAAAAATGCCTTCAAAAATTGGACTTGAAAAGATATTCATTCCAAAAAAGCCTTAAAAAAATTCGTCTTAAAAAGATTATAGGTAGATCGTCTGAATCGGAACCTTCCAGATAAATCCAAACAAATCCCGGTTTCACCCGCGACCCCATTACGAAGATACACGTATTTTACTTCATTAGCGTAATTTAATTTTGGAAATTTGCCCTAAAATTAACAGCTGGTAGGGCCTTTAATACGGAAGAATACAAAGCTAAGAATAGCAGTATGGCACTGGCTTTTGTATTAAATAAAATGTTGCAAAATCGAAAAATGTTAAAACATTTAGACAGAAAACGCTTTTGAACACGAAAAAAACACAAATCTTCGCCACCGTGGTCATTGACCCCACACTATTAGCTGGTTCACCTCACAGCTGATTTCAAACTTACAATTCAAAAATAAACAATAACTTATATTATCTAAGAAGTAAATTGCTGAAGTTCATTATCAGTTTAATTTAACTAATATGTGCCTGATATTTTAAATACTAATACATCATACTTATCTCATACTAGCTTTTGCCCGCGGCTCCGTCCGCGTAAATACATTATCCCGCGGAAACACTACTTTTTCGGGATAAAAAATATCCTATATCCTTTACCGGGACCCAAGGTATATCTATACCAAATTTCATTAAAATCTGTTCAGCGGTTAAAGCGTGAAGACAGACACACTTTCGCATTTATAACATTAGTATAGAAGTGTAGATAGAAGTATATATTTTCGAGTATGTATTAATATTGTGAAGTTCTTTCTACACTTACCTACCAGGATACATTAGCCTAGGGACCGCATTCGGAATATATCTCTAGAGAAATCATTGAAGGTTACATGCCTACTCGGTTTTTAACGGAGCCGGGTACTGTAAACACCCACGAGGTTTGTCGTAATGAAATATTTCGCCACATTTTTATCTCCATATATGTATGAGACTCAAACATAAAAAGGGGTTCGCAATACTCAAGAATCCTTATAGTTCCGCTCTGTCCATCCGTCTGTCTCTCTGTCTGACGCCCTTCAAGCTTTTGTAATTATCAATATGAATGGATGAAATTTGGTATAGTTACAGATTGCATATAGACTTCGGTTTTGGTGTGCTCCTGGTAAGGTTATTAAATAAATAATACACATCGTTACACCCTGCTACTTAGCACCATAGAGGAAAATGTGTTAGCACGCAGTAAGACCAGTTTCATATAAACTCTAGACTTTCGAATATAGCCATATTATTGTTTTGTTTTATATGTGTGTGTGTGTGTGCGCTAAGAAAGAATTTCAATACGTTAAAGATATATCTGTCACCGTAAAATTGTAAAAACCGTTAGATTGTAAAATAACTAACGAGATTGTAAAAATATGTCGTAAGATTAAAAATTATATATTTATAATTTAACGAAAAATAATGTGTGAAATTATTATAGGCAGCATATCCGCGTCGGAAGTCTATCAACATTTTACAATTTCACTAGTTTTATAACAATCTAAGGTTTTTACAATTTCACCGTTATAGGTGTACCAGAATCTCATGGCAAATAGGGAAATAAAATTTTGTAGTGTGCAATACTGGGGAAACAGGATTAAACGATCTTGATACTGGTTAATTTTTAATTATGTCTTTAGTATTATTGAACATGAATTATAATAAGACTGTGTGAAGAATGTTCGGTGTATAATATAGAAAACTAGCTTTTGCCCGCGGCTTCGCCCGCGTGGAATAGTGTTCTTGGAGAAAAAACTACTTCGGCGAATAACGCTCTACCTTCTTACAGCAATATACTTCTGATACAATATTGAAAATGCTTTTAGGTTTGCCCAATGCAAATTGTTAAAAATGGGACCCTATAACCTCGACACGACATGCGCGACCACTTGATAATATACTTACATAATATTATATTTATGGCACTTGAATATAAATTTTACCATAATCTTAAAGACTAAATACTTAAAGATTTGCGTAGATTTAAAGATCTAAGCGTACAAGATTAAGCATACAATATACTATACCTACATAGGGACAGACAGATAAAGCGACTTGTTAAAACAAACTTTACTTACTACATAGTACATAGTATAAATACTATGTACTATGTAGTAAGTAAAGTTATTTGACATTCCAACAAAACTGACAAACCACCTCTGGATATTCCATAAGAATTAAGAACTGCAGTTACTATTATGTATTCTGTGCTGCAGTTCAAAATATTCGTGAACCTCTTTATTGTGTATACGTCCCGCGTTTTCGATAGCGCGATGTAGAAACGCGAGCGCCCGCGCCGCGCAGCAACACTATATCCCTGCATTTTAAATCTGTAATATATTCGAAAATATTCATTTAAATTACATGCCGTAAAGGGCAGTATTGATCTATCTTAAATGCACAATGTATTTAAGGTACTTAATTGGATAAGGATTAATACTGTATTGCTTAAAATCGCTTTGTAAATAAGCTATTTAATTAAAATCAAAGTAAAGGATAAAAAAATGGTTATTGTGGGTTATCCCTAAGAGATAGACATATATGCCATCGCGGACTTTTTTGTAGGCTTTTTAAAGATGAATGAATGAATGTCTGAATACAACTGTAGTACATAATTTTGATCTATCTCGTAGTGTTCAGCCAGCATTTTCAATGTAAGCGCAAAATATGTGATTTTTTAGGACTTTAGAAACCTCTAAAATTATTTGTGTACCTCTACTATGTTATGCATGTTACATACCTAAAAACCTTCCCGTTAAATCACTCTATCTGTTAAAAAAATGGCATCAAAATCCGTTGCGTAGTTTTAAAGATTTAAGCATACATAGGGGACAGACAAAAAAGGGACTTTGTTTTATACTATGTAATGATAATGATATTTCATGAAAAATAAATCAATCGTGAATTACTTCATATACTTATTTATTACGAATAACATACAATTAAATTAGCAACAGTTTATTTATTTTAATGTTGTAATTTCCTTCCGAACTGTATAGAACTCGTTTACTTAATTCTTAATCAACTATAAATCGAAACTGTCTTATATTGATTTTCTTTTTTCCTCCTCTCCTCCTTTTACCAGGCATGGAAAACAAACCATCATTCGATGTGCCATCAGCTACGATTCACCTTATAGTAGTACTGGAAACACATTTAAAGAAGTCACAATAATTACCTAAGAAAATATAAAAAAACTAAAAGTATCAAAACAGCTCACTCTAACTTACCGGTCAACTCTACCACAAGCTTTAAATTATAAGATTGAGTTCGATTTACACCTTCTTCTTTCTGTATTTTACTATAGACATAGAAAACAATATTTCTCGCTTGAGATCGAATTGCAGCCTTTTTGGATATTTTCACAAAAACAACAAATTCCAAGAACATAATCACAAAATTTTAACAGCTGTTGACAGATCACGTACTTTGATTTGACGGGTCATACTTGACATTGCCATATGAAAATCACATTTTTTATTTTTTTTAAAATGCCATCAGATTCTGGTAGACCTATACATATCTATATTCTACGTATCAGTCATTTTTATTACTTTTTAACCGCATACCAAGAAAGAGGCGTTTGTATATTCGGCTGGATACAGTAATTGCCCTGATGTAGTGCAAGAGAAAATCATGTTTTATAGAAACAAGTGGAAAATACATTTCAATTAAAGTTACGTCTGGAAGTTCCATCCTCGGGGGGCTGAGTGTTGAACAAATGGAATTATAAGCCCGTCTTACTCGCGGTTACCTGCGCGGAGCTGTGATCGGATACACGACCTAGAATTTGTGGAATATTAAATAATAACAATCAACATATCACTTAATGAAAAAGTAACCGAGTTTTGCTCGGAGTTCTGATAAATAAAAAAATAAGAATCACAAAAATATTTATCTGACTGGGATTTGAACGTACCACATACTGAAATTTAGAACAAAGCAAAAATTATACAATACTAGCTGTTGCCCGCGGCTCGCGTAAATACATTATCCCGCGGGAACAATAAAAACTGTCATATGTCCTTTCCCGGGACCCAAAGTATGTCTATACCAAATTTCATAAAAATCAGTTCAGCTGTTAAAGCGTGAAGAGGTAACAGACAGACAGACAGACAGACAGATAGATAGACAGATACAATTTCGCATTTGTAATATTAGTAAAGATGATATTCAAATCAAACTGCTAATCGGACTTCGACATAACAGAGTTCAAATTATTGATATATTGTTCTGTAATTATTGATAATGCGCAGTTTCCCGGGGATAAACCTAGCTAGAATTTTTTTTCTCGCCCAAAACTCCCTACATACTAAAATTTTTACTATTTCTCTACTCAATCTTCTTAATTTTGAAATCGGTACCAGCCCAAGCAATATCCAACAATATTTTATAGAACTTACGTTCATATTTTCTGGTACCGACTTCAAAATTAATAAGATTGAGTAGAGAAATAGTAAAAAATTTAGCCGAATTTGAAAGGGGAATTATTTAGAGATTAAGTTTTATTTCATACTTTTTTGTGTATTTTTACTTTGGAAGTCGGTTAAATTTTTTGTTTAAAAATAATAATTTCACCCTTTTTAGCTTAATTTATTTTGTTAAGTTATTATTAATACGTCTTAAGTACGTCTAAACTAAACGATCGAATGTATAATTGAATACGCGCCAAGCTTCCATCGGGTATTGTTATTAAGATGATGATGATGATTACTGTAAGTTATAAAGTGGCATATGCTTGCAGTTCTTTAAACAATGCCGAAATTTCCAAACGCATATCTTTAAAGGCTGAGGAGTTCTATTCAGTGTTTTTGGATCCAGGGTATACCTTGGTACAATATCTTATTGTTTAGTAGCATATGCTTGTGTTACTTCAGTAAAAGTCAAAATCACTATATGTGTGGATATAAATTTCCAGGAGTTCCCTCTATTCCTCATGGATCGCATCATCAGGTTTCCACTTTAGTGACTAAAGGACCAATTTCGAATTAAACCCTTTACAACAACAAAATAATTTTGCAAATAGGTCCATAAACGGCAGAGTAATGTTCAAAGATCTCCGTGTTAGTGTAAAATACTATGAGAAATACCTTTTATATCATCATAATCTGATGATGTATGGTTTGATAGTGTAGATGATGATGATTAATCTAATTGACAGGGTGGCATATGCTTGCAGTTCTTTAAACAACGCCGAAATCCCCAAACATGTATCTATAAGGAGTCACGAGTTCTGTTCTGTACTTTTGGATCCAGGGAATACCTTGGAGCAAAATCTAAATTTTTGGTAGCATATGCTTAAACTACTTCAGAAAAAGTCAAAATCACCATATGTGTCCATATAAATTTCGAGAAGTTCCCTCGATTCCTCATGGATCCCATCATCAGGTCACCACTTTGATATCAAAAGGACCAATTTGGGATTACACCCTATACATCACAGAAAAAATTTTGAAAATCGGTCCACAGGCGGCGGAGTAATCGTTGAACATACAAAAAAAATAAAAATATATACAGCCGAACGTATAACCGCCTCCTTTTTTGGGAAGTCGGTTAAAAAACATGAACATTTTAAATTCATATAAATGTACTGCAAACTGCATTATCTGAGAAAGCAAAATAAATAAATTATAAACATTACTATTAAAAAGCAATCATAGATAAAAATTTGTTTGTGAGTAATATAAAAATGATTTAAAATTTATTTTGAAACAACGAGCAATAAACTAATTTTTTAATTAATTTTTGGGAAGTCTATTTGTTGCATATACAAATATTGCATATAAAATATTGAAGATAGTGTAAAAACTTTTCTAGCTAAGTCTCTGATTCTATGTTATGTAAATCGTCAGACCGTCTTCAAATATCATACTTTTTTGAAAACTAGAAAACGGTTATTATTTGTAGAGGCTTTATACAAATCGAATTTTAATACTTTAAAAATATATAAATATTTTATCTAGTACGAGTATCCGAACGAGCTCATCCCGACTGCAGCGGTCCCGCACAAGGTGGACTGATTACAATTGTATTGTTTGTAAAACGTTTCTTACCCGTTTTGTATGCGCTTTACCTAGTTAAGAACAATTTAATATTCATCTAACATATTAGAGGTATTTCACATGCAGTGCAAAACGTTTTCAAAGACTAATTGGACGCTTTTGTTAAAGACTATTTTAATATTCGTCAGTGGGTTTAAACGTTCATAAATATTTCAAGTTTAAGGACTATGCAGTCACATTATATTACAACGATGGACATAAATTATGTTATAACTTAGGTATTTTCATTCGTCATTGGATGATTTATACAGTATTCTCCAAGCTAAGTAACCACTCTTGAAATACTGTAGTGTCTGGGACAGTTGGTATTTAAATGTCGTATGGTTGCCCAAGCACATACGGCATTCTCACAACATAATCAGCGTAGTCCAGAGGAATGACTGGTCAATACGTCTGGGGCCAACAATTGCGGATTTCCTTACGTTGGTTTCCTTCACCGTTAGAGCGTCCGTTTGATGTGCTTGAGATCTGAAAAAGTTTCATTGGCACACACCAAAACCTGGGAATCGAACCTACACTCTCTCGAGTGCAAATCAAACGGTCTACCCACGGCCACGAAGCTCTTCTATTCTTATAACGGCAACAGAAATACACCATGTATGAAAATTTCAACAGTCTAGCTAATTTACGGATTAATGCAGGGTTTATGATTAACGAGGAGGAGATACAGCCTGATGACAGACAGACAGACAGCGAAGTCCTAGTAATAAAGTCCCGTTACCGTTTGCGTACGGAACCCTAAAAATAACAATCTTTAAAAATACTCGTTAAAAACAAGTTACACTAAAGGCTAAAATGATCGTAGGCTATATAAGTCCAACAGAGTTACGGGTGCAGTGGGGAAAACATTTTTATACCGAGTTAAGCCGGACGAATGCAGCGCGGATCAACTCGCGTTCATTATTGAACAAAGTTGGTTCAGTTGGTAGTTCATAGCGGACGGGGAATCCCCGCATCTGATATTAAAAGTTTGTGCTTCGCTGTCAATACACTGCGCAAATGCACCACGTACTGTAAATCTGGATTTGTAATGACACTGGACTGGGGAGCAAGAGTCGAGAAGATATCAAAATACGAAACAGTCCATGGAGTGTTGTCAAACTAGTCACTTTTTTACTCTCTCGCACTTCCTATAACCTACTATTATAAATGTGACAGTTTGTGAGGACAGATGGATGGATGTTTCTTACTCTTACACGCAAAAGGTGTGAACGGATTTTGATGAAATTCAGTATGGAAACGTGCAAAAATGACGCTTTCAATGAGTAGGAATCAACTAAGTGTCCTTACCAGAACCTAACTGCGCACTGCAAGCTCCACAAACACCTCAACATAATAGGAGTTGGTGACACAACGACTTGCAGATTGTGCGGGTAGAAGGACGAGTCACGAGACACCCCTTCACTTCCGACTGTCCGGCTGTGAGTGATGTGTATGATAGTGCCAGCGTTTTGTGAAAAATGTCTTATAGCAAACACCATTGCCATGCCAGTAGAAAATAAAACTTACGATTTAAATCCCTCCAATTTGCTTTATCGCTGTGTCCATAAACTTCTATCCCGGGATAGTGTCTGCAAATAAAGTGAAATTGTATTAAGCTGTCGAATTTAAAGAGCAAATGCCGGATTTCAGTGTACTTGTTGCATGTACTGGTTACATACGGCTCGGCGTGGATGGGCCACAGGCGACCGCGTCCGATCGCTGTAACGTACGACCGAATTAAAAAAAAAATAGAGGAAAGCGACTACTGTGAGGCGCTTCAATTAATACACCTACTCGTATATTTTGGGTTCGATTACGAAATACGATATTGGAATTCATTGTTGAGTGAAGGTGCGGGATATAGAGCATAATATGTACTCACATTAGCGGGAGTTGATGTCTTGGTCAATAGCGTATCGTCTTGACAAGCTGCATATATTTGTTACAACCCCTAGACTTTTAACCCCCGACCTTATAACGATTCCTATTCTGTATGTAAAATTTTGAAAATTTTGGCATTTAACCAGCGATTCTCCTATGTCTAATGTATGAAAAAGCTGTCGCTGGCTATAGTGGCCACCTGTCTCGTGGCTCGTCTGCACCGAGCCTAATTCTCTAAAAGTGTTATCCGTCAGATTAGTATTAAGTTCTCAACAACGAAAGGTATTGCAATTAAACAAAGTTCTTCAGCCAACTCGGTTCCGGGGCTAATTGATCGATTCTATTATTCAACGTTCAAACTTCTGAGGTGCTACGCTTCATACTGTCTAGAGCTGCGATTAATCATACAATAATTCTTTTTATGTACATTAGTTTAGATGTCATTTTCATTTAGCACTATTATTTAGTTACCTGTTACTGTAAATTGATGAAAATATTTACACCATGGATACGCTAATCCACTACTAGCTGTTGCCCGCGACTTCGTCCGCGTCAACTGATGGCACAAAAATGCAATTCAACCAAATTTGATTATCATATATCACTTCAAAAAGGTTATAGTGAGTCAATCTTTAAACATAGACATATCGGACAATTCTTCTAAATCATTTAAAAATGAATAATTGTTTAATACATATTTTTTGGGTACCTTGAACCGTTTACGCAGCGCACGCAACGGAAGGCCTCAAATATGAATAATTTTACCCATTTTTGCAACATTTTTTACTGATGCTTCGCTCCTATTAGTCGTGGCACAATGTTATATATTAGCTTAAACCCTTCCTCGACAAATGGATTTAGATAGATAGACAAAAATTATTTTTCAATTCGATCTAGCAGTTCCTGAGATCAGCGCGTTCAAACAAATAAAGGAAGCTCTCAAAGATGAATAATTTTTCCCGTTTTTTCTACATTTACCAGTGGTAGTGATAGTGGTATTCTTCGCTTCTATTGGTCGCAGCGTGATGCTATGTAGCCTTAAGCCTTCCTTGATAAATGTAATCCAACACAAAAATAATTTTTAAATTCGAACAAGTAGTTCCGTAGATAAGCGCGTTCAAACAAATAAACTCTTCAGCTTTATAATATTAGTATAGATAAATGAATATTCTTGATATCAGAAATTTCGGTGTTTTTGGCTCGATATGTTCGATATTAGTTGTAGGTATAGAAAATGGTACGGAATACTTCATGCGAGAGTTCAGCTCGCACTTGGCCGGTTTTAAGCTTTGGCTTTTAGTCTGGCGGACAGGCTTGATAAAGGGACGCCATATGAAACTGAATAATTATCGTAGGATCGCTTATGAAATGGATTAGTAAAGTTCAAAAAAATGCATTAATCACATTATTTATATACTTGAATACATGATATTGATGCCAATATACATGATAGCAAGCAGACAATACGCTTTATACATTATTATGTATCTGGTATACGCTTTATTTAAAAATTATACCCGAAGCCGTATTGGAATTCGGAAGTGCTAATACAATATTCATTCGCTTCTTTGGGTTAGGCTCTAAGGTGGTATCCACATTTTCACTAATAATATAAAGATTCTACTTTATTTCGCCGTAAATAAGATCTCGCACTTTTGTCCGAAATAACTTTTTTTATTAGTTATATATCAGAATAAGATAGCATAACAAAATATAATACATACATACATACATATAATCACGCCTTTTTCCCGTAAAGGGGTAGGCAGAGACCACTTTTTGCCACTTGCTACGATCCTTACATACTCGTTTCGCTTCGTTCACTTTCATTCTTACCATCCATTCCTCCTCTTACATTCAACGTAGCGAAGCGGCTTTCCATGGTCCGCTTTTCACCTCCGCGAGAAACGAGACGTGATGGGTGGTGAACCTCATCGCCGCCATTTTGGATAATTAAATTATTTTTATTATTATCCATTGCGTTTCCACGGATCAAAATATCTATCTAAAGTAAAAGTCAATCTAAGCTAAAAAGTATTATGTACATCTTACTTATATGTATTACGTATCACAATTCACAGACGATAAATTGTACCTACGGCTGAATAAGATTTTATTAGCAGTTAGCACGGTGTTGCTGTGTAAAAAATGAAAATTTTAGAGTAAGTATAGAGTTATAGTTATTATTTCTAAGAACTAGTGGGTCGCCTGGTAGTGGTTGAAATTCGACCTTTAATTAATATTTTACTGTTTAAGTTTCAATTTCTTTTGGGTTCTTTTGCATATTTGCATTTTTAAGATACGCAATAAAATTATTATGTTAAAATGTTGATTTAAAGATTGACAATTTGACAGTTCTGTGAAACTAACACCAACCTAGATACTGTTATCTAAATATATAAAAGGCAAACCTGACTGACTCATCTGTCAACGCACAGCCGAAACTATTGAACGGATTATGCTGAAATTTGGCATACAGATAGTTGTAATGACGTAGGTATCCGCTAAGAAAGGATTTTTGAAAATTCGCCCCCGAAAGGGGTGAAAAGGGAGTTAAAGAATTTTGTATGAAAACCTTTGCATTCTTAGCTTAGATATTTATCTCTAGCTTGGTTAAACATTTATTTAAGAACATCGCACTTCTAATGAAAATACATGCATTAGACTTTATACATTTAAAAAAGTATTTCTGAAAAAAATATAAAAACATTAAAAATTACAAAAAAGTGTCACCCTATTGACCCCTGTTGATTTCTATGATGTTGCACGTTTTTGGAGCGTACTTCAAAGATTTTCCTAATTTCAAAAACTTGACCTTTGACACAGATGCATGCAAAAACCCTGTTACACTCTAAAACGAGTCTCCAAGTCTCCAACCCCTTTGATAAGGTTTGGTACTCCTGGTAGAAGCATCCGATGACTACTAATTGTCGTTTGGTATTTCATATTTTCCACATTCAGTTATTCTTTCCCACATTTTATAATGTTATATCAACCGGGAAATCATTGTTATTCAAACAAGCTTTTTTAAAAGCTAACATAAAACTCAATCGCAACGATATTTTTTCATTTCCATTATTTTGTTCAAATTTTCTTTTTATGGACTGTCGTAAAATAACAAAACGTTGAATGGAACACATCAAAATTCAATGATTTTTGCTACATTTAAAAATATTTCTCTGTGGGCTTTGTCTTGTTTGGTCTCTCAATAACAATATTAATGTATTCGCGTTCAGTTTGTACTTTTTAATTAGGCATTTAGCATTTACATACTCTTTCTCTATTGTTTTCTCTCTCTTTTGATCAACAAGCCAGTATTACCATTATGAAATACTCTTGCGTTATAACATAAGGCCTCTGAGTAGTTGAGTACTAACCGCCAATTGAGGGACGTCAGTCAATCAGGAAAAGCGAAGGGGGGTTTGATGATTAACAAGATCGGCCCAGCATTTGTAACTTCTATTATTGCCGCCTTATGGCCAAAGGCGGCAATAATATTAGGTCATTAGTATTACATATGAAATTGGCGTTTTGTAAAGGACGAACATAAAGTCGATTTTTTTGTAAACATAATGTATTTGCCATCTCATAAGTAGGTAGTTCATTGATTCATTTACTAAAAAAAAATCATTCGGACAAGAATCAATAACATCTTTGAAGGCGCTTTGAACTGCCCCATCGGAGTTGAATTTTTTCCCTTGCAAGAAGTTATCCAAATTTCCAAAAAAAAGGGTAATCTGTTATAGCAAGGTTACTCCCCGGGAGTAGGTACGGTGGATATCTTAGACATTCCAGTTGAAGCTCCTCTAATTTGGTAGCCGTCTGTTGTGCAGTGTGTGGTCTAGCGTTGTCCTGAAGCAGCAGTGGCTTAGAGCGAATGACCAATCTCGGTTGTTTAGCAGCTAGCTTTTCCATCATAATTTGCAGATGCTGGCAATAGACATCTGCCGTAATCGTCTGGCCAAATTTAAGAAAGCTGTAGGGAACGACACCTGCAGCACTAGTCCGTCAAACGCTCACAAGTAACTTTTTTGAAGTAAATACTTCTTTAGCGGCGCTGAGCACTTTTCTTGGGATGAGTAAAAACTGTTTTTGCAAGATTCACTTGCAATAATTGTTTGTTGTATTGGTTTACGCGAGCATGAAATTATTTTAGTTCGTATTGACTTTTAACCCCGACCCCCCAACTCAGTAATCTTTGACATTGACATTTGACCCAACCATCCCCATCACATTGACCTTTGACCTTTAAATTGACCTTTACCTCTAAACCCCCCCCCCCCACTAAACCTCCCTCCTCCAAGCAAAACTCCCTTCGAGCCATAGCTAAGCCTTCCTGACCTCTACATGTCCTAGACCTCTCGAGTGGGGTATCATTGGAATCGAGAAAACGAGCCCTTCATTTTGACTCCAAACAGATTCCAAATTCCTGATATACCCAAAAATCCGGAGTGTTTAATTTTTAATGTACGTTATACAAATTGTCATGACGTTATGTTTGTGTAGGATAGCGCAATGAATATTGTATTTTACTAAATAAATAATGATAGTACTTTTACACTGATAAAATTAAAGTAATTCGTGCAAAATTATTCCCTAAACATTCCAAAATATAAAAAATGCACAACGTTGAATGTTATTCAAGTTTTTACTTCTGCCGGTACTCCCAGAGAGCAACCAATCTTTTTTTTTTTTTGTTTATTTTTACTTGGGGCAGGCTTTGGCCTTTTCCGCCGGACAAGGTGCGGGCCGGCGATATACGCACCGATGCCACCGGACTCGGCGTCGTCTGGGTTCGGTGCCCTGTAGCGTCGGCGAAGAAGATAGCCTTAAGCGGTAGATTGCTGGTTGGCTGGGTTGCAGCGAGGGTAAATCTCCTGCAGCCCCGGGCTTTGCGGTGCTTCCGGTGCCTGGAAAAGGGGCACGTTCGGGCAAAGTGCACCGCTGAGGTTGACCGTAGTGACCTTTGCTATCGCTGCGGTCAGCCCGGCCACAAGGCGGCCCAGTGTTCCGCAGCACTCAACTGCAGCTTATGTTCGGCTGCAGGGAAGCCAGCGGGACACAAAGTGGGCGGAGGGGCCTGTGGCGCGCCTGCCAGCAAGGCCAAGAAGACGAAGAAGAGGAGCTCTAAACCTGCCGGGGAAACCTCGCTGCCCCCGCAGGCTAGTAGCTCCACGGCTGACTCCCGGCCCAGGACCGTTGCCGAGGGAATGGAATGTCAATAATGGCACAATTCCATTTCCTCCAGGACAGCATCAATCACTGTGCCAGAGCTCAGGATCTTTTACTCCAGAGCATGGCAGAGTGGTCGATCCACGTGGCTGTGGTCGCCGAACCGTACTTCATCCCCGCCCGTGATAACTGGCTGGGGTACGCTGACGGTTTGGTGGCCATTATTGGCGAGACTCTGATCGACCCGTCTCGGGACCGCGGCTGGGTTGCTGCGGTCTCGGGCGGCATCGTCATTGTGGGGGCGTATTTCTCCCCCAACAAGAGTCTCGCGGACTTTGAGGGTTTCCTTGTTGAGTTGGGCGCCGTCGTAGGCCGTTATCACCCTCGTCCCATTCTGCTGCTCGGGGATCTCAACGCTAAGTCATCGGCGTGGGGATCTCCGGTCACTGACCCTCGGGACGAGGTGCTAGAAGAGTGGGCGGTGACGACTGGCCTGGTCGTCCTGAATCGGGGTTCGGAATACACGTGCGTGCGGCAGCGGGGCGGGTCGATAGTGGACGTCTCGTTCGCAAGCCCCTCTGTCGCCAGTCGAGTCCGCGACTGGCGTGTCGCCGTGGAGGTGGAGACGCTGTCGGACCATCGGTATATCCGGTTCGACGTCTCTGCCCAGACCGCGAGCGGCCGCCATACAACAACTCCGATTAACGACGGCCCGCGTTGGGCGATTAAGCGCATCGACAAGGAACTACTCGAGGAAGCTGCCTTAGTCCAGTCTTGGAGTTGGGAGTCGACGACGGACGGCCCCGTCGACGTCGAAGCGGTGGCGCTGTGGTTTCGCGGGGCGATGACGCAGATCTGCGATGCGTCCATGCCACGTGTCCGCCAACAGTCCGTAAGGCGTCAGGTATACTGGTGGACCGACGAGATCGCGCGGTTACGCGTTGAGTGCGTTGCGGCTCGCCGCCAGTACACACGATACCGGAGACGACGTCGACGGGATTCCGTCGAGGAAGACGCGCTGTATGAGGTGTACCGCGCGTCCAAGGAGACTCTGTGGTTGGCCATCGGCGACTCTAAGTCGCGTGCCAGGTAGGAGCTGCTGGGGTCCCTAGATCGGGATCCGTGGGGGCGCCCCTACCGTTGGGTACGGGGCAAGCTGCGCCCCTGGGCGCCTCCACTGGCGCAAAGCATGCAACCCCATTGCTAGAGGCGGTAGTATCGGCCCTCTTCCCTGAGCGAGCGGGACATGTTCCCCCGGCGATGTCTTCGCCCTCAGACACAGACTCTCCAGAAGAGGAGAGCACGGATGTCCCCGAGGTGACGCAAGCAGAGACGAGAGCGGCCGTGTCGCGACTCCGGGCTAAGAACACAGCGCCCGGACCCGACAGAGTTCCTGGTCGAGCTCTCGTCCTGGCTCTGAAGGAGCTAGAGCCCCAGCTGAGGGGGCTCTTCACGGCATGTCTCGAGCAGGGTCAGTTTCCCAGTGTGTGGAAGGAGGGGAGGCTAGTCCTGCTCAGGAAGGAGGGGCGCCCTGCGGACTCGCCGTCCGCGTATCGGCCCATAGTGCTGCTCGACGAGGCGGGCAAACTTTTTGAGCGCATTATCGCAGATCGCCTCGTCAGACACTTGTGCTGCGTGGGGCCGGACCTGGACGACAACCAATTTGGTTTTCGTCGGGGGCGCTCCACCATAGACGCCATCATGCGCGTGAGGGCCCTGGCGGAGGAGACGGTGTCCCGGGGTGGGGTGGTGCTGGCGGTGTCTTTAGACATCTCCAACGCATTCAACACCCTACCCTGGAGTTGTATTCGGGAGGCTCTAAAATACCATCGCATGCCTCCCTACCTCCGCCGTACGGTAGGGGCTTATCTGGAGGGTAGATGCGTCACCTATCGGGGACGTGACGGTGCCGGTCGGCACCTCATGTCGTGCGGTGTTCCACAGGGATCGGTCTTGGGACCGCTTCTGTGGGACATCGGCTACGACTGGGTGCTGAGAGGCGAGCTCCCGTCGGGCGCCGACTTGACGTGTTATGCGGACGACACGCTTGTCACTGCCCGGGGGAGCTCGCACAGGGAAACGACGTTGATAGCCACGGCTGCGGTGTCACAGGAGGTGAACCGCATCCGGCGCCTGGGCCTGGAGGTAGCCCTAAACAAATCGGAGGCCATGGTGTTTCATGGCCCCCGACGTGCGCCGGCGCCGGGATCACACATCGTGGTCAGCGGGGCCCGGATAGCTGTCGAGTCCACCATGAAGTATCTGGGATTGGTGCTCGACAGCCGATGTGAATTCGGGCCCCACTTCCGGCGGCTAGCGCCCAAGCTGATGGGCGCAGCGGGCGCGCTTTCAATGTTGCTTCCCAACTTGGGGGGCCCGAGCGCCGCCTGTAGGCGGTTGTACGTAGAAATCGTGCGGTCCATGGCCCTGTATGGGGCCCCTGTGTGGGCGATGGACATGACGGCCAGCACTCTCGCCATTCTGCGCAAACCGCAGAGGGCGATGGCCGTCAGAGTCGTCCGCGGGTATCGCACGATTTCTTACGAGGCGGCTTGCGTCCTGGCCGGATCCCCGCCCTGGGACCTAGAGGCGAAAGTACTCACGTCATTATATCGTTGGCGCGAGAAAGAGCGGGCACGGGGCTCGAGGCCGGTGCAGCGGCAGATCGCGCTGCGCCGAGAGGAGCTCCGTCAGGTCTTGGTGGCGGAATGGCGGCAAAGGCTTTTGCGCCCTACCGCCGGCTTCGCTACCGTCGAGGCGATCCGGCCAGTACTCGACGACTGGCTCGGGAGAAGGCACGGCTCCCTGTCGTTTAGGGTGACGCAGGTGCTGTCGGGGCACGGCTGCTTCGGCAAGTACCTGTGCCGCATAGACAGGGAGCCGGACGCTCGGTGCCACCACTGCGTCCATTGCGGGGAGGACACGGCGCAACACACGCTCGCCGAGTGTGTAGCTTGGGAGGAGCAGCGCCGTGTTCTCACAAATGAAGTAGGAGGCGATCTGTCGCTGCCGGCCATAGTGCGGAGGATGGTCGGTAGCATAGAGTCGTGGGAGGCGGTGGTGTCCTTCTGCGAGAACGTGATGTCGCAGAAGGAAACTGCGGAACGGGAGAGGGAGATCTCGACTCCCTTCCCCGGCCGCAGAAGACGCACCGGGCGCAGGAGAAGGGCGGACAACGCCCTTTTCCGGCCCCCATGAATGGGTCCAGGGGCAAGGGACTTGGGGAAGTCCCCGCCTCTTACTCGATGGACCCGAGGCGGAGGCGCATGCGGGTGTCGGCGTGCTCCTCAGAGGCGATGCACGGGGTAGTTAAACACCTCACTACCCCGTGCAGGAGACGAGGCCCGGACAGACCGGGCCAGCACTGTGGGGCTGCGGAAGAATTTGGATTCCCGCAGCCCCACGCGCACGTGCGAGGAGCTAGAAAAAAAAAAAAAAAAAAAGGCTTTGGCCTTTGGCTGGTTCGCCAGAGTTCAGCCATTACGATGAGCTCGTAAGACTGGACTCTATCAACGCCAACAAACATAGCGCTAGTGTTCCCGTCAATTATACTTCCGTACTATTGACTTGCTTGTCAATTCAGCAACAAAATATTGACCGCTTCCACATAATATTATGTGTATCTTATAGGTAATCTATATTTATAATATATGGCGAAACATCGTTTGCCGGGTCAGCTAGTATTCCCCCCGATGGTTGCACGCCTTGTCGTGGCGGTGGGGCTTAGTAACCGTGGACTGATCACCCACGGTGAAGCTAAGAGGCAACCGGGGCCGGCCTGTTCGCCGCCGGCTGGCCCGAGGAGGGCGCTCCCAGCGGGCTGAACATGTCCGCTGAGGACGCGCGTGGCGGTGGGACCGCAGAAGAAGAGGAGTGCCGGTATTACGGTGCGCCGTTCTCCTTATCTTCTGCGACCATGGAGGGATCGCAGGGGGAGAGGCGTGATGGTATTACGGTACGCCACTCTCCCTACCCCCTGCGAGCTGGCGGGGCCGTTCCGTCGACACGGCGTTGGTGGGGCCGCAGAGGAAGAGGCATGTCGGTATTGCGGTGCGCCGCTTGCCCTATCCTCTGCGACCGAGGTGTGATCGGTGGCAGAACCACAGACCTGATCTGCCACCGGGTGCCGGTTGATGAGGCTGGTATCCGTGGCCTTCTAGTAGCAGAATCGGGGGGAGTCTGCTACAGCACTGGTGGAGGCCGAGGAGGGAGGCGAACCTTACCATCTGGTGCGCCTGGGGCCTTCAGGCCTTAGATGGAGCCGCTTGTGGGCGGCTGCCGTCGGCGGGGTCGCGGATGTGTTTATCGTTCCCGTGGCCCCGCCACAGGGCGACGAGGAGGAAGGTGGGGGGGTGGTTTTTAGTGGGTATACCGTGGGTCTCATTAGCCTATACGGGAGTCCCACATCACCACTCGGGTGCCCCCTGGGCATGGGTGGTATGCGTAATGCATTTTCCCCCCCGGAAACAAAAAAAAGGGTCAGCTAGTATTATAATAATAGTTTATCATAAGATTGTGTTAGTAATAAAAATGTTTATAAAAATATGCTCGTTTGACATGTAAGAGAAATATCCATACTAATATTATAAATGAGAAAGTGTGTGTGTCTGTTTGTCCGTCTTTCACGCCGAAACTACTGAACCGATTTAAATGAAATTTGGTACACAGATAGTCTAGAGCCTGAGAAAGCACATAGGCTACTTTTTATCGCGGGGAAATGTACGGTTCCTATGGGATACTTTATTTTCAGTTTCACGTAAAAACTACTAAACCGATTATCATAAAATTTGGTACAGATATAAAGTAGACCATGCGGAAGGATATAGGATATAGGCTACTTTTTATCGCGGGACATATACGGTTCTTGTACGTTGTACTTATGCGGGCGGAGCAGCGGGCATCAGATAGTCTACTTATAAGTTGCTTCGACTGAAATTTATTTAATCTGTCTCTAAATACCACTGACCTATATTTTGAGGATGATGAACTGGAGCGTATTAATTTGTTCACAAGTCACAACTAAAAATTCGTTTTGTCAACAATAACGGACAATGGGCTGAAGAGCGGTTATCTTTTACTCGCTCAAATTTTACAAACGAATGAAGAATTATGAATAACGGGATGAACATAAAGAATTATATTAATGGATATTTTTTTTAAATACACAATTTTAGTGGGCGTAGAAGGCAATGAAATACTGTAATAATAACTACTTCTATTATAGCTTAAAAACATTTTTGGGGTTCCGTAACCAAAGGGTAAAACGGGACCCATTACTATTTAATATTTCCTATGACTCCGCTGTCTAAGGCCAGAGGGGCAATACTGCTAAATAAAACCTGCATTAATATAATTAAAATCAAGTCCCGACACGCTAAAACTTTAAAACGGTGTTTTTATTAACGTTAAACCAACGTGAAACGCGCTCTGATTGGTCGAAACGTCATAATATCTGTTCATGGTAACATGTCGCTTCACTTTCAATCCAATCAAAGTAAAATTAAGTCTACTTTAAATACGAGAATTTAAGCTCTGGCTTTATCTCATGAACAGTGATAGTTAGGCAGTTGAAATTTTCACCAATTATGTATTTTAGTGCTGCTGTAAAACAAATAATAAAATTAGAATAAAATAAATATTAATTTGAGTGGGGCTCCCATATAAAAACGTGTTTTTTGTACGGAACCTTTCGTGCGCGAGTCCTACTCGTACTTCGTCGGTTTTTAGGGTTCCGTAATACTTAAGGAACCCTTATAGTTTCGCTCTATCCGTCTGTCTGTCTGTCCGTCTGTCTGTCTGTCTGTCTGTCCGCGCCTCTAGCTCCTGTAATTATGAATATAAGTTGATGAGATTTGGTGTAGTTATAGATTGTGTATAGATCACGGTTTCGGGATCATAAAAAAATAATAATTTTATATTTTAGGGGTGGCTCTCCATACATGTGAAGCGGGGATGAAAAATATTTTTTCACTCTACCCCATCGTGTGGGGTATTGTAGAATAGGTCTTTTAAAATAAAGGCAAGGTTTCATACGTTACTTTTTTATAAAGTTGACCATTTTCGAGTAATCGGCCTCCAAAGTAGTTTGTAAGTTGGTCCCCCTCTAGCATTTTTATCATAAATCTAATTTTTATATAAATAAATCGCATCATAATTTCTATTTCTAGAGCGATTACAGAAAAAAAAAATTAACATAGAGCAAAATAAGAATAGTTATACATAATGTGAAATGATTATTTAAAATTATGTTTCAAAATTGGTTGCATAATTAAAAAAAAAACAAAAATAATAATTACTTAAAAAAAAAGGAATCAATAAAAATTAAAATACGCTGTCGGGTTTGAACCTACATTCAAGGACAAACACTGTGATTAACTGAGCTGCAGTAATTATATAGATTGTAACGAATTTATGTTTCTTTACCAGAATCAGAGCTAAGTTTTGAAACACATGTAAAATTTTAATTAATAATTAATTTTACGAATATGTGCCTTTTTTACCAATTATTACAATAATTTAATAACACTTGAAAACACATTAATATGTATTATTAATTACCATAGTATTATTTATTTATTTATTTATACTTTTTGCACGTTGTACAATGGCGGACTTAATGCCAAAAGGCATTTTCTACCAGTCAACCATAGGGTGATGCAGAGACAGAATAAAAGAAAAGGTGCTTAACTTAAATAAGAGAAATTCAAAATCGCCGAGAGAGATGAACTAAAAGAATAAAACACTAACTATTACCAAACATACAAGCAAAAATTTAGCAATATTATATATACATATTATACATAATAATATATACACATTAATGCAAAATAAACTATATGCTCATTAAAAAATAATAAAGATAATAGTAATATTAATATATAATATATAATTTACAATAATATTAATATATAATAATAATAATATAATATTATAATGATTAGGATTCTGCCAAGATTCCCAAGTAAAATTGTCGGACCCTCCGCTTAAACGTTTCTTTTGTTGTAGTCATTCTGATTTCGAGAGGGAGAGAATTCCATAGAAGAATGGCTTGTATGTGGAATGAAGAATGGACAAGACTGGAGGTGTGTGGAGGACAGAGGAGAAGGGCATTATTTGAAGAGCGGAGAGTTCTGTCATGACTATCGCATAGGTATTGGAAATTAGATGTTATGTAAGTAGGGGAATTGGGGGAATGGAGGAAAGAGTAAAGCATACACAGGGCCCGGAGTGAACGGCGTTGGCGTATGGGTAACCAGTGCAGCTTGGAACGGAAGATGGATACATGGTCGTATTTCCGAAGATTATAAATAAATCTGATGCAGTTGTTTAGGAGACGGTCATATTTATCAAGTTTATCTGCATTGAGGTCGAGATAACACACATCACCATAGTCGATGGTAGGCAATATAAGGGACTGTACCAGTAAAGCTTTAACATTTGACGGTAGAAAATTCTTGAGACGATATAGTGACCGCAATGTACCAATAACTTTCTGACTCACGTAAGCTGTCTGTCCTTGCCAATCAAGAGTGGAGTCGATGTGCAATCCCAGATTTCTAACACAGGAGCTGAACTTAATAATAGACCCGTCAAACATCACAGATGAAAGAGAGTCTAAATCGACCTTGGACAAAAATCGCGGACTACCCAACAAGATCGCCTGGCATTTACTTGGGTTTACTGACAATCCGAAGCTGTTACACCAGTCCCTGATGGAATTGAGATCTCTGTTTACCTCATCAATTGCCCCCGATAAACGCTCCACTCTTGCTTGGCTATAGAGCTGAAAATCGTCTGCATACAAATGATAGGTACATCGAAGTCTGGAAGTAACAAGATTAATAAATATTGAGAAGAGAAGAGGAGAAAGAATACCGCCTTGAGGTACACCTGTGTGAAGATGTCGCCACGTTGAGCAGGACTGATCCATGCGTACTGACTGCTGTCGCCCATGAAGATACGATGAGATCCAATTTAGCGCTTCATGAGAGATCGCAAGACTAGAGAGTATCGCTAATAGGATTTCATGATTTACACTGTTAAAGGCATTCGAGAAATCTATTAAGACTAAAACAGTTATTTTAGAATTCTCAATGCCCTGTCTCACGTCATTGGTCACCTTTAATAATGCAGAGGTGGTGCTATGCCCAGGTCTGAAACCAGATTGCAGTGGGGATAAAATATCATTTTGGTGAACAAATCTGGATAGTTGCTTATAAGCACAGGCCTCGAGTACCTTGCTTAGGTAAGGCAGGATGGAAATGGGACGAAAATGGGAAGGATTAGTGGGGTTGCTGATTTTAGGCAGGGGGCGTACGTAGGCTTTACGCCACTGATCTGGGAATTCGGACGATAGGAAGGAAAAGTTTACAATGTGCGTTATGACGGGTAAAAGTTGATCTTTGATCATAGTAATCATTTGTCGACTGATTCCGTCACTACCTACGGCCTTAGATACTATGGCATTTATAGTCTTATTGATCTCGTCTGTTGTAATTGGTGAAAATTTAAAAGGTACTACGTTATGAGGTCGTGATAAACTATTTAAGTTGCAAATGGTTTGACATTTGGTTTCATCGTCAAGTGTGGTAGTTGCGGTAAAGTGTGTGTTGATATCTTCCAGGCTAATTGTCCACGGAAATTCAGCTTGACGTGACTTACCTATGCCAAAGGATTCTAAGAGTTTCCAGGTGAGAGAAGGTGAAGAAGATGAAATATTTTCGCGGAAATGGCGACGTTTTGCGTTCCTTATCACCTGGTTGCAGCGATTTCTGGCTATTTTAAAGTTTGACCAATTGGACTCACTGCGCTCCCTCCTAAATTTGCGAAACAAGTGATCCCTACGCCTCATCATTGTTCGGATATCGTCAGTCAACCAAGGTGCAGGTGGATGCTTCAATTTCACTTTCTTGTTGGGTGCGTGTGTATTATATAGTTACGTGATATTGTCATTAAAAGTATTAACCTTATCATCAATAGAGACAGCATCCACCAGTGGTTTCCAATCAATATTCCCTGCATCAGTGCGTAACTTATCTGTATCAACACTCTTAAAACAACGTCTGTATAATATCCTAGGAGTTGGTCTGGGAGGCTTTAATGTGTATGAGAGGTAAATGAGGTCATGATGGGAGAAACCAGGGGCGGGAAGCTGCCCATGGGCATGGACAAGGGAAGAATCGGCAATGAGAATTAGATCAAGCCAGGTATCTACACTATTGATGTTGTGATGAGTAGGTTGGAGAGGTAGAAGGTGAAGGCCAGCTGATCCAATCAAGTTATTAAGTTTAGTCGAACGGGGGGAGGTGTGGTTGGAGAGGTCTGTATTAAAATCGCCCATGATGACGTGGTGTACATACTCTGAACTCAATGAGTCTAGGACCGTCTCCAAATCAGAAAAGTAATCAGTAGAGGGAGGGCAATACACTACTCCTAAGGCCAGTATAATTCCTTTGACGAAAACTTCTAGAAATATATATTCGGCCGTAGCATGTTGTTGAGCAGGCGAGGAGGCTATCATTTTATAGGCAAAGTCACAACGAAGATAGATTGCCACTCCCCCGCCACGTCTATCAATTCGGTCATTACGGATTAAAACGAAACCAGGCAACGAGTAAGAGGTGGACAGGAGGTTAGGTTTGAGCCAGCTCTCAGAAATCAGAATAGCGTGAATGTTATTTCCAGAAAACGTTTCCAAAAAATCACTGTAATGACTTGGTAAGCTTTGTGCATTAATGTGACAAACATTTAAAGTAGCGTTATTTTGTATGTTGAAGTATTGAGCTAAAGTTTCACCCAAAGTGTTACCTACAGAGTTGAAACTATCATCCAAATTAATCCCAGTAGAATCAGTGGCAGAATAAAAAGAATCATCATCAGATATAGACATACTTAAAATATTATAAAATATTATTAATTTATATTATATATACAATATTGAATATATAAATTAGATATTTCTTATATTATGTTTTATAACTACCTAAAAACTTGATTTTGTTTCTCTGCACCACCCGCCAACCGACTTTTACAAAATAAAATGAAAGCATGAACGACAAACAATATTAAAGACACTAATAAACGTATGAAACAAATAACACTGATTGAATACATAGTTTTATCATATTGTGTAGTTAAGACATAAAGATTGAAAAAATAGACAATAATACCGAACACAGCATATTTCTGTATTATTATTGTTTTTTATTATAATTTAAAGCTGCGCGTCCACTGCATCGGAATCGGAGCGTCCGCAGCGGACGGAGCGTCGGCATTTACAAAATGCCGATGGGGTGCGTCCACTGCATTCGGATCAGGGATGTCAGACGTACCAACTTCTTGGTATACATACTAGGTTTTGGTTCCACGTACCATGTACCAAGACTACTCAGTCCTTGTACGCAAAAATACCAAGATTGGCCCTTGACCGACAAAAATACACTGACCATATAGAATAACCGGCAAATTTCAAAGATGCATGTAAAAAAAAAATCCAATCAGATTTCCCTCATAATATAAAACATTTTATAGCAAGCAGTCTCGATAAACACTTACCATTTTCCATGAGTTAATTTGAAATAAGTATGCTTGATGGCGTAATGGTAAGGCTCTCAATCTAGAGGTCCCGGGTTCAAATCCCTCGAATATTTTTTTAAATTTTTAAAAAAAAATATCTATTTTTTTCAATATATTTTACATTTTATACCTGAAATGCAATATAATATCAGAAAGATATGTTTAAAATGATATTTCTTCCGTGCGTTCGACAATTACTGCCCTCTATTAAGAGTATACGAAATTAAAATATTATTTTTATTCACTGGGATGCGACTTCCGACACAGTTTATCTATCAGTGTTTGCAGCGCCAGAGCCATAGATAATACAGATATATATTAGTAGCCAGAGCGGTGCGCAGGCGTACCAGTTTGCCATCTCCAAATACCAGTTTTCAGCCAGCTCGGTACAAGGATTTCCAAGTGGCGGTCTGACATCCCTGATTCGGATTCAGCATCGGCAATTTAGTTATTTTTAGTCCGTCAGCCTGAACGTGCATTTGCATTATGGAGGATGTGACGAGGATATTGTTGTAATTAGCTGTATTTTATCAGAAGAGGAAAAGAGAAACAAGAGGAAACGAAAGATATGGGTTCATAAATCATAATATAAATTCAAAAAGATTAATTTTTGGAGAATTTCAAACATTATATTCTGATTTATTAGAAGATGAAAATAGATTTTTTGGGTACATTCATATGACTCGAAAAAAGTTTTTTGAACTTCACTATATTCTACAATTTTTATTTATTATTTGTCCAATTTCATCCCAAATATCGTCTCTCCTCAGTTGGTTATGATAATGTTGATGTTTTAGATTGTAAAGTTCATCATTTTTTTCCACTAAAGTAATTAAAATATCGTCATTCATCGTGAATAAGTATTTATGTATAGCCGTCGTGTCGTCGCAAACACGTCAGAACTTGAAACGTTTGGAATCCGAATGACGGATTCACTGCCGATGACATCGGCATAAATACCGGTCGCAGGCGCAGAAATGCCGATCCAGTGGACGCAGTACCATAGAAATCCATACAAAGCAACAAATCCGTACGCTCCGTACGCTCCGATTCCGACGCAGTGGACGCGCAGCTTAATACCTACCTTTAATATTAAAAGCATCAATTTGCTAGTAACTTTACGAAAACAATATGGCGCTACTCGCTAGTCTGTTTAAATCGCCGATTGTTTTTGAAAAATAATACTAGATGTCGCTGTGTTATTGAATTTAAATTCTGTATCACGCTATCGAAAACCTCACTGATATATTGTATAAGTAATCCCACCAAAAACATTCTGTAAAAAACTAGCCAAGTCTCGATGGAGCTGCTTGTTTATCTCTAAAAAGTAATGAAATCTAGACAAAATCGTGCCAAGTCTAAGGTTCCTTACTGCGGTTTCTTTATTATTATAGTTAATGTTGAGTGACTTGGCCGTTGAATATTCTTTATACTTTAGTGGGTACAAGTCAATTTTGTTTACATTTGTAACTACCTATGTTTGTTAAGCGAGATAATAGCCCATACTGGTATTGGTAATTGGACGCTAGTGTCTCATTTTAGACTGTTGTTGATTGTACAACACACGTATTGGAGCAATGGTGTCATGGAGCCCCTTTTGTACCCTTGTGTGCCCTTCAACGGCCAAGTCACACAACATTAACTATAATAATAAAGAAACCGCAGTAAGGAACCTTAGACTTGGCACGATTTTGTCTAGATTTCATTACTTTTTAGAGATAAACAAGCAGCTCCATCGAGACTTGGCTAGTTTTTTACAGAATGTTTTTGGTGGGATTTCACTTCTTTTTGTAGAAACGTGGGCATATTGATTTATTTTCCTAGATTTTAGTGTAATTTGTTTATTTAATTCGTGTAATGTTCGAGTAGAATAAAGTTCGAGTAGAATAAAGGGGCCTGAAAATGCGGCAAAATGGTTCTAGTAAAGAATGGTACGGCAGTGTTTGCTTCGCGCTTGACTTGGCGGGGGCACTGCCGTGCCCCCAGATCGACGTTCTGGTCTTATCTAGAGGTTCTCAAATAGGGGCCTGAAAATGCGGCGAAATAGTTCCAGTAAAGAATGGTACGGCAGTGTTTGCTTCGAGCTCGACTTGGCGGGGGCACTGCCGTGCCCCCAGATCGACGTTCTGGTCTTATCTAGAGGTTCTCAAATAGGGGCCTGAAAATGCGGCGAAATTGTTCCAGTAAAGAATGGTACGGCAGTGTTTGCTTCGCGCTCGACTTGGCAGGGGCTCTGCCGTGCCCCCAGATCGATTATCCTAGTTTTTATAGTTTTCCCTTTATGTGGTCATTAAACCCCAACTCTGTACCAAATTTCAGCTCTCTCAGTTTATGGGAAGTACTAGTTCTATTTTGATGATCATGAGTGAGTGAGTGAGTGAGTGAGTGAGTGAGTGAGTGT
Source organism: Glaucopsyche alexis (assembly GCA_905404095.1). Taxonomy (NCBI): domain Eukaryota; kingdom Metazoa; phylum Arthropoda; class Insecta; order Lepidoptera; family Lycaenidae; genus Glaucopsyche; species Glaucopsyche alexis. The sequence continues at coordinate 12,781,976 of FR990052.1, read as the reverse complement.
CGAAAATGCGAAACTTTGCTTTCGCTTAACTTCGGAACTAAATGACCTACAGACTTGAAATTTTGGATTTTAAGTACGTGATTATAGCTTATTGGATGACGAAAATTTCTACGTTCTGGTCTTATCCAGAGGTTCTCAAATAGGGGCCTGAAAATGCGGCGAAATGGTTCCAGTAAAGGATGGTACGGCAGTGTTTGCTTCGCGCTCGACTTGGCGGGGGCACTGCCGTGCCCCCAGATAAGTATCTGGTTGTATGTTTTATACACTGAGATAGGTGATATCGTCTTAGACTTAAATATGCTCAAATATTAATCAAATATTAAGTGAATTAGCTAATATTAAAATTAATAAAAAATCTTTAAAATATTTAATATCATCGAAATCGAATAAAAATTAATCTTAAAGAACATTAGTACAACACGTCGGAAATATCTGCGAACCTGGCTTAGTGACGTCATGCAAATTGATATGAAATTATGAATATTTCACCAAATAGAGAAACAATAATGCGATTACTAAAGCAGGAATAGGTAGGTAATAGGTACATGTACGTCGGTAACTGCGTTGGCAACGTTACTGGATAGGCGCGAAAACGGGGCGAAGTCCGGTAAAGTGCGAGGGAAGCGCATTCCAGCGAGGTTCGCAGATGTTTCCGACGGGTTGTATATATTTTGATTATTAATGAACATTCAAAATAATAAAGAAATAATACAATATAATATTACATAATAATATTATTATTAATTTATCATACGTTTAAAATTTTATAGTGTAGGTACCTATAACTATAGTGTATAGTAAACTTAATAGTTTACGGAACCCTCCTTAGACATGTCCTGACATGCTCTTGGTTAGGTTATTCTGTTGTTTAATTACGGGACTGTTTAATTATTATTTTTTATTAAAAAAAAAAATAATTAATTAAGTAGGTACTTCAAAATATCAAACAGTCCATTTCTGATTTCTCTAACATTTATCAAGATCAGTAATTTATTGTATTATTGTTTTATGTTTTAATGGTGTGTTGGTGTGTAGCGTCCATAGATATTATTATTATTATACCTAAATACATACTTGCTGTAATTATGATCTAAATATATAAAAGGCAAACCTGACTGACTCATCTATCAACGCACAGCCGAAACTACTGAACGGATTTTGCTGAAATTTGGCATACAGATAGTTGAAATGACGTAGGCATCCGCTCAGCAAGGATTTTTGAAAATTCGCCCCCTAAGGGGGATACAATTTTGTACGGAAACCAATTTCCACGCGGACGAAGTCGCGGGCACAAGCTAGTAATGAGATGAAACCTTTAAAGAATTCTGTAAAAAAAAGAATACCTACACAAGCGATTTTGTTTCATTCATTCCGCGCATGAACAATTACATAATAGGACTTCTTTTTTAAGTAAAAACTACTGACAAAAACACATAAATGTTTTAAGAAATAACTCTCAGACTGCGCGATGCCTCAAGTGTCTTGAATAAAACATTTCTTCACACCAACGTTTTGTCTTACATATGTAGGTATGTATCGACGACGGTTTTTACCCGACTACTGCGAAGCCAAAATGAAGGGTAATGATTTTGGTAGTCTATGTTATATGTATAATAGCTCCCCACACCGATTTCGGTGAGGTGGTATGCCCAAGTGTGTGCGCCGTACACAAGAGCAATCTCTCTTCCTTTAACTGTCGAAAGCAAGTGAGATGGACACGACTGACGAGAGATCAGGCGCAGGACCGACTTTTTTACATGCCCATCCGACGCTTGGATCATCTTTCTTGTAACCTTTAAACCTAACAAGGGAACAACATTTTATGTGCGGGAAAAAACCATTGAACCACAGAGGCGTTTAGTCTATGAATGTAATATGCATGCATGTTTGTTCCGCCATAGCGCCTAAACTACTGATCCGATTTTAATAAATGAGGTATCAATAGGTTCGTCACAAAAGCCAGGCTTTTTAATTTACGTAGTCGGGTTGAAGTTTTTTTAAATTTGGTTATTACTTACTTAAAGGTGTCAACGTTTAAGTACATGTACAAGTAGAAAAGCAAAGTGTGATTCGTAGATACCTATCATGTCATACTTACTAAGAGAAAATCATTGCAAGAAAGTCATTTTAAAATAACATATATTGCAAAATACTTGACATTTTGCACAATTATGTATAAAGATTTTACATTTGTAGAATGGTAAGGAATTGAGATGCGTCACCAATATGTTTCAACTTTAAAATTGCTTAAAGTAATTTGGTAGAGCCAATAAGAGCAACATAATTAATATAACAAGTAACTATACAATTAAAGATTAACACTACAATGACAGGTGTTGAACAATAAAGCTTCCTCCCTTTAATGAGCGGCTTACAAAACAATATGTATTGTGTACAAATTACAATACAGATCAATGCATGACGGTTCGCGATGTTCACATCTCGTCTTTGTCTTGGTATGAATAAAACAACGCCAGTGTGGATTTGCTTTACATTTAGACTTCGCCGCACTATGGTTTGTAAGTGTCCATATTGATATCAATTTTTGAATTTAGAAAACACGTATAGTTGCCAATAGATATTTTGTTTTTAATTATTTTACTACCTTCGTCATCTCAAGACCATCCACTTGCCGTCTACTGCAAAACGTAGAAATTCTTCTCGTCTCTGGTAAGAGAAACGTCTCCAACTAGTGTGAACTGTCTGTGAACTAAGGACGATAGACATTTAAAATATATTATTTGACGACCTCTGTGGCTCAGTTGGTTGAGCGTGTTGGTGCTCAAGCCGGAGGTCGCGGGTTCAAATCCCGCCGAAGGAACAAAAAGTTTTTCTGTGTTCCTGGGTCATGGATGTGTATTAAATATGTGTATAATATAATAAAAATCTTAAATATGTGTATAGTATAAAAGTATTAAATATATTTCCGTTGTCTGGTACCAGTAACACAAGTTCTTCGAGAACTTACCACGGGATCAGATTGACGTGGTGTGAAGCGTCCATAGATATTATTATTATTATTATTTTGATGTACGTAAATGACAAGCCCGATAATGCATTAAACAATAGTTGATGACTTGTGATTAGATTAAGAAGTAAGGACTCATTGAAGGTTGTCGTTATATTGTAAAATGTAACGATTCACTAAAGGTAAGCCGTCGATTAAGCGGCAGTGAACAGATTTCGCAAGGCCCACAATAAAGTTAGCAGCGGGGGAGATTAAAAATCGAGCGAGACACAGACAATAAAAATGTTTTTTCACAGGCCTTTCAGCCGTGCGCTGTTTGTAGAGCGAAGTTGGCACATTTTGCTCGACGCGTTACAACATACTCTGCCAGGAAAAACTCTGCGGTATTTAGGCTTCTGTTATCTGTATAATTGGTTAAGTTACAGTTCATAAAAGACTGTGATAGTATAGTTTGTTTTCATTGAAAACTTTTAACTGACCATAAAAAATCGAAATAAAAAACATTCAGTCGTTAACGACATGGACGAATCTCTAACGTAATTACTTACATACCTAATAGGTACAAGAGCCTTGAAAGGGGGTTCTTGAAATTGTGCTTGAATTTCTAGGGGTCCGTGGACTGAAAAAGGTTAAGAAACGCTGGGTTAAGACATAAGCAGCGCTCAGTGACGCGATGCTATACATTTTTGTTTCTAATGTCGTCGTAATCAGCGACGGCAACTTGGCTAAAGGCTAAGGGATTCTTAAATCAAAGTACTACTTAGGCTGTAGGCACTAAGGGTTCCGTACAAACTTTATGTTAAGTAGAGTGTTTTGTAATGCTTTAACAACCGGCTCTGATAGCACTCACTGGAAACACGAACTATCGAGCCTGGCAATATTGAAGTAGAAGAAACACATGAGTTTTTTATTTTCCGATATATTTCCATATATGAACCCAATTTGTTGCGTCTCGGTTTCGTCGAGTAAGATGACACGTCGTCCCGCGGGGGTTTCGTCTTTTTATTTTATTGACGTTATTTATGCAACTCCTGAGAGCCAGGATTTTGTAATTTATCCACATTATTGGTACACGATTGCGCGGTTTTTAGGGTTACGTAGTTCACACTTCACGCTTCTTCTCTTTCAAGTTTCACTCACTTCTGAAGTAAATTTTCAGGCCTGTCCTCCGTCCTTTTCCGACTTACCATCGTAACGGTTCGTGCTAGAAAGATGGAACTTTACATGGATGTGAGTACTTACCACGTCAACAAAGTGCTAAAACAAAATCATGAGCATTGTTTTTTTTTGGGGTACCTCCCCTACACGTAAAATGTTTTTTTTCTCGCGTCTACCCCATAGTGAATTGGGTATTATTAGACTATATTATAATGTAGAGTACAAGGGGTTATTCACACCGAAATGGCAGTGGAGCGGCAAACGGCATAACTGTCATATAATTTTAAACTTTATCCTCATCACTACAAAACACAGTTTCGATTGAGACAACCGCCGCCGCTCACGGCCGCCGATGGCCGCCAATGGCCGCTAGCGACCGCCGCGCCGGCGACCGTAATGTCATCTACAGACACACGAATTTGGTACGGAGCTAACAGCGGATCTGGTACGCTCCGTACCAAATTCGTGTGTCTGTAGATAGCATATGCGGTGTGAGTGGAGCTGTATTTTTATGCTGGCGACAGACGTTCCTAATTTGACATTCTTTAAGAACGTCAAATTCAGGTCGAAGGCAAAGTTTTCATACAAAACACACACACGTGCTTAATCTTTATTTCAGTTCGACCTTAGGAACATCTGTGGCCAGGCTCAGCGTGTGTGTGACATGGTGATTAGTGTGTGAATATTGTCTATGTTAAATTCAGGAAGGAATTCAGCACGTCTGTGTTCAGGCTTAAAGTAATGAGGATAAAGTTTAAAATTATATGGCAGTTATTCTGCTGGCCGCTCCGCTGCCATTTTGGCGTGAATCGGCCCTAAAAAATGCCCACAACAAACTAGGAAATACCCACAGAACAGAACAAATAATAACTAAATATGTGCTCTATGGAAATACCTACATAAAAGTTATACTACATACATCAAACTATGATAGATGTAGCTATTCAATTAGATACACAGGAGTCGTTTGCTTGCAAAAGCACTTGCAAAAGCTCGAATAGTAACTGTAGCCTGTATGTAACAGCTAGCCCTTCACGTGGTCACTTGAAGAATTTACATCAGCTGACCTACATTTTTAATTAATTTGATACCGTCACGAATACATACATACATAGGTGTAAATCACAGCTATTCACGGCATAGAAGTTTTCATTTGCGAAATTGGGATTAAAAAGGTTTATACCTATATGTCACCGTAAAATTGTAAAAGCCGTTAGATCGTAATAAAACTAGTGAAATTGTAAAATGTTGTTAGTCTTCCGACGCGAATATGCTGCCTTATAATTCAACACGTTATTTTTCGTTAGATTATAGACATATAGTTTTTAATATTTCGACATATTTTTACAATCTCGTTAGTTATTTTACAATCTAACGGTTTTTACAATTTTACGGTGACATACTTATATAATATATATTATGATAAAATATTTTAAAAGAAGTCAAACTAGGTACCTAATCATTCTAGGTAGGAACTAATCCTACTAATATTATAAATGTGAAAGTTTGTGAGGATGTATGGATGGATGTATGGATGGACGTTTGTTGTTGTTGTTGTCACGCAAAAACTACTAAACGGATTTTGATGAAATTGTTACAGTAGTAGCTTGAGATCTGGATTAAAACATAGGCTACTTTTTATCCCGAAAAAATACAGAATTCCCGTGGGATACGCAGACGGAACCGCGGGCAGCAGCTAGTTTCTGATAAGTAAGCCATGTAAGCCAAACAACTTTCTGTAATATTTCATACTTAAACGCCGTAAGAGTTTACACACGTAAAACGTGTGTTTGATTTGTGGTCACGTTGGGGAAAGTCTCTGAATGGGGAAGACTTAATTTAATCCAATTCAACCCCACCAAATCACAAGTTTGCACGTTCACCGCTAAAAAGTTACCGATGGACGTATGCCCTCGATTTGAAAGCAACCCCCTAAATGCCTAGTCAGCCAGCATTGGAATACTTGGTGTTGGCCAGTTCGGATGTAATTTTAAGCTGAGTTACCCTTCAAGAAGCTTCGTATTCTAAAAAGGCCGAAGCAGCATTTCACTCTGACCCAGTTTGATGTCAATGTATGGAAATCTGCACAGTTGTGCATCATACACTCTCCGGTTTACCTATACAGGCAAACCTGCCAGATATACCATTACGTGTATGGCTAGCAGACGCAGGTTCTTCCTCACATGGAATACTTTTCAGTGTTCTCACCTCTGGGAGGAGCCCCAAAATACAAGCTTCTTCCTCTAGATCGCATCCCGTTGGATGTGCGATTCGAATCGGCAGGATCCTCGGCATTAAGTAGAGATGTAGCCTCGTTCTGTTTCTTCTACCGGTTATATTATAATAATACGAGGAATTTTTCGGACTTATACCTATCTGTTGCAAACCTTTCGTCACCGTTCCACGCGACTAAAGTTCCTCACCATCTAGATGAATGGATATATTCCACAGTGGAATGAACTGCCGCAAGTGGCATTTTCAGTCCACTACGACCTTGAAACCTTCAAAAGTATTCCCTTTGAAAAGGCCGGCAACGCACTAGCTACTCCTCTGATACTGTGGATGTCCATTGGGCGACGGTACTCGCTTGTACCGTCGCCATTGTGTGTCCATGATCACACATTGTCTATGCTTAAAAACGAAATGCATTTTCGGGGATTCCTACAAATAATGAATACAGTAAATTATTATTCCTTATTTCTAGACTTGCTCGCTGCTAATGAATCAATCAATAAAATTGTACCAATGTTTACGTAAGCGTCTGGTTAAGAGCTTTGCTTATTTTTGCTGACGAGGGGGAGTGGTAGGTTCTAATTGCAAAAAATCTGCTTACTTGAATGGTATCTGCCATAATTCGCATACTACCGATGCGATGGCCGCTTTAAAAGTGGGTATTGCCCAAACTGGCTCAGTAAATTGAGTGTCTCTAGATCAAGAAGTATTTAAATAACAAAAAAAAGATATGAAAAATTTCAAACTCATTATACACCACACATACACCTGAATTATTACACAATTGAGTATAAAATAATAATTTTAAACACCTGCTCTACATTGTTATTATTTAACCTATTGGACGATTCTCAAAGGTGTTCCATACAGGTGATTTTTAAGAGTCAAGTTAAAAATTTGAGACTTGAGGTTGTTGGACCTAATTATCATATTTAGGGTCATTCGACGTGGATAAAAAATTTTACCTGCTTCATGTTGATGCCTCGCGAAGTCGCGAGTCGAAAATAGTTAGAAGCCTATAATATTATACCTGTTTCTTAGGTTATTACAGACAGACGGACGGACAACAAAGTTATCCTATAAGGGTTCCGTTTTTTCCTTTCGAGGTCCGGAACCCTAAAAACATTAAATTGAGTATTGACTATTGGTACAATAAATGCATATTCATTACCTATTTAAATAAAAATTTGATTAAACGATAATAACTCCCCACCGATCTCGGTGACGGTGGCCGGTTTAATTGAAACCAGGCCAGTTATGCAGGAGTAATTTTATAGTGCCCAAGTGTGTGTGCAGTACACAAGAGCACTCTCTATTCTCTCATTTACTCTCGTAATTCAGTGGGAGGGATAACCGACACGAATGACGAGAGATGAGGCGCAGGTCCGACTTTTTACATGCCCATCCGACGCATGGATCATCTATCTTGTCAGACAATCAGGTGATCAGCCTGCATTGTCCTAACGAAACTTGGAAACAAAATTTTTTTGTTGTTCCAATGCGGGAATCGAACTCACGATCTTCGAGTCGAGAGCCAATGCTCTAACCACTAGACTAGGCTGTCAAAGTAACATACTTAGCTATTATGTAATTTAACACATGAGTAGGTAATAAATAACAAACAATAAAAAAAAATGAATAACCCCCGAATTGTCAAGCAATGAGCGAGCTGATGATGATGAATTAGAAACTGTGAACTTTGCTGTGAACACTCTATCATGTCAGCTTTCAAACAAAAAAGTAGATCAAAAACTAGAAAAATAATATTTATAACTAGCTTTTGCCCGCGACTTCGTCCGCGTGGAGTTCGGTTTCCATAAAAAAATAACCCATTTTTCACCCCCTTAGGGGGCGAATTTTCAAAAATCCTTTCTAAGCGGATGCCTACGTCATTACAACTATCTGTATGCCAAATTTCAGCGAAATCCGTTCAGTAGTTTCGGCTGTGCGTTGATAGATGAGTCAGACAGGTTTGCCTTTTATATATTTAGATAATTATAAAATATGGTTACAAATTTATTGATTACTAGCTTTTGCCCGCGACTTCGTCCGCGTGGAACAATTACTTTGGGATATCGCTAAAATTGACCCCCGACTTCATTTACGTAGAAGGAGGAGCGCTTCCCCCTCACGACTGCCCGCAGAGCGCCGTACATCATTATTGCGCGCTGATTATTTTATTACTGCGATATCTTCTAAAATACTCATTGAAATCAAATGATGTAAAAGGAAAATTTCTTCTAAATTAAATGCTTGTAATGAATAACGTATTTATTTGTATAAGGATTAATATCATCTTTATGAAAACGCCCTCACAAATAATGCTTAATTTTAGAACAAATTTGGTAAGCATAAAAAGGTTATTGTGAGCCAACCTTAAAAGATAGACATATACTGTCGCGGACTTTTTTTTAGAACTTTTAAAGGGGAACAATTCTGTCATACATCATTTTAGCGAAACTTTTACCGTTTCCGCAGCGTACGCAGCGAAAGCTCTCAAAAGGAAAAAAAATCCCCCGATTTTGAAACATTCTTGATTGGTGCTCCGCTCATATTGAGCTTAGCATGATGCTATATAGCCTAAAGCCTTCCTCGATAAATGGACTATCCAACACAAAAAGAATTTTTCAATTCGAACCAGTAGTTCCTGAGATTAGCGCGTTCAAACAAACAAACAAACAAACAAACTCTTCAGCTTTATAATATTATAGTATAGATTATCTCCACTTCTCCATGGATTCGGATTAAAATAATTACCTACGGAAAAATTAAATCTGAATGAAAATATTTTCAATCTAGGTAATACCTAGCTGCTATTTTTGGGTTTGTGGGCACGACTTTTTTTAAAGCGGAGAAAAAACTCCTAATTACTTTAAAAACATGTACTCATATATTTAATATACCCAAATATACCTATCTCAAAAGTCAGTGTTGTGCAAAGGATAAAATATCACTCACGTGTTTTAATAATGAATGAATGAATGAACGAATGACTATCGTTTCCGGTCCGCAGCGCCGCCGCCGTGGCCCGAGCACCCCGCACTCGAGTTATTCAAACAATCTTATGTCAAACGAACAATATAATATTAAAGAGGGTCTTTGCACACCATGATTTTTTCAAACACAAGTTTTATTTTTTAAACGGTGTCTGGGCGCGGGTCGCAGGGCGCGGGCGGCGCGGGGCGCGGCGCGGGACGGGGCGGGTCGTGCGGCCTCTCGCGTTTAGTACAGCGCTCAGCAGGAGTGTCGGACGCTCGGTTTCGCAGTTACCGACTTTAGTATTTCTTCGTTTATTTTCTTTTTTATTCCTTGGTTTAAACGCTCGGTCTTCAACGCACGCTATTCGCCGTATTAATAATTAACGATTTTTATGTGACTAAAGTTACGAAAGTTTTGTTTTGACAGTTTCACGTGTTCGACTGTAATTGCCGGTTCCAAGACGAATGTTTGTAAAGTAGCCATACGGCCTTCAATTAGCGCAGGTAGAGCCGGCATCATCGTGAGTGCAAATAAAACAAAGTTTTTCAATATTGGCGCGACAGTGTTTAGATAAATAAAAAACAGTGACGGTACCGACCGATGCCTTCTTATTTGACGAACGTGAAGGGATTCGCTCAGATCTAATAACAAAAACGTCTAGAATATTGGATGTATAATTTGTGCTGTGCTTATTCATTGTAACGTTACTTCAAATAACATAACCTTTGAAAAGTGGCGCGTGTTTTGCGGGCATGCGCAGTGGTGTACAAAAATAATAAGTGAGAAGTTCATAATTTTATAAACAAGCGTGTATGTATAGTGAAGTTTAGTGGTGGCTCCTTGCAAATACGAGTGAACGAGTATTTGACAAGGTGACTTGTGCAACGGATTACATACCTACCTGTCGAGTTTTTGAATTTTAAAATTCGAACAAAGTTCACCTGTGGGATTTCGATATTACCTGCGCGCGCAACACTTTTTTACAAGGTGAGTTATAAAGTTCTTTCCATTCATGAACTGGAATGATGATATAGAATTTTGAAAAAAAATCTTATAAGATTGTAATTTGTAACAAGCGTATTTTTTGCGTAACGAAGCAGTTCCTGCGCGTAGATAGGTGAAACCGTGGGTGTTAAATGTGCGTACTAAATCTTTTTATGTTTTTATGATTCAAGATAAGAAAAATAGAATATATGCCAGGTAAATCAGGGTCAATGTAAAAGGTGTTTAAACCTTTAACATGCGTATTGTCATTAACTACGAAACTCGAAGAATAAACTTTGCAGTTTATTTTCTCTAAACCTGTTCCAAGCTAATAACTTTCTTGATAATCTTGGTTATTTGAGTCTGACCCAACATTATGCCATTAAATTTATTAAGATAATATTCGTGTTGAATTTATATTTTGTTGACTACAATTTATAAATATCTAAGACTATAATTGACTAGGTCATAGAGAATAGAGTTGCGACTTGCGAGTGAAATTAATAGAGTGTCCTAAAAGTTGAATCTAAAATCTTAACAAAGTAATTTATGCGTATCTTGTTCAGATCCAATTTTATCTAAACGTAAACAAAAAGAACAAGAAACATAATTTAAGTATGGGTAATACAGGGCTTCGCTAATCCGGTGAAGGAGAAAACAAGGCCCCTGCCGAATTATCTAATCATCCGGATTATAATATGCAATATTTTAATTTTTATCAACCTTATTGTTTGGCAATAAGGTTCAAAAGTGGTGGTGTACACCTGATCTTAGAATGTTTATGCGGCGCGAGAGCCATTTATTTTGTCAGCGAACGCGCAAGTAACTAACATTGCAAGGAGATAAACAAAAGGCAGTCGAATATTACAGCAAATGACTGAATATTGACACGTGACCTGCCCCTTGCCCCTCGAAAATCCCCTCCCGCGATCTTCTCGTCTGTCCGTACTCCGTATTACAGCGAACGCCGAACGCGGGTCCGGATTAAAGAGGCTCTACTGTAAATACTCGTATAACAATGCTTTGTATATGTCACTATTTTTACCGTCCATAAAGAAACACAATAACACATCAATTAGGCCTCACTCACATTGGCGCAGAGTCGCGTTATGTTTTGCACGGCGACGCGCGCCTTCGCGCAGCGACGCGCGTCTGCGCGTGATGATGCTCGTAAGTGCGCCCGGATCACAGAGTGCCGGAACCAGTTCAGAGACTTTCGACTATTCGTGACTGCTCGTGCTCGCTCGACAGTATACGATGGTTGATATCGATCTTATCATGATTGCGCTAATATCAGAAGCTGAAGAGGAAGAAAGTGAATTTATATCAGAAGCTGAGAATATATAAAATTGTGGTCGGCGTCTACGCGTCACAGCGCCCGAGTACGGGCGGCGACTCGCGAATCCACTCGACTCCAGCCGAGTGTCGAAGTGCGAATGCGCCCGTCAACGCGCGTCGACGCGCGCTTCCATATTTACATAGCAGAAATTTGTATTTAAATAATAGAGCAATAGAGATGAATATGCTGTAGGTGAAAAAATATGACGCGTCGCGTCGCTTCGACTCTGCGCCAGTGTGAGTTGAGCCAAAGACATAGGTAGTAAAGAAGCTGCCAATAGTAGTCGTTTTACGTATTAAGCATATTTCCATAGACGTAGACTACGTCCATTCTTATTCCTTAATGAATACTAATTTCTTACTTCCTAAAATGCGACTGACACTGTTACTTTCGCTGTATTTGTCTGTTGCTCATTCCTCCTTCTCTGAATATGATGAAATCACAGTCGCAGACTGAACAATGTGAAGTCATCTCTCCCTTATGAAGTCTGCACGAGTGCGAGGAGGATGCGAGACACGTCCACTGTCCAAGTGTCCAGTGTCCACATTCTTGAATCTCGTGGCTTCTTGGCAAGTCTCGATGGGCCTTTAAAATAATTCGTTCTACACAGAATAGTTTTGTACACAACTTGAGTTATAACAATACACTTCACGCTTATTAGCTACACTCTAGTCTACAGTTCTTTATGTATAGTTTTTAGAACTTTGTAACTAGGTACATCGCAAGAAGGTAATACTCGCGTCTTTCGCGAGTTCTTACGAGTATTTAAGTGGAAAAGATGGTGTTCATCAGATGGCTTATATTTTGTGCCTGTTTTATCACATATTACATAACTTTCCGCAAGATTTGCGATAATAACTCTTCGGATTGCTATTGAATATTCTCTTTAGAGCTGGATAGTTGGTTGTGCCACCTTCCTGCGACTTAAAGAATTAAGGCGGTTCAATCAGGCGATATTGCTTGCCATACCAAATCGCTAACAGGAAGGTAATAAGTGCTGAGTGCGAGTTTCTGACACTGCCCATCGTGGAGAAGTTAAGTACAATTTATATGGCATCGAATTAGATAACAATTACCATTGTTTGCCTCTGCTCCTTCACGGCAAGCAGTTACAAAAAATCGCACTCAGCACACCAGAAACTCTTCGACACCATTATGACGTCACGCTCTTGCGGAGTATATAGCGTTCCATTGTTTTACTGTTTGTATTCTGCTGTGACGTAACGCTATTGGCAACAATAATTTTCCGATAGTTATTATAAACTTTGCGCCTCCTTGTACACGATAGTTCGTTATATTACTTACTAGCTTTTGCCCGCGACTTCGTCCGCGTGGAACAATACTTTGGGATATCGCTGAAATTTACCCGCGACTTTATTTATGACTAACGAAAGCGGAATCCTATTTTTTTAAACGGAACCCTAAAATAAAAGTAGCCTATGTACCCTATAACATCAGCTATCTGCTAGTGAATGTCCCGTGAAAATCGGTCCAGCCGTTTCAGAGATTAGTCGGAACAAACAGACAGACAGACCGACTTACAGACAGACAGACGGACAGACAAAAATGAAAAAAAAAATGTATTTTATTGTAAGTACCGAATATACTTTCAGATTCATTATGTAAAAAGCTGTTAATTTGAAGTTACAAACAGACACTTAAATTGTATTTAACTGTATAGATGTATAGATATTATAATGTATTATATTTTAAGATATTATCAATTTGATGTTTATAAAATAACTAAACTATTTAACTAAACTAAACTAAACTAAACATTAACCCGCACGCGCACCCCGCCTTGGTGACGCCCACTTCGCAACGGGCCGTGCAGCAGAAGTCGTAATATTTTAATTTCGCCATAACTTCAAAACCAAACGTCCAATTTTAATCATTCAAAGACCAAATATTATCTACATAAACTGTACTTAGTGATGAAATAATTTATTTTGATAAGGATTAATAACATGAGTAAAATAAACGCGTTTAAATGTAGTCCAAAAAAAATTCAAGATTTCTAAATAAAAAAATGGTTGTTGTGCCTCACTCGACATAGATAGGTATAGTGTGTCGCGGACTTTTTTGTAGATATTTATAAGATCTACAATTAATTAGAACATTTTATGGTTCTATCTTTTATAGTTTAGGCAGCGTACGCAAAATAAGTAACTTTTCTGGTTGATTTTTTACACCTTGTGTCCGAAAAACCCAAATATCTTACGGAACCCTATTTTTTTCCAAAATAAAATTTAGCCTATGTTACTCGTGGATAATGTAGCTTTCGAATGGTGAAAGAATTTTTTAAACCGGTCCAGTACTTTTTGAGCCTATTCATTACAAACAAACAAACAAACAAACAAACAAACAAACAAACAAACAAACAAACATACAAACAAAGTTTTCCTCTTTATAATATTAGTGTAGATAATATAACGAAAAATAATGCGTAAAATTATAAGGAGAATTTTTATTTGATAATTTGTCGAAATATTATAATTCTCTCTAGTTATATTACAATCTAACGGTTTCTACAATTTTACGGTGACATGTATGTAATTTATGTTAAATTAATTAAAAAGTATATAATATTTGTCCGTCTTAACTGGCTATATATCTCTTGTACAGCAGGTTTTGTACAAAAAGAAACACGAAATCTAGGTAGAGATCAGACAGGACAATAGCTAAATTTTGACAGTTGACCTTGTGACGTCACGCCCTAATACATACTACAGTCCGTTCAGAGTTATTTTACCTCAGAGTTTCCATGCGAGTGATCCTTATATCGTCGGCATAGAGGGCCTGACAGAGGTGTCGAACACATACTATGAACGTTCTGTATTATGCGTACAGAGAGGTAGTTTCTAGAAACCCTTGATAATACCTACCTAGTATTGTAGAATCTTCTTTTTATTATTGTATGATATAATACGACAAGCTTAAAGTACCTTTTAATTACTTCTTCATTGTCGACTTCATCCATAACATTTTTTATTGCATTGTTTTAAATTGGACATCATTGATTGTAATCTGTATTCATATTAATTATTCCTTATTCAACGCATGACCATGAATGTATTAGGTATATATTTTAATTAAATTAATTTCTAGCTTGTAGGTAAAACATTTTAAAAAAATCTGCATTTCTCCTTTATTTTGTAGAACAATGCTGAATAAAAAGAACTGTATTTAAAATGCGAAAAGTAGAAATTTGTTTACGAATAATCATTACTTAACCTTTTTACACTTACACTTGTCAATTATTGTCTTGTTATGAGTCTATGTAGTGAAATTAGTATTAATTTATGAAATTATATATATATTCAATAAATCTAGTTTTTATTTTTAATTAATAGAAATGCGGAAATACCTGTCTAACGATGTAATAATAGGTTGGGGAAAAAGTCTTTTCGCATTATAGTATGTATGAACTTGTCATAAAATATCTTGGGCTATACCAATTGTATCTGGCTGATTTTGGTATCATTAAAAAGTTTTAATTTTACAGAAGACAATTCCAAATTCAAATTAGGTAAATTTGAGATTTTCATTTGTTTTTCTTATTGTTAAAATGAGTGATTCTTATGAAGAATTTCGATACATTTTAAAATTTTATTACAAAACAGGTAAAAATGCAACACAAGCCGCGAAAAAAATTTGTGATGTTTATGGACCTAATGCAGTATCTGTGAGAGTAGCGCAAATTTGGTTTAAGCGTTTTCAATCCGGAAATTTTGATATCAAAGATGCACGTCGCTCTGGTCGCCCTGTTACGGACAAAACTGTTGCCATTTTTGAAAAAGTGGAGCAAGATAGGCATATTAGTAGTTACGATGTAGCTGAAGAACTGGGGATTGACCACAAAACGGTTTTGGCGCATTTGAAAAAAGCTGGGTACACAAAAAAGCTCGATATTTGGGTGCCTCATGAGCTCACTGAAAGAAACCTAATGAACCGTGTACTCATTTGTGATTCTTTATTACGACGTAATGAAACCGAACCATTTTTGAAGAAGCTGATAACTGGTGATGAAAAGTGGATCACGTACGACAAGAACGTGCGAAAAAGATCGTGGTCAAAGGCCGGTCAGGCTTCACAGACTGTGGCGAAACCCGGGTTAACTCGCAACAAGGTGATGCTGTGTGTGTGGTGGGATTGGAAGGGCATTATTCATTATGAGCTGTTACCGCCAGGCAGGACCATCAATTCTGAACTGTACTGCGAACAACTGATGAGATTAAAGCAAGAAGTTGAGAGAAAGCGGCCGGAATTAATCAACAGAAGGGGTGTGGTTTTTCACCATGATAACGCTAGACCTCACACATCTTTAGCCACTCAGAAAAAATTACGGGAGTTTGGCTGGGAGGTGTTAATGCATCCGCCGTATAGTCCTGACCTTGCACCTTCAGATTTCCACCTGTTTCGGTCGCTGCAGAATTCCTTAGGCAGTGTCAGGTTGACATCACAAGAGGACTGCCAAAACCACTTGTCGCAGTTTTTTCATCAGAAGCCCCAAAAATTTTATAGCAATGGGATCATGTACCTACCAACAAGATGGCAAAAAGTTATCGAACAAAATGGCACCTATATACTTTAGTCACTTGTAAATAAACTTTATAAAAAAACCTTTAGAATTTTATATAAAATGCGAAGAAACTTTTTCCCCAACCTAATATATTTTAGGGTATATTATACGTCTGGTGCATAGAACGTAATCCTTTTTCACAGGAACCATACATTTGACTGGAATAGAAATTTGTTTGTCTTATCAATTCAGCGGCGTATGGGTATGGGGAAAATCGTATCGAATACATAGTAGCATTTGAGAAATATATTATATCATTTAATAAGTATAAGTATAGTACCTACTACACCTGCCGTATTACGTTTACGTTATAATCTTTAGATTAATGTAAATATGCAGAAAATTCCAACTCTGTGCAGATAAAACGTTATGAGATAATGTAGGCCGTGAACAATATAAGGACGGTTCCCGGTTGTCGATCAATGACAGAACGGGGACAATACCAGATTCCTGCGCATACTCAAACGATTGTCCCCTTTTAAAACTTATCAACACTTCATACCAGCGGTAACCAACCACATAAACCCTTTGATATGATCTCAGGAGTGCCAGAGGGACATGCTAAATCTGTATTGGGACCCGCAATGAAATTAATCAGAAGAAAGGTAGGAGGAGTAGGAAGAATTCCAGATTCCCTCCGCAAGCAAACCGCAAGGAGACAGCACAAAGTTGCAATTATCAAAAAGTCAAAGAAGTAAAGGGGAAGCGCACGGGAATAAAGATTATTGTGTCCATCGGAATTTATTGTTGGATTGTTTCCAATAATAATCGTGGCAAAAACGCTTGAAAGCAGGGAAATTCCCAGCGCTGTCAACGAGATCACCGTAATATGCGACTCCAGGTAGGCTGTTTAGCATTGTACTTCTTTCATCTCGCCAGAGATCACACTCCCATAGAATGTGATTAGCGATGTGTTCGAATATGTTGCCTTCAGTCGAGCACTCATTCAGATGTGATGCTACTACCGCTATTATGTTGAACATAAACATGATAAGGTAACTGTTACCTTCCATCATCAGAACCGAAACTCCCTTACTAATAAACGCTGTATAAGCTTTGAATAGTTACACAGTGTTTTGTCTCTTTCTATCGAATTAAACATGTCACTTGTGTGATGTGAACAAAACACTGTATAAGTATTCAAAGCTTATACAGCGTTTATTAGTAAGGGGGTATGTGTTTAAAATTTTTGACATTTATGATATAAAGCACCCATTTAACTCCCGAACTAAATAAAATCGATTTGAGAACCGCCAGAGCGGTGGTACTATTTTCGTAACATCTATATTCATAAGGCTGAGCTACCCTCAGCACTTAGGGTGAAATCTGCTAACAGTTTAGCCACTCTGAAACGAAATAAAAATTCCATTCCGTTTAATTTTAAACCTTTTACAATAAATTGACTGAATTTGCATTTTTAACTACTATTCCCAGACGCGGAAGCATTAAAATGAACGGATTGATACGTAGAGCCATTGAGGGAAGTTCCTGCAACCTGCCTGGTTTTTTGGTACTGTGACCGGTATAGCCCTCGCCGAAGCTAAAGGAATTTACAGTAAGCTATCCCTTCCACCCCTACACACAGGGAATCTTTTAGGCAAGATCTTTGCGTCTAACTCGACTTTGGATGATAGGGGACAGGCACCGCCGTCCATATCGCGTTGCAAGAGCAACATGCTGGCTTTACCATGCGCTCGTTGCGTGTAGCTCCACGTTCCCTTGATTGATACGCAAAAGAATTAACCACTTGTTGTATCTGGGAATGACGAAATCGGAATTCTTGGAACGAAAACGGAATCCGTCCTGTTGTATGGTAATGTATTATTCCAGAGTTGACAACGGTCTTAGCTCGACTTTTTCGGCTTATGGCAGCAAAATACCAGCTTTTCCCTCTGGATCGCATCGCATCCAAGGGCGACTTGAATTATTGTTGACTACCAAAGTATTTCAAATAGGCTCAACTCCTTAAAAATACATAGAGATGCAGCTTTGCTCTACATAATATTCTATCATTTATATTTAATGGAGAGTGCTTTGAGGAATCGTTCGGACTTATACCTGCTGCAACTTTTTGCCACCGTTTCACGCGACATAACTTCCATCTCGATGAATTGCAGTCATCCACTGTGCGCTTTTCCAGAAGTTGTCTGCCGCGAACAATAAAACTCTGGTACCAGCGCGAGCAGTATTTTCCGGAACAATATGACTTTCAAACCTTTAAGAAAAGAGCGTACTCCTTTTTAAAAGGCCGGCAAAGCACTTGCGACTCCTCTGATGTTGCGAGTGTCAATGGGTGATGGTAATCCCTTCCCATCAGCTGATCCGTACTTCCGTTTGCCGCCTATTTAATAAAAAAACTTACGCGTCGGGAGTCACCATCTAAAAACCCATCTGCTCGTCGAGTCACATTAAAACTAAAGGTATTAAATGAGCTGAAGTTACAAGCTGTTCTTGGCAAGAAACATTTTAATCAGGTTCCAGTAGCCGTAATAAATTGCTTAACCAGATGCTAGCCAACTAAAATACTTTAAACTTTAAAACAATGAACGGCGCTTGGAGGGGCAATAGTTTTTTCCCTTCGGCAAGTGTAAAGTAGTACTTTAATAGACTCGTATGTCTCATGCTGAGATTCTTTTTTAACTTAATTGCTTGTAAAGTGCCCTTGTGCCTGCTTTGAATTTTTTGTGCACTTCCATTTTTTGTTTTCTTCGAATAATGGTTAAGTATTGTTGACGTTAATAATCTACATTCTGAATAATATTTATCACTGATTTATAAGATCTTTCATTACGGTTAGTGGGCATACTTTTTTCTGTCAAGCGAAATGTACCTACTACTGTATCGCGCTGGCCATTTTTACTCATACCTACACCATTTTGCCCTATTTGGTAACGTAGAGTTTTTGGTAGGAAACATTCTTCTTAATTTACTGCCGTAGGAAAATTTCCATCACAATTGCTTCTCTATTGAGGTATTGACCTTTAGACCGCAACACGGAGGTACATTCTTCAATAGAATGTACCTCCAGCACCTCTACATACGCGTAAAAATGACGTTTGATACATTCGTCGACATTCTGTGACTGCGGTGTTAGGAGCACTTAAATCTTTCGCAAAACCTTGTCATCAATAATAATTAATTATCTACTTAGATAATTTACGTTATAAAAATAAGTAATTGCCCATCTTCCTAATATTATAACATTATAAATGTGAAATTTTGTGAGGATGGATGTATGGATGAATGTTATGTACGGACAACTCAATGGATTTCGATGAAATTTGGTATGGTAGTAGTTAAGGCTTTGAGTTAAACATAAGCTACGTTTTATCCCGAAAAATTACCGGTTTCTCGTGGGATACCCGATTCTAATTATTTACGCGGGAGGAGACGCGGGAAAAGTTAGTTTAACCATAATTTTATTCAAACCTTCCGATTCATCCAGCTTTTGAAAGTAATACCACAATAATTTGTATTTAAACAGTCGCAATAAAATACTACTAAAATTGTAAACATGTTCCTAACCTACAAATATATTTAATCGTGGAATGAAGGTAGAGCATTATATACTTGACATCAATTCTATAGCTGGATTATATTTTAAAGTCTTTTTTAACCTAGATAGGTTTGGGATTAACTATTAAGCGGTAAGTATTATATTGCATTATGAGGAGCAGATTATGACAATCTTACAAAAAGACAATATATTTTGGGCATGGGTGAGGAACTATACCTATCTACCTACAGGTAGATAGGTATAGTTCCTCACTAATATCATTAGTTACTAATCGTCGCATAAGAAATGGCTTGTATATTCTACACTAGCTGTTTCCCGCGGCTGCGCCCGCGTAAATATACTATCGAGTATCCCGCGGCAACACTACTTTTTCGGGATAAAAAGTAGCCTATGTTTTAATCCAGAGCCTAAACTACTCTCATACCTTTCATCAAAATCCAGTTTGTAGTTTTTGCGTGAAAGAATAACAAACATCCATCCATACATCCTCACAAACTTTCACATTTATAATATTAGTAGGATAGGATAATATTGCAAAAACATGTCATATTATTGATGATGAACAATGTAAAAGATACCGTTCCGTCGTTTGTTTATTTTAATTAAAAATCCTTTACTCATGTTATAGAATATATTGTCTTTGCATAACTTTGTGTTTTCGTTAACCTAATTCAAAACTTATGATGACAAAGTGTACTCCCCTTTGCTTGTTAATGAAATATACGTCGGCATATGAGCTTGCTACGTTATTAGAAAACTACCATCCACTGAAGAACTCTTTGCTTATCTATTTTATATGTTTTACCATGTAGCTTTAGAAGCTATTGTGATTTTATTTTTCAAAATCATCTACTACTTTATACGTAACTAGATGTTGCTCGCGACTTCGTGCGCGCAAAAGGAAATCTCGAGGCAACCGTACATTTTGTTGCAATATCTTATGTCATTCCCCGTGGAAATTGCATGTCATATGTCATTAATATATGTCATATGTTATTTCCTTATTCTATATATGTGCCGAATATCATCAAAATCAGTCCAGTAGTTTCGGAGCCTATTCAATGCAAACAAGCAAACGAACCTTTCCTCTTTATTATTATACTAGCTTTTGCCCGCGACTTCGTCCGCGTGGAACAGTTACTTTGGGATATCGCTAAAATATACCGGCGACTTCATTTACGTTGAAGGAGAAGCGCTTCCCTGCCCGCGACTGCCCGTGCGCTAGGATAATAGTGTTCTGTGCCGCCGCGCGCCCCATTATTTTATTACTGCGATATCTTCTAAAATACTCATTGAAATCAAATGATGTAAACGGCAAATTTCTTCTAAATTAAATGCTTGTAATGAATAACGTATTTACTTGGATAAGAATTAATATAATCTTTATGAAAACACCCTCACAAATAATGCTTAATTTTAAAACAAATTTGGTTAGCGTAAAAAGGTTATTGTGAGCCAACCTTAAAAGATAGACATGTACTGTCGCGGACTTTTTTTTAGAACTTTTAAAGGGGAACAATTCTGTCATACATCATTTTAGTGAAACTTTAATCGTTTCCGCAGCGTATGCAGCGAAAGCTCTCAAAAGGAAAAAATAACCCCCGATTTTGAAACATTCTTGGTTAGTGCTCCGCTCGTATTGAGCTTAGCATGATGTTATATAGCCTAAAGCCTTCCTCGATAAATGGACTATCCAACACAAAAAGAATTTTTCAATTCGAACCAGTAGTTCCTGAGATTAGCGCGTTCAAACAAACAAACAAACAAACAAACAAACTCTTCAGCTTTATAATATTAGTATAGATTAGAACATCGTGAGGAAACCCGCACATAGTTGGCCCCAGACGTATTGACCAGTTCATTCCTCTGGACTAGGCTGACTATGTTGTGAGAATGCCGTATGTGCTTGGGCAACCATACGACATTTAAAAACCAACTGTCCCAGGCACTACAGTATTTCAAGAGTGGTTACTTCGCTCGGAGAATACTGTATAAATCATCCATTAACGGATGCAAAGGCCTAAGTAGAAGTATAGTCTATACCTAAAAAGCTGGAGCAACAAATATTCAATCTGGATCATGGATGACGTACCTAATTAATATTTTGTTTTTATGGGTTGTTATATTATTGCATGGTTGCAAGTGTGTCGTCGTCTTGGGTTGTGAATTGTGATCTTGGAAAAAAAAATAACACATCTTCATTTAGCAAGGACTACGATTTACCTCCTTACACTATGATAGTACTTTTACCTACTTGTTGGATATTATACCTTTCTGTGTAACTTTCAGCACAATGTGTTTAGCGATTTGATATTTGTGTTGATCAGTCAGCGGTTGCCTTTTACATACATAAGCTATTAAATTACCTACATGTTCAGGTATTTGGCAATTTCGAAAGGCCGATGCAAATCGGGTCTATCGTCCCGTCTCCATTAAATATAATTCTTCTTTCAGAAGGAATTATGTTCGATTTTAGAAATTTTCTTTTAAAACAATAAGTACAATGAACTTCTTTTAATTCTGTTCAGCTGACATTATAGAAACTAAAAGTAATAATTTTATCTTTTTTAATCTCACTGACCTATATCAGTGGCTGATGAACGTTTAAACTTTTAGTTAAAAAGTGAGACAATGAGTCGGTTTTTCTCTTTTAAATCGTCCAGCATTGCAGCAAAATATTAGCACTGGCTTCTATTCTTTGGTTTGAATATTTTTAACGCCTGGCATTTCGATTTTGGTACATTTTAACCACAAGAGTTGATATTTTGATGTGTGATGATGTTGATCTTATAACAAACTAGCTGTTGCTCCCGGCTCCGCCCGCGTAAATATAGTATCCCTCGGGAACACTACTTTTTCTGGATAAAAAGAAGCCTGTGTTTTAATCCAGAGCCTAAACTGATACCAGACCAAATTTCATTGAAATCCGTACAGCAGTTTTTGCGCGAAAGAGTAACAAACATCTATCCATCCTCACATACTTTCAAATTTATAATAAGTATTAGTAGGTAGGATATTATGCAAAAGCTAAATTTTACATACTCAATATCTATTAATTACTTAGTAGGAAATCTTTTATATCCAATTCAATTCTATTGTTTGTCATTAACTCAAAGAAAAGAAAATAATACAAGTACCTATTTGAAGTTCAAGAACACGAGGCATTTTATTATGGAACAATTACCCGCGGCGACCAAAGATAAAATGAGGTTAGATGTGAGCCGTGTGAGCGTAATTACATTTGGATTACAACGGCATATATCGCATATATGTATATATATATCTACACAAGGTGGGGTAAATATTGTTATATTATATTAACTAATTCCAACGAATATTCATATAAATTATGATAACAATTTATTGATTATTTTTACTTCTCCATGGACCTGAATTAAAATAACCACGGAAAATAAAATGTGAATTAAAATTGTACAACCTGAATTAAAATGACCACGGAAAATAAAATGTAAATTAAAATTGTACAAACTAATAGTAGATCATAATATTAGTTTGTGGTCGCGATTTTTTTGAAAGCGGATAAAAAATAAATAATAAATAAAATTAAAAAACCCGACTGCAAAAAAAGACAGATACCTAAGCACCGCACTAAAAAGACCGAAACAAGATTGAGAAAACAGACTACACTATGAGCTGAAAGCCTAAGTGAAATAATTGACTTTATGTTTGGTAGCAGGCGGGACCCATTCGCAAATTATAAATAGTACAAAAATATATGGGCCCCGCCTGCTAACAAACATAACATCAAATATTTAACTTAGGCTTTCAGCTCATAGTGTAGTCTGTTTTCTCAATCTTGTTTCGGTCTTTTTAGTGCGTTGCTTAGGTATCTGTCTTTTTTTTGCAGTCGGGTTTTTTAATTTTATTTATTATTTATTTTATTTTTGATTTCTTAGTTTAACCAACGCACGTTCGGTCGATTTAAAGCAAAAATACGATGATACAAACACTAACATATAGGCTTAATGTGAGAATGGTTGTTATGCAACTTTAAATCGATATAGATCCTAAACGGTCAGTCGAATCGAAAAATGTTGAGAGAAAACTAAAAATGATTTTTAAATACCTATTCAACGATACCCCACTCGATATAGTTTGTTGACTTTCATTTTTTTCATTTTCACAATATGGCGTCCAGTAGTCGCCATATTGAATTTTCACTAACGTCATGCCTTTAGTGACACTCGCCGGACTAAGAGGAATCGATTGACATGCTAATCATAAAAATCGGTCCAGGCGTTTGGTCTGTATAGTGCTTCAAAGGAACATACATACATACATACATAGGCTGATAAACACATTACCACTCCTTTGCGTCGCGCAGTCGGGTAAAAAACGTTCCAATATCTTTTCAAAGTTCGATTTTGAAGCAATCAATAATAATTATAGACGTCTTCTGCTAATATTATTTACCTTATGGGTTTAAGTCATTAGGTAAACTCCTTATGTGTACTTATCAGCAGCATAAATTGTACTATTAGGCGATATTTCCTCGCTGTAATAGAAAATGAGTAAAAAGTAATTGCCGAGCATACGGACAAATTGCTACACGTATTTGTTGTGGAAATAATTTTCTTATCGACGATTAATTGGTTATATTATGTGTGTTTTATCAATAGGTATGTATTAGGTACGTATCAAACGGCTTTTTGAGTTTCAATAAAACAATAAAATAATTGAAAATAAATAAATAAAAGCTTATTAAAAAGAACTACAAAAATATTCGTCTGATCGGGGTTCAAATCCCACTACGAGACACCAATTTGCAACGACTCAAAATGTCCAACGCTAACCTAGCCGCCAATCAGATTTGACATTACAAGTTGAAATCACTCATATATCTCTCATCGTGACGAAGGAAAACATAACTTAAATAAATTAAAAGCCTTAATTTGAACGAGCTAAATTTCAACTCCATCATCAGACCCTAGATACTATCTGAAGATAAAGTACTCATCAAGACGAATCAAACGAGCCCAAACTCGATGGGGCTATGTGGTTTTATTACAGATTTCCTATGGTCACCTTCCAGCTCCATCGTCAGATCAGCTCCACGTCATAATATTGCATTGTCACGCGAATTACATACTTATTCGTGCAAAATTTCAGCTCAATCGGAAACTGGAAAGTGGGTCAAATTTAACTTGCAAGATTCCATTACAGACGACGACAGGACAGGTGAAAGAAACTAAACAAAAGCTTGTAAAATGTGTAGCTTCCCAGGGATTAGACCTAACTTGATCGATTTTTCTCCCACAAAACTCCCTAAATAATAAATTTTATAGAAATACTTGCTCGTTTCGTTTCCGAGATTCCGATTATATAACTCGTTTAAAGTATAAGATTGTAGCTCCTCTTCATAATATTAAATGTTTAAATGCGCGAAGGCTAAAAATAACATAATATAGCAAAGATTGCAATGTTGCTACAGCCACATTAGGATAAATCTTTATTATTCTATTTAATTCCATACCAAATTTGGGCTTTGATATTTAAACGTTATAAACATGCGGATCTTGGAAGAACTTCGATCACAGATTACCTATTAAATAGATATATAGTATGATATTAGAGAAATGAAATATTGGAGACAATAGGGGATCGGACTGATTAAAATTGCATAAATGAATAGTAATCTTAAATATGAGTAACTTCTCAAAAGAAATAATATATCAAAGGTCAATATTTTCAAAGGTATACTTAGTATACTATAAGTGTATAAGTAAGTAATGTGTATAAGTACTGAAGCACTTCCAGTCTTAGCCGGAGTCCTACCAGTGGATTTAGAGATACAGCGTCGTGCAGCACTATATTATAAAAATAAAAACATGACTAACCCTGAGTTTTTAAGCGTGAAAGAGAGTAATAAGATAACTATATTATTCGAGCCATTAGATATTTCTATACAGAATCTAATTTCTGAGTGGCAGGAACGGTGGGACAACACTATCAAAGGGCGTCACCTATATAATTTCTTCCCTTCGGTACGCGATCGACTCTCTAAGCAATGGTTAGAAATAGATCACTACGTCGCACAATTTTTGACAGGTCACGGAAACTTTAAAGCCAAACTTTTTGGATTTAAATTAGTCCCGTCTCCGCTATGCGAGTGTTCGACCGAAGGCGGCCCTTATGAACAAACTGCTCATCACATACTCTGGGAGTGTGATCTCTGGTATGACGAAAGAATCGAAATGTTGAACAGCGTCCATTGTGTTTCTAGGGTAGTGTATTATGAAGATCTCGTGGGCTGCGCGAAGAACTTCCGGGCTTTCAAACGTTTTTGTCATAAGTACTATTGGAAACAATGCAACACTATTTTGACATCATAAATCCATTGTAATAATAATTGTCATATTATAAATCAAAACATATAATTACATTGTCTGTAGTCATAAAAAACATGTTATTCCCGTGGTGCTTCCCCTTTAATTCTGACTTTTTTGCCATCACAATTTTTGCTGTCTCCCGCATTGCTTGGGGAGGGAAACTGGAATACTTCCTACTCCTCCTACAATCTTCTGATTAATTTCGTTGCGGGTTCCAAGACAGATTTAGCATGTCCCCCAGTATCAAAGGGTTTTTGCGGTTGGTTACCACTGTCGATCCTGGCTACACAGGAGTTGCAGTGGTGGGTAAGTGTGGTGGGCCAATTGCCCGTTAAAAAAGGTATACTTAGCGGTATACAAATTTTCGCAAGTCTCGTAAAACGCTCCATACTAAACCACGAGTGACGTTGTACGTGGGTGTAAGTGTAATGTGTATGAAGTTAACGGCTGCAGGTATATATTTGTAAATAACTCGTATATTTATATATTATGTAAGTAAACTAATGATGTAGATTTTGTTTACTAATTTAGCAAAAAAATATTTTAGTACTTTTTAGATGTACCTATTTAATTAATAAACTACACATAAAATAATACATTTTTTACATTTACCAAGTAGTAATGCCTCGATATTTCTGAGTAAATTAATTAATATTTTAGATGTATTAAAATATTGTCACTAGTATTGAAAAATACTAGTGACAGTTACCTATAAGGTAGTTATTTTACGACCAATCGGTGTCAGCATATTAAATACCTTCGAATCCGTTGATGCTCTAATGTTGTACGGTCTACCTTATTTTGTATAGTCAAGTTACATTATGTACGTACGTACTCGTAGGTATTATGAAAATATAAGTAGGCCCTAATATGGGATTATTAATATTTTTGCTATTTTTAACGGGATTATATTATTATATAAAGAACCCCTTTGAAATACAGTGGACAAAACAGACAGCCTACAGAAATCTTACTCGTAAATTGCTAATTAAAGCCTTATTTTTATTTTGCAAGTTCATTAATGCAAGGCCGTTTGAGTCATTGCCGTTTTAGATATTCATTAAAATATTTCAAAATGTAAAGAAATATAAATAACTTTAATATCTACTTGTTATTATGCTTGTTATATGTGCTTATTTTATGTAGATACCTATATCAAATCATTAAGTTAGTAACTACGTACTTACTTACTTAATTATTTTTTTTATTTAAGTACATATTGTATCTACATAGGTACCTACTACATAATATCTACCTAAGTTTTTGTTTTTTCCCTCCCTCCCTTTTCTCAATCCTATTTACCTACTTCAATTCGTAACCAATAGTCATTTGGTATTTGAACGTAATAATATTTTCTCGATATTCAGGGAAGACAATATGATTTATATTCATCATGAGTCTATGGAAAGTGCGAGAAGGTTTTCAGAAATTGTATAGGTATTTGTATGGCCTACGTTTACAGAGGTCTAATGTGTTAAGCAAATAGAAACGTTTTATGCGCGTAAGAAGCTCGCCGTATGACGAGTTTTGACATCGCTACGTATACTCGGACTCGAGAAAAAATCTTAAATGTTCGTGATATAATCGTAATTTATTGGTGTTTATGAAGTAAATAAATGTTTATTATATTATTTACTTATACCTAATACAAATATTCACAATGCTAGGAGGCAATTAGGTATATACTTTATAATAATTAGTCTCGTAGTGTAGCTTCAATATTTTTGTACCAACTTAAAAATTACAATTCCAGTAGCAAATCACTTTTGTTCAATGTGTATGTCAGCACTTTTGTTCAATGTGTATGTCACCGTAAAATTGTAAAAACTGTTAAGATTGTAATATAACTACTTAGAGATATTATATTTATATGTCGACAGATTGTCAAATAAAAAATTCTTCTTACAATGTAAAATTTCTTACAAATTACACGTTATTTGTAATATTTACAGTGCCGATTGGTCAAACGGCAAGTGCCTCGCGCCGCCATATTTGTTTGCTTTTTCATAATAATAATTAAGTATAACGATAAATATGCGTACAATTGTAAGGAGAATTTTTTATTTGACAATCTGTCGATACATTATAATATCTCTAGTAATATTACAATTTGTTTTTACAATTTTACGGTGGCATGTACACTCACATCAGTCCACAAACAGAATGTCGAGGGAAGTATATATCTCAACAAATGTGTCCACTAATTCATGTCGGCCACTGTACATTCGTCAGGTGTAATGAACTGCCTTCCTCTTCGCGATCGTTTAATATTTGAAGGTCTTTGAGTTGTGGTATTTAACAAGTCGATTATTCTGTTTATTTTGGTACTACTGTTTGCACGAATGTTGTTCAAAGTCGATTCGCTCTTGTTTTTTGTTTGAATAATAATACTTAATGGTCTATTCCTATTTAATGTATCTTAGATATTTTGTTGCCTATTAAAGGGTGTCGCTGTATGTCACATAGGTATTGCTATCGATATTGGTAATGTCTTGTCCACATAAAATTCTACGCTATCTCAGCAAAGCTCTATTGCTGTCCTTTTTGTATTACTGTAGGTACCAAAGTTATCTTTACATACTTCTCCTATAAGGCAGTTCGCGATATATATCTCGCGCGCTAGGGTGAGAAGCAAAGATTTTAGATTGTTTTTTTTCGTCACTGCTCTTTAAAATACCGAATTAAACTGGACGGTAAAAATAAAGATTTTTATGTGGGCCATGAAAGCATGGCTCACATTAAATGTTCCCAAACAAAGATTCCTAAATAGGAACATAAATTTATTCTTTATTTTATTCAGAATTCTTAATTAATGCTAACGAGTACCTACTACATAACGATCCAATTCAAGCTTTATATCTTTTGGGCACAGGCAGTCCCTTGTCATTGTTTATTCTTTATTGTTTTTGTATTGCTTTATTGTTGTTGTCATTTTTAGATTGAAAACATTAAAAGTTACGATCACACAGAGTTTTATACGCCAAATATAATATTTTTGGCAACAATACACTGAACGCTTGGTTTTGTTAAGTGTTATTATTAATAAAAATTGTAGAGGTACTTACATATTTTATATTATTTTTATTTGTAGAAATAAATACTTTATATATAAGTATTTGATGTTTTATTAAAAAAAAAACTGCCCTCGTATTGTAAGCTCTAGCTCAAATATTTTTTTTTTTTAAATGCACAAATTTCTCCTATATTAGGTAGTTACGGTCCAAGCAGGTAAGTAGGTGTAAGTACTTATTGTCTATAAAATAAGACACTTCAATTTAAGCTTGAATATCATAAAAACTTAGATAATATTTAAATAAACTCCTCGTTTGACGTTAGCGAGTTGATTTTTTATTTTGTTTGAGAGATATTTTAAAATTCTCAAAGCTCCCAAGACTTGACTATGGAATATAATTTACTTTTTCCTTTGGCAGAGCGCTTTATCATACTTTTACTTTATATTCAATCTTTAAATTAACTTGGATAAAATATTTGGTGGCAGATGTCGTTGGATTATAGCGTCAGTGGTGGGTAACCGGGTAGGTAGGGGAGAGAGGTAATTTTTGTAACTCAGACAATTCTACTAAGTACTACTTATTGTAAATGTGAAATATTGTGAGGATAGATGGATGTATAGATGGATGGATGTTTGTTACTCTTTCACGCAAAAACTACTGCAGGTACGGAGTTCGATGAAATTTAGTATAGTAGTAGTTAAGGCTCTGGATTAAAACATAGCCTACTTTGTGTCCCGCAAAAGGACACGATTCCCGTGAAATTAGGTTTTAAAACTTTCGTTCCCTATTTTACTCCCTTGGGGGTTGAATTTTGAAACATCCTTCCCTAGTAGAATGTTTACGTCATATGAGATACGAGTATATATATGTGTGCAAAAATTAAAATTTCTAGCCTTGAGGGTTTGGCGTGTGCGTTGATATAGGTACATCAGTCAATCAGCTTTGCCTTTTATAAATATAGAAGATACAACTAGGTATTTGTCGGTAGTCGGTACTAATATCGAGCACTAGTATTAATATCAAGCAACAGCCAAAAATAGAGGTTTTTATATGCCCAAACTCGGCCAATTTTTTTTTTTTCAAATATATATTTTTATTGAAAATTGCCAGTTTCCTTTGATTTCTAGATCATCTCACTAGAAATGTCAACGATCACTAGAAATGTCTTTACCTCGCAAAGGTATAAGCTATTAGGATTGTAAATGATACTTCGTATTGTAGTAATTCCGATGCCGTACATTTCGTAAGCAGCGGCGAACTAGCGAGATCAAATGTCGTAGATTGTACTCGTTCCGTGTATTGAGGCATATTGAGAAATAGCAGATGTGTAATTAATGCTATTGTCTTTACAATTGTCCATATCAATATTAAGCTTACAGTAGATAGTCGGCGGGTTCGGAGGCGTGACCTCTAAAGGGTTTTTTGAAGTTTGTACTTCGTAGTAAAAAAAAATTGTAGGTCACAGCTATAAATAACACTTTTGTTTATTGGGTTACTAGCCGTTTCTGCGGCTCCGCCCGTGTTAGTAGCCTATGTTTTAATCCAGAGCCTAAACTACTACCATACTAAATTTCTAATAATAGTAATTTTTGCGTGAAAGAGTAACAAACATCCATCCATCCATCCATCCTCACAAACTTTCTCATTTATAATATTAGTAGGATACAGTAGGATATATACAATAAAGTACAATGCAAAACAATTTATGGCATTTTTGTAGTAATGAAAGGCCCATGGAGAGCCGCTTCGCTACGTTGAATGTAAGAGGATGGATGATAAGATGGATGGTAAGTATGAAAGTGGATGAAGCGAAACAAGTATGTAAGGATCGTAGCAAGTGGAAAGAAGTGGTTTCTGCCTACCCCTACGGGAAAGAGGCGATCTCTGCCTACCCCTACGGGAAAGAGGCGATCTCTGCCTACACCTACGGGAAAGAGGCGATCTCTGCCTACCCCTACGGGAAAGGGGCGTGATTATATGTATGTATGAAAAGACAATATTATAATTATAGATACAATTCCAAAATAGTTCCAGCAGTAACTGTGCTTTGATTCCAGAGAGCGTAATCACGGTATTTTTTTCTGTTTTCGTTTTATAAACGTCAATATCAAGAACTGACGTCGTAGCCATTTGTTCTCTAGTGAAACAACCAATAATAGCGAAGATCTCAAATAAGAAGAGCCTGAAACGCGTTGTAAAATGTCCCAAACAAGGATATCTGTACAGGTGTCATGCCTCCGAATAATCCAGCGCCCATCCAAGTTGTCTGTCCTGGATCTGTCCGTGAACCAAATTATGTCATTAAGGTGAACATTTATTGGGTCCTTTCCTTCCCATTTCTCCCTAGAAAGTATGAAAACCGAGTATAACTTCTAGAAGCAATGCACCTTGATCATAGCGTCAGATGACATGGCCATGAGAGAAGACACTGTTGCAGTTGTCTAAGTAGGGTGGAGGCCCATTTCGACCTGCCTGCCGTCATGGCCCTGAGAACAGCCTTCTTAGCCTACATATAAACGAGAAGAGTAAATGGAGTCGGGTGAATCAGGGCTTCAAGTAAAGCGGTGAGTGCCGAAGAGAGTGCACCCGTGATTATACCGATACGACCGAAACCAGTGGGTTTACGAGAGTTAAGGAGAGAAAGAGTGCTCTTGTGCACTATAAACTATTATTTTAAGGTAATTATGATCTTAGTTTTACATTTGAAATTATTAAGTAGCGGTGTTAATTCTTGTTTTATTTATTTAAAAATTACTCGTCGATGATATAATGTGGAAATCAGTTATTGAATGTAAGGCAATTTAACACTATTTAAGTAAATACTAATTACATTATTTACCTTGACATTTAATTTAAATCGTACAAAAAGAAGTACCTAATCATGCTTAGTGGAAAAATAGATTGATTCTTAACGTACTCGATATTATTTGTTTGCTTCTTTCTAAAATATTTATGCCAATGAATAAAATACATCTATCAGTAGGTACCACCGACACAGTTCCCGCTCGACCAGTCTCTAAGCATTCACCTTTGCACTACGACGCCTCAAAATAGTTAAACGCAAAGAAAGTAACCGCAACGACTGCATACGAGGTTGAAATACGTATTTACACGTAAGAATGTTTGCGAGCCCACTATTCAACGGCGCTGTTAAGCGATTTTCATCTTATGCCTGGTCGAGCGGGAACTTGTTCGGTAGTATCTACCTACTTTTAATAATCGCAAATTATATCATAGCCTATGTTACCCGGGCTATTACTATTTACTACAAATCAATTGACACCTTCATTAAAATCGGACCAGTAGTAAGGGCGCTACTTGCTTAAATAAGAGTTATTATAATATTGTGGCATTATCCGCATCGCATTTTGTCGTATATGCTCTTACTTCTTTCTGCAACACAAGTGCATCTTGTCCCCGTAAAATTGTAAAAACCGTTAGATTGTAATATTAATACTTAGAGAAATTTTAATATGTCGACAGATTGTCAAATACAAATTTCTCCTTACATTTTTACGCATTATTTTTCGTTATAATAATTATTATGAAAAAGCAAACAAATATGGCGGCACGGGGCACTTGCCGTTTAACCAATCGGTACCGTAAATATTACAATATAACGAAAAATAACGTGTAAAATTGTAATAAGAAATTTTTATTAGACAATCTGTCGAAATTTTATAATATCTCTAGTAATATTACAATCTAACGGTTTTTACAATTTTACGGTGACATATCCACCGAACCGCACGGTACCTACAGTAGCCTAAACTGTAACTAACTTTCCAAAAACTTGGAAAATACCCCATTGACAAGTACGAATTCGTAGGGTTTTCAAATGAAAATTGTATAGGCGCTGTAATGTTTTTTCAAACAATTCTATTTCGATTACGTTACGATTCGGTTGTAAGTACATGTCAATTGTTCATGCTATCCCCACAGCGCTTGACGATAACGTCGCAAACGACGTGTCCGCTGCTTGTGATGCGAATTGCGATTATTGTGTATCTACGCTTGCCTTAAATCATCTGATTTAACTTTCGACTCAGCAAATACGAGCTGCAGACACCATTGAACGTAAATCAAACAGTAATTACTTAATAAACGTAATTAATGTCGGCAAAAACATAAAAACCGTACGGTTTTTGGCAGTGAAATAAATAAAAATATGAAAATGCAGTATTGGCATCCGGCGCCATACCGTCAGCTTCCAAATGTTTTAAAAATAGTTTTATGCCAGCATTATGAGCAATAAAAATAGTAGTTTCGATTGGGCTTAACAACCGGATCTGGGCGAGAACTCGACTCCGCCAGATAAATTTACTCCTTGACATCATTGATCAATATGATGCTATGTGTTATATCTATTTAACATTCGTAAAATATAATGTTACTAGATGTTGCACGCGTATTGCGCGCAAAAGTTAATTTCACAGAAACCGTACATTTTTCGCGATAAAAAGTATCCTATGTGGTGGCCGTGGTCTACTCTATATCTGTGCCAAATTTCATTAAAATCGGTCCAGTAGTTTCGGAGCCTATTCAATGCAAACAAACAAACAAACTTTTCCTCTGTATTGTATTAGTATAGCTGTACTGATCCATCCATCCTCACAAACTTTCACATTTAAGTATAGTGTTAGTAGGATAATTATCTATGGACGCTTCACACCACGTCAATCTGGTCCCGTGGTAAGTTCTCGACGAACTTGTGTTACGGGTACCAGACAAGGGAAACATCCGTTTCAGCCTGGTGACGTCCACTGCAGGACATAGGCCTCCCCCATTGATTTCCAGTGCGACCGGTCGCTCGCGGCCTGTATCCACTGACTTCCTGCGACTTTTCTCAGGTCATCTGTCCACCTGGTGGAAGGCCGTCCTACGCTTCGGCGTCCAGTTCGTGGTCTCCACTCAAGAACCTTTCGGCCCCAGCGGGCATCGGTTCTACGGGCTATATGTCCAGCCCATTGCCACTTTAACTTGCTAATGCGCTGGGCTATGTCGGTAACTTTAGTTCTGCTACGGATTTCCTCATTTCTGATTCTATCACGTAGAGAGACTCCAAGCATAGCCCTCTCCATAGCTCTTTGAGCGACACGAAGCTTTTGAATAAGTCCCGTTGTGAATGACCACGTTTCGGCTCCATATGTCATCACCGGTAACACACACTGCTCGAAAACTTTTGTCTTCAGGCACTGAGGAATTTTTGACGAGAAGATGTTTCTGAGTTTCCCGAACGCTGCCCAGCCGAGCTGGATTCGACGGTTGACCTCTTTTTCGAAGTTGGACCTACCTAACTGGACTTTGTGCCCTAGGTATATATAGTCGTCAACAACTTCGAGCGTAGAATTTCCAACGGTCACTTGGGTGGGTACAACATGGGCATTAAACATAATTTTCGTCTTATCCATGTTCATACTAAGTCCCACCTGTTGTGAAACTCTACGGAGGTCTTCTAGCATAGTGTTAAGGTCTTCCAGAGTTTCTGCCATAGCCACGATGTCATCGGCAAATCGAAGGTGAGTGATGTAGTCACCATTTATATTGATCCCAAGTCCTTGCCAGTCCAGGAGTTTGAACGCATCCTCCAATGCAGCGGAAACATACAAGACACTTTTATATTAAGTAAAACATAATATGTATGTATTTAAGATTTTTATTATATTATGTAACACATATTTAATACACATCTATGACCCAGGTTCACGGAAAACTTTTTATTCCTTCGACGGGATTCCAAATTTCCAACCCCCCGTATTGAACATCAATACGCTCAACCACTGAGCCACAGAGGTCGTCTCTATCTATTGGAGTTCAATAAAAACATTATTAATAAGAATAGTTAAAAATTTAGTTGCGACGAAATAACGGGATTGCTAATTAATTATTGACTAATTTGAAAATTGTGTAATAAAACGTCGACTAGTTATGTAAAAGTATGGTTGCATACTTTTACATAACTAGTCGACGTTTTATTTCCATAATTTACCTACTTAAACTTTCAACTACAGTTCCTACTCTGAAGCGTCAGTCTTCTAAGGTACCTATGTTTATCTAAATTCAAATCTTATGCACCCATTTTATTCTTCAGAATATATCAATAATATATTATATTAGGAATTGACCATTGAAATCCCATAGCAATCTTTTGAGATAAATGAATAGTGCTCTTAAATATGAGTAACTTATCAGAAGAGACCGTATATCAAAAGTCAATATTTTCAAAGGTACAGCGATTTGTATAAAAAATTTCGCGAGCCTCCTAAAAACGCTCCATACTAAAGTCGACCTACAAATGACGTCACTTGTAGGTTATAGTACCTATAGTATATGAAGTATATGACCGCCGGAATATATTTGTAAATATCTCCCATATTCATACTTACCGTAATGAATGTTTTTGTATATGATGTGAGTAAACTAATGATGTAGGTTTTGTTTACCAATTTCGCAAAAAAAAAATTTTTTTGGTAAGTACTTTCTAAATGTATTTAATTAGTAAACTACATATAAAATAATATATTTTTTTACATTTACCAAGTAGTAATGCCTCAATATTTCTGAATATATTAACGAAACTACATATTTCAGATGTTGTCCGATCCCCTATTATGGATATTGGTTATCACGATATATCCCAGACCGAGATCGCCAATATGTCCGTTATACGTCTTATCAATATCTGATACCGCCTGCAATGTACATGGATATCTCAATTTTATTAGTACCTACTTCTTGTGATGATATCAATATATTCATAGGTACGTTTGAAGGATCTGAATTTAGAACCATAGATTAATCATTGGTCTCGCTGGGCGGTAGAGCGCCTAGCGAGACCAAACATTAGTATATGTGTAGAACACATTTTGTATTAAATTTTTAGCACTGTGGCACTTATAGCTAAGCTATCTCTTGGCAGTGTTAACTATACGAAACGTGTTATATGTTATATGTTATAACTTTCCTAAATGAATGATAACAAAGGCATTGCGGCAAGCAATTAATAATCTTCAAGTTTAGAAACAACCAAAATTAAAAATAAATATTATTTAGGTTCATCGCAAAAGGGGGACAATCGACAAACGAAGTAACCACAACCAAATTGTCATACATTGAAGACTGAACTAAGTCAAGTGAGCCTCAGACACCGAAACAAGACCATACGAGACGCGGCGCTCAAATTTCAAGATAGCGATTCACCATTGAACTTTATTCACTACAAAAGAAGGTACACGTGTAATTGCAAAGAGTACGAATGTCAAACTACTGTTGCTTTGCGTAGCGCTGTGCCATGTAACTTTCAATGAAACATAAATTTATCTTGTTTACCTTCTAAATAATGCTCAAAATTAAAAGAACTAGCTGTTGCCGGTGGCTCCGCCCGCGTAAATATGTATCTCTCGGGAACACTGTACTTTTTCGGGATAAAAAGTAGCCTATGTTTTAATCCCGAGCCCTAACTACTACTACCATATCAATTTTCATCGTAATCCGTTCAGTAGTTTTTGCGTGAAAGAGGAACAAACATCCATCCATACATCTTATCCATACATCCTTACAAACTTTCATATTTATAATATTAGTAGGAACTGTCGCGTCGCATATCGTCTCGATTCAGTGTGAACTGACCCTTAGCCTAAGGGTCAGCTCCTAAGAAGCTGCTACACACATTGCGGGTATCGGCGACTCGTTAAGAAATAAGAAATCCTATCAAAAACATAAATGTGAAATGAGAGCCAAGTTTAATAATAATTATGATATTGCCTTGGTTGTTGACTTTAACGACAAAAGAAGTGAGATCTAAATAGGTGCCAAGTTCTATGGTCAGTCCTGAAATTTATTTATAACAACATAAAATATAATTTCTTCTTATAACTTAGGATAATATTATATTGTAGCCTAAGGTCTGACTTGGCTAGTTTTCATATACGAATTATATTATAGCCTTCGCAAGTCTAAACCTGTTACTTGTCGATTCTCATTTTATTATTCCAAAAATTTGGCTTGCTGGTAGAAACTAGCCATCGAACATATTCGTATATGAGAACAAGCCAAGTTAGACCTTAGGCTACAATATAATATTATCCTAAGTTATAAGAAGAAATGATATTTTATGTTGTTATAAATAAATTTCAGGACTGACCATAGAACTTGGCACCTATTTAGATCTCACTTCTTTTGTCGTTAAAGTCAACAACCAAGGCAATATCATAATTATTATTAAACTTGGCTCTCATTTCACATTTATGTTTTTGATAGGATATCATTACTTTTTGTACATAAATTATTATTAGTAGGTACTTATTTATAACAAAACTAATACCTACCAAATTTAAGTTTTCCTAATAGAATCAATTAAGTGAAAAATTATAATAAAATTATAAAAATTTACTAGTTTCTGATTGATTCCTTTGTATTCACCTAATTACCTATCTGCATGCCAAATTTATTATTTTGATAGTGTAAGTATTTTGAAAGTGGTTCTGTAATTTCAGAGCGCATACATTACAAAAAATTTATAAATATTCACCTACGGTTATATTAACCTAGAAGTTGCGTCTCTTTCTATCGCATAACTCTTATTCATATCGCATAATTATGACGACATCGGGGTTGTCTCCGTTTAGAAAATAATTTAATCTTAATATTTAATTACAATTTTTTTAACACCTACCTACTTACTGTACTTTGTGAACAAATTACTTAAAAGTAGATAGGTAATTTAATTCTAATAAATTCGCGCATACCTATAAGTAGGTAATAGGTATGTGTAATCGTAACATTTTCGATACCTTCACGGCCTGATATTACTCTAAGATGTTAAATCACGCCGCCTTACATAATTCTAGGTACCTACTTTTGTTAACAAATGACTTTTCAAATTGTATCACAATTCACATTGCATCGAAATGACAGTTTACGACACGAACATATAGTTCAGGAGCGAACACCTAAAAACTTAATATTGGTTCTCAAAATCTCAACTAATACTAATGAGCTACTGCTCAAACTATATTTATAATTATATTGTTATATAATATAATGGTATTACAGTGTAGGAGCTGGCCGAGTAATTTTTACTTAACTTAAATACAGTAACATAATATTATGTGCCCAGATTGTAAGATATTCACATATCCAATCCATAAAACTTTGTGACAAACAAATCTCGCGCATACGTCGCTCACTAGTCACTGCTCGCGCGTGAGTCCCTACTGATTGGCCCGTTTTGGGGCTCCACCACACGTACTTACATTTTCAATACCTACACGGAGAGTGGGACAGGCCTGATGGAGGCGTATATTATAGCTCAAGAGTCAAGCCACAACTTAGGGCCGCGCTTACGCCGCTATAGAACGGTTTTTAATAGATTGTAGCATCAAGATTTCATCGGCTTTAGCATAGATTATACAGATATACACTAGTAGGCTTTAGGTTCGCTTTAATTCCTTAGCGTACAAGAAGCTGTCCCAGCAATGCTGGATGCTAGGGATGCTCGATGATCATCGATTTTCGATAATTATCGATGTTAGAGATAAAACATCGATGTTTTAAAATCGATATCGCATAATTTAAAACATCGTAACATCGATGTCATGGACACACACATAATCGAAAAACCCAAAGTTGAAATTAAAAAATCCGACTGCGTAAAAAGTGTACCAAACTAAGTACATAATGAAAAACTGAAAAGAAAAAACAAGCACTTAGATATCCGGTGGTCTAGAATTTTATAACTTATAATTGAATGAATACTATTGAAGAAAATATAATACAATCTAATAATGGAACATAACAACTAAACAGTCAGGATCCATTGAAAAACTATATTGGCTGTCGAATAATGGATCTCGACTGTTCAGTTGTTATGTTCCATTAATAGATTATATTTTATTTTCTTCAATAGTATTCATTTAATAATATATTATAGAATGAAGAATGTTATTAGGTATACAAAATTGCAACGCTCTCCCAGTAATGCTTGTATCTAAAAATACACTAGTTTTTGTTTCATTGAAAAATACCAAGTATTAATGGATTTATAGACATTTCAAACTCTCGTAAATTTCGCGGCCAGTAGGAGGTGCTCGTGGAGAGTGTGACGTCACGGCACAATGCGGCCGAGTTACCTAGTACAAATAATGCTTGCGCTCAGCTATTATTGCAGTGTTTTATATTGTTTCTCCGTACATTAAGTAATATAAAGTAAAATAAACATACATACATACATACATACATACATACATACATACATACATACATACATACATACATACATACATACATACATACATACATACATACATACATACATACATACATACATACATACATACATACATACATACATACATACATACATACATACATACATACATACATACATACATACATACATACATACATACATACATACATACATACATACATACATACATACATACATACATACATACATACATACATACATACATACATACATACATACATACATACATACATACATACATACATACATACATACATACATACATACATACATACATACATACATACATACATACATACATACATACATACATACATACATACATACATACATACATACATACATACATACATACATACATACATACATACATACATACATACATACATACATACATACATACATACATACATACATACATACATACATACATACATACATACATACATACATACATACATACATACATACATACATACATACATACATACATACATACATACATACATACATACATACATACATACATACATACATACATACATACATACATACATACATACATACATACATACATACATACATACATACATACATACATACATACATACATACATACATACATACATACATACATACATACATACATACATACATACATACATCCATCCATCCATCCATCCATCCATCCATCCATCCATCCATCCATCCATCCATCCATCCATCCATCCATCCATCCATCCATCCATCCATCCATCCATCCATCCATCCATCCATCCATCCATCCATCCATCCATCCATCCATCCATCCATCCATCCATCCATCCATCCATCCATCCATCCATCCATCCATCCATCCATCCATCCATCCATCCATCCATCCATCCATCCATCCATCCATCCATCCATCCATCCATCCATCCATCCATCCATCCATCCATCCATCCATCCATCCATCCATCCATCCATCCATCCATCCATCCATCCATCCATCCATCCATCCATCCATCCATCCATCCATCCATCCATCCATCCATCCATCCATCCATCCATCCATCCATCCATCCATCCATCCATCCATCCATCCATCCATCCATCCATCCATCCATCCATCCATCCATCCATCCATCCATCCATCCATCCATCCATCCATCCATCCATCCATCCATCCATCCATCCATCCATCCATCCATCCATCCATCCATCCATCCATCCATCCATCCATCCATCCATCCATCCATCCATCCATCCATCCATCCATCCATCCATCCATCCATCCATCCATCCATCCATCCATCCATCCATCCATCCATCCATCCATCCATCCATCCATCCATCCATCCATCCATCCATCCATCCATCCATCCATCCATCCATCCATCCATCCATCCATCCATCCATCCATCCATCCATCCATCCATCCATCCATCCATCCATCCATCTCCTGTGGTTTACTTTACATCTGTGCCAAATTTCATGATAATCGGCTTAGTAGTTTTTACGTGACACCGCAAATAAAGTATCCCACGGGAACCGTACATTTCCCCCCGATAAAAAGTAACCTGTCCTTTTCCAGGCTCTAGACTATATTCATACCAAATTTCATTAGTGGCGGCTAGGAGAACTAATAATTAATTTACTGTCCTCAGTTAAAAGTGCTATAGCCATCTAGCGGTGGTTGGGGAAACTAAGATTATTGCTAATATCTTTTAATAAGAGTTATAAATTTCAGTTTTTGTTAAATCTTAGTAATATATCTTTGAAAATTGCAGTAGGAAGTCATTAATCCTTAAAGTCATTATTAACTTAATTTTTTCCAGTCATAGTATGAAAGCAATGAAATAGCATTTTTTCCAAGGTTTATGCAGTATATATTGTACAATGGTGACTATTAGTTCTTGCTTTCGAACGTAGTGGCGCTAGGAGTTTTGATCTATAGGTCAGTCAATGATAAAAATGACGATTTTTGGACGTTAATATCTAAATAACCGTTTGAGATGTGTTTATGAAATTTGGAGCACTTAGGTATCTCGCAGGTCTCAATATATGAGCCAAATTTGACACGTTTATGTGAAATAGTTTTTGAGTTATGAGGGGGTCAAAAGTGGCTCCAAATGGTTCGTGTAATATTACACACGGTGCTGCTCGCCAGTTCTGTTACTCAAAACTTGGCTTGACACGCTACCGCGTGTCTAGATTTATGACTATTATAGAATGGCGACCACTCGCGATCCGAAATGATCTAGAGCCTAAATAATTGCGATTTAAAAATTCACGACATTAACTCAAACCCTCATTGACATTTACTTAATTACCGGTATAAAGCAGTCCAATATTTAGTACGGGCTCAAATATCACAACACGGGGAAGTCGAGCGTGTCTGTATTTTGAAGGGGGGGTCGATGTCATTAATTACTGCTGCCACTGCCAAAGTATGTCTATAATAAGTTTAAAACTGCTGTCCATGATTGTTTCATATTTTCAATCGGATATTACTTTCAAGATTATAGACGAGGTATTTAGATACATTTATGTATTATTATGTAAAAAAATTAAAACACTTAGGTATCTTTGACAGTTACTGGCACTAAGCGTAATAACTCATAATCATTGCTGATATGTCTGTAAAAGATAATTATTTTTTCAAAATTGTTGTCCACCTACCTACATATTCCTATACCCCTATCAGGTGTACTGTCTGATATAATATTCCAATTAAAAAAAGCGTTTACCATTTAGGAACCTACCATTACGAAATATAACAGAAAGTATAAAAAGTGCACGAAAAGCTTTTACCTAATAAATATTAAAGCAGGTATGTGATAATAAAATATAACTTGGAGTTTCGACATCGAAGTTTAATCAAAGTTTGCTCTACAAACTGTTATCACTTCGAATTTGTTCGGAATCTAAACGCGCCTAAGCTTGAAGTGATAATGGTGCACAAAAGGACGAGTTCTGTCGCAAAAGTGCAGCTGAAATCTGCAGATACGTCTCCAGCGGAACGTACGTAATGCGCCCGATAATATATTCCGATCGTATTTATTCAAAGCCATAGGCACCGAAACAAGGTTTTGTGAGTACAGTCAAATAGACGTTAGAATACAAAAGTATGGAAGAGGGCCTAGCAGAAACATTTGACAGACAGACATTTATCGAATGAGAATTATATTGCTATTATAAAAAAATATGTAAGTATATCACTGTGCTGTCGCCTTGAGTGGTATGTCCCACGCCTGACACGGGTCCACAGAAAATCAGGGACTGTGGTATTCCTTAGTCATTTACCTGAGTGGACTCCTTTTCATTGGTTTGTGTATTACACCACCTACCTATCCCTTAGCACTCTGTAATTAATTCTTACCTAATTTTATTGTAATGTAGTTGTGTAGTGTAATGTCCAAACTTTCTTTGAATAAATGTCTTATTATTATTATTATTATATGAAAATCTGTCAAAGTCATGCAAGGCCCATACCCGCTGTCAAATATTCTTGCTAGATTCACTGACGATTTTGTCATGAAGGCAGCAAGCACACGTATGCTTTTAGCGAAATAAATTTATGTGAGTTTAAAGCTGCAAAATATGAAAATGCAAAAAAAAAAAGATTTCTTCATTTGGGAAACTCCCACTTATGTAGGTCGAAATTCTCTCGTCGTCTTTTTTGTTATTTTTTTTACTCTTAGTAAATGTGCAATATTAACATACAACGTAATTATAAATAGTGACAAGCATGTAAAGGTGGTTTTCGAAAAGCTTTCGCATTTCAAATATTTTGGCATGGTACCTACCGATATTTGGCTGACTGTACACTCGCGAGACAATCCCCCGAAGGCTATACTTTGAGGCGATAAGCAAATTTGAATACATAATACCAGCAAAACCATATCAATACGATATCTCAGTTTTATATTAAACATAAAATTCTTGGATTCAGATTTTGAATTAAGATTCGATGTGGTTTCAGATGTACCTAAGTAGTTGTATTACCTTTAAAGTTTTTATGTAATCTAGGTACCTAGTTACCAGTGGCGAAGGGCTCCTATAACTCCATTCCTATCGGCTTCCCTTGTCACTTACCTTTTGCAAACCTTCATAGAAATCCCTACCTATTATACAGGCTCCGGCTTCCCTATTAAGGAGAAGCAGCCTTCGCCACTGCTAGTTACACATCTGGGATTTATTGAATTATTATCCTTCGTACGATATATTATCTCTCATTTAAATATGTTTGTAACCCCCGATGCAAAAAGAGGGGTGTTATAAGTTTGAGGTGTCTGTCTGTCCATCTTTCTATGTCTGCCCGTAGCTTTCAAGTGGATGAACAGATTTTGATATACTTTTTTTGTTTTAAGTCTGACATGATTGGAAGTGTCTTTAGCTATATTAACCATCGTCAGCTTGCTTACTACTTGACAATTCGGGGGTTGTTTTTTTTTTAATTTTGTTTTCTGTAACAATATTTTCTATCCTATTAACGTGAAAGTTTGTGAGAATGGATATATGGAAGGATGAATTGATGTTTGATACTCTTACTTAGTAATTTAGGCTATGGATATGTCACCGTAAAATTGAAAAAAACTTTATATTGTAATAAAACTAGTGAAATTGTAAAATGTAGTTAAAGACGTCTGACGCGAATATGCTGCCTATAATTTAACACGTCTATTATTTTTCGATTATAAATATACATATAGTTTTTAATCTTTCGACATATTTTTACAATCTCGTTAGTTATTTTACAATCTAACGGTATTTACAATTTTACGGTGACAGATATACATTATACATAGGCTACTTTTTATCCCGAAAAAGTACACGCAGTCACAGTCTTGTCGCGAAATACTTTACGCTAGCG
The DNA here is from genome assembly GCA_905404095.1 of Glaucopsyche alexis. Lineage (NCBI taxonomy): Eukaryota > Metazoa > Arthropoda > Insecta > Lepidoptera > Lycaenidae > Glaucopsyche > Glaucopsyche alexis. Next base: position 12,737,725 of record FR990052.1, on the reverse strand, counting down.
CGCGCGCAAAAGCTCCTAAATCTATAATCTTGACAGTTTTGTTTCTTACAAAAACGAATTTAATATTAGAGACCGCGCAGTGAGTTTAAAGTTGCACTCGTTCCATTTAAACTAACTAATTCACTCAAGAGTGTACGTAAAGTTTTATTGAAAATTTAAAATTCCAAGAGATCCCGACATTTTCTTCGGTAAACGACGGATGTTCTTTGCTATGTGCGTTAAAAAAGGAATCTTTCACCTTCAAAGACAAATACCATTCGCCTCGATAGTAAAGTGGTCTTTAGTGTATTTTGTAAATAAACTTAAATTTTTACGGTAAAATAAATTACTTAACCTATGTCGGAAAAAACAGCTCTAACTTTATGAGATGGACATTCTTTTCGAGAACACTGTTTTGTTGATACCACCTAATCCAAATCAGATGGGCTATATGGAGATTAAATGATACCGTGATCTTCGGTAATCTTATTTGAATGTTTGTGTAGTATTAGTTGATAGTAGAGGTTTGAAGTTTGGGATTGTTTAAATAGGATCAGTCTTAGGGTTGTCAGATTTTGAGCTTCTTTTCTTGAATACCTACGTATCGTTCGGGGAACATCTTCAGGGTGGCAACCCTGGTAAGCTTTAATTAACCTCGACCATAATTAGCAGGTTCTTGTATATCCTTGTTTGTTGTAATAAGATCATCGGCTTATGTTGGTACCTAAGAGGATTTTCAATTAGTACAATGTAATACACACCTTGATTTTGTGTCAGTTTTAGCGTTTTAATCGTAGTCTGTTTATGACGTCACAACTCACAAGAGTCTAAATGGTCTTGTTTAATACTTACATTGGCTACACAGAAAGTAACTACGAGGTATTTGTAGGTAAGTAGGTATTAGATTAGGTTACCCACAAGTCTATTCTTACTATACGCTCTATAACTGGGTACAAACCTCAAGCGCAAGAATTTGATAAAAATGCTTGGAAATAAATTATTGAAGCGTTTAAAGCAGTGTTAATTAGAAGGTTAGCTATTTTAGTATAACAATTAACTCTAATACTTAAGACGTAAACAGTATGCACTTAGCACGGACCACTTAAAGTTGTTTAAATCTGTCAACGGCTCCGCTCGCCGCACTTAATAAAAACGCGTGAAAAGCGTCCACCAATCTTCCCACAGTAATAAAACTTAATTTAATTAGCTATGATCTGCTGAAAATACTTCTAACGTCGATTATGAGCATCAACCTTTCATTTTCAAATGTTTTAAAGGATAGATTCTGTCTGTGGGTCCGTGTTATCGGAGCTCCTAAATGGATGAAAGCTATTAAGTAATTCATTGTCATCATCTCACTTACTGCTTGACAATGACATGTTTTTTATTTTTATTTTCTGTTAGTCTCCTTATGAAGTAATGTAGAGAAGTTGGGCGTAAATAAATATAAACAAAACAGCTATAGTTACTATCAGGGTTCGAGGATATATATCAATGGATATATATCATGATACATATCCGATATATATCAAAGGACTTTTTATGATATATATCAATACAAAATTGGGTTTTAAAATTTTATACTATAAAGTAATTTTTGGCGTTTGTTACTGTATGTCTACTTCCTAAATGTACCTATATGGTGTTGGATTAGAGTTAAAACATATTCCCTACTAATAAGTTCTAATCCATAAATAGCAATAGCAACACTTCTGCCGGCATTAATGGTGTCAGTCATGTCAGAAAAAATTTAGTTTTTGTTTGTGTTTACTCTATTATTTTTACAAAGAAAGTAATTGACAAAGTGCAGAAACGATTTTACTTCATTACTTATATAAGAAGAATTAAATAACTTTCGTATTTATTTATAGAATACTAGCTTTTGCGCGCGGCTCCGCCCGCGTAAATACATTATCCCGCGAGAACACTACTTTTCAGGATAAAAAATATCCTATGTCCTTACCCGGTACCCAAAGTATGTCTATACCAAATTTCATAAAAATCGGTTCAGCGGTTAAAGCGTGTAGAGGTAACAGACAGACAGACAGACACACTTTCGCATTTATAATATTAGTATAAAGTAAAGATAACTGTTTATTAAATCATGAATTTTTAGGCTGTCTTTATTTTAAACAGAAGCGTTATCAGAGCCAAGCTATGATGTGTTGAAAAAGCGGGCCCTTTTATATGAAGATTCGAGACATAGATTTTATGAAAAAATTTCGGATTGTTTTTCGGATGATTTTAAGTACCTAAATAAATAAAACAAAAAACATTTCAGTTTTTGAAGTAAATACCTCTTTAGCGGCGTTGTGCACTTTTCTTGGGATGGGTAAAAATTGTTAAGGGGCCGTCCATTAATCATGTGATGTTTTTAACAACTTTTTAGACCCCTCCCCTCCCCCTGGTGATACGTGGTGAGGTTTTATACTACCCCTCTACTCTTGTAAGTATTTAAACAACATTACGAATCTACAACCGATAAGAATTTCGGTATGCATAGACTAGATTCGAAAATTATACACGTGATGTCTCTTTAAACCCCCTTGTGATACTAATTTTTTTTGTCGGACCCCCCCTTCCCCTTTAGGCATCACGTGATTAATGAACGTCTCTTAAACTCGCGCGATCGGTCACGTGTCCTGGGCCTCGATTCTCGTGCTTCGAATATCGGTTCGATTGTCAGTCTGTCCTGCTCGCGCACGCATGATTTGACGCCTGTGAATGAGTCAGCGCGAAAATCGAATCGAGATTCGAGCTACGAGAATTGGGGCCCTGATCGAAAATGCGTAAGATTCAACTTGCAATTGTTTGCTGTCTTGGTTTACGCGAGCATGAAACTATTTTAGTTTGTATTAACTTTTGACCCCAACCTTCCCAACACCAAATTGACCTTTGACCTTAACATTAGACGTTGCCCTTTGACCTTGGCATTTGACCTTTGACCTCAACCATCCCTATCACATTGACCTTTATATTTAGCTTTACCTCCTGCGATCCCTCCACGGCCGCAGAAGATAGGGAGAACGGCGCACCGTAATACCGGCACTACTCTTCTTCTGCGGTCCCACCTCCACGCGCGTCCTCTGCGGGCATGTTCAGCCCGCTGGGAGCGCCCTCCTCGGGCCAGCCGGCGGCAAACAGGCCGGCCCCGGTTGCCTCTTAGCTTCACCGTGGGTGACCAGTCCACGGTTACTAAGCCCCACCGCCACGACAAGGCGTGCAACCATCGGGGGGACAGGTAGGTAGGGACCTGTTATAATATTTTGACGTGAGCGAGGTAAATTTTAGACATCAGTCGATTATTACCTGCCGTAGAACGACGTAAGTTAGTTAGCGACTGATACTTTCGAGCTTGTCTATCGTCTTATTTAGCTTATTATGAACAACTTTACTGCACTCATAAATGAACTAGCTTTTGCCCGCGTAAATACAGTATCCCATGGGAACATTATACTTTTTCGATATATAAAAAAATAACCTATGTGTAATGTGTTAATATAGACCGTAAAGTGTAAACTACCTACTTAACAATTTATTCGTTCAGTAGTTTTTGTGTGAAAGAGTAACAAACATCAATCTTTCCATACAACCACCCATTCTCACATTTATAATAGTTAAAGGATAGGATAGCCGATAGGCTTTTTAACACTAATCACCTCGACAACAGCGCATTTAGCGTCAAATGCATTTTTCGTAAAGAAAACGGGGCTAGAAGAAAATCTATGATAAAAAAATATACGAGAATTTAAGTCACTTTTTATTTCCTTCTCTTCTTTGACCAATTTTACAAGTGTTTAAATCTATTTATCGTTTGAGAAAAAAATCCCTACCGCTATCGAAACTAAACATCCTTAGATTGTGTATTTTTCCAGCGGCATCAAAGAAAACGCGGCTACTTACATTAAGTGGGCGATTTAGCAATTAAAAAAGCTATTGTTGAACGGCCTCGTGAAGTTATTATCGGGAGTCAAGGTAATTACTGAGTAGGTAGGTACCTACTAGATGTTGCCCGCAAATTCATTCACGTTAGTTAGAACCGTACATTTTGCCGCGATAGAAAGTACCTTATGTCCTTCTCCATTGTTTAATCTACAGAATTAGCAGTACTTATATTTTGTATATATTATATATATTTGTCGGCACTTTTTATGGGACCGACCTTTTGACACGAAGTGCGTAATTAAAATATATCTAACAGCGACCGAGATATCAATATTTGTATTTTTGTTGTATTTGTACGGAAGTCTTATCGCTAACTTAATAATAAGATTAATTAAGAATTCCGTTGGTCGGTCTAGGAACATAAAATCATTACAAAATCGAAAATATGTAGAATAGCATTGTTTAAAACTCTGGGATAAAATCTTGCGATGGGAAATCATAATAATATTATGTAAGCAGTCTTAATAACGATCGGTATACTAAAATAAAACCATGATTAGATAGAGATTAATATAAAATGTAAGTAATATGCTTTAACTACAAATAAGACTTGATTACATACTTTCATACATAAATTATTTAAAAAAATAGACTATGTTGCTCCTTTACAAATCGCGAATTTCATATCTAATGACCTATATATTAAAATAATTACTTTGTGACGTAATTAAGTAACTTTACTTGTTCGCGGTAAAATAAATTAAAGATCTAGAGTTACTACCTACTTTTAATAAACAATTATTGTAACACTTGAAACGATAGCGCAATGGAAATTAAATGTAAGCCAGTGACACACAAAGCTTTAGATATTTTGGAAATTCGTTTTTGTCGTTGACGGTTCACACCACGTCAATCTTGCCCCGTGCTACGTACTTGTGTTACGGGGACTTTTGTTTCGGTGGGGTTCGAACCCGTTACCTCTGGCTTAACACACGCGCTTAACCCACTGAGCCACAGAGGTCGTCGATTCTAGAGTTTAACAACTTGTAATACAAATATACTCGTAGTAGCTAATAGAGGAGAGGTGGAGATTCCTTCATCATCTCCAGACACTCACCCTTACGTTGTTCGTAGGCTGAGTCTGGAGGTTCACATGTCTGCAATAGCAAATCCGACGTACCTATACCCTCTTTTTGCGGAATGACTAAGATTTCATGAGCACCAGTGGCGAATGCCAGTTCTCCTTCTTAGGGAAGCTCTAGCTTGTATAATAGGTAGGTAGGGATTTGGTCATCTAAATGACCCTCATGACACTTACCTTGTGAAGACCCTCATGGTTCTTCACAGGGTTAGTGGTAAGTAAAGCCGATAGGAATGGAGTTATAGGAACCCTATGCCACTGAAGAGCACTATAGCTTTAAGAATTTATGAACAGGTACCTAATAGGTACCTGGTACACAATATTTAATCTTAGTCCTTCCCCAAAAAGGGGTTTATTTATTAATGTATACTAATATTATAAAGAGGAAAGATTTGTTTGTTTACGTTGAATGCGCTCCGAAAATAGGTACTGGGCCGATTTAATTGAAATTTGGCACAGATAATATTACTATAGAGTAGGCCACGGGGAAGGACAAAAGCTACATTTTATCAAGAAAAAATACAGTATTCCCGTTGGATACTGTATATACGCGGGCGGAGCCACGGACAGCGTCTAGTCTAGTATTTGAGTTAAGTGTATAAGCGGCTTTACCCACATGAAACTTAAATTAAATATAAGAGTCTGAAGATACGCGCACTACGAGCGTCATACGTGGAATTTACGGACCGTGTCGGTTTTATGAATATCTTGCTAGGATTTGATAACAGCAACCTTCGTGGTATTTAAATTAAATAAGTGTGGATTTTATTATTAAAAATACTACCTAAATCATTATTAAAAATAACTAGGTATGTGTCTGTTCAAAAATTATTACGACCTTCCTAATCCATTTTGATTATGTATTAGAGATGTTTTAAGAACTACCATTTTTGTTTCACCGATATAAGTACGAGTATATCTTAGATCTTTGGGACGTAATAGTAAATATTTGATAAAATCCTTGACACTCGAAATTATCTTAATACCTAAGAAGACTGGGAATTTTTATATCAAATCGTCTGTAACAGTCGAGTGATTGTGGAGTATTGGAACTTTTCCAGATATCATTTTAAATGCTTTACATAATATGGCGAAGAACATTTGTAGTTAAATGTTTTTTCATGTACGCTAGGGTTGCCAACTTTTTTGCACGAGAAAGTTTGAAAGGTCTGCAAGTCTAAAATGGCCACATCTATGAAACATAAATTAGGTATTGCATTTCAATAGATGATGTTACATAGTACGTACGATTCATTTAATGTGGCAATTTTATGCCTGTTTTATAGACAGTGAATATTACTTTCAAATAAAATATACCATAAATTATTCGAATACCATCATAAGTGAGAAAAATTTCAAATATTCAACTTTCAGAAAAATAGCAGTTATATTTTGCTGAAAGTTGAATATTTCCAACTTCCGGCAAAATAGCAGTTTACTTATAAATAACGTACCTTCTTGAAAATTTTTAATAAATGTTTAAAATAATATTTATTGTGTTTTTCCTTTATTTTTCTTTATTGCCAACCCTGAAAATGTTGTTTTTTATTGGCACAAGGCACATTTGTGGACTAATGTAACAACTAGAAGTGCTCGGCTGGATAACTGGCAATGAGATTAAAAATGTTTTTTTTTTTAATACCTCTACCTAATAAAGTCATGGTGTTTTCTTAATTTTTTATTATTAACCTACTCTAGTACTGCATTTTTTAAAAATTATTATTGTATTGTTATGTATATGGCTACGAGGGTCTATGGGTAAAGGTGGTCAGTGCAAAACAAAAACTATAGAAAAATGTTGGCCACCTTTCTTTAACTAACCTTAGGCTGGGACTATATGATCTGGAATCCGGAAAGTCGTACAAAATTCTGAGCATTGAAAATAGAACTGCGCATAATACAATAGAGTTGAAAATCGAGCACATGAGTGTAGAGTCAAATGTCAATGTCATATATGACACTCGATACTATATTCTATAATATCATTGTCTTCGAGAACCAGGTGCTATGAAAACTGATACTCTTCTGTTAGGTATTCGGTCGTATAAACCGACTCCGCGAGACACCTTATGAAAAGCTTTTTATGCGTCTCAAATATTGATATTTTCTAATAACTAACTTTAACAGCATCCATGGTCTTGTAGTTAGAGCTCGGCTCTCGACTTGGAGTTCATGGGTTGGATTCCCGCATTGGAACAACAACAAAAAAATGTTGTTTCCATGTTTGGTTAGGACAATACAGACTGATCACCCGATTGTTTGACAAGAAAGATGATCCATGCGTCAGATGGGCATTTAAAAAGTGCGCCTGCGCCTGATCTCTCATCAGTCGTGTCGGTTATCCGTCCAACGTAGTTATGAGAGTTAAGGAATAGAGAGTGTTCTTGTGTACTGCGCACACATTGGCACTATAAAATGACTCCTAACTGGCCTGGTTTCAATGAAACCGGCCACTATCACCGACAATCGGTGTGGGGAGTTATTGTTATTATTTTCTAATAAAATAAACATGCAAAATAATACCTAGTCAAGTCGTAAACGCTGAAGATTCTCGTACGTTGTGATAATTTTTCTCACGTTATCGCCGCGCACACGAATTAGCCATACATCATAAATGACACCTGTCGATGTGTCTGCTGATAGTGTCGGTTTTATCGCGTCAACAGGTCTGACATGAGCTCTATCTGTGTACAGTTGAGAATATTCGCGGTGTACCCCTAATGAACATTATTGCTCCAGTAATAAGGTCGACATGTGGTGCACCGGTTACCAATGTCCGTGAGTTTACGTAGGTACGTACACTCACGGACGTAGGTTAAAAATTTAGTGTGTGGACAGAGAGAGATACATGCTTCTAGAAAGATAATTTTTATTATTAACCGACGACGGCGTCGTTGACGCCGCCCGCGCCTGCGCTTAGGCAATAGTTAGGCAGACCGTACATAATTATTAATACACACACTACACATCACACACACACACTACATAGGTACCTAATAGACATGTTTTGAATCCTACGTGTAACAATCCTCTAAAATCATTTAAATTAAGTAGGTACCTACATTTTATTAGTTTTATTAAAATCTCTAATGGTTTCTTCACACCGAAACGATACGTGATGCGGCTCAGGATTTTTAAGATAGCTATCCAAAATTGAACTTAGGTACCTACTCATACGCAAAAAGATACACGTTTCATTGCGAGAGTTCGAATTTCGAGCTGCACCGCGCTGCATGATGTGACAAGACGCTACGCGACGCTGCTACTAAGATAGCGAGTAAAAATTGAACTTTATTCACTACGCAGTAAAATACACATTTCATTGCAAGAGGTTGAATTTCAGAAGTAAAAATGCGGCGCCGCATCGCGTCACGTTGCCATTCATCGCTTCTCTTTTCGGTGTGAAATGACCCTAAATCCGCTTTATGCAATACCAGCAAATATATTTTGCAATTAAATAATCCGCAAAAATTAGTATGCAAATATATTCGACAAATAATGTTCAAAAGTAATTTTAGTACGGCTCGTATTGCATGACATCATTTTTATTTCACACCGACTAGACAGTACGCTTTTGATTTCAATAACAGATACTGGGGTTACATGTCCAAGGCCGTAAGTACATAATATTTAGTTTACGGAATGTTAGATGATACATATTAGCTTGTCTTGGTAGCCGCATACACACAATATTATTGACACAATTTGTCAATATTATTCAACACACAATAATAACGGCAATATGGCCTGCAAGTGTGCAATAGTATTGTCAATATGAGCATTATTGTCAATAATATTGCATGTGTGCATCTAGCCATTATACTCGATCAACTAGGTGTCGGGTATACGGTTGGCCTAGCGTTACCCTACTTTTTAAATCAAATAAGTAGGTAGGTGGTAGGTACGTAAGTGATTTCTTTAATCCAAAAGGCTTGGTATTTTCTTCTATTTGATAGGACTTGGGCCCGATGGTCTATACTCTACGAATAAAAAATAAAAACAGCCAGTGCAAAATTAAAGTGTGAAAAAAATTCCATTGAGTCAAAGATATAAAACCGGCCAAGTGCAGGACTTGCGAAAAGGGTTCCGTACAATTATATATTAAAAGGCAAAAAACTGGCCAAGTGCGAGTCAGACTCGCTCACAAAGGGTTCCTTACAAAACGGCAAAAAAACACGTTTGTTGTATCGTTAAGTAAATATTTTTGTTTGTTTTTAGTATTTGTTGTTATAGCGGCACCAGAAATACATCATCTGTGACAATTTCAACTGTCTTACTATCACGGTTCATGAGATACAGCCAGGTGACAGACGGACAGCGGAGTCTTAGTAGTTTTACTCTTTGGGTATGGTACCCTAAAAATAAAATATAACCTTCTGCTCCAAACAACCAGAATAAACGTTTTGTATCGTTTAAAAAACAATATTGTATCTGGATCTTCCTTAAAGTCGTTGATAAAATTATCTTCGCTTCCTCAGCACTCCCGTCCAAAAAGCTTAGTAATGAAAATCAAGTTAATTAGGTATAAGAAATCTAATTTTCGCGCTGTGTTTGATATTTAACTGTGTTAAACCAGACACGTTGAGAACGCTAACTAGCTTAACTCGTGGTTACTCGTTTGTTTAACTTTTCGACTGGCGTTTAACGAAAAACCTTGGTAATAGAGTTTTGGTGCAGCCAAATTAGGTATTACTTAAATGTTATGCAAAAACCGCATAGCTATTTATGGTAGTGATAGTGATTTTGAAATGTAGTTTTTACTTTTTCACTTGATTTTTCTGTAGCTAGTAGTAATTTGATACAAAATAAGTACCTACCTATTTCAATATATGTGATCTAGTCTAGGGTATATATAAATAATAAATATAGTCTAAATATCTATACTAATATAATAAAGAGGAAAGGTTTGTTTGTTTGATTGCATCTAATAAGCTCCGAAACTACTGGACCGATTTTGTAAAAATTTGGCACATATATAGTAGACCACGGGGATGGACATAGGCTACTTTTTATTGCGGAAAAATGTACGATTCAACGAGATATCCTTCTGTCGCGCGCAACATCTAGTATTTAATAAAGCTGTTGGATTTGCTTGTTAGATTAGACAAAAACTCTACAATGTAACGAACTCTACATTCTAAGACTGCCCTTGACTGATTCGAAATAAATATGATATTGAATCCGATGATTCAAATATTACGTTTAGCCTTGTTAATGAATGGTGTCACGACCACTGAGGTCATACTATCGAGTATAAAGCATGTCCGTCATTCTAAACAGTAGGTAAATATTACTTAATAGCTTTTGCCCGTGGCTTCGCCCGCGAAGATACAGAATCCAATGGGAACATTGTACTTTTTCGGGATAAAATTAATCCAGAACTCAACCTGCTACTGTACTCAAAATCCGTTCAGTGGTTTTTGAATGAAAGAGTAAACATACATCCATCCATCCATCCTCACAAACTTTCACATTTATAATAGAAGTATTAAAGGAAGAATAACATGTTATCGTCTAGTAATAATAGGCTCAAATTGCTGTTATCAAAATCGAACTTTTTTCATCGTCTCTTGTCATGTGTGCGTTACCCCAGCCAGATGTTGTGGATTTTGTTAACTATTTACCTATGCTCAATTAGAGCGTTGTCTCCTGTAATTGAGCGTTGCATTTTCATAATTTGCTCCTTTGTAGTTTTCGAGAAAAACTCGAAAAACAGATCTGGCTGGAGGAACGTTTCAAAACGTTACTCCAGCCAGAGATTTTTTCTTCTAAAGGATATTTTAAGAAAAATAATATGCAAATAATTAGAGCGTTGCAGGGTGTAATTGAGCGTATAAAAATTTCATTTGTAGCTTGATCCGTTATGAAGATATTCAAAATCCTGCTGGAGTAACGTTTGGCGATTTCTTAAATCTCGAAGACTGTTGGATGCAGATGTACAATTTTTGGCACACGGCTTCTCACAAATGTGCTTAAATTTGCTCGCCAATAAAAAATAAATAATAATACACGCTTTAAAAGTTTTTTGATATTTTATAAAAACTACTTAGCACGTTCTAGCACTTTTTTTAACAGGTCTAGAGACCTAATTCAAATTGCATATTATAGTTTACATCAATCTTCAATTGAGCATTAAAGTCTTATCAAGATCCAGTTGGTAGTTATCTAATTATGACGAAAATTAATTCATAAAAGTGCACAATACCAGCGAGATCCTATAAAATCGGTATCTTGTGTGTTTCCTATTTCTAGGTGATACCAATAATTAGAGCGTTAGTTTAATTATATACAGGTAAATTTTTACCTAAAAACACTCAATAATTTGGGAGATAATGGAAATAATAACAAATTGATAAATAACGCTTGACAACCTGACCGAGTTAAGATGGTCACAAAAAAGCGGCCGTTTTATACATTAAGCTGACATTCTGAAATTTATAGGGTTATATTAGTACAGGTATGTAAGCAAGTGTAAAAATTTAAATTTATTTCAATCTAAGAGATCATCAGACTTCACTTTATTAATATCGCTCGAAAAGTTCTAAATCAAACCATTCCTAAAAATGGTAGGCATAATTATTGATAACACAATAAATGTATTGCGAGCTTTAAACAAAGCTTTTGGACTCTTAAGCGCTCAACATCTTTTACGTAAAAGACGTTGAGTGCATAAGTTTTCTAGTCCACTCAACAATGGACATAGGTAGATAGTACAAATAAGCACAAAAAATTATTACGTGTCGTGACACTTTTAATAAATCAATTAAATCTCTTTTTTCTTATTTTAAAAGAAAAAAATGATTACCTATGTCTTTCTTGGCCATTGAAATTTAAGTCTTTACAATTTTGGATATTAAGTTTATTTCTGAAAAAACTGGCACATTGAACAAATAAGCACTGCACTCCGGGAGTGCTGACAGAAGTGAAAACTTGAACTGGAAAACTTGAACTGAAATGGAAATACCACCATGAACCATCTAGGTTAAAATATACCAACTTAAATATACCAACTTTCATGCTCGCGTAAAGGAACTAAGACAGAAAACAGTTTCAAGTTGCATCTTACGATTTTTCAATCAGGATTCAGAACACTTGTCCTAACGCCGCTAAAGGAGTTTTCACTTAAAAAAGTGAGACTGCATATTTACCTCGTTTTCTCCAAAAGGTAGCCAAAGCCGCTGTAAGTCGCTATTTCTTTTTAGACAATTTATTTAGGTACACAATATTGGATCACATGGGCGTACCCGGGGGGGGGGGGGGGGGGGTGGCCCTGCCCCCCTGGGTACTTGGTACAATTTTGGTACTTGGTTCTGGGTACAATTATAATATTATAACCTTCGCAATTTCTACACCTGTTACTTGTCGGTTTTATTAAAATAAAATTAAAATTAAAAAATAAAAAGCAAGCCAAATTTTCGGAATAATAAATTATTCCGAAAATTTGGCTTGCTGGTAGAAAATAGCCAAATTGTGAGGGAGTACCCACGAGCGAGCGGCTTGCATTTATTTGACATGTTATATAGTTTTCAAAGTGCACAACGAGTTTTGGTTAAATTATGCTTATTCCACTGCTACAATTGAAAGGCCATTCAGCAAACTTAGACGTGTAAAAACGTGGCTAAATCCTAATGCTATCTACAGACACACGAATTTGGTACGGAGCGTACAGCGGACCATATCCGGAGACCAAAACCGGTGTCGCTACATACGCACGGATTTGGTACGGTGCAGTGGAGCGTAAAGCTCGACACTCGTGTGTTCGATTTTATGCTCTATTACATTAGCACAGAGTTCTATTTACAGTGCTGTTTTTAAACGACGACGATGATTCCCGCAATTCATTAATAACGAGTAGTCATACCAACACTTCAAAAAATATTCTCCCCAAATTTTACCCCTGATTACTTATACAATTGACAGGTCTAAGAGATAATAAGCTAGAAAGAAAGGTTATATGTTTAACATAAAGACTTACGCGTGAATAACATAAAACTAACTTGTCTTAATCTGATTTCACTCCCAATACATTTTCATATTCCTGGCTATATACACACATTAAAATAATTTTTATTATTACATACAAATTGATTCATAAGGAGTAAACTCTAAACATCCTGTCCCCTAGTAAACCCCCGAAATTTTTTTCCCTAATTTTGGGGGGTAGGTACATCCCTAATTTGGCAACACTGATAGCGTTGTACGGCCGTACCGCCGGACTGCTCTACACAGTACACATGCACGGATCTGGTACGGAGCGAAGCAGATCCGATGCGGACAACGGCGAACTCTTCGCCTTCTTCATAATTATGTTGGCCGGACTGCCCTACACACGCTCGGATCTGGTACGGAGCGTACCAGATCCGCTGTACGCTCCGTACCAAATTCGTGTGTCTGTAGACACCATAAGATCGACTATGACCGAAGGCAGATTAAATGGGCTTTGTATGCTCAGTGTGCTCAGAAAATTTGTTTACGGTATGGACGATTCTTTCATGGAAAAATTTGGCACAGATTTAGAGTAGACCATGGGGAAAGGCATAGGCTACTTTATATCGCGGAAAGATGTACGGTTTCTTCGAAATTAACTTTTGCGCAAACGAAGTCGCGGGCAACATCTAATACAAGATAAACTAATAAACGGCCGACAATTTTAAGGTCTACTATTTACAATTTAAAGGTAATACTAACAGTCCGCCTGCAGTCTGGTCCAAAATATATCAATAAGGCTTTCAAACCAAATCTGACAGCGCGGCTGCCAAGTATTTAGTCCATAATAATAATAATAATAATATCTATGGACGCTTCACAACAATCTGGTTCCGTTCTAAGTATCGGAAGAACTTGTGTTACGAGTACCAGACATCGGAAATATATAATACTAGCGACCCGCCCCGGCTTCGCACGGGTACAATACTAATACTGCGGGTACCTTACTCATATCTCATAGATCTAAACTCCCCTCCCGCACGCACACCCCCGCGCCCGCCATTGTGACGCCCACTTCGCAACGGACCTTGCAGCAGAAATCGTAATATTTTAATTTCGCCAAAACTTCAAAACCAAACGTCCAATTTTAATCATTCAAAGACCAAATAAAAAATAATATAATAATAATAATAATTTTCTGCCAGGCTAGGTAATTTTGCTACAAGTAAAGGGAAAATATAGGAAAAGTAAAAATTCTGAATAAAAATAATAATTTTATAATTTACTAGATGTTGCGTATGTCATGGGATACTCATCCCAACTTACCTGTCCGGTAGTTGTGGTATAGTATACGGGTATGCGACCCCGGCTTCCCTAGCTATTACTGTCCTATCCCTTGCCCTCCTGGGCGGTAATATCCTACATTTCCTATTTCCCACTCTAACTTACCAATCTTCCTTTCCACACCACCTATCCTTCCCTTTCCCTATTCCTACCCTCTCCACCAATCCGTGGAAATGCAATGGATAATCATAAAAATAATTTAATTATCCAAAATGGCGGCGATGTGGTTCACTTCACCACCCATCACGTCTCGTTTCTTGCGGAGATGAAAAGCGGACCATGGAGAGCCGCTTTGCTACGTTGGATGTAAGAGGAGGAATGGATGGTAAGAATGAAAGTGAACAAAGCGAAACGAGTATGTTAGGATCGTAGAAAGTGGCAAAAAGTGGTCTCTCCCTACCCCTTTACGGGAAAAAGGCGTGATTATATGTATGTATGTATATTAAGAATTCACATAAACAAAATGTATAAGTTCACTGGTAACCTTGTAATCCTTATTCCAAACGTCATAAATTGAGAAGTGGTAGGTTATTTTAAATTCGAGAAGATGCTTCGAGAGGAATGGGCCGATTCAACCCGAGTATCATGGAGAATAGAGGTAAGGAGATCCATCTTGTAAAGGGGATAACTTGATAAAGTGTCCACCCGTAAAGAACAAAATATTATAGTTCGAAAACTCACCGAAATAGCGCTATACACTAGCGTGAAGGAAGTGGAAATGATTTGAAGTTAGCAATAAGAGATGGAGTGAAGTTATTTGAAAGTTAATTATTGGTTAGTTAGGCCCACTTGCGCCAATCCGGGTTAAAGTTAACCTTGGGTTAAAATATCATGCTTCCTCTATCACAAATGCGAAGATCGAGAGAGATAACATGATTTTTATCCCAGGGTTAACTTTAACCCGGATTGGCGCAAGTGGGCCTTACTATATTTGTGGCCATTTTTTGGCGCTCTTTTTGAAATTTTTCCACTCGCTACTATTGCGCCATCTTATCTTGCTCCCTTTCAACGGACACTTTTTAATACACGAGATGGTTCTCCTTACCTCTATTCTCCATGCCGAGTATGTAGTGATTAGTATTATAATAATATTATTATAATATTATAATCACCAATAATTGTAACCAAGAGCATGTCAGGAATTCAGGACATATCTAAGGAGGTTTCCATATCTATAAACGCGTAGTAGGTTTTTTCAAAATACTTCAAAATTTACTGTCCGATTTCGTTCAAAACAATTTTTCTAAAGAGTATTTAGCATGATCTATCAGCTGGGAAAATTGCAAGTTTTTAAGTCTCATAGTTTAGAAATACCTATAATTTCAAAAGACCTATTCAATGACACCCCATACGATGAGGTAATATGAAAAAATATTTTTAATCCTCAATTCACATGTATGAGAGCCACCCCTTAAATATAAAATTATGATTATATTATGCCAAAACCGAGATCTATATATTACAATCTATAAATATAACAAAAAATTTCATCAATTTATATTTATACTACAGAAGCTAGAAGGGCGGACGGATAGACAGACGGACGGACGGACAGAGCAAAACTAAAAGGGTTCCTTGAGTACTACGGAACCCTAAAAAGTATTATTGTGTATTATGTATATGGGTGATTCTTAAATTCTAGTATTATAACATTTTAATACTTGCTTACTTAACTGTACTTTTAGTACCAATATCATCCTATACATTTCAGAATATATGCTTGATGTATGAAACGGCCGCTTTTTTGTGACCATCTTAACTCGGTCGGGTTGTCAAGCGTATTTATCGATTTGTTATTATTTCTATTATCTCCCAAATTATTGAGTGTTTTTAGGTAAAAATTTACCTGTATATAATTAAACTAACGCTCTAATTATTGGTATCACCTAGAAATAGGAAACACACAAGATACCGATTTTATAGGATCTCGCTGGTATTGTGCACTTTTATGAATTAATTTTCGTCATAATTAGATAACTACCAACTGGATCTTGATAAGACTTTAATGCTCAATTGAAGATTGATGTAAACTATAATATGCAATTTGAATTAGGTCTCTAGACCTGTTAAAAAAAGTGCTAGAACGTGCTAAGTAGTTTTTATAAAATATCAAAAAACTTTTAAAGCGTGTATTATTATTTATTTTTTATTGGCGAGCAAATTTAAGCACATTTGTGAGAAGCCGTGTGCCAAAAATTGTACATCTGCATCCAACAGTCTTCGAGATCTAAGAAATCGCCAAACGTTACTCCAGCAGGATTTTGAATATCTTCATAACGGATCAAGCTACAAATGAAATTTTTATACGCTCAATTACACCCTGCAACGCTCTAATTATTTGCATATTATTTTTCTTAAAATATCCTTTAGAAGAAAAAATCTCTGGCTGGAGTAACGTTTTGAAACGTTCCTCCAGCCAGATCTGTTTTTCGAGTTTTTCTCGAAAACTACAAAGGAGCAAATTATGAAAATGCAACGCTCAATTACAGGAGACAACGCTCTAATTGAGCATAGGTAAATAGTTAACAAAATCCACAACATCTGGCTGGGGTAACGCACACTCTTGTCATCACTCATTTTGCTATTCCTTATAGTTTCGGATATCGCTTACCATGACCAGTTAAAAAATTCAAACGGTAGGTACATATTTTACTAGATTAATACAATAAACGCCTCAAGTATAAGGAAGATTGGACTATTAGGGCATTGTAATAATAACCTACTATTACTGGGTAATAAGAACCCCAACTTCCCAGTTCTCCGATCGACCTCGAACAAAGGCGTATCATCGTTTTCGACTAATTACAGCACCTCGTTAGTTCCTGGTGCTGCAAACATCTGGTGTGGCTCGTTAACGTCTTTCCACTTCGATTTGTTTATTGTCCTGTAAAGTGTAAACTGGTGTTAGTGATGGCGCCCACCAGCTGGTACTAACGGGTTACGAGTTGAATTTGCCGAATCGATTGCTTTTGAAACTTTTATCCATTATTGCTTTGATTTTAACAGGAAACTCAGTAACGCAAATAGATGTGGTAACATATGTATAAACTATACACCCGAGGATGACTTTGTCGAAACCGGTCGTGTAATGTATTAAAATTTATGTAAAATACCTATTAAAGTGGAAACGGTGCAAGATCTGTATATTATTATTTATCAGTGTGAAACATGAATTTCCACCGAGAACCTAAAAAACAGTAGGTACAATCAATAACAAATCTAGGTAAGTATTATAGGTAGGTATAAGTTTTTATTGTTTATGTTAAGTTAAAAAGGTTTTATTATCTTTGTGGATGTCTTTTAGAAGAATCGTTTCCTACTACAGAATCGATTCATCTAATTGGGACCAATTTAACAGCCATTCACTGGCTAGTAGCTACTAGACTTGAGAGACTTTTATTGCAACTTGATTAAACTGAAAAGTATTTTATTAAGCTCATTAGGGCAATCAAAACCCTACGCCGCCGAGCGTTAACTGAAACTAAAAAGCCGTACTCAAGTATAAATCCGACGAGGTGAAAAGATGTTATAGGAGTAAAAATTAAAAACCGATGAAGCGAAAAATTCTCGAATCAGAATTCATGAGAAAATTCTTCATTATCCGACTTCGAATTTGGCGAGTTTAGCAGCCTTTTACGACAAGCGCTATTCCATTTAGGGCGGGAAAAGTTCGGGCGGGAATTCGAAGGGGAATGTTCGGGGAATGCCCGAAATAGGGAACCGACATCATACTCGGCTCCGGAGTAAGACGTTAAATCCTCGTAACGGCCACGTATTGAGCCTCGCGATCTCTAAACACTGTAAATAGAAACAAATGGGTTACGAGGTTACTTATTGATGAGGTTTTAGTGCGAACCGATGTTTTTATGTGTTGTACAAACTGCTATTGGGGCTTTTCCTGCGCGAATATTTATTTTTGTTGAGATTAAGAGCTCTTTGATCATAACATTATTAACATGGAGTATAGCTACCTACACAATATTTTTGCTTCTAAAATTAGATTTAACTTTGAACTTTTTTACCTGTCTGTGGAAGAGCCAAATGGAAGGGTAATGATTTTGGCAGTCTAAGTATATGTTGTGGTATGTTTATTTGTTCCACCGTAGCGCCTACACTATTGATCCTGTTTTAATGAATGAGGTGTCAATAGATTCGTAATAATGGCACGGGTTAGAATAACAGGCTATTACATAAGTAATTTACGTACCTAGTTGGGTTATAGTTTATACAATACGGCCAATGTATCTTGGCGAGTCTGAACTTCGCGCAGAAGGTTGCGCATTAGCTGTTTCTAAGTGTTTTCGTATTTATATTATTTGTATTAATTGGTCAACTGTTTTAGGGAAATTTTATTACTACATAGGTATATAAAAATAATACAATAACAGTTTCCTTCACGAGTTGTACATGCGCTAAAGTTCGCAGAGCATATGTTCAGACCCTTCAAGATACAGCGGCCGTAGTGTAACTTTTGATGATTATTTTCTTTGTACTGAACCTACCTATTTTTTCTCTTCTATTAGATGATACTTAAATAATATAAATGTACCGACATGTTAAATATATGCATTAAGAGTGAAGATTACGATACGCAAAATTTAAAAATAAAATGTATTCAAAATAAAAAATGCTATCGCTACATAGTTCACGGTTCATAAAAAGTAAAGCACTACGCTATGTAGGGTGATAATATAACTAGTTTGAGTATCGCATCAGTAATACGACCGCATATTTGTTGGGATCCGACTTCACTCCCGTCTGCAATATATTTACTCGTCTGTTAGTTTGCGGCTTGAAAATTTACTCCAGGGTCTTATAGCGTTATCTTGAAAAATATACCTTTCGTATATTTTATCGAGGCACTGACATGAATTACCTAGGCCATCATTATTTAGGTAAAAGATTGCGACGTCAACGTTTGTATAATAACTAGTAATTTTTGGATCCAGTCACAGGCTTTTCATCAAGGTTAAGTACCTACTCTTCCATGGAAGTAAGCAACCAAAGGTAAGGAACGTTCCTATGCGTTTGTATTGATTGCGCTCCGAATCTAGACTGATTTTGATGAAATTTGGCACTGACATAAAGTAGACTACGGAGAAGGACATAAGCTACTTTTTATCGCGGGAAACATCAAGTTCTTTGTAAAAAAACGTGAATCAGTTTTTTTTATCGCGATAAGACAAGAAGGATGAAAGAAGCATCCGATGGGGGCTTGCCTGATAAGTGGCAAACAAATAGTGCCCAAGGACTTAGGGCTCCACAGTCCGCACGTGCATACTCAATCAAATGTTGGATTGTGTGCCCCAAATAGGGTCGACCAAACCTTATTATAAAGTGTGATAGTAATGGATTTTATTATGAAAAAAATACCTAATGTTGAAAGAGCCATCAAAAAGTGGTAGATACCTACGAGTAAATTGAAATTCCGAAATAACTGTCTTTTACAAAAAAGTGTTAAAGAGATGCTTAGATACTATACTATACATAAAAACACTGCCCTTTGGAATATGACGACTTCTGTGGCCAGCGGTCGAGCGTGTTGGTGCTCAAGCCGGGGGGTTGCGGGTTCCAATCTCGCCGAAAGAACGAAAAGTGTTTCTGTTTTCCCGGATCATCGATGTGTATTAAATGATGATGATGAATTATGTAATAAAATCTAAAATGTATATATTGGTACATACAGCTCGTTGTCTGGTCCCCGTAACACAAGTTCTTCGAGTATTTAGCGCGGGGCCAGATTGGCGTGACGTGTGAAGCGTCCATAGATATTATTTCTCATTACCAATAGTACCGTAAATACTACGATAAAAGTTTCTTCGAATATCTAGGTGAAACGCAAAATGAATCCCTACAGGAACCAGATTATAAGTATATACCTACCAAATGTTCCAATGTGAAGAAAACATGAGTATGTTACACGTGCCTTCAATAATCTCTTGATATTTAATCGCCATACTAATTAAATTAGGCTGATTTAACTCCGTAAATCAATACGGTTTCCTAACATTCGTGAAGATATTAGGGCTGCCTACGGGTAATTTTTCGTATTATTATATTGACGACTAGATGTTCGAACAATTAGCTCGCTGAAATCCGCAGGTATCGCAAGGGATTCAGACATGTCGCTATGATAAATAGTAACCTATGTCCTTCGGCCGTCCCAAGGTACAAAATACCGTGTACATATATTTGATCAAAGTCCTGTCAGTCGGTGTTGCGTAACAGACAGATAGACATAATATGTACCCTTTCGTATTTAAAATAATTATGTATTGGTAAAGATTCATTAGAATCTTTCTGTGGTTGACAACCCTGAAAGATAATAAACATTTATCATTTTGTTTAATTAGACTTTTTTATGTCTAGGGAAGACGGTAAATCTATAAATTTTTTTATTGGTTTTTCTTTTAAATTCATTCAACGTTTATTTTAATCAATCAGTAATTCAGGTAATTCATTTTTCCAATATCAAATTCTCAGGTACGTATATTTCTATGAAAATTTCTAATTAATGCATAAATTATTATTTATGTAGACATAATGACCTGTCTAACAAACAATCATGGGACCACTTCAGACTTCAGAGAATGCGCTGACACTGAAAGCCAACTGCAAATGTAACAAAAATAAATAGTCCGTTCGTGAATTAGGTATCTAATTTCTAACACATGTATAATATAGGTACTCGAAGTCAATATGATGTAACTACCTAAAATATTAAATAAATCATGGACGCTTCACACCACGTCAATTTGGCACTGTGCTACGTATCCGAAGAACTTGTGTTACGGGGACTAGACAACGGGAAGTAAGTGTATTCAATACTTTTATACGTTACATAGGTATATTAAATATTTTCATTATATTATAAACACCTATACTCATATAATAAAGACCAAAAGTTTGTTTGTTTGCATCGAATATGCTCCGAAACTACTGGACCGATTTTAATGAAATTTG
The DNA here is from genome assembly GCA_905404095.1 of Glaucopsyche alexis. NCBI lineage: Eukaryota > Metazoa > Arthropoda > Insecta > Lepidoptera > Lycaenidae > Glaucopsyche > Glaucopsyche alexis. The sequence goes on along the minus strand of FR990052.1, from coordinate 12,716,487 downwards.
TCACATATGTAGAGTAGACCACGGGGAAGATCATAGGCTAATTTTTATCGCGGAAAAGTGTACGGTTTCTGCCAAATTAACTTTTGCGCGCAAGAAGTCGCGGGCAACATCTAGTATTGAATACACATCCATGACCCACATTGAAAACGTTTTGTCCCCTCGGGGGGATTCGAACGCGCGACATCCGGCTTGAGCGCCGACGTGCTAACCACTAAGCCACGGAGGCCGCAAATACAACATGATGCAATTAACAAAGCGACCAATTAAACAGTTCTGCATGTGTGGAGGCGCGACACTCGTCGATCTACAGCTCGTGTCTCGCGAGACGGAAAATAAACATGGCGCCCAACAGTGGCGTAGGGTTCCTATAACTCCATTCCTATCGGCTTCCCTTGTCACTTACCTTTCGCAAACCTTCATAGAAATCCCTACCTATTATACAGGCTCCGGCTTCCCTATGAAGGAGAAGCAGCCTTCGCCACTGGCGCCCAAATCCCTTAATAGTGTGACTTTGTCACGGGAACTTGTCACTAATATCGGGAACGAACACGATGGGTGTTCCTTGTCCATAGTGATGGTGATGTGTATGTAATTAATAATTATGTATGTGCTACCGATACCTACAGGTAAATTGAACTTTGATTAAGGTATGTAAGTGTTGATAAACTTATTAGGCATGTATTTAAACTTGCGACAAAACAATTACATTTTGGATGTGAAAATACCGAATATTGAATACTAAATAACCAAGTTGGCGAAAGAATGTAAGGAACAAAAAATTACTAATCTGGTGACTAAATAATACCACTGATATTCCAAACTGGCAGACAGATATTATTTTAGCGAACAAATAACCATCTTGGCGACAATTTGTGTGTACACATTTAATTTAAGATTAAGCACATATATTTTCCCTGATATAGGTAACTCAAAAAACATACAAGCAGCGAAACGAGCGCACATAAAAAAACCATAAAGGGGCATACAAAAATTCCCAATTTTTTATATTTCTCTTTTTTAGATGTGATGTGATATGATGTGTGTAGATTCATGTTGAAATAAAAAAATCTCGTATCTCAATGTAGAGCATTTACATTTTTTTATAAAATTGATTTGATTTCGGAAACGGTGCATCCTATTGAAAAAATAATGAAAATTTCCTTCCCCTTAGAAACCCCGCAACATCATATTTTCTTCATGATGGAAGAAAAAGAAAATTGAAAATCCTGAGTTTTCCAACATTTCTATAGCTTTATTCATTCTTCGTATCTCAATGTAGAGCATTTACATTTTTTTAATAAAATTGATTCTATCTCGGAAACGGTGCATCCTATTGAAAAAATAATGAAAATTTCCTCCCCCTTAGGAATCCCGCAACATCATATTTTCTTCATGATGGAAGAAAAAGAAAATTGATAATCCTGAATTTTCCAGAATTTCTATAGCTTTATACGCCGTGCCTGTCTCAAAGTAAAACATTGCCATATTTTTTTCTATAATCGCTTTTATCTCAGAAACGGTGCATCCTGCTGGAAAATAATGAAAATTTCCTCGCCCTTAATAAGCCGGAAATCACATATTTTCTTCATGAATGGCAGAAAAAGAAATTAGAAAATCCTGAATTTCGAAAAATACCTTACATAGCTGGTACCTCGAACTACATAACATACTGTAATAATAATCATCAATCCTAATCAGTATCCCCAAGATCTTTTAAATTGGTACTCATGTTAATTTTACGAAGATTGAATATTATCCATTTTGGAAAATGAAATTGGAAGACAATTTTGTAATCAGCACCTCCAGAAACCTGGAAAAGGACATCCAAATTAATTTTAATTAAAAAAAAAGTGTACGTGCCATTTTGGAATATTTCAAAACGATTTTATTTTCATATTATTCTGTACCCCTAAAAACCTTGAAAACATGGTTGTCATGTCTAAGAAAAACATACTCCAACAGTATCCAAAAATGGGATTTTCCGTAACCTGCAAATTGAATTTTTAGTAGCCATTAATTTGTCAACCAAATCTGGTTTTATAGCTGCTTACACGGTATAGTAGTCACCAACTCGGAAATTAAGTCACCAACTTATAAATTTCTGTGCTAATTTGGATTAAATTTCGCCACTTTTTGTCTGCCGATTTTTGTATATTTTGTCACCTCAGTGATTTCGCCAGTTTAGCAATATAGTCGCCAACATATTTTTTGTTCGCTCGATTAATTAAAAACTTATTATATACTTAAGTAGGTACTTGGTCGGTAATTACGGGTTTAATAATTATGGGAGGTATTGAGGGGGGGGGTGTAGTCTCAAAATGCAAGAAAATTAAGGATATTAACAATGTCTTCAATAAGTATTTTTTGAAAAATCTCACGTGAGATTAGGGAGAGGGAATCGATAAAAATTTGTAAAAATCCTAGAGACCTTAGAGTCCGTAGTTACTTGTAATAAAGCTAAGGTTTTAATTATAAAATAACCTATCTATTTAAGTCATACCTACTACCTAGTACCAATATTTAAAACGTTCACATAGAGTTCACACGTATGCAAATTTCTAATTTCCTTCGAATATTGTCATCGGAATATTCCCGAAAGAGCGATGACTGATGAATGATGAATGAGCGAACGAACTTCGCAGACACCGATAAAGTCGCATCACTATCGAGTATGTCTACCGGAACAGCGCGACCGCGGCGCGTGTTCGCAGACCCGTAACGCGCCATCTACCGTGACAGAACCTTAGTACCCCATTTATTTATATGTTATTAGGTTTGTGGTTTCTTGGAATTTTAGCGTGTCAGGAATTATTTCTAGTTGATAGAGTATAGGTAATTCAGACATATTATATCTAGCAATATAAGATTTAATAGGGTTTGGCCAAAAGACTGGTCAGCATAACTCATGACCCTAAGGCTGGCGCTTACCTCGGCCAACGTATCAGCTTTGCCATACAATGAGGCAATGCTGCCAGCCTCTAGGTAGGTAGGTACTCTACCCGCAGCCTCCGACCTAGATTCCGTTTTTTACCTATAACCCTTTCTATTTGTTTTTCATTTAGACAAAACTTATAAATAGTTTAGATGATAATTTAGTTATTTTAACTAGTTTTAAAATCGTTTTTTTTTTTTTGTAATGTGATCATTTTATGTTTATTTAAGCAATAGCTTAAATAAACTTCTTCCTAATATTAATTAAATTGTAGGTACGCTACGGATTTCCACAAATGAACGCCTGAATAAACTAAGTAATTATATTATTTTTTCAGAGTTTTACATAAACTTTAATTTCAGATTCATTAAAAAAATTGTCTGATAAAACGCTGTACCTACTTGTAACTTCATATAGTTCAGTTCAGAGTTTTTAATAATAATCGAGCTAGTAATCAAAATAATAAATACATTGTACCTATATTATATGATTAATCGACGTCGCAATGTTACATACCTTTTCTAATAACAAACATACACAATAGACGGAGGAATTATGAAGTCATTAACGCTCGGTTTGTGCGGACGCCTCTTAATTAAATATCAGTTCACATCACTAGCACGTGGCCGGCGCGTGCCAAATTGGATCAGCTAGTTTCATTTGTTCAAAATTGATCGGGCTAACTAGGTTTACTTGCTTTTTGCCTGATTGCGCCCGCCGCCCGCTCCCCCGCCGCTCGCGGACGCGTAGTATGCTTGCGTGTATTTAAATTCTATTTAAAACCGTGTAATTTTTTCTAGTCTATACTCTATAGGTAGGTAGGCAACCTACAGACTTAAAAGTAATATTCAAATAATTTTAGACTTATATTTTTGCAACATTTAGGATCAATTAGTAAATAGGATCAACCATTATACGCGACGCGGCGCTTCATTTTTAGGATATTCAAAATAGGGCTTCGATTGAACTCTTGCAGTGAAACGTGTATCTTCTTGTAAACGGAATAAAGTTCAATTTTGTACAGCTATCTTAAACCAGTGTAAACTGTGTAACACGGTGTGCATTGTGGAAATCCAATGACTTCTCCATAGAGGTGTCTATAGCGTTTCTTATAATATTTTAGCCGTTTGTTTAATAATCCTTATTCCTTACATAGCATGCGTAAAGAAACCGACCAAGTGCGAGTCGGACTCGCGCACTGAGGGTTCCGTACAAACCTGTAGTGATTTTGTAATAGCTTAAAGGTATTATAGACCTGATTATTTGATATGAATTTCAATTTAATACCACTACGCGTTCATGAGGAAAGGGGTTTTGACAGACAGACGGACGGACAACAAAATGATCCTATAAGGTTTCCGTTTTTTCCTTTCGAGGTACGGAACCCTAAAAATTATTTAAATTAGGTAATGGAAGAGACAGTTGGAACGTGATTATTTAATTTCAAATAATAATTAAAAGGACCGGCAATAAAAGAGTACCTATCTACTGAAACCTTTTTGGCATAAATCTTTTGAAAACTCGAATAAAGCATATGTGAGAGAACCCTTTCGTATAATGTAATATTAAAATCGTGCACAGGACAAGAGAGCTGTCAGCTTCTGCCCCTAGGGTACCTACGTCGCACATGATCAATAGTTCACTTACCGAGATCGCTTAGAGTGGGTAGCTTTAAAAAGCAATTTCAGATGAAACGTCATTTATGTAACAATGAGATGTTGTTTTTCCACTTACCTAGTTACTTGTTCCTATGCTCATTTTTGCGTCGGTTCGGCAAGCTCTTGATGGTCAAATTTTACTGTGGTCAATAACTTGTTTATGTTATACTAATAAATAATTACAAATTAGGTATCATAGTAAATCCTAAATAGGTTATGTACTGTCGTCGTTTTCGTTGTAAATATATAGTATAAGTACCTATGTCTATTATAAGTTGTTTTTGAGTTTATAGTTCAAGATAGTTACCCCAAGACGTCGAGAACAGTCGGCATATGTCGAGTGGTTCTCTTTGTAGTTGGTTTCCTCGAAACGTATACTAAATGTAGGTATAGACATATATGATACTCCTTCAGATACTAGAGAATAGTTAAACGTAACTGAATGTTTTGCATTAAATTGAAATATATTTTGTCTAATTCAACCATTTCAAAACAAACATAGCCCATTTAATGACGTACAAAATGTTCATACAAAAATAAGTTACGCCATCTTGATTCCAGAAGATTTTGTCAATGGCTGTGTTTGGCGGAAAAAAGCTCTCGAATGCGCTCGTAAGCAAAATAGTATTTTCCTCTAGGATTCTAAGTTAGTGTGAGTATACATAAATATAATGTGCTTGTAAAGTATTAAAATCAATTTATATATTTATTAAGTATAGACAAATATAATATGTATTTCACTATTATTTGGGCTGAGATTTTTATAGTTAATTTTTATAAAATTGCACAAAACATGAAAACACTTATCTGATTTCAAAATAAACAAAATAAATAAACAAAAAAAGCAAAATGGTGGAGTGTGTCAGCGCTATTGAAGTTAGTAAACGTGCCCTGGCTGAAAACTGTATTTTTTATTCAGCGCTAGCAAGCGCTGTCAAGCGCTTTTTTCGCCAATTATATGCGGACTGCCCCAAACAAGCCCAAAATTAGGGCAGTTCAAGTGTGGACACTTTGCCTTAACATGCCTCATCTGTAATATTATATTAAGGTCTATGTGAATAATACCTACACCTACACGATTGGCACATATCTACAGTTCCAATAATATGCCGTCCTTGTCCGACTACTATTTCCACCATTTCTGTCTTTATCTACGGAACATAGGTCATGTGCAGCGGTCATTACATTGGTGTAACCCTAGTCTGGCAGGGCTCCATGAGACCAAGATATTGCTTAACAGCTTGCGAGGATGTCTTAGAGCGCTCGATTGCACAACACTATCGCTTAGCATTTAGAATCTTGATCAAGCCTATGTTTACCTAACGCTTATCAGTATAGGCATTAGGCAGGCTAAACTGCAAATTGTTGCAAAGGAAAATCGTTTATCATTGAGTTTTTCAAATCAGACTACTAAGGCTGGGACTATGTGAGCATTGAAAGTAGAACTCTACGCTGATACAATATAGCTGAAAATCGAACACACAAGTCAAACGTCAATACTCAATGTCATTTATATGACAGCTCGATACTCAATACTTTGATTTTCAACTCTATTCTATAAACGCATAGTTCTATTTTCAAGGCTCTGAATTTTCATGGGATCGCCGGATTCTGGATTAGTATTCTCAACTGAAATAACTCTATGATAAAGTATTTTCCTTTGCAAACATTTTCAGTTTAATCTGTTACCTAATTGTTATACCTAATTGTTCCATGAGATAAATAAAACTTCGGTTAATATACTTAATCAGGTATCGAAACGAAATTGTTCTGTGTTCCAATGTCTGTGTGTAATTAATATAATATGTATAGCATAACAAACATATTTTTAAATATTATGTGTATACTAAAAAAGTATCAAATATTATATTTGCGTTGTCTGGTATCCGTGATAAAAGTTGTTCGGATTTTAGTAGGTACAGGACCAGATTGACGTGGTGTGGAAGCGTTCATTGATATTATTATTAATTAAATCGACCAAACGTGTCTTGGTTAAACTAAAAAATCTAAAATAAAATAAATAATAAATAAAATTAAAAAACCCGACTGCAAAAAAAATACAGATACCTTAAAGCAACGCACTAAAAAGACCGAAACAAGATTGAGAAAACAGACTACACTATGAGCTGAAAGCCTAGGTGAAATAATTGACGTTATGTTTGGTAGCAGGCGGGACCCATTCGCAAATTATAAATCGTACAAAAATATATGGGCCCCGCCTGCTAACAAACATAACATCAATTATTTCATCTAGGCTTTCAGCTCATAGTGTAGTCTATTTTCTCAATCTTGTTTCGGTCTTTTTAGTGCGTTGCTTTAAGGTATCTGTCTTTTTTTTGCAGTCGGGTTTTTTAATTTTATTTATTATTTATTTTATTTTAGATTTTTTAGTTTAACCAAGACACGTTTGGTCGATTTAAAGCAAAAATACGATGATACGAACACTAACATATAGGCTTAATGTGAGAATGGTTATTATGCAACTTTAAATCGATATAGATTCTAAACGGTCAGTCGAATCGAAAAATGTTGAGAGAAAACTAAAAATGATTTTTAAATACCTATTCAACGATACCCCACTTGACATAGTTTGTTGACTTTCATTTTTTTCATTTTCACAATATGGCGTCCAGTAGTCGCCATACTGAATTTTCACTAACGTCATGTCTTTAGTGACACTCGCCGGACTAAGAGGAATCGATTGACATGCGAAACATAAAAATCGGCCCAGGCGTTTGGTCTGTATAATGCTTCAAAGGAACATACATACATACATACATACATAGGCTGATAAACACATTACCACTCCTTTGCGTCGCGCAGTCGGGTAATTAGTAATGTTTTGTAGAACTATTTTAAGAAAACACAACATTCTAGTTTGTGCAAATACAATCGTTATTTCATACTTGCCTTATCGCTCTAAAACAACGAAGCAAAATTTTCTACGGCGATAAGCTTGAAATTTAATTTTCTGATAACACGTAGTTTTCTTTTATTTGGGTAAATAAAGATTGACTCCCGGCGGCGACAAAATCGATGGATATTTAGATCACATTCTAAAACGCTTCGTCTCATTACAATTTAATAGCATACAGCGATAACAATGATTGGATTCAGGGGAGCAGAAACCATAAAATTGAAATCAATTTTGCTGTAATGGTTATGGCTGAAATACGTTGGTCACCCGACGTTATCTTTATTGCTTAGATTTTTATGTTCCGCTTACATTTGCATTTCCTTTGTAATGTTTATGTTGTGGTCAGAAGTAAAATAACAAACCCTAGAAAATACAATTGATACAATACGCAGAAAATTTCTTATAAATAACTAGCTTTTGCCCGCGACTTCTTCCGCGTGGAACAGTTACTTTGGGATATCGCTAAAATTTATCCGCGACTTCATTTACGTATAAAGAGAAGCGCTTCCCCTCACGACTGCACGCCGCGTGCCGTACATTATTATTGCGTGCTTGATTATTTTATTACTGCGATATCTTCTAAAATACTTATTGAAATCAAATGATGTAAACGGCAAATTTCTTCTAAGTTAAATGCTCGTAATGAATAACGTATTTACTTGGATAAGGATTAATATCATCTTTACGAAAACACCCTCACAAATAATGCTTAATTTTAGAACAGATAGTGTGAACAGAACAGATATACTTTTAAAGGGAAAAATTCTGTCATACATAGAAAGCGAAATAAGCGAAAGCTCTCAAAAGAAAAAAAAAAACGATTTTGAAACATTCTTGATTGGCGCTCCGCTCGTATTGAGCTTAGCATGATGTTATACCTATAGCCTAAAGCCTTCCTCGATAAATGGACTAACACAAAAATAATTTTTCAATTCAAACCAGTAGTTCCTGAAAAAAGAGCCTTCAAACAAACTCTTCAGCTTTATAATATTAGTATAGATGGATTGCAATTTCAATGTCTCGCTAAAACTCGAAAACGGCTGGACCGATTTGGCAAATTTTATTCTTTAATTGTTATAGATCTGGGAAGGTTTGAACGGTGAGAAATAATAGAAACCTATACTAACTGTTCAGTGTTTAATTTTTCACTGACTGTTAAATATTTTGTGTGTTAAGCGTTCAGTTTAGCTTTTTATATTAAAAAAAATCGTCCGGCCCCAGTAGGTTGATAGGTGTAGGTGCAGTTATTTATTTAACCCATTTCATAGTTAAGACAAAATAACCTGAGTCTATACAGCTAGTTTTTAATAGAAAACTCCGACTAACATTATATGTAACAAAAATTTATACAATGGAATATGGGTACTTAAAAAGATTATTGATTCTTATAATTGCATGGGATAGATGCATTTCTTTGGAAATACGGCACGTATCTATGTTAGTGCACACAGCTTTAATTTACCGAAAGTAAAAAAAAGTACCTAATGATAACTTTCGCTACAGCATAATATTTTGAAGTCTGTACGCGGCTGGGTGTCGGTATTTCTATCTAGTCCTCATTATCATGTCATTGACCGAGAAACACGGATTTTCACGTGTTTCTTTTAATTCGAATTTTAGGTAGGTAAATATTTAGGTAAGGTAAATTTAAAATTATTATTAACGATTCCTTTAATGTGATGACAAAAATACTTTTTACCTTAATATAAGTATTGCTTTTAGCGTGGTTACCTTCTGGACTAGTCAAATATACGGCGTATACGTTGTATTTAGCTGACTGAGCGAGGATAGTCATGGAAAACTCAATAAGTCTTGTGTGTAGATATTTTTTTATGGCCACTAGTAAGTGGTCATACAAAATATATCTAATAGTAATCAGGCGTTAGGTGCGTTTGTTTGACGGTCTTATTCCGTAAATACTACAAGGATTTACATAAAATTTAATAAATCGCAAGTCCCAGCGAAATTTTTGCACTGCAACATTGCTGCTACGAAATTTTTGTCTCAAAATTCAACTGTCTATGACCAGTGTGTACATGTTATAGTCAAACCTCGAAGCTCTGGCACTCCTAGGTTTGACTAGTCAATTCTCCCGTCTGACGTCAAACGGCCTGTTTCAATAACCTATCTACCAATAACTAGATATCTGATAAAAACGTCAAAATTGTTTTGCAAAAAACCGGCAAATGATTGAATGACGTTTTTAACAAAAAGTTATTATAGATAGGTTATTGAAACGAGCCGTAATTCAATGCTCAAAATGAAGTTTTTCGGCCGGGTGACTTGAGACCGCCAGTCGGTTCTATGATCGACTAGGCAACGCCCGAAAAAACTTCTATATTTGACAAAAAATACTTTAGTCAAAGACCAAAATTGGAATTTATTTATTTGGTCAAAAAACCTAGGATAAAGTAGTCATTTCAGAAAGAGACTGTATATCGACATGAGACTGTAACATACAGAAATATTTGAAAGAACGTGGCCTGGCACAAAGCGATGACGCAGTGTAGTGTTAATGACTGTGGTAGAGTTTAAATTGCACTTCTCATTAGGTGCACGTGGTGTAAGTGCTCGTTCATACCTAACTATAATTGCTAAGAATGGCTACCGTTTACGTTGAAAAGAATTTACCTCCAATTGAACTTTATTCATGAAAATGTTTTTCATTTTGAGGACAACAATTACTTACTGTGGAAATAAATACTTCGTATTTAAAGAGGCAAAATGACATTACTGCGATAATAACATACCGATTCGGCGTTCATTTTCTATCAAATAGGTAGGTACCTATCCAATTTTCTGCACTTCGCTATAGAATCAATTTTAAGGGGCATTTGATAAGTATTTTAATGTGCGTCGCTAAAGCACATTTCCTGGTGTTTTCAATTCGTTATCCAGCCGATCTAAGCAGTAGGTGTTGTCTAAGCCCCTTGCTCTACGGAAGCGATTACTATCGGGTTTCCAACTTTAAAATCGCTGATATTTCGCTACTGTTGACTTTTTAAAACGCTCGATTTTTACTGCATAAAAGTTTAGTATACGTTATACCTAAGTTTCGTTCGTGTTATTTTTCTTGCATAACGTGAACGTGTATATTATTTTTGTTTTTACTTAAATATTTTAATTAAGTATGTAATTAATGTTTCTAAGTAAAGCTGCTTAGATGCGAATGTTACCTGAATTTTTATGACTTTTTTGCACAAGAAAATGTTTATTTAATTTTATTTTTATTACGCAAATCTTTGCATAATTAAGTAGAGGCGTCGTGTGTATTTCGTCAACGGTTGATCGTAGATATGTATTATGCCATTGCTAAGACAATATTTCCTGGCTTATATGTACTTTTCGAAAAACCAGTAAAAAGAAAAGTATGCATGTTGTCCATTCTGCGAGTAATGTTATTTGCAAGTTGTTACTGCGGTGTCAAATTGCACTAAAGCGACATTCATAGCTCATCTTGTGATCACTATTCGGGATTGATAAATGTTGGTATCAAGGAAAAAAACAATTCTGGACCTCATGTTTATTAGGGTAGGATTGAAAACGTTGTCGGCTTATCGGGGGATTTCCTTGCCTATTTCTACGATCACAGCTCAAGGAACATGAACTTTATTCTGATGTGATAGAGTTTTATATCGACTGCGGGGTCGTAATATATTCAGTTCGCAAAATGAATTGCGAGTGTTAGTAACTGTGAGTGAGCCTGCGAACATATTCGTGGGGATCTGTTGCGTCGTATCTATCTTTTATTGGCCGTTTCGACGACAATGTGTTTTATTGCTAATATATTTACGGTTCTATTTTATTTGCCACCGGTTTTCGGTCCTTCCGTTGTATTTGATTACTTAAATGCACATGCATTCATATGTAACCACATACCAGTACAAATTGAGTTCCAGTCGACTAGGGTCAGTGATTTTAAATGTTGAACTGTACTACTAAATTTGTTTTTTTTTTCATCGCTTGTTTCTAATAGCCCTTATGTCTCTATCTTACACTTTCAACGAGCAGTTGTTGTATTATATTTAATATTTATTATCTGAATCTCAGAAACCACTTTAAAAATTTATATGAAATCTAGTACCTATGCAGGAAAACCGCGATATTTGATTATATTACTAGATGTTGCCCGCGACTTCCGCGCAAAAGTTAATTTTGCAGAAACCGTACATTTTTCCGCGACAAAAAGTAACCTATGCTCTTTCCCGCGGTCTACTCTACATGTGTTTCAAATTTCATCAAAATCGGTCTAGTAGTTTCGGAGCCTATTCGATGCCAACAAACAAACTTTTCGTCTTTATTATATTATTATAGATTTTTCTTTCGTTGCGTATTGCGTAATAAGATACGAGTTATTACGCTCTAAAGTGTGGCTTAGCTACGTATACGCGTTGTTGACAAATTGGGGTCTCGGATTCGAGTCCCCGGTCAGTCACATTATAGTGATTATTTTTAAACACATATCGTTATCTGTTGTTCTCTACATTACAAACGTGCAGTGTCTATTGCGGTTCTTGCCTCCATAACTATCCTAGTACATACTAAAATGATTGTTTGTAGTTTCTACCCGTAATAAATATAGTTTATAACAAACCTTGTTTATTATTAACAAGGAAGTGGCAGGTTTTGTTTATATTTCAACTGACGAACTGGAACAAATTAAGCACATAGCATAATACCACGCATGAACTTATTAACAGTAGAAGATTATAAAGGTAATAACCACGGTTATTGGTTACAAGTTAGAAGTAACTATAAATAATCGACGATTTTATAGGTTGACTAGATGTTGTACGTGACTTCGTGCGCGTGAAAGGAAATCCCGCGGTAATCTAATGTCCTTCACCGTGGTCTAATCTATATCTGTACCAAATTTCATCAAAATCGGTCCAGTAGTTTCGGCTATTGAATGCAAACAAACAAACAACCTAACAAACTTTCCTCTTTATTATATTAGTATAGATATAGAAAAATATTTCACTTCTGAAAATAACTTGTATTATTAACCATATTATTATTGTGCAGGTAGAGCTGACTATAACAATGATATATATTCTATACACTATAGTCCTCAAGGGAGAACTAAAAGCATTTTTGGGTTTTCACAAAATGTTGCGAGATATTTTTTCTACGGATCAGGATATAAATATTTTTAGAACAATTCCACCGTCTTTTTGTAAGCGACATCGAAAAATATTGTACTCTTTGGGCCAGGTAAAATAAAGAAACAAGTAATGATATTGATAAACAAAATGATAGATAAGTTAAAGCCAAAAATCCATTAGCGTAGTCGAGGTAATTGTAAATGTTAAACACGCAAAGGTCTTACATTTCGGTTAGAGGTCGCGCAGTGAAGGTATTAGCGGTAAGGCGCGTCTTCATTAATGCTGGTGCAATAGGTACTGTAATTTTCTCTAATTTGTTTAAAACTTATCCTTGGCATACTTTTAGTTCTACTTAAAGCTTAATTGCTTTCGACTTTAGCCTGTTCTGCTGTAAATAAAGAATCGTTAGGTATGCCATTGTCGGCCTGTATTCGCCTTATCTCATTACTTGTGACTAGCTGTTGCCCGCGATTTCGTCCGCGTTAACTGATGGCGCAATATTGCATTAATTTAGACCAAATTTGATTACCATAAAAAGATATGTTATTGATTGTACTGTAGGTTCTTGGTGGAAATTCATGTTTCACAGTAATAAAATCACGGACAATAGCGGTATTTACAGTCTCACTTGTGATACTTGTGGAGGAATATATATATATATATAGGTCAGACGGGGAGAAAGTTTAAAACTAGAATAAAAGAGCATATAACAGCTTGGAGGAAGAAAACTGAAAGATCTACGTTTGCTGAACATCTAAATAGTAGTGGACACAGCTTTGACCCCGATAAAAATATAAAATATTTACATATATTACCAAAAAGGAAAAATATGGATGCATTAGAAGCGCTTTAAATTAACAAACACAAAAAATGTGGGACCTTACTTAATGACCAGACATGCCTTTCGAGTTCCATATTATTGCAAGACATTTAATTATTTTTTATAAGTTATACTATCTTCTACATTTTACCATTAATTCAATTATATCCAATAGTAATAATTTAGATAATTGTGACTTAATTTATTAATTTTAAGGTTGACATGTTTTAATTTAATATAATTTAGTTGACATTTTTTATAATATCTTGGTTTTTTAAGTATTATTGACATTTTAATTTAATTGAATCATAGTTGTATTTTAATTTTATATTATATTCTGACATCTATTCTTTATTAATTCTATGACATCACAAATTAATAAGTTATTAATTTATCAATGTGTTATAATAGTATACTAATAGTAATTTATGTTATACAGTAGAATATTTAATAATTTGGTATAAAAATTTAAATTACGTTACTCAAAATAGTATAAATTTCGTGATGCTGGTAACCCTTTGCACAATGTTTACAAATTTAAAAAAAATTTAATCTACCTACACCTGATGATGACGTTGTCGAAACCGGTCGTGTAACATATTAAAATTAATGTAAAATACTTATTAAAGTGGAAATAGTGCAAGAAATTTTGTGTATTATTACTGTGTACCATAAAAAGGTTGTAGTGAGTCAATCTTAAAAGATAGACATATACTGTCGCGGACATTTTTTTAGATCATTTAAAGAGGAATAATTCTTTTATACATATTTTTTGGGTAAATTGAACCGTTTACGCAGCGCGCAGCCATGAATGAATAATTTTCCCAGTTTTTGCAACATTTTTCACTGATGCTTCGCTCCTATTGGTCGCAGCGTGATGCTATATAGCCTAAAGCCTTCCTTGATACCTCGATAAATGGACTATCCACCACAAAATGATTTTTCAATTCGAACCAGTAGTTCCTGAGATTAGCGCGTTCAAACAAACAAATGAACTCTTCAGCTTTATAATATTAACTGTATAGATGCGCAATAATATCTAAGCTTTAGGAATTACATTTGCGACAGATCTACGAGTACATTTTTGTAATGTCATTGTCTCCGACGGTTATACTATGTTCGTGCCTGGAAGCCACAAAACGTAATTTTTGCAACTTGAAATTTTCGTAACGTGATCATTCATATAATCTTAAAAATAGCTGTACGCAATCTTTTATTAACTTAAAAATGTAACACAGAATTCAAAATATGTTACCTTTAAATTTTCCATCTATAACTTAAAAAAAAAATATTGTTTCAATCATAGACAACAGATAGCCATAGTGCAAGTCTATATTGTGAAGCAGGCGACTATTGATTGGGCTCATGCGCTCGCGCATCTAAATTAGTAATTACCATGGATCAGCTGATCGTTGCGTACATGTTTCTCAATTATTTTAATAGCGACGTGTTTTATTCTATAACTAGCTGATGCCCGCAACTTCGTTTGCGCAGAACTAACGGAAGCGGAACCCTATTTTTAAACGGAACCCTAAAATAAAAGTAGCCTATATTAGACCTTATAACATCAGCTATCTGCTAGTGAAAGTCCCGTGAAAATCGGTCCAGCCGTTTCAGAGATTAACCGGAACAAACAGACAGACAGACCGACAGACAGACAGACGGACAGACAAAAAATTTTAAAAATTGTATTTTATTGTAAGTACCGAATATACTTTCAGATGCAATAAGTGAAAAGCTGTTAGTTTGAAGTTACAAACAGACACTTGAATTTTATTTATCTGTATATAGATATTCCACTTACTGCTTAGGTATTTCGTTCATGACATTTAGTAATCGCCAATCTTTTAGGTCCTGTGCTTTGATATTTATCTCATATTAAAACACATCGTAAACTCTCTTTACAAATTATCCTCCTAAACCTACTAATAAATGTGAAAGTTTGTGAGGATTTATAGATGGATGGATGGATGGATGTTTGTTATTCTTTCACGGAAAAACTACTGTACGGATTTTGATGAAATTTGGTATCTTAGTAGTTTAGGCTCTGGATAGTTTTACATGTTTTACGTAGGCTACTTTTTATCCCGAAAAAATACAGTGTTTCCGAGGGATACTGTATTAACGCGGGCGAAGCCGCGGATAACAGCTAGTATTCCACATACGTAGTTCCTCATGGGACTTCCTCTTTTTCTTTTTCCCACTTTATTCCACAATGTTCTTTAGGTAGGTACTATATTTCGTAATAAATTATACCTTGGTATTTTTACTTCCAGAACCTTCCTAATTTGTTCCGTACAATATGTGGTTGAACATCGATAATTGTTATTCACGGTGCGTTTGTCTGGCGAGCGGTGACGTCAGCTGGACCGATGACCTCCGCGCTATGTCTGAAGAGTTTGCTAACTATGCCCTTCGGTTTGACATGCGTGTATATTAGCAGGGTGTGTAATAAGGTTTACTCATGTATGACTCGCTAAAAAAAGTTACAAAAACCTCGAATTTATAATAATTCTACATGGGTGCATTGTAAATATGAGAAAAGATTTTTCTCGTAATATTAATAAATAATAAATAGATGTGAGTCCTGTTTTGGTATGACAAACCTGTAAATTCTCATTTAAAAAGGTGGATAGGTTAGGTTAGGTTAGGTAAGTATTTCCGCGAAGGACCGTGTTTTCAAAGACCATGTGTGCGATCTTGTAATTCTGAAGTGGTAGGTATTATATCGTTTTTTTTTTAATAATTTGAAATTATTTTATCCACGGTTTGATTATCTTTACATCCACCGCTATTATTCCTTTGGTTTTAAAATAAACAAAAAACCTTAGCACATCCTTACTCTTTACCGCCTCTGCGTACCACCTATCTACCTTAATAAAATAAGTATACCTTGATAAAATGAGCAGATATTATATATATATGAAAGTTTTTTGATGTTTAGGCGAGCTTCTGCGTCATATGCGGGATTTACACGGGTGACTAAAGCCGCATGGCTTAAAAATTTAACTTTAAATTTTTACGGTTGAATTGCCATTTTTAATTTAAGACGGTTTATTTTCGCCGTGCGGCAAAAATTGTGCGGAATTTAGTCACCCGTTTAAGGTTCAGTGACTCGTGAGTCGCAGAATATCGGTCGGCAGAAAATCTGCTGCATTCGGTTTCAATATAATATAAATGCCTATTTTATTCTCGTGGCGACGCAAAGTAAGTTGTTCTTTAGTATGGAAAAAAATATATTTTTTAATTGTAAAACATTTATTTAAAAATAAGTAGTTAGGTAAATACAATTAATATAAAAACTTACTATCTAAATACAATACGGTGTGGATTTAATAAAATAAAACAATGGAATAATACACTATAGTCTATACCTACCTACTAGTACCTACGAAGCTAACCTCAGGAGAAAAGCCCACCCCGCAGCATACCGGGCTCAAATGTTCCCATGACGCTAGCCGCATTGCCGCGCTGAATGGCCAGGGAAATATGCTGAACCAGGTACGCCCCGGAGCGGGGGTCGTTGCCACAGTCCCGCAGCCGTCGGCCCAGCTCACGGATCAGACCCTTCGCTTCGTCGCACCAGGGACCACCTGTTTCGACTGCGAAAGGCACGAACAGGTACTGCCGCTCCAGTTCCGCGTACTTAGAGCGCTTATGCCTGGCCGCAGACTCTGCAGCAGAGCCAGCTGTGCGTATGGTGCTGGAGGTGTGTGAGGCGGCGAAGGTGCTCACACACGTGGCATCCCAAAGGAGGCAGCGGCCTTTCCTCCACGGAACCAAAGTGAGACCATCTGGGCGCTTGCCGTCAGTTCGGCTCAAACCAGGGGGCTCAAGCGCACATGGTACGTTCGCCGACACCAATGCTCGACGGAGAATATCGTTTAGGGCATGGTGTCTGGCGAAACGTCCGGCAGCCTTAATGCAGCTGAGCCCGTGGTAGCCGTAGGGGTCAGTCTCGGCACCGCAGGGGCAGCGGTGGGGCTCGCACACTTTACAACCCAGTCTCAACGCCGCCGCTACCCGTAGGGTATCATTATCAAGGAGGGTGCCAAGCTGAGGCGAAGGCAATGCCTGAAGCCAAGCACCCGATTCCGAGCAAGAAGAAGCCTTTATTCTCGCTAGGGATGTCCCCGAAAGCAAAGCGGTCAATTTTAACAGGGCGCATCTGGAACTAAGGTCATCCCCGGCCCGCTGGGAGTTGACATTCTCTGGAGGGTTGGTACCGGGAAACATCGCACACCAGGCAGTCTCAGCATCGTGCTGAAAGGGGACGCTGCATCTTGCACCTTGGATTTTGAGGATGTTAGAGACAAGATCAGCAACCCCGTTCGACGACGCCAGGAAAGCCGGCAAACCGACAGAGTGAATGCTCCTGATACCAAGACCACCGTGTCTAACCGGTAACACCGATTGTTGCCACTGGTGATCATGTAGAGTGACGTTAAGGATATCTTCCAAAGTTGATCGGATGGTGGTGTCAAGGTCCGAAACCTCATTAGGGAACAGCCAAGTTGGAGCCGTCCGTATCAGGTAGGTGAGTTTTGGCAGCGAAAAACAACTACGGAATAGGGTTAGGGCCACGTGGGACGATAGTTGCCCAAGAAGCTCCCGGGCTTGCGTTAGCATCCTACCTTTTGCTTCCAGGGATGCGGGGACGGCACTGGGAAAGATGGGGGCGCCGAGTAGTGAAAACGTCGATTCATTGACGGTTTTCATTCCTGGGAGCAGAGTATCAAACATTCTGATTTCCTGTATGGCTGAAACACCGCAAGGAAAAATCTCACATTTGTGGGGGTTTAACTGAAGTCCTATTGATGATAGGTTTCTGCAAAGGGTTTGTATGTCTTCCGCTACTGTCTCTGGGCAACCACCGATTGTACCATCGTCAAGGTACCAAACATTTAGGGGAGACTTTATGGATGCAATGGACTTGTGTATGGCTAGGCTGAAAATCAGGGGACCTAAGGGGTCGCCTTGTTGGGCTCCAATTTTTTAATTGTATTTATTTTCCAACAGCCTTTTTTTATAATTTACAATAGGTAAAAAAACACTCTGGCACGCAAACGAAAATACACAGCTCACAAAATTAATCCCGAATTAGGTGCTAGCGTTTATTGATAGCGGCGGGATAGATGTGAGGTTCCACCATTTCGTCGTTGTATACGGCAGACGAGTTATTTCATGTAAAACAAATTATGCTTCTTTAATTAATGTCGCTTTTCCAGTGGAAATGTCGCAAACGTATTTTAGGTTAGTATTTACCTAAAGTATTTTCGAAATAATTTTAGGATTTTAATATTTTAGCACATTCGAAGAGTTTTAAAAGGTGCGAAAAATCTCACTTTAATATGGCTCTTGTTAGAACGGCGCGCGGCGCGGCGTATGAATATTCAAATATGACCACCATAAAAATACGTCTATGAATTAATAGTATGTTGATATATACAATATAATATTAAAATGTTATGTGATCATAATTAATTTTAAATTTATATAAGGTAGGTACTCTGTATGTAATTATTTAATTTTATATATCTCATGTTTATTATTTCTGTTACAGGTAAATACGATCCTAGAAAAAAAAAATATTTTCTACGAAATTCTACTTGAGGGTAAACATCATAAGTCATATTTTGCGCCAAATTCTTGAATAAAAGTAGGTACAACTATGAAGATTGAAGTATGATACATTGTCATGGAAACTATTGCTTTCAATAAAATAAATCTAACGCAAGCTTTTTTGATGAAAGTTACTACCTTGGTTATCAGGAAAAAACCATTAAAGACCCGCTTTCACTGCACTAAAGTGTTCCATGATAAAATGTCCCAAAATGTACAAAATTGTTTACGATCCGCTCGATTGAAGACAAATCCCGGCTAGAAACATGCAGATGTCAGCCATTTGCTATTCAAATTCGTACAGGCGTCTCAAACGCAGCCCGACATCCCGATGAATATGTAAAACGATTATGGAAGATTTCCATATAAAACTAAAGTGCTACTAAATGTTTTTCGACCGTATGAATAAATTTCCTAAAAATAGTATTGTCGTCACTGCTGATCTGTAATGTCTATAATTTTGTTTTAGAAGTTCAGTCTCAGTATTCTAGTATAGTATAGAGACAGTTCCCAAACAAGTTAATTTTCGAGTTAGTTAAGAATTAAGATATAATTTTATATGTGTATTAAAGCTATGTAAGACCGTTATATCTGCTTCGGTATGCTTAAGGGGCGATTTACGCGTAGACACGACACGAGGCGCGAACCTGCCGTCTTATAAGACTTAGTATCGACTATCGTCACAGAATAAATATGGTATAAAGGTATCGTTTAAAAGTTATGGTGTCGTTTAAAAGTTCGAAGCGGCCGAGTGACGATCCTGCCGGCCTCGTTGCGCCTCTGCCGGCCGCTGCGATTTCGGAGTGAATCGGCCTTAAGGTGGTTCGTTTCCTATACAAAAATACAATGGACATTAATTAGGTAATTTCATACTATTACTACATAAATTTATATGCACATCTATTTATTTTGCAATACAATTGTCGCAAAATATATTTAAAATACTTTATTTCACACAGAAGTCACATTTTTATTGAATTTTCGTCAAAAAGTGACATTTGTAACTTATGTCACTTTTTGTCGAAAATTCAATAAAAATGTGACTTCTGTGTGAAATAAAGTATTTTAAATATATTTTGCGACAATTGTATTGCAAAATAAATAGATGTGCATATAAATTTATGTAGTAATGTATGAAATTACCTAATTAATGTCCATTGTATTTTTGTATAGGAAACGAACCACCTTAAGAGTCCTATTATAGTAGTATCTACTATTATAAATGTGAAAGCTTGTGAGGTTGGGTGGATAGATGGATGGATGGATGCTTGCTATTCTTTCACGCAGAAAGGGATGTCGATGAAATTTGGTATGGTAGTAGTTTAAGCTCTGGATTAAAACGGGATACTTTTCCTAATCCTAAAAAGGCACAGTGTTCCCGTGGATACTCTGTCTGTGTAGATACAGTATGTATTAATTTGTAGTAGTGCAATCAAATCGAAAGCTAACCGCGGGAGGAGCCGCGGGCAACAGATTTTATCATTATAATACAAACAAATAGCTGTTGATAACATTAGAGTGATTGTTAAGAAAAGCGAAAATAAAATAGACTAATTAACACCAACTATATTTATGTCTCGCCCTCAATAAAGTAGCCATATTTTTAATTAGTCGGATTGAACCGTGCTGCAGTTCCAGCTAAAAGTAAAAAAGATTCGAAAAAACTTTTGGAAATGGATCGGAAAGTTACCAAAATAGAAAGTGTAAAAAACTCGTTTAGAACACGTAGATACGGTGGATTAAAAATGTTCAGCCGAATATATTACTTCTAGACTTTATGTGCTCTCTATTACGTAAAATTTAGGGTGAAATAAGGTTTCCATCCAATTTGGGTAGGCAGTGGGTATCCAGTCAAAGACCTGAAATGTTGTATTATGATGTTGTAAAATAATTTTGTGTTATCAACGTGAAGATTTTAGATTTGCGTTATTAATTTCATCTTGAAGAGTTTCACTTAATGAGAAAATACTTAAAATGTTATCCGAGTATTTTCTAATAGTGATATTAAATCCTGTAATATTTTTGTCGTTCACTGATTTAAATATAGTATAATTAATTATTAGGTATTTAAACTTTCTCACTGTTGTGTAATTTCCAACTGAAGTCCTTGCTAATCGAAAACAATCATGTTTTATTGGATCCGTAAGGTTTTATAGGCATATAAAAGTACTAACCTCAAAGAAGGGTCCCTGCCTTCACGATTATGTCGAAGAGTTTCGGTACTTAATGCTTCTCAGTCCACTTCTACTGGCAGCAAATCTTTTTAGGGTTCCGTAGTAACTACAAGGAAACCCTTATGTTTCGCTCTGTCCGTCCGTCTTCCTTTGCTAACTTAGGTAATTATGAATACTGAATAAATTTGCAAGATTAGGTTCATGAACGTATAAAAAAGCAAGTTAATTCGCGAGAGCGCATGGCGAGAGAAGGCCCCTTCAAAAATTGTGACATAAGGTGACAGGTTTTTTTTTTTTTTTTTTAAAGTAACTATGGTAATGAACAACATAATTGGACATTCCGCCCGCCAAGAACTCTGTTCTTTAACTATTACAAAAATGTGAAAAAATACAACACATACAACAGTTAATAAACATCAAATTAACAGTTTAAAAACTTTCTATAAGAGAACACTCAATAAAGTTTTGTTAACTAAGTAAAACTAAATAGAACCATCAGTTGGTACAAAAATTAATTTAGTACAAGCTCTTTTAAAAATACCTTTCTTTGTATCTACTGTGACAACTCTAACAATATGATCTGGGCCTGGGTGGGTCGCAACAACTCTGCCCAAAAGCCATTTTGCTGGAGGCAAATTTTCCTCCTTTAAAATTACTAGGTCGCCTACTTTCGGTTCAATCTTATGGGTTGACCATTTATATCTAGTGTTAAGTATGGCTAGATATTCTGCACTCCACCTATTCCATACATGTCTCACAATTTTGTTACATATTTGCCATCTATCAGTAAGACTGACAACATCATTATCCTTATCTACAACATTTAGTAATGCTTCACCAACTAAAAAGTGACCTGGTGTCAGTGGGACGGGATCATTAGGATCATTACTTAAAATAGTCAATGGTCGTGAATTAACACACGCTTCAATCTCAGACAGTACCGTGGACAGTTCTTCAAAGGTAAGTGTAGTCTCACCGATAACCTTTTTTAAATGTGTTTTTACAGAACGCACTCCGGCTTCCCATAATCCGCCAAAATTTGGAGCTTGAGGAGGAATGAAGTGCCAGTTTGTGTTTTTAAGTGCAAGAGCTTCTGCAATATCTTGCGTGAATTGTGACTTGGCATTTTTGAACATGTCTTGCAACAATTTATCTGCACCAACAAAATTTGTGCCGTTGTCACTATAAAGATCTTGACAATGGCCTCGTCTTGAGGTAAATCGTTTAAATGCAGCAATGAATCCTTTGGACGTTAAATCTGTCACTGCCTCAATATGGATAGCTCTTGTGACCATACATATAAATAAACATATGTAGCCTTTAAAAGATTTTGATCCTCTTCCAGGAGAAAATCTGACATGAATTGGTCCTGCATAGTCAACTCCTGATGTTTTGAATGGTTTACTCGGTGTAAGTCGTACTTCTGGTAACTGTCCCATTAATTGAGTATTTGTAGTATTAGAATACCTCCTACAAGTTGTACATGTTCTATAGTATTTTTTTACTTTTTCTCGGCCCCTTAATATCCAGTATTTTGAGCGTAGATAATTTAACATTATCTGAGGCCCTCCATGTAGTGTTTTGTTGTGAGCATCCATTATTAATAACCATGTAAGGTGACTCTTAGATGGTAAAATAATTGGATGTCGTTCATCATAACTCAAGTGTGCCTGATCAATTCGACCACCTACTCTTAAAATCCTATTTTCATCAAAAATTGGATAAAGAGTGTAAAGTGCACTTTTCTTTTGAACGTGACCTCTGGTTTTTAAATGACTTATTTCTTCATTGAAGTAAAATTCTTGTACTTGTTTTATACACATAGACAGCACATCATTCATTTCTTTTACGGTAATATATGTAGGTAATTTATCTCGTTCTTCTTTAGGTTTTTTCCAATATAAAATTCTCTTGCAATATGAAATAACTCTTAACATTCGATTTAAGTTTGAAAATTTACTCCATTCATATTCTTCATTTTTCTCTTGTATTGTCATTGTTCTAATCTTTTGTTCTTCTTCTGTTTCAGGTATATCATCTAGTTTTCTTTTCAGGTTCATATCATGTATCCAGTCAGGTCCATGCCACCACAATGAATTATATCTTAATTCCGTTGGACTTAATCCACGTGAGGCGCAATCAGCAGGATTCTTATCCGTCGTCACATGACTCCATTGGTTATAGTCTAATATTGTTAATATCTCTGACACTCGATTACTCACAAAAGTAGTCCATCGAGATGCACCTCCTTTTAACCATGCCAGCACAATTGTAGAGTCTGTCCAAGCATAAAGATTTTGTTTAGGAATATTCATTACTTGTGAAATTTCAGATATTAGTTTAGCCGCTAAAGCTGCGCCACATAATTCCAGCCTGGGCACTGAAAGTTCCTTCTCTATTGGAGCGACTTTTGTTTTTGCTGACACAATAGATGAGTATACATTATTGTGATTGTCTATTACTCGAAGATATACTACAGCTGCGTAACCAGAAGTAGATGCATCTGAAAAAACATGTAATTCTTGCTTGTTTTCTTTCTTACAATTTAACCATCTTGGAATACTGATTGCTTTTGTTTCTAGTAATTCATGCCTGTATCTCAACCATTCTTCTAATAACTCTTCAGGTAAGTTATCATCCCAACTTATTTGTGTTTTCCAAACCTTTTGTATAATAATCTTAGCTTTAATTACTACAGGTGCAATCCAACCTAGTGGATCGTATAGTCTTGCAATATCAGATAACATATGCCTCTTCGTAACAACTTCTCTAATTTCAGGTAAGTTAATAGAATATTCAAAACTATCATTTAGTCTGTTCCAACATATTCCTAGCACTTTTAGCATATTGTCACTCTTAATAGGTACTGATATCTCTGTATTATGTTCATCTTCACTTATGTATTGTAATAGCTTTTTGTTGTTACTACTCCATTTTTGTAGTTGAAAACCACCACTCTTCATAAGTAAATTCATCTCATTGTATATATGTATAGCCTCATTTTCCGTCTCACAGCCTGTCATAAGATCGTCTACGTAATAATCTTTCATTGTTATTTCAGCTGCAATTGGATATTTTGCCCGTTCTTCAGTAGCAAGTGTTTGTAATGACTTGACTGCTAAAAATGGAGCACAAGCAGTTCCAAAAGTAAGTGTGGTAAGTCTGTAGTCTTGAATCGGCAAGTTTGGATTGGATCTCCACAAGATGCGTTGAAAATTAGCATCCTCTTTATTTACAAGCACCTGCCTGTACATTTTGACAAGGTCCGATATTATGCATATTGGATGTGTACGCCAGCGCATCAGAATGTGTCGCAAGTCTTGCTGTATTTTAGGTCCAACCATTAATTCATCATTGAGAGATATGCCGTTAGAACCTTTTGAAGATGCATTCATAACAATTCGTACTTTAGTTGTCTCCTTGTCATCTCTAACAACTGCGTGGTGAGGAAGGTAAGTTGCTCTGGGATTCTCTAAATCATTGTGTGGGACTAGTTCCATATGTCCTAAAGCAATGTATTCTTGTATTACTTTCTCATATTCTCGTTGTAAATTTGTGTCTTTTTGTAATCTTTTTTCTAGGTATAATAGTTTTGTTTTTGCTATGTTTCTCGTGTCTCCATGCTGACATTGTGGCTCTCCTACTTTGAAAGGTAAGTGTACAATGAATCTTCCTTCTTCATTCCTTGTAGTAGTTTTCTCATAAAATTCTATACATTTCTTTTCTTCTTCAGTTAGTCTTTTAGTTATTAAATCTGGTTCAGCTTCAATTTCCCAAAATTTTCTCAGTATATCATCGCTTCTCATTTGTATGTGCATGCTTATCATTCTCTCCTTGTGTATGTCGCTTGACATTCTTCCCGACAATACCCATCCGAACGCCGTATGTTGGGCGATAAAACTTCCTTCCGGATGCTTCACCATCTCAGTAAATAAAATCTCACTGTATATGTCTGCTCCTAAAAGAATGTCTATCTTACCTGGTGTTGCATAACTTGGGTCGGCTAACTGCAATTGTTCCAATTGTATCCATTTAGGTGCACAAAGGTTATCTGCTGGCAGTATAGATGTTAACACTCCTAATACATAAGCTGTCACACGATATTTGGCATTTGGATTGTAACGTGACTCTAGCAATATTGATACTGAATACTTAATTCTAGTTTCACCGTTGCCTACACCTGACACCACACCACTTACAGGATTACGCTTAAGGTTTAACAATTGTACAGTAGATTCACTAATGAATGACGCTTGTGAGCCTTGGTCCAGAAGAGCACGTATATTGTATTTTACTCCATTGTTTCCATATGCATTTATCAATGCGGTAGCCAATAGTACATTGTAGCTATGACTCTGTAAACTTTGTGAAAAGTTAGCTACTATTCTTGTTTCGGTGTTGTTATTGTCCTCTCTTTGTATATTATTATCTCTTCGTTTATTGTTCTCGCTTTGTGTATTATTCTCTCTTTGTATATTATTCTCTCTTTTTATATTGTTCTCTCCTCGTATATTGTTCTCTCTTTGTGTAGATTCATCTCTCTCAATGTGTAGTATGGTATGATGTTTTCGGAAACACTTCCTGCAGCTTGTGTTTCGGTAACATTTATTCACTGTGTGATTTGGACACATACAGTTAAAACACAGTTTATTATTATGTACAAACTCAACTCTCTTTTTTATAGGTTGTTGTTGGAACCTGTCACAGTGATATATGTAATGAGATTCATTACAAAATGCACAATTAACATTTGAAAATTTGTTATCCTCTTTCACCGCTGAATGAAATGCTTTAGGTTTAAGCTGGTTAAGTTTATTAGAAACTGGTGATTTCACTGGTGGCTTGTACGGATCTATCATTTCTATACTGCGAAATCTGTTCTCCAAAAATTCAGTAAGTTGTATCCATGTTGGTAAATCAGTTTGTGAACTCAATGTTTGTTCCCATAGTTTGTGTGACTCGGTGTCCATCTTTGAAACAACTAGGTAAACAATGAAGGCATCGCTGGATTTTGTGTCAATTCCTATACTCTGGAGTGATTGCAAGCAAGATGTAGTAGTGTCCAACAGCTGTTTCAATGTATTTGCCGATGCGGTTACAAGCTTCTTTTGCTCAAATAAAATTTTAAATATTGCATTGCAATTGTATCTTTTATTACTATATCGTTTTACCAGCTGCTTCCAAGCTTCTTCATAATTTTGTTCAGTAATGGCAAAATTGCGCAAAAGAATTTCCGGCTCTCCTCTCAAATTTGCTTTCATGTAATGTAGCTTTTGCACATTAGACAATGTAGCATTGTTATGGATAAGGGATACAAAAATGTCATAAAAACTTTGCCATTCCTCATATCTGCCAGTAAACACCGGTAATTGAATGCGTGGTAGCGGTATCTCTTGTGGTTTTGTGTTTGTATTCTCTTGTATTCCCGCACTATTTGTTGTTGTTGATTTAGTTCTCTCATTCAAGGCAGATTTCAATAATGTTTTGTATGTAGTATATTGCTCATAAAATGAATCATATATGTCTGTTGTAAAGTATGTGAGTGAGTCCTGGGTAGTCTTGGGTACAGTAGAAACTAGTAGTTTGTGACCCTCTCTGAAATCATCCCAAATTTCCTCCAAAGTTTGTAACCTGGTCTCAATATAGGCTACTGTTAATCTATCTCTGGGCGATTTTCTGTAGTTGACTTCAGCCTTTTTTAGTCTTTCATATAACTCGTTTTGTATGATAAGTCTTTCGTTAGCCATTATGATAATTGTAAAATAGTTTTAATAGGAAAACTAATGTGTAACTTTTGGATTTAAAACATTGCCTTTGAAAGCCTGTTTTCACAATTAAGGTTAATTCTTCATGTATCACAATTACTGAAACACTGCACTATGTCTATTACTCACGGTTTTACAAGTTACAAGTCCTTTTCAATATGTAGTTCAATCTCCCTGGTTTCGGCACCATGAATAAATTTGCAAGATTAGGTTCATGAACGTATAAAAAAGCAAGTTAATTCGCGAGAGCGCATGGCGAGAGAAGGCCCCTTCAAAAATTGTGACATAAGGTGACAGGTTTTTTTTTTTTTTTTAAAGTAACTATGGTAATGAACAACATAATTGGACAAATACAAATAGACGTATTTTTGTGTAGTTCTTCAGTAGATTACATAATATAGGATTTATTTTTGATGCTGTACAATAATTATAATTATGTATTTTACCGGTAGCTCCCCCATACATATTGTGAAGTGGGGATGAATTTTTGAAGTGAAAACCTCTAAGAGCGCGTACGTATATTTTTAGATGAGATGAAATCTCTGGACTCGCGACACTGTCACGAGACGCTTTTTTGACGTATGGTGAAACAACGAGATATAAAAGTACAATTGATGCGGTATTCACGAGTGTAATAATTTTAATGATAATGATACAAGAGTTATAGAAATTGTTAACTATGATTCATAAAATACAATTCATAAATAAAATACAATAGGGGATCGGACAACATTTGAAATATTTAGTTTCATTAATATATTCAGAAATATTGAGGCATTACTAGCTGATATATGTAAAAACATTTAAAAAGTACGAAAAATATTTTTTATTTCGCGTAATTGCTAAACAAAACCTACATTCATTAGTATAAGTATGAATTTAAACGCACAAATATCGGAGATATTTACAAATGTGGCCGTATACTTTATACCTACTTCATACACCTTAACCTACAAGTGTCGTCATTTGTATGTCGATTTTAGTATGGATCGTTTTTGCGAGACTTGCGAAATTTTATATACAAATCGCTGTACCTTTGAAAATATTAACTTTTGATATACGGTTTCTTCTGAGCAGTTACTCATATTTAAGAGTACTATTCATTCATGCAATAAAAAAAAAATCAGTCCGCTTGCCTATTCCCAATAACCCTAGTACCCATCTAAAAAATGTCTAATGCGCCAAAATAAGTTTTCACTTCTGTCGGCACTCCCGGAGTGCAACCCATATTTTTTTTACATTCTACCCCACCCCTATGGTGTGGGGTAGGTGTCGCCGAATAGGTATTTTCAAATAAAGGTGAGGCTTAATACCTACATGACTTTTATTTAATGTTAACCATTTTCGAGTAATCGACTTCCGTAGTGGTTTACATGTTGTGTCCCCCCCCTGGTATTCCTAAAATAGAAGAGGTATAAACTTGTAACTTTCCATGCTGATAGGACTTAAGTAAAAGTTGGGCGAAACCAGATGGTAGCTTTTGAAGTTATTTAAAAAAATCTATTGCACGTTGATAGCAACGGAACCCCCCTTAGACATGTCCTGACATTGCTCTTGGTTATTTCTTTATATGAACTTAGATATCCTTCAGCATTAGGATGGATATTTCAGCATTAGGAAATACATGCAGTTAAACGTAGGTAATTTGTGATTTTTAATGTTTATGATTTTTCATTGTATAACAAAATATCAGTTTCTCTGGCAGTAAATTGGTAAATTTGAACTTTTAACTTCAAACTAATAAATCTCGAGTTAAAGTTGGGGTGAAATGCCTTTGATGCTAGCCGTGTTCCAAGTGCTGGTATCGGATAAAAAGGTCAACATGCCTACAGATTAAATATTGTTTTGTTTTATTTTTGAAGTGAAAACTGCTTTAGCCACGTTGGGAACTTTTGGTAGGAGAAAATCTTATGGCTTCGTGTTCACGTCACCGACACGCTCATGACTGACTTGTTCAAGTCCGATCAAAATTATTTTACCTCTGACTTGACTGTAATGCCGACCACATAAGGATCTAAGTTTGTCATGTTTTTAGTTTCGTCGTGTAATACAAATAACTTATTTGTATATTTGAAATAAGATATAAGTAATTTCGAATACTTATGTCAGATACGCGTAACGTAGTAAGTGCGCGTCGACACGCGCCTTTACGTATGTGCTTGGATTTTGCGTTGTTGACCAATTGGTCTTGGGTTCGGTTCGGTCAGACGAAATATTTTTATTCCTTATATTTATTTTTCTTATATAATGGTCTCCCAGGTACTATCTATAGTATAATATTGTTGAAAGCATTAGGTATACCTAAATACTGTTTTCACTTTTATCGGCAGTCTCTATAAGTGCCAATTTTTGTAATTAGGTTGCATAAGTACACAACTATATTGTGTACTTGTGCCTTTACCTACCTATATTAATTACCTACACACTTTTACCAACCTATATGACCTATTTCAGTGTAAGTGGTTCCGATTTCCGCCGTATTGGCTATAATTTATGTGACGTTACACGTAATAATTGACAATCAAAATCGAGCTAGGTATATGATTTTTTTAATAAAAAATATTTTAAATTTTATTACAAGCTAAATAGAACCTATTGCTATATTGGCAAAGAATATATATTACGATATTGGTAGGTATGTAATAAAAAGAGGACCTACCTACTCCAATATAAACAAAATTAAAGTTTTTAATTTATTAAGTTATCGAGATATAAAATGATAAACAATAGCTAAGAGCCTAAGAACCATATCGATTGTCAGCTTTCAAACAAAAAAAAACCCTCATCTGATTAATTTCGTTTAGGACCTTTCGTTTGGGATCTAATGTACCACAGACACGTCAAACTTACAACACCCTCTTTTTGCATCAGGGTTAAAAAAAAAAAACATTGCAAATCAGTAAAAAGCAACAGAAACAATATAAGTAGATAAGGGGAAACGTGAAATATTGCCTTTAAATTTGTAGAATCATCTGTAATCTAATTCCGATTGGTGTCGGGATCTCTTTTTGCTCCGATATAAAACACTTCCAGCTGCATGAAACTTTTTAAATAAATCTCTGGATGTTGACAGGGGACCGACCAATACTGTGCTCGACTTGCTCGTTCCCCTGTCGACTTTTATTTTTATTATATTTCTCAAAAACCTACTAATGACGGCACTCAAAATGAAGCTTTATTTTAACTTTCTTGAGACTACAGGTAGAATCATTCTCTAAACTTAATAATTAATTACATAATTAAATTATATAATAGTTAGAGTTAATAATTTATAGTTAGTAGGTACCTACTACCTATAAATTAAGTTAATAATTTATAGGTAGTTGGTACCTACTACCTACTACCTACTTAGTACTTACGTACTCAAGGGCCAAAATTAATGATGTAAGTCAGTTTCGAAAAATAAAGTGTTTATAAGTTCGCAAAACCACAACGAATGTTATTTTTACAAAGTTATTGGTATTATTTTTTCATTTGTGTATAGTGATAAATCTTTCAACGCGTTTTTCCTCAACCCACTTTGGGATAAAATCTATTTTCCTTCCTCCTTGGGATCTGAAAATATTGGCAAAAGAATTATTATAATCGGATAAGCACTTCGCTTACAAGATTACCTCCTACGCACAAAGTAAACCTCTAGCTGGCTATTTGACCTGGGCTATAACTAATTAGGTAAGTACTTTTATTATGTAAGTATGACTTTTTAGTGTAGGTACATGCAAAAATAATTTTTACTACTTTTTTATGGTAGGTATCTTTGCCCAAACGGTGAGTCAGCAAGTCCGTAGATCTTCTGAGTTCTGTACCCCAAGCAGGAACATTTTGCGGTACGTTACGTGTACGTAAGCGAGAAATATTGTATGAAAACCAAGAAAGCGCCTCTAGCGGACGTAAAAGTAACTAAAATTTTCATACAATATTCCTCATATTTCTCGTTTACGTACACGTAACGATACCGCAAAATATTCCTGCTTGGGATACTGATATAACTTTTACTCTAGAAAAGTACCTACTCGAATCAGTCCTGGACTTAAAAACGTATAGGTCCACGAATCCAGTGTTTTAAACGTGTGAAGATGAACTATACTAGTGTAACAGTGAACATTGGACTGAGGGCCGCCGTCACGTTGGTCATTACTGCTCGGAAATAGCCACTTTTCCCGTCGTTAGTAACTCGCTCAGCGTTCACCGTACCTCTGTTAATCCACCGACCTAATACCTTGTATACTTACATGTAATCTTCTTTATTAGGAACCTTAATTAGTGCAATATGGGAATTCTCAGAAAAGGTAGGCGCTTTTTTTTTTGCGAGTTTTTAAGGTAATCTGCTTTTTGTGCAAGTCAGGTTCAAATGTATTTTATGTATTACACTATTACACGCATTAATTATTTGCTATAAACAAAAACTAGTTTTGATTTGCATTCCAAAAAATTCTCGGTGTGGAAATTTCTCGAATCACGATGTTGGCAAAACCACGATGGAAGTTGAAGCGAAACCATGAAAAGTATTTCATTAAATTTGTTTAAAATAAAATATAAATAAAACCCGAGACCGGCAACTTTTCGACAACTAGTATCGTGTTTAAACAAATCCGGGGGGAATAGAATTTCAAAGTTCAATTGGAAATCTGTTGGCGCTAATGCCGACCATATCTAAACCACAATGTTTTCCGAACAAAGTACTAGTGATTCGGTCCGTCCACACAAAATTGTGCTCTATATTGAGAAAATAACATTCTTTTTCAATTCGGTCCTTAAGACCTTTCGCTTGTATCACGTTAGTCTTAATTAATGTTCGGGAAGTACAAAGCTCTGATTGTATGTTTTTTGTATTGCCTGCACTGCACGCTTATTGCAGGAGTTTTAATTTCAGCAATTGTACGTTGCCAGCGATTATGAGTATAATTGGTGGTACTGTTGGTTTAATCCAGAGGGCTAAGCATTATGTTACTTATTTAAGTACTGAAAACAATTCACGTAGGAAGTCGCTGTAATAAAAATGTGTTTTTATTGCACGCCTCGAGAACAATAAAAATGAATTTTAGTACAGAAAATACTAAATGCTTAATTGTGTTCAACGGAGTAGATAGGAAAAGTGAACTCACTACCAAAGTCTTATGTTAACATTTTAAATATTGAAAAATGCAATTTATTATTTAACTCTTTGAGCACAATTTTATACAAAATCTTTATTGCATGCAAAGCTTGCCAAAATCTGGGGTTTAGGAAAAATAAGGAAGGGAATTATGGCTCAGCTTAAAATAACAATGTAATCACCGATATCCAATAACTGATGCAACACGTTCCATCTTCAAACCGGTTGCCGAAATCCAAAATGGCCGGCTTGGCGGGAATTTTTACATTGACATTGCGCCCAAACTGGTTCACGTTTGCTTTCAGTTGTGCGAGACGTATCCATGACCTTCACCTCCATACTGTCGAAACGAACTCGCTTTAGACGCAGTACCTGCTCATAATAACCAAATAATATTAGGATGATTTGAAGATCTTCATTCTTACCGAGCAACTATGTGATGCTCATAAAATGTTTTATACTTTATAAACCTACAGAATTTTAGGTCTATATTAACTAATCATCATCATCAATCGTCTTTTTATCAATTATAGATTATTTAAGTAGTAGTTTATTACTCTAGAAAATTACCTACCATTTATAACTATCGTTATTTAAGTAGGTACTCTACATTTACTCGAGTTTAAACTTTAAACTAATTTTGGCATTGAAACAATTGTTTTTATTTTTGGCGTTAATTTACCGAATCCCATCCTTGAAAATAGACGTTAATTGTAAAGCGTTAAAGAACGTCATCGCACTGATTGAGCGTGAAACGAAGTGACAACATGTCATTTAGTCGGTAATTATCAAGATTTAAATACCATTTAAACATTTTTAAGAAACTGTCATAAAACATGTCATTTAGTCGGTAATTATCAAGATTTAAATTAAGCATTTTTAAGAAACTGTCATAACGTTGTCAGATAGGAAAAGATATTCTATGGACTATGAGGAAGAAAGAAGACCAGCGGGTCTAAAAAGGCCACTTGCGCAATATCATCGCAATATTGCTATTTGACACTAAAGCAATTCTGCTTGTAAATCTGTCAAATGAATGCATTTCAGCCAATTTCTGCATATGAATTGTATCCAAATCATATTATGAATTGCAATTCAAGTGGCCATTTTACGATCGCTGTCATCTTTCATACAGTAATTCATAACAAGAATTGGAAATGAATTGCCAAAACGGCCTTTTTAGACCTGCAGTGCGATACAATAAACAAACAATTAAATATTTTAGGTAAGTACCTAGCCCCTGAATTGTCAAGCTGTTAGCGAGTTGATGAATTAAAGCTAATATTCTCGATCATATCAGCTATCAAACAAAAAGCTAAGATCAAAATCGGTTCTTCGATTTGGAAGCTACGATGCCACGGACAGACACATCGAACTTGTAAAACTCCTCTGTTTTCGTTGTGGATTAAAAAGTATGTTCATTGTTCCTGTTGATCCAGAAAGAAAAAAGAAAGCCCATCTTTGCCGACATGATCTTACTTAGTTTTAGAATCGTTTATTTAGAGTCATTTTATCCTCCTTGAACTTGAACTTACAATTCAAGAATCCTCCATATCGCCAGACATTCGAGGAGAATCTCGTTATACGGGTTCTCGGGTTGACATCATAAATTGCCAGATATCCGGTTTTTGACTCGGTATCACATACATGCAGTTCGACGAAGCTTTCTTCATAAGTCATGAGACGTCATGTAATCATGTTATACAACGCGGCAGTAACCCAAACTTGATACGGAATTCATTGAAAAATATCAACTACTAGCTGATGCCTGCGGCTCCGTCCGCGTAAGTTACTACCCACGGGAATCGTAAACCCTGCGATAAAAAACAGCCTATGTCCTTTCTCAAGCTCTAGAGTATCTGTGTACCAAATTTCATTTAAATCGGTTCAGTAGTTTTGGCGTGAAAGACGGACAAACATACACACTTTCCCATTTATAATATTAATATGGATGTTGAATTAAATTATTTAAATATCCTTGAATTTACATTTAAACTGTTCCAGATCGGTAGTTAGTTTCCTATAGATATAGCCTATGTTACCCGTGCCATTATTCACACTGGACACCTCATTCATTAAAATCAGACCAGTAGTTTAGACGCTACGGTGGAAGAAACATGCATACATAAACTGCCAAATTCACTACCCTAAAAAAAGTAAGTAAAAAAAGGGTCAAAAGAGAAATTGTAAACTGTGTGAACTAAATTAAACTGAATAGTATTTTTGGAACTTGTAAGGTTAAAAAATAAAACGGTTGTATTTGTAAGGTCATCCGCCACCAGAAATGGGGTAGTAAATAACATGATATGAGAAGGGTCTTCTAATACCATAAAATTTCACGCGTCTTTAATTACATGAAGGTTTGGTAAATCAAATGAAGCCCTATTTTGGCAACGAACTGCCGAATAAATATTCTTTATTATTCTATTCACTAAGCATGAATCATTGAAATGATCATGTGTTCGTCGCGAAGAATTAATCGCGATCCCATTTGAGTAATTAGTTTTACTGATCATCGGGGAACATAATTAACGCCTTTTGTCGCCTAGCACGAATTCAGGGTAAAAATATCGAACGTGTAGGTGGTACAATACAATCAATGGTTTACTTTGGCTTGCTCTCATTTCTTCTTTAAGGTGATAAAATAATGAAGGATGTCTAATGACAATATTGTTTCCAAAGAGCCAATACTAACAACGGTTTTCATTTCGTAGGTACCTATACAATAACAAATACGTAACCTTTGAACAGAGAAAAAGTGCCAAAAATAAAAAATGAGCACTACAATATTTTGCTTATTGAATTGTATCTATAGGACTATAGGTAGGTACCTAGAGTCTAGACTAGTCTTTTTCTGTTTATTCATTTATTAGGTACCTATGGAATAAAAATATGAAAACCATCTAGAGGCTCTACTATAGAGAATAGAGCAGCTATATACCTGCGACCCGCGGGCCACATGCGGCCCGCAGGTCGCAGGTAGTGTAGTGTAGTCGCGGTGTATTTTTGACCAACACTAGAGACCAACACCGCAGCTTCAAGATACTGTTAGTATGTTTTGCGTGGATCGGAACACAAATAATAATTGAAGAATCTTCGGGTAGTTTGAACAACTTCAATAAATAGGACAACTGACACCTCAGTCCTCCCGTGACCACGGCTGCTGGAAAATAGCCGAAACGTCGGGCAAAAGAAAAAGTGCACCGCGACAAAATCCGTAAGTGTTTAAAACAATGAACAATATTCGCGTAAATCACCATGCATGTGTTTGTGATCCCTATGAAAAAAGGTTGAGTATAGCTGGTATAGAGCTGGTATGGTAATTCTATGGGGACGTTAAAAATAGTCCCACTGGGTTGCGTTTTCAGTGTTCGTTAAGTCCTATTTGTGACAGGGGGTGTGAATGTAAATATGACATAAATTTTATAGTAGGTGAGCTCTACCACCGTGACACGTGGACCTTGTTTACCTTCAATAAAAAACCTAACCAAGAGCATGTCGGGATGTGTATTAGAAGGGTTCCATATCTATCACCGCGCAATAAGTTTTTCTCAAATTAGGTACCTACTTCAAAAGTAATTGTCCGATTTCGATAAAAAGTATGTATATTTAGCAGATTCTATCAGCATAGAAAATTACAAGTTTCTAAGTCTACTAGTTTAAAAATGCCAGAACGGTATAAACATCTAAACCACTTTGGAGGTAGATAACTCGAAAATAGTTTGTATTATAAAGTCTTAATATTTATAATTCATGAAGCTTTATCACTTTCCTAGAATACCCACACGATGGGGTACGCAGTCCAGCAGGGCAATTGCACTAAGGTGCGATTGCCCTGCTGGACAGATGGGCAGAGCGAAACTATATGGGTTCCTTATAGTTTCTACGGAACCCTCAAAAACGAAGCTTTATTTGATAGCCACCATTTTCTGTCCCGCGTTACAACTTACAACTTAAAAGTGAGGAGAGGCACAATTCTTGAAAGCTTTAAGAAATCCTCATTAAACCCGGCTGCGTTGCCTTGAACTTGGCGGTGAGCGGCGCGGCGACGCGCGCAGGTTGGCGCCCGCGCCATAGTCACCGCTATGCTAGACATTTCTGACAAGCGCTGACTATGGCCTACGCGTGTCGCCGCTGCTGTTCTCTGCCCGCTGCCTTAGACAGCTGCAAAGATATTCAACATTTTGTATTTCGATTCCTCGTAATAAAAGTTGAAAACATAAACCCGATGACGACCTCTGTGGCTCAGTGGGTTGAGCGTGTTGGTGCTCAAGCCGGAGGTCGCGGGTTCAAATCCTGCCGAAGGAACAAAAAGTTTTTCTGTGTTCATGGATGTGTATTAAATATGTGTATAATATAATAAAAATCTTAAATATGTGTATAGTATAAATGTATTAAATATATTTTTCCGTTGTTTGGTACCCGTAACACAAGTTCTTCGAGAACTTACCACGGGGTCAGATTGACGTGGTGTGAAGCGTCCATAGATATTATTAAAAAAAACTCACACTATACAGGTGTATAGTGTGGGTTTATGCTTTAAAATTTTATGCTCTGAAAAAAAAAACATTTATGCTTTGACTGTTACTGATGTTCTTGCGTCAGAAAATTTGCTTTAAAAAAATTTCACTTAAACTCATTTTGTAGCAACTCTTGTTTTCATAAAAATCCTGTTTATATTAGCAAATAGGTACGACGTTTTTATTTACAACATTTTTCCTATCCGACATCTACACAATACCCGAACAAATATTAAAAAGTCGGTCGTTATTACTTGGGCAGTCAGGTGGAAGTCTGTGAGCGATATGTCTGACCCTTATTCAACTTTCATTCTTTAAAAATGGAATCTTTTGTACACTTTGAGTAATCATTTAAGAAGTGAAGATATTCAGCTTTTTAGTAAAATAATTAATATCTAAGTATACAATCTCCATCAATAAGTAAGTGGGTTTATAAAATAATGCTGCATATTGCGTCTAAATCCTTTTAAGTGTGCGATCTCAAAATAATTAAAAATTTAAGCTTCATTTTTGATTTAGATATTATCTAGACCTTAAAATATTTTTTGCTCTTGCAAAAAACGGTAGAGGCGATCATAGAAGAGAGATTGTAAACACGACGACGGTAAACGGTATAGAAATAGACAATTTGTATGTTTGATGATGGAAAAAGTAAACATCATTGACTAAGTAATGATATTAGCTCCCCTTACGGGGAAATTAATGGGAAGACCATAAAGTACAGTAAAGGACATACAAAACCTTTAAGTTAAAGATAAAAATGGTTAATACTACAGTAAAGTCTATGAATATGCCGTTCACAGTAGCATATCATATTTATATGTTATTTTGTTTCACCGGCAGGCATGAGGCAGGCCGTGCACAGTACAGTAATATCCGGAAATCCATCCGTGCGCGTTGCGACTGCGAGCTATTACTGATATTGCAGTTTATGACGTGGTAAAATTGCGGTTTGTACATTATATGTATGTATGTAGATTCTTGACAGGATTTATTAGGAAATAGATCTTTACTATGTTTGAATTCACATTTACAAATCAACCTCTTCATAATATAAAATTAATTAATATTATGTTTATAGCAGTTTTTCCGCCAGATAATTTGGCGAAAAAACTGCTATAAACATAATATTAATTAATTTTATGCTATGGATTTCCGCAAAGTAACGCCTGATTCTATTAACTCTTCATAATATTATGTTTCGTTGTTGCTCATGACGATGTTTGAAGAAGTCATTACTAAGTAAATCCTCATTACAAAAGTAATAATCCAAATATGCGCTTGTTAAAGAAATATGTTGAAGCAGCTAATAGGAATTAGCATAAACATTTTTATTTATGCCAATCATTTTGCTGCTTAAAATTGTTTGACCTACTTAACAATATTGGCCCTTATTATTCTATAAAACAATTTGTGAATACTTCGTAACAAGCAAAGCTTCAGATTCTGAGAGAATTCACCAAATTTTTATTCTTTATTGCACGTACATATCATTTTGAGTTTGGGCATTTTATTTACTTGACTAAGGGTAAAGTGAGCCTTTAAAGTTTAACCCATGGTGTTTGTGCTCCATTATATTTTTGATAAGTTCTTAATGGTCATACCCAGGTTTATGAAAATCCTAGGAAAATGAAGGATGTGCTTTAGCATAATTTAGATACAAAGGCGTGATAGTTAAAAAAGGGACCCTTTAGCGTCAAACATAATATACTTGCTCAAACACATAATATATGCTAAGCTATTAAAGCTTGTCAGTTTCCGTAAGTGGTCCTAGGGCATTAAGAATTCATAGTCCCTTATGTACCATCAAAGGGTGAACGTAACTATTAAAATTTCAAAACGTGCGACTAAAATAACGCTCCCTTTGGATTGACGCGTTTGACAGATGTGTCGGCATTCAAATTTTGACTTTATGGGTTAGGTAATAAAAACGATATGGTTTATAGACACATGCAGGAAGCGAGGGGGAGCTACATATGTCTGCGGCGAGATTTGTATCACGCATTGTACATTTGTCCTTTGATGCGGAATGAAGATGATGTCATGTTTGAGATTGCGTAATTTTTTTTTTCAGTTGATTCAAATTCCTCGATGTTAATTTTTTCTTCAAGGATAATTTATCTTTACTTCAACGGTCGTTATTTTGCCGACTTTTTAGCCAGAATTTCTGTTTAGACCATAGGGCCGTAGGACTCATTAATATGAGCAGCATAGAGCTGGGGCCGATACTATAATATAACGCCGCAGTGACGACAGGACTCGATTTTTTTTTTTGATATATCAAGGGCAGTTCATAAATAAACTGCCCTTGATTTAACAAACAAAAGTTGAGACCATTTGAGTTACGTACCTATGTATAATGCGATTCAAAGGAGAATAGGATCGAGTCGTCGCCATATTGTTTCGAATTTAGACTGTTATGATAGTTACATTTATGTTTAGATAATTGATTACTATATAACGTTTTTATTTAAATTATTTAAATAATAAAAAAAAAACTATTAATATTTATATAATATGCACATATGTTTTTCCGAAAATCGCACTTTTCAAGTGATATTTGACAGAAAAAGGTCATTGACGTTCCTATTCTCATTTGAAACGCGTTATATGTTCATTGAGGATTGTAAAACACTTATCTACACTAATATTATAAAGAGAAAAACTTTGTTTGTATGTTTGTTTGTTTGTTTGTTTGTTTGTTTGTTTGTTTGTTTGTTTGTTTGTTTGTAATGAATAGGCTCAAAAAGTACTGGACCGATTTCAAAAATTCTTTCACCATTCGAAAGCTACATTATTCACGAGTAACATAGGCTAAATTTTATTTTGGAAAAAATAGGGTTCCGTGAGATATTTGGGTTTTTCGGACACAAGGTGTAAAAAATCAACCAGAAAAGTTACTTATTTTGCGTACGCTGCCTAAACTATAAAAGATAGAACCATAAAATGTTCTAATTAATTGTAGATATTATAAATATCTACAAAAAAGTCCGCGACACACTATACCTATCTATGTCGACTGAGGCACAACAACCATTTTTTTATTTAGAAATCTTGAATTTTTTTTGGACTACATTTAAACGCGTTTATTTTACTCATGCTATTAATCCTTATCAAAATTAATTATTTCATCACTAAGTACAGTTTATGTAGATAATATTTGGTCTTTAAATGATTAAAATTGGACGTTTGGTTTTGAAGTTATGGCGAAATTAAAATATTACGATTTCTGCTGCACGGCACGGCCCGTTGCGAAGTGGGCATCACCAAGGCGGGGGGAGTTTAGATCTATGACTTCTATGAGTAAATTTTTTGTTTTGTGTTCGTTGTAACTATGATGGATAGATACTTGAATACCTATTTATTTAGTGTTTGTTGTATTAATGTTAGTCCTGAAGAGTATAGGACATAGGTATATCATACGATATAAGTATACCCACCTACATATTTCATTGAGTTTTAGTAGGTACCTATATTAATTTGTTTCTGTTTGTTTTGACTAAATTTC
Organism: Glaucopsyche alexis; assembly: GCA_905404095.1. Classification (NCBI taxonomy): domain Eukaryota; kingdom Metazoa; phylum Arthropoda; class Insecta; order Lepidoptera; family Lycaenidae; genus Glaucopsyche; species Glaucopsyche alexis. Next base: position 12,676,371 of record FR990052.1, on the reverse strand, counting down.
GCCCGTTTTGTTAGAGGTTTAAAGACATTCTGTAGTATTAGTATCAGTATTGTACCCGTGCGAAGCCGGGGCGGGTCGCTAGTTATTAATAATTATGTTCTTCCATGTGCACTACACTTTGACGACCTCTGTGGCTCAGTAGTTGAGCGTGAAGGTGCTAAAGCCGGAGGTCGTTGTTTCGAGTCCCGCCAAAACAACAAAAAAGTTTTCTGTGTTCCTGGGTCATGGATGTGTATTAAATATATGTATAATATAATAAAAATATGATGTTAATAATATATGATGTTAATAATATAAAAGTATTAAATATGTTTCCGTTGTCTGGTTCCCGTGACACAAGTTCTTCGAGAACTTACCACGGGACCAGACTGACGTGGTGTGTAGAGTCCATAGATATTATTATTACTACACTACAGGTAGTCAAGTGTAGTAGACATTTTCAGTTATTACTCGCTTTGATCATTTCGCTGCTACGTCTATTTATCATTCCAGGATATTTCCGATCCTAATTTCTCATATTTAGTGAAGTAAATAATTGTTGCACGTGTTATTAATAAATTCTGTTACATATTTATTTGTAAAACTTTCTTTGTTCATTTTCCTTATCGTTTCTATAAATATCTGTAATAAATAATTTATTGCGTGATCAGTACAATTAAGTGGGTAGATCAGTACCTACAATAAAAGTCTACGTAAATTAATATCTAATTTTTTTACCTACTTTGTTACAGGAAAGTCTAATCAAAATTTTGAATTATTTTCAAAATTAGCACATACCTTGTCTTGTAGGAATCTACTATACTATCTAACTGCCGTCCTCAAACTAAGAGGCGGTTAAATGACAAAAAGAGTTTTTGAGGTAGTAAAAAACACGGGATTATCTGGAAATTGATGCTAGTGAACAATTGTTAATGTTGTCATAAGACATTCATGTACCTACCTATCGATAGTGATTTTCTATAAACAATCGTTTAATGTTGTCATAAGACATTCATGACAACATTAACAATTGTTTATAGAAAATCACTAGCATCAATTTCAAGAAAATCCCGTGTTTTTTAGCTCTACCTCAAAAACTCTTTTTGTCATTTAATCGCCATTTAGTTTGAGGACGGCAGCTAAGTATTTATTGAAATCGTGCTACTATTATTGGGTAACATAACTTCATAATTATTGGTTTTGTTGCCTTTGCTAAAATCTCATCAGCTCTCGTGTTTATTCTTTTGTAACAAAAAAAGTTCAATTTTGAATCGCTTTCTTAAAAATATAGTGCCGCGTCGTGTATGAGTGTGTCTGACCCTAATATCTTCTACCTCTGGGCCTCTGATTTCTCCACAATGTGTAAAGCATTTGACTGTATTCGAAATTCTTTTGCTATATAATTATGTATTCTTGACATTCCTCCTGCAGCTAAGAAGCCAAACAAGGAACACTAAAGTCGTCATACTCGTATTACTATTGCGTTGCTCCGCCTCCGTGGCCTAGTGGTTAGAGCTTGGCTAGGTCGTGGGTTCGATTCCCGCATTGGAACAACAAAAAAAATGTTTAGCCTTTTGGTTAGGGCTATCAGGCTGATCACCAGATTGTCTGACAAGAAAGATGATCCATGCGTCAGATGGGCATGTAAAAAGTCGGACCTGCGCCTGATCTCTCGTCAGTCCTGTAGGACGTAGGTCATCCGTCCCACTGGGTTATGACTTATGAGAGTAAAGGTAGAGATATTGCTCTTGTGTACTGCGCATATACTTGGTCACTATAAAATTACCCCTGCGTAACTGGCTTGGTTTCAATGAAACCGGCCACCGTCACCGAAATCGGTGTGGGGAGACGACATCCAACACTCATGTCTATGTAGTGACTCGCATTGTTAAATCTAGTCTATTTGCTAATACTTATTTTGAATTAAGACATTTTACGATCCAGACGTTTTGCTTCTAAGTTTTTTTTGCGTTTATGTCTTTAAACTAACTACGGCGTTCAAATATGCAGACGTTGGAGTGACATAGACATTTAAGTAGTGAGTAGTGACCCTGTATTGCGTTGCTTAACGTCGTCTATCTATAGTCTGAATAACTCGAAGACTTTTGTCGTTATCAGTTTCATCTAATTCCACCGCATCCTCGCAGCCACCTCCGCAATCTCAGCAATCTCCGCCATTTCCGTGGATCTGCGCTTGGGGCGGTCCTCTAATGTGCATAAAGTCGCATTGTAGTTTATTAGCAGAAGTTCTTGGGGCGTTTTTTTATTTCGATCCATAAGAAATATAACTTGTGCATTTAGTCTACACAAATTATGCGCAATTTCAGTTCGATTTCTTGTTTGGTTTAACAAAATCGGGCTCGCAACTTCTTTCAGCATTTTTCGCTATCCCGTATAGTTTCGGATTTGGCCTATCATGTCTTCTTGAAAAATTCACTCTACGTATAGAATTCCGAATACTCTATTATTTTCTTGCCATTTTATCATCAACAGCTATGATGTCACGAACTCACGAGCCTGTTGACCTTGAAGACTTAGAAATAGGTATTTATGAGATTAGGTAATAATGTTTAGTTTATTAACTCCAATCTATAAATTGATGTAAAAACCGGTCAAGTATTAGTCGGACTCACGTACGAAGGATTCCGAACAAAGCGGCAAAAATCATGCCAATCAAAAATCGTATTGGAGCCCCCCTTAAATATATTTTTTTAACAATTTGTTGATAGCGGCAACATACATCATCTGTGAAAATATCGATTGTTTAGCTATCACGGTTAAAATACAGCCTGCACTTCAATTCTCGTATTTAAAGTAGAATTTAATTTTACTTTAGTTCTATTATAAGTAAAGCGATATGTTATCATAAACTCATTTTGTGATGTTAGGACAAATCAGAACGTGTTTCACCTTAGTTTAACGTTTACGAGAATACCGTTTGGCAGTTTTAGCGTATCGAGACATGATTGTAATTGTATTGTTGCAGGTTTTATTAAGCAGAATTGACCCACTGGTCACAGAAGGTCGGACAGAGAGACAGCGAAGTCTGAGAAATAGGGTCCCGTTTTTACTCTTCGAGTACGGAACCCTTAAAACTGGTATCACGTATACCTATGGTAAATTATTTTCGTTTTATTCGCGTTATTCTGGGCGCTATTACCGAATAGTTTGTCGAGAAGCTTACCATCCTGAGGATGACCATTCTTCTTACAATCACGTCATTGAGGAACCAAAACTAAACATACCTTTAATATTATTAAGTCCATAATAAAAACATCTAACAAATGAAACCTCAGTATCATCGATCGCAATCTCGACGCACCTTTAGCAGTTACAATCTTGACGTCACACCATACGTCGTTGACTAACAAACGTGTGATGCTACTGTATAACCATTATAAGACGTACACGCTAACACACCACATCTACTACACAAATGAAAGCTCAGTATCACCAGCGATCGCAATCTCGACGCACAGCAGTCACAATCTAGACGTCACACCATACGTCGTTGACTAACAAACGTGTGATGCTACTGTACTACCATTATAAGACGTACACGCTAACACACCACATCTACTATACAAATGAAAGCTCAGTATCACCAGCGATCGCAATCTCGACGCACAGCAGTCACAATCTAGACGTCACACCATACGTCGTTGACTAACAAACGTGTGATGCTACTGTACTACCATTATAAGACGTACACGCTAACACACCACATCTACTACACAAATGAAAGCTCAGTATCACCAGCGATCGCAATCTCGACGCACAGCAGTCACAATCTAGACGTCACACCATACGTCGTTGACTAACAAACGTGTGATGCTACTGTACTACCATTATAAGACGTACACGCTAACACACCACATCTACTACACAAATGAAAGCTCAGTATCACCAGCGATCGCAATCTCGACGCACAGCAGTCACAATCTCGACGTCACACCGTACGTCGTTGACTAACAAACGTGTGATGCTACTGTACTACCATTATAAGACGTACACGCTAACACACCACATCTACTACACAAATGAAAGCTCAGTATCACCAGCGATCGCAATCTCGACGCACAGCAGTCACAATCTAGACGTCACACCATACGTCGTTGACTAACAAACGTGTGATGCTACTGTACTACCATTATAAGACGTACACGCTAACACACCACATCTACTACACAAATGAAAGCTCAGTATCACCAGCGATCGCAATCTCGACGCACAGTAGTCACAATCTAGACGTCACACCATACGTCGTTGACTAACAAACGTGTGATGCTACTGTACTACCATTATAAGACGTACACGCTAACACACCACATCTACTACACAAATGAAAGCTCAGTATCACCAGCGATCGCAATCTCGACGCACAGCAGTCACAATCTAGACGTCACACCATACGTCGTTGACTAACAAACGTGTGATGCTACTGTACTACCATTATAAGACGTACACGCTAACACACCACATCTACTACACAAATGAAAGCTCAGTATCACCAGCGATCGCAATCTCGACGCACAGCAGTCACAATCTAGACGTCACACCATACGTCGTTGACTAACAAACGTGTGATGCTACTGTACTACCATTATAAGACGTACACGCTAACACACCACATCTACTACACAAATGAAAGCTCAGTATCACCAGCGATCGCAATCTCGACGCACAGCAGTCACAATCTAGACGTCACACCATACGTCGTTGACTAACAAACGTGTGATGCTACTGTACTACCATTATAAGACGTACACGCTAACACACCACATCTACTACACAAATGAAAGCTCAGTATCACCAGCGATCGCAATCTCGACGCACAGCAGTCACAATCTCGACGTCACACCGTACGTCGTTGACTAACAAACGTGTGATGCTACTGTACTACCATTATAAGACGTACACGCTAACACACCACATCTACTACACAAATGAAAGCTCAGTATCATCAGCGATCGCAATCTCTACGCAGCGCGCCGGACGTCCGGGCCGCTCCGCGCGATTCCCCGCTAACTGTCGCACACAATACCTTTATATAGCTGTTATATAGCTTTGTTTTATATCTTGACGTTATGTTATGACGTGACACATTTAATACCATGGCGTAACGTATGTGATAATATAGAGATGTAAAATTTTACTTCGCCGGCTTTAACAATTATTTTTAACCCCCAACGAAAATAAAATATTGTTATACGAGTAAGTATGATGTATCTGTCTATCTTTGTATGTATGTCTGTTTGTCTGCCTGTACGATACCTACCGTAGCTCTCACACAGATGAACCGATTTTATCTAGTTTTTTTGTCTCAAAGATGACATTGATCGAGAGTGTTCCTAACTTTAATTCAATGCGCCTACATTACCCTGTCTTTGCATCACCCGGTTGGCTGGGCGAGAATGCCATAAGGTATTGAATAAGTTATGTGTTTTAATAAAAATAACTATTCAGTTCGCTTACTACTGACAATTTGGGGGTTGTTTAAAAAAATAATTCTTGTTCTTGCAGGATGTACCTACATTGTACACAGGATTTGACAGTATCTTTTTTTCTAGCCTGTTCTGTCAATAATCCCCAATTAGAATTACTTTTGACTTCTTTTATGTAACTTATTTTCTCTTTAAATTGGGTAGAGTTAGGTAAAAGAGACAAACTTGAAAGTCGAATGTGGGTGTCAAGACGTGCGAGTTAACGCGTAGGCGGTTAAAGTTAATCTAAGGGTTCAATAGGCTACACGACTACATCTAAAATATTAAGTTTTATTAATGTACTCAGAAATTTTGAGGTATTACTACTTCGTAAATGTAAAAATTTTTAATGTTTTATGTATAGTTTAGTAATTAGATACATCTAAAAAGTACAAAAAAAATTTTTTTTGCTTAATTAGTGAACAAAACCTACATCATTAGTTTACTTACATCATATACAAAAACTTTTATTATGGTATGTATGAACTTAAACGCATAAATATCGGAGATATTTACAAATATGTTCCTGCGGCCGTATATTTCATACACTTTAACATGGACGTGACGTCATAGCTACGTATGACTTTAGTATGGAGCGTTTTCACGAGACATGCAAAATTTTGTAAACAAATCGCTGTACCTTTGAAAATATTGACTTTTGATATACGGTTTCTTCTGAGAAGTTACTCATATTTAAGAGTACTATTCATTTATGCAATAAAAAAAATTCAGTCGTGTAGCCTATTAGATATTATGTTATACACTTCAGAACCTACATACAACAACAAGTATTTCAATTAATATTTTAGTGTTTCTTAGTGAATAGTTTATCTAATTTACGACTTCTATAATTTCTTTTCGATGTTTCGGTAGACTAAGATTATTTTAAATTAATCGGATTGTACATAAAATTAAAAATCCTTTCCCGAGCCAGCTATTGTAGTGCGTTAAGAGCGTGCTTATCAATGTCTACCACTCAGCCGCTGGGATTTCACGGAGGCTTACTTGTATTTAATTGACCTTTTAAGTTTATTTATTAGGTACCTATGTATTTAATAGGCATGTTAACTAAAAATTATGTTTCGTCTATGCAATGTTAGACAATATGATGATAAATAATCTACAACACATTTTTGTAAATCTTAAAAAATAACGAAGATACAAACAATTTTACTATACAAGAAAGAGGTAGGCAATATTTTTTTATTTGCTTATAATTTTTAGTTTTTTTAATTTAGCATCGTGATTTGCCTGCGTGTGGCGTTTGTGCAGCGTGCACGCGGCGCGCACGCGCCACGCGGCAAACGCCACACGCCGGCAAATGGCGACGCTCACGCCCGAGAAATGCGCACGTTAAATTTTGGGGAGGCTTAGACTCTGTCCAGAAAGTGCGTAAGCCTGCGTAAACCTACGCACGTAGAGATTCTTATCTTATCGTTTCTTTTTTACGAAATTTTGTACGATACGCGCATAGCTAAAATAATACGCACGTAGCTTCTGGACGCAATGTATGGGGCCCTAGTACCTCGACTACGTGCGTAGACCTTACGTGCGTAAGAATACGCAGTTTCTGGACATAGTCTATAATGTTAGTTTTCACCAGGGTATCGCGACTGGCAATCGTGTTTGCGTTCGAAATTTAAAATTATAGTAGATTTTTTGACTTTTCATTACATAGCTCTAACATTTGACGTCACAACTATGCCGTTCAGTCGCGTATTTTTTTTATTTTATAATTTTATTATTGTTTATAATTAATTGAGTAAGTAACTATTTTTTTTTCATGTTTTTCGTATTAAATATCAATATTATTAAATATAAAGTTTTAAAATACGTAAAAAATCATGATTTTTTTCAAATTCCCAATCAGTAGTAAAATTCTATGTGCTCCGCGACCGCACTTTAGCATAGATTTACCATATAGATCTTAATAATAAGTTAGCGCCAGACTCACTATCTGAAAATAATATAGTTTCACTATTTTGCTAGGATAATATTTGGCTGGTACTTACATCTACCTCAAGAAAAAGGATTGATATTACAACCTCTTAGGTACATATTTTAATCCCGGAATTTATTTTTGGAAATAGCTACGCGATGACCGTAATATTTCCTTGACGTCGACATATATCGCACTCAGCAGGGAGCACCAACTCAGACCTACACTTTGGGGAAAATCCGAATCCGAAAGAGACGGAAGATAAATGGGAAATGATGGGAAACATGAATGGGAATGTGATAACAAATATCAGCTCAGACAGTTTAAGGAGGTCCGTTGAAGAAGTTCCAATAAAGTTTGCTCGGTCGGTTTACAATGTGACTATATAAATTCGATGATAAATGGAACGACAAACAGCAGTAGGTATTTGATGTTCGACTTGTTTTTATTATAGAGGTACTTATTAGGGTTCCATAGTTCACGTTAGGGAATGGAAGAACCGGTCTCATTTTGAGAACCGGGAATTTCGGGACTGGCCAATTTCGGAACCGGGATTTCCCGGGAAATTCGGGAATTTCGGGACTGGTGTTAAGGCATGAAATCCATGTGTTATTACTGTCTCAAAAGTAATTCAAAATATAAGAATAAAATTTTATAGTACAATTACAAATTAAATAAGGTTTTAATGGCAACTCGACACATCAGCCAATATGTCACCGCCATATTAATGACAACTTTACTGGCGATAGTAAAGAGCCGTAGGTCATTTTTTTATTAGCATTTATTGATGGTTTCTTATTAAAAAACCATTAATAAATGCTAATGTTAGTTCGAGTTATTTGATTTTTGCAAAACGTCAAATGGTTGGGGTGCCCAGAATGTAATTAGTGTACATGCTCGAACGTCGCGGTAACTTATTAGAAGTGATAGATTAGTGAGATAAGCATACTGAAAGTTTAACATTAAGATCTCATACTCGCTGGGGGTACTAAACAATATTTAAGTAAAGTATCTTCGATGACTGATGGGCTCGAGCATATCGCGAACTCCCCTCTTTGGCTCCCTAACTAAAAGGGGTTTGTTGGGGTTTGATCGTTGCGTCCACACATTTTATCTGCCATAAGAGTATTCGTGCAACCCCAGGTGTCTGCTGTGGTGCTGAACTTAAGAAGCTGTTAGCCGTTAGAGCGTCTCATCGTTTTCCTTACACACCTGCAAGTCGTTGTTTTATCAATGTTTATTTTAACGAGGTATTTAGTAGATGGCAGTGCCTAGTTTTAGTTTACAAGGTTTCGCATTTATAACATTACACCTAGTAAGTATAAGGATATTTTGATTCCAATAAATGTGCGAATAAAAACTCATTCGCAGCAAGGAACATTAAACAAGAAGGCATATTTCCTCGCACCCCTCACAGTTAGCTTTTATGTACAGAAACTGATATGAACTACTAATTATATTCTTTTATTGTGTAATATTTTTCATTTTTGTCTTTAATATTAACTTAAATATTTACAATTACCGATGATAGTTTACTTAAATCCTTGTAAATTTTAATACAATCTGTTCGGTACCGAAAGTACCGAAATTCCCGGTTCTCAATTTTTGATTCCCGGTTCTCAGACCGACTCAAAATTTCGGGAATTCCCGGGAATTTCGGGACCGGGATTTCCCGGTTCCATACCCTAGTTCACGTCTCGGGAGTCGGAACCCTTACGGACGTCCGTCTTGGGCTTTTTTTCTGTAAAGATGAATTTTTGCATGTATACTAGGTGTTATTTTCATATCGACGAAGTGATAAAAATCACAAAAAATATTTTTTTTGGGGTACCTACAACACAGTAAAGTGGGAATGATTATTTTATCTCGCTTCTAACCAAGTCTATCCCATAGTGTGCGTCGTGGGATATTGGATAGGTCTTTAAAAAAAATTAAGATGTTGCTTAAAAAGATTTTTGATTTAGGTATCCGTTTGAGAGATACTCAATTTTAAAGCTCATTTACTGTTTAAATAGGTCCTTCCTCCTAAAAGCTAAACGGCTTGCTCGAAAAATCATGGTGGTAGTCTGTTTGATGAACTTAGATGTAAAAATAACGGCTTTTGTAACTTTCTTAGTTCAGGAGTTAAAGAGACCTAACTTGTAATATGCGTTTTCTTGAAAATCTTCGTATAAAAATAATAAGTACCTAAACTTGTATAATATTGGTATAAAGGCACGGAACCCTATGTGCGCGAGTCACGCACTTGCCGGTAATTTGGCTACTATCATTATATAACAGTCTTTAATTATTTTAGGCGGTCTAAATAACGTTCACAAACAAAATAAAACTTCTTTCTATTGGTTTGATACCTATTAATAAATAAATACCTATTGATAAATAAATAATGCCAGTCTGGAGGTCGACTAAGTTTACATAGAGACGATTGATTTTAAGCGCCAATTCACACCGAGACATTTTTTAAATGCCGCATTTTTAAGAGATAAGAAAGAAATTTTATTTACTATATAAGAAGATACACGTTTTATTGTATGAGTTCGAATTGGGAGCTGCACCTCTTACTTTATTACTTGTGTACTGAATAAAGTTCAATTTTGTATCACAATCTGCAAAATGCAAGCCTCATCGCGTCTCGGTGTGTCTGACCCTTAAAGTTGTGTCGTCTGGCAAATGACAGCTTTTATTAGCACTCACTGATCGGTCGCTGATCGACACGCGAAGTGAAGCTATGGTAGAACTGGCGAGCTATGGTAGAACTGGCGCGTGGTGGAACTGGCGCGGGCGAAAGAAATGTCAATAACGTCTAGTTGCCAAGCTTACATAAATGGCGCTTTCATAGACAGCTCTTTTACCCGTGTTCCTTTTTCACAACCAAATTTTCGTAACAGTTATTGAAACGGATTTTCGGAGCAGTATGAAAATCTATGGGAGTAAAATCAAATTTACGATTTCACACGGCCACACGGTACGGTGTCACGCGATGAGTCGAAGATGCGTCGGTCGGTTTTCATTGCACACCAAATTTTAGTTTTTAGAGTAAGCTCAGCTCTGGAGTTTACTCTAAAAAGTAAAAACTACTGCGGGCTGATTACCTAACTTCGTTGAACTTCATGAACTGCTTCTTAGTCTTCTTCTTCTTCTTTTTAAAATGGCTCCTGAGTGAACTATAATATTGATAATAATTGTATTGAAATTTGCGTTTTGTTGTGTATTAAAGCACCACGTAATTTATAAAAATATAAAATTTTATACTATTATTTAATTATAAAAACTATTAAGGACCTAAAAAGAGCATTTCAAATGAACTGATTTTCATACTTTAATATTTAAATCAATTTATATAATTTTCTAAAAAGTCCATTGGGAACATTCAAACGCAATTTTACCTATTGTCATTTCACTTCAAAATTATTTTTTTAAATAAACATAAATTGGAGTTTTGCCAGAAATATTAAGCGACGTTGTTGTTTTTATATTTCCTCCAAAATTTTTGTTAATTTGGTTCCTAAAATGTGTAATATTGGTAATATTAACCATTAGAATAATCATTGACGTGCACAAGTATGGGCAAGTGGTACAAGTAGTAAAGGAGATTGTCTAAATATTTATTTAAAAGAAAACACTTGAGTATATCACAATTCAAAATCCGTATATTCAGACACCACAATATACTTAATACACGGTAAACTGTAAAGGCGCCCCGTGAAGTGGGCGGAGGGCGACAAGCGTCCGTCGCGCTGGAGCGCCTTGGGCGAGAGTAAATAGTGTTTTGTGACCTTGGATCGACTGACTTAACAAAAATACTTAAAGCGTTTAGGGATCCACGGGGCTCCGGGCTCGTAAGGATATTCGCACTGGCATGCACGGACGGCGCGGGCGTTGTAACGGGAGTCGTTTTAGTTGGGCATGCTATATATAATCTGCTTTAAATTTGCTAGTTGCTCTGGATCTATATCGACAAAGTTACATCTGCAAAATCCTTACTTTACAAGAGGGCGAAAAGAAGGTTGACTGGTAAATTTTTGCGGGCGAGGGGGAGGTGGTGCAGGCTTGCAGACTTGCTAGACTTGCTACGCAGAAGTACTTTAAAATATATCCTTTTAAAAACTTCTTAATCGCGATCATAATAACAGAAATTGACACGGACGAAGTCGAGGGCAACAGCTAGTTAATTAATATAATAACATAATAATTAAGTAATATAATTTTTTTTTTCGGATCTCAAATACATTATACGGACGCTCTAACGGTGAAGGAAAACATCGTGAGGAAAATCGCACATAGTTGGCCCCAGACGTATTGACCAGTTCATTCCTCTGGACTAGGCTGACTATGTTGTGAGAGCGCCGTATGTGCCTAGGCAACCATACGATATTTAAAAAAACCAACTGTCCCAGGCACTACAGTATTTCAAGAGTGGTTACTTCGCTCGGAGAATACTGTTTAAATCATCCATTAACGAATGCAAAGGCCTATGTTTTTTTTTACAATAACATGTACAATAAAACAACTTCTTACTGATTTTATAAAATTTTATTAATGTTTTTCATACACAGTAAATATTGAACACTGCTTACCTGATTTTATATTCTAGGTACTGAGTTTTATCTAATGGAATAGATTGTCTCACATACCTACCTGTATCTACTCTACCATACCATACCTTATCATATATACAGGGTTATTTTTTCACCAGTACAATAAATCAACATACGTAATCGTTGTCAAAAATAAAAAATACTAGCGATTTTTGTTACTACCCCTTTGGAACAAAAAAACAAAATTATCAATCCCCGAACTTATCCGCTAAACTAATACAAAATGTGGATACGTTACGCATCTATCGATGCTTTGTTGCCAACTCGTGCGCCGGCCGCCGCCGGCCCGGCCGATCGCTTACCCCACCTCGCCGCCCTCTACCTCATACCGCACCCGTTGACGCCTTGTAGTTAGTGCGCACATGCGGTATTAGATTGGTTATAGGATAAAATAATTGAAATGAAAAAAAAAAAAATTTTTTTTATTTGAGAAATGTACTCTATTATCGATACCAATGACGTGGTAAAATTTATTGTACCGATGAAAAAGTATTCCTGTATAAAAGGCGGACGGAAGGTGAGCTAAGCATTGAGTGAAGCACAAAAATGGCGGCGACTTACGTTTGTGTAAGATTAAGGATAATTGCCATTGGCGTATTGGCGGCCTGTCGTCTTACTTTGCCATGAATGTGCGCGTGCGGCACGTGTCGCTAAGATACGGCCGGCTTACTTTGATTGCTTCACTATTCATATTACCGAAGCGGTGTCTGCCTTATTTTCTACGTCTATGACCTTACATGAACTTTGCCTTACCAATCACTAGACTATGTGAGACGATTGCTGAGCAAGTGCTTGTTGCTTTTTTAATGTTGTCGATTCCTTTACAACCTTTCAACCAAAACTTGACGCCCTCCATCATGTTCTGCTCTCTTACAGGCTGTGCCGGCTTAACATTGCTGTCCCCATTCAACTCATCATCATTCATCATTGATGGAAATACGCGAGTCATTGATTAGGTTATGGAGGACGACACAAGCATTAACTATTTTACCAGCTTTATCCTGATAAAAGTTTTACAATTTGTAGCAACAATAAGTATAACAAAAAGCAACACTGACATAAAACTTATGTTTTTAAAAAATACACAAACTTCTCTATTTACTTACTTTTAACCGACTGCAGCAAACCCAAAAATGACTTTTCCAATGCATAAGACTTAGGACAAATCATTGTATAGCTTATCCACTGTGTAAATATTTCTATTAGTAATAACAACGAAATATTAAAAAATTAAGATAGCCTCGACATTTGTAAGCAGGAAACGAGTGTATGATGATGAATTATAGCTAATAATGCTTGTGATTAGATTCCCTTACATAGTAAAAAAACAAGCTTAAAATCTAAGCACAGACAGACTTACACGTAATATTGTGTATACACGACAGATCAAAGTTATAACACTTCTCGGAATTGTATTAGCAAAAGTGGATAAAACTCGAAAAACTCAAGACTCACAATATATTTTAATACATAATATGACAGAAAACAACGAGAGTCAAGAGCGGTTATTGGCGATTTTGAATTCAAATTTGAATTTGTATTTGCGATCAAGGTGTCATAGCCTCATACGTGTACTAACAAGAACAAATTTATTAATAATCTGTGCCTTATCCGTCTTCTTTTTGGAAGTGTCGAAGCCAAGAGCACAATAGGCCCCTGCTTTGTTTGACAGTTCTCATTTCATGAACTATGTCTTATCGCTTCATGAACTATGTCAAAAGTACTACGTCACACGATTTAATTGGTCGAAAGAGCGTTTCATTCGTTCTATGAAGGACAAAATGGCGGACTATTTAGTTTGACATGACAGTAGGCTTGTCTTTTTTGACATTTTAACTTTTTAAATTGTGTTTTAAAAAGTTCAAACGTCAAAATGAAGTCCATGCCGGTTGTCAGTTGATGTCCAGAATATTAGGTAATAGCCCCGCTGGTCGTGCGTCGGATTTGACACACAGTATGACAGTACACACACCTTTTTTGTTTTTTTTTTCACTGTAATTTTTACTTTCATCATATTATTTTTGTCTTAACATGACCGAATAAAAAATAAAATACTGAAATGAAACAACTGAGATCTGACCAATGTAATATAATATATTCTATGCAAATGACCTATTCTGAAGTATTTTGTTGTAAGAAATTATTGCAAAATGAAAATTATTATTATGGGAATTGGGAAGGTAGAGTACCTAGTTACTGTGTAAACATAACGTGAGCGTGACTACAGTTCAAATATCGTGCGTTTCAATTGTTACAGTTTTAATTAGACGTATGCAAACCAGGAACAACATTACTTTAAACGTAAACTTAATACATAGTTGATGAAAATGCATATTAACTATGTATTTTGTAGCCAAATGGTCATTTTGTAAGCAGGGGAATAGCGTGCTCGTTCTGTTTATTTGTGTTGGTTTTGGTTCTTACACGAACTTACGAATTCGCAGCAAACTGTGGCCAGTTTCGTCCCGAGAGATTGAATTATGAACCAACTTGTTCAAGATTGAAAATGGCAACTTCTAACAATAGTGACTCTCGACTTATTACTTTAAGTCAGATTTAATACGCTCCAACTTTGGGGGATTTTATTTTATAAATTTCACTATTTCCACGACTTTGTTATAGGAATTATGGAAACTATTTTTAATACTTGAAACTAGTCTTTAAATTTTCTACTTTAGAAACTGACCTAGAGACCTTTCTTGAACTTTAAGTCACACTCACAGCGTTGTTAAATTACCTACATCTGTTTAAAATTCAATGGGATTTTGGACTGTCATTGATTTCTCTATCATAGGTAATAAACGAATTCTAAAAAATAGGTGTATACTGTAGGTAAATTATTATTCATATTTTCAACCAAATGCTACCACGATCTACAAAGAATATTCAATAGTAAATACTAGATACGTACTAGCTACTAGATACTCAAATGAAATTGGTGCTGTTTTCAATATAATTCTATTGCGATTAAAAGTACTAGAGTATAATTATTTTTATGCGAAATTCAGAAATGAAATGAATTCCTTCGCGTTTCAGCGAGACGAAGTCGGCTACTAAAGGCGCGTCGAGAGTATAGATGGGCACGTACCCGGGTATTTACCCACCTACCGGGTAAATACCCATACGTACCCGGTAAATACCCATATCTACCCAAAATGCTGGGTAGATAAAATTCAACATTTTGTAACAATTTTTGAGTATATAACTACCTCTGATTAATGTTGTATTAGATTTTAATATTCCACTTCTATAGCTTATAATTATATATTTATAGAGGAAAAAGGCTTTTTTATATTTTTTTCTTTTTTGTTCTTCATACATTCTTTTGGAATTTAATCTTTAAATCAAATTTTAGTAAACATAATAATGTAATGGTAAGTAAAAATCGTACTGAACTTTGGTTTTTACAACCAAGCGCATTTGTTATGTTGGTAATCAAAATCGTACTGAACTTTGGTTTTTACAACCAAGTGCATTTGTTAAATTGGAACGTATTTGACTCAATCTACTGTCTTTTACGACCTAATCTTATATAATATGACATTACACCAAATAGTCAAAGCAATATCTATATTTTGAATCTTACATCATATATTTCGACAAAAACTATGTTGAGATGTTGAAGTCATATACCATTTTTTGCGAATTTAAAAGTGTTACATGCACCAATCCATGCTGAAGTAAGAATAGCACCTCCCCATATACTATCTCTTCCCGTGGGTGTCGTAAGAGACGACTAAGGGAAATACATACCGAAAATGGGCAGCAAAGTTTCCGCGAACTTTATTATTCTTCTTATCTTTATCTTGTTCTTCTACTGGGAAGGCGACCAACAGTCCCAAGGTGAAATCGGGCTTTTCGTCCACAAGTCTCTTGTCAACAACATCGTGGCCATCGAAAGTGTGTCGAGTAGGGATGCGTACCTTATACTCAGAATATCTCAAAGATATTCGTTGAAGGTCATACAAGTTTATGATGAAGAAGTAGAGGTTATATTATGTATGACGACATATCTAAGGCCATACATAACTCGAAAACTCACTTCAATGTTGTTAAAGGAAGAACTCTTTATGATGAATTAATCCTTCAGAAGCCACCTCACAGGAAATGGACCTGGATGAGCTCTGAGAGACAAAAAATGAGATAGACTTCATCATGAGCACCCAGAGATAGATATTAAAGGATGTTTCCGTGATACACCGAATGAAAATCGGCAGCGATCACCGAATGGTGCGAGGCACATTAAACTTAAATATCAAACTCGAAAGAGCTCGCTTGGTAAAGTCTACGCTCCGACCGTCTCAAACTGGAATTAGAAATCCCGAAAACTTTCAACTCGAGCTACAAAACCGCTTTGCTGGCCTGGAAAACTACGCTTCAGTAAACGAAATCTATGACAGGTTCGCAGAGACTATCCATGCGGTTGGGTCAAAGTACTGTGAGACCCGCCGTAGAGGTAAGCCACAGAAAATCTCCAACCACACGTTTACACTAATGGCTAGTCGACACACCCTTATTCTTCAAACCTCTGACGATGGTCTAATGGGCAGCTTAACAGACAGATGTCAAAGTCTTTGCAGCACGATATTCGTCTCTTTAATACTTGAAGTATTGAGGACAGGATACAGCGAAACAAGGGCTGAAAAGTGTTTGCAAGAGACACGTCTGTTGGGCAGAGCCGGTTGAAGAAGCTGAAGACAGAGGATGGGAAAGTTGTGTCAGCCAGGCCTGAGTTGCTCGCAGAGGTCGAGAGATTCTATGAGCAACTTTACACCTCAGTTGCCGAACCTGTCGTTAATCTGGCTAAGGATCCTAGAGCTACTAAATCGACATCACACGGAAGATATCCCGGACATCAGCCTATACGAGATTAGTATGGCTCTTAAACAGCTTAAAAACAGACGCCGGGCAAGGATGGGATCACCTCGGAGCTGCTGAGGTCTGGTGCACCATTTTGAGTGTTGGAACACCAACACTCAAAATGCTCCAGAGACTTTAATTCTCCGCCTTGTTCGAGGGTAAAAACGCCAGAGGCATGGAGCAAGGGCGTGGCAGTCTTGTTCTTCAAAAAAGGAGATAAGACTTTGCTGAAGAATCACAGACCCATTACGCTGCTGAGCCATGTCTATAAGCTGTTTTTAAGAGTCATAACGAATCGTCTCGAACGGAAGCTTGATGACTTCCACCCTCCCGAACAAGCCGGTTTCCGAAGAGGTTTTAGTACCATAGACAACATACATAAAACCGAGTTATACAGAAAAACGAGGAGTATAATCTGCCACTGTGCTTGGCGTTTGTGGACTATGAGAAAGCCTTTGATTTGATTGAGACTGGGCGGTGTTACAGTCTCTTCAGAGATGCCGGATCAACACCTCAACACTTCGATGTACCGGTAGTAACCAGTACATCGAAGTGTTGAAGTGTTTATATAGTAAAGTCACCATGTCGGTGCGAGTACAGGAGCATAGCACAAAGGCGATCCCACCGCAGCGCGGCGTCAGATAGGAAGACGTCATCTCTCTGAAACTGTTTTCCGCTGCAGGAGGATGCGTTCAAACTCCTAGACTGGCAAGGACTTGGGATCAATATAAATGGCGACTACATCACTCACCTTCGACTTGCCAATGACATCGTGATTATGGCAGAAACTCTGGAAGACCTTAACACTATGCTAGAAGACCTCTGTAGAGTTTCACAACTGGTAGGACTTAGTATGAACATGGATAAGACAAAAATTATGTTTAATGCCCATGTTGTACCCACCCAAGTGACCGTTGGAAATTCTACGCTCGTTGTTGACGACTATATATACCTGGGGCACAAAGTCTAGTTAGGTAGGTCCAACTTCAAAAAAGAGGTCAACTGTCGAATCCAGCTCGGCTGAGTAACATTCGGGAGACTCAGAAACATCTTCTCATCAAAAATCCCTCAGTGTCTGAAGACAAAAGTTTTATTAATACGTGATAGAATCAGAAATGAGGAAATCCGCAGCAGAACTAAAGTTACCATAGCCCAGCGCATTAGCAAGTTAAAGTGGCAATGGGCTGGACATATAGCCCGTAAAATCGATGAACTGGGGCTTAAAGGTTCTTGTGTGGAGACCACGAACTGAACGTCGAAGCGTAGGACGGCCTTCCACCAGGTGGACAGATGACCTGAGAAAAGTCGCAAGGAATCGGTGGATACAGGCCGCGAGCGACCGGTCGCACTGGAAATTTATGGGGGAGACCTATGTCCTGCAGTGGACGTCACCTGGTTAAAAAAAACGAACATGCACCAATCGATAGAGAAAATTTTAAATAAAACTGCATTCATAGCTTATTTTGGGTAAAATGATTTATACGACCTTTTTACCCCAAGGTATCGATATTATATTCTTACGTACTTTGAAACAGCTTTCATAGAACGTTCCAAAATTGAAAATTTTGACGTCCCCTTTAACGGCCTACGATTTTTTCACATAATCGTGGTATATATGCTTGTAGTTGTTCAATCAAATCGATAGATAACTATGTAGCTGTTTATCTGTTCCTCTATAATCTGTGCATAGAAGTTATACGCCGTAGATCCAACACGATTGTTACGACTATAATTAGCATCATTAGTGTCGATAATTTTTTAAAACTATATTTACCAATTAATAACAGCTTACTATTGACGGGCTACTGGACCTACGACGCTGGACCATGAGAAAGAATTGAGTATGGCCCTGAACATTAATATTTTATTTTTTATAATATGTATTTCCATAGAGAAACATATTCTATTTTTCAAAACTATATTGGTTTTTGATTTTACGGTGCGTATTTTAACTAATATGAATTCGTTAGTAAATATGCATTATATTAGGGAGGTTTTTAAAAAAACCGGGAGTTGCATCAAATGCTAAATTTTATATACCCACCCCTTTTGGGTATTTACCCAATATACCCGGTATTTACCCAATCTACCCGGTATATACCCAAATGGGTAGATTGGGTATTTACCCATCGCCCATCTCTAGTCGAGAGCCATAAATTCAAAATGCTCCGTTATGCTTGGCTGCAACACGATAAATTATACCTAGATGAGAACTTACAGTGGCTGTAAATACGAACACATAAACGGTTTATTTCTTTCGTGTAATTATGTTTACATTTCTCGGCCTGTTACTTTGAAGTTGGCGGGGTACTGATTTTGCTGCTTCCTTGGTAAATATTGGTTACTCTTTATCATGGCTGTGAAATAAAGTCAAGTTCATTATTGGTTGTGCCTGACTCAAATATCACTAGGGAATATTTAAAAACCTCTATGATCCAGTGGTTTAAAGCTTGACTCTCGACTCCGGAGGTCGTGAATTCAATCCCCGCGTTCGAACAACAAAAAATTCGATTTTAAGTCTGGTTAGGTTAGGCTGATCGCTTGATTGGGTGACAACTGACAAGAAGATCCATCCATACGTTGGATGGGCACGTAAAAAGTCGGTCTTGCATTTAATTTCTTAAGAGTGGTGTCGGCCATCCGTCCCACTGGTTACGAGGGAAAATGAGAGAGTGTATCGTTTTCTTGTGTATTTCGCACACACGTGGGCACTATTAAATAACTCGCGGCCTCTCTATAAGAGCTGACACTATTATAAAATATTACAGTGCGTGATGAAGATGCCTTGTAGGTCATAAGACTCGTAGGGCTTACAGAGTAGGTACGTATTTACGGTTATGACGTATTAAGTTGGTGGATTTATCAAATTGCCTGAAAAGGAAAACAAGTGCTCAAAAGAAAGAATAATAAATGTTATTTATTTACTAGAAATATTTATGGATCATTTCTTATATTCGTTCCCATTTTTGTGGTTTCTTCGAAGATTATAATCGTATTCTACAAACGTAGAATACGGTTACAATATTTTTATTATTGCGATTTACATGTTTTTTTTTTCTTTTTTTCAGGTAATTTGCCGTTTTATTCACACCACAAAAAGGATATTTGGTAAACAAATAATAACTTATCTACAAAATTTTAAATAATCTTCAGTTGGTACCAGGGAGCTTTAGGAGCTCTTTTGTTAATCTAATGAAAACTATTGTTTTAAACAGATTAATACTGCTAAACTAGGGATATTAATCAATAAAAGACGGAGTATAGAACGTACAGCAATGGTGGTTTATTCTAAAAGGACCGGGAGGAAGTAAGACAGCGACAGCTACATTTTTAACTTAAGGTGGTTCGTTTCCTATACAAAAATACAATGGACATTAATTAGGTAATTTCATACTATTACCACAGCCTATAGAACTAATACCTACAGTCGTCCAACGAACACGTCTAGACAGAGCAATCGTGCGGGGCGTGCGGGGTGAGAGAGGGGCGGTAGCGAGCCCAAGCTGCCATACACTCGCTTGGGACACGTCAGCCGGGGTTGACGCTTTTTAATTTGATTGTTTAAGTGGTTGCGACAGTGTTTCGTTTGAGTTGTATGTAGGTACTTATTTACAATGGTCAATTATATGAACAGCTAAAGAAGATTAATTTTAATACAAAACCATGCGCCTGTTTCCCGTCAGAATTTTTAATAAAATTGTATTTACGTATGAGAATTTACTAACTACATCGTCAAATTCAACAATCGCAATCTAAAAACTAGTAAATCCAAATGTCGAAAATACCTTTCAGTTTCGCATTTGTAGCTTTTGCAGGGTTCGTAAATATCCGATATCTATACTAATATTATAAAGCTGAAGAGTTTGTTTGTTTGTTTGTTTGAACGCGCTAATCTCAGGAACTACTGGTTTGAATTTAAAAATTCTTTTTGTGTTGGATAGTCCGTCTATCTAGGAAGGCTTTAGGCTATATAGCATCATGCTAAGCTCAATACGAGCGGAGTTACAATCAATAATATTTCAAAATCGGGGTGTTTTTTTCCCTTTTGAGAGCTTTCGCTGCGTACGCTGCGGAAACGGTTAAAGTTTCGCTAAAATCATGTATGACAGAATTGTTCCTCTTTAAAAGTTCTAAAAAAAGTCCGCGACAGTATATGTCTATCTTTTAAGGTTGGCTCACAATAACCTTTTTATAGTAACCAAATTTGTTCTAAAGTTAAGCATTATTTGCGAGGGTGTTTTCATAAAGTTAATATTAATCCTTATCCAAGTAAATACATTATTCATTACAAGCATTTAATTTAGAATAAATTTGCCGTTTACATCATTTGATTTCAATGAGTATTTTAGAAGATATCGCAGTAATAAAATAATCAGCGCGCAATATGTAATGATGTGCGGTGCGCTGCGAGCAGTCGTGAGCATGAGGGGGAAGCGCTTCTACTTCTACGTAAATGAAGTCGCGGGTAAATTTTAGCGATATCCCAAAGTAAATGTTCCACGCGGACGAAGTCGCGGGCAAAAGCTAGTTTTTAATAAAATTGTATCTACGTATGAGAATTTACTAACTACATCGTCAAATTCAACAATCGCAATCTAAAAACTAGTAAATCCAAATGTCGAAAATACCTTTCAGTTTCGCATTTGTAGCTTTTGCAGGGTTCGTAAATATCCGATATTTATAATAAATATCAAAATATCAGATATCTTTGATTATATATATCCGATATTTTTGATTTTTTGATATTTTCAAAATTACATACAAATCTGATAGGTACTCTGATATGTTTTTTCGTAATAGTTGAATCGAAATAATTTGTATGTCTAATAATTTGAAGATAGGGAAGTAAAATTAAACTCATTTATTTATTATTGATATTCAAAGTTTTCAAATCAATTAAAAATCAACGATAGATACTTTTGAGTATCAATTTTAATAAACCATAAAACCATAAAATGACTTTTGTTTTTAACCAGAAGAAAGTGTATTAATTTTATCAGTCAAATTAATTTGACACATGGTATAAATGGTATAACAATAGTATAATAACAAACAAGGAATTTTCTTCATAAAAACAGGGGGTCACGTGGGTGTCATATGCCGTTACAAGCCGCGTCGACGGCTATGATTAGTTAATGTCGTCTCAAATAGCAAGTTTTTGATGACCTAGGCTTGTGAAACTCTCGGAAAATAAGACCTGTGTTGATGTAAGATTTTTTACATTTAAAACATTCTTTTACATTTTAAAATATAAATATCAATTTTGATATACCTAATATATCAAGCATAAATATCAATTGATATATATCATGATATATATCATGATATATATACGATATATATATATATATATATATATATATATATATATATATATATATATATATATATATATATATATATATATATATATTTAAATCGACGAAGACTTCTTGCGTCCTTACAAACTGCCACCCTGTAGCGTCCACTGTATGTGGCAAGATTTTACTTGTTATTAATGCGTATATGTGTAGTTTTTATCTGTATGATCTCAAGAGTCGACGTGGTATCCCGTTATTTTATGAAATATTAATATTCAGTTTTGGAAATTTCCTGGTCATTTACTACTTCCGTTCACCACCAAAGCTATCCAGCACATAGTATATATCTGTATACTTCTATACACTGCATGGATGCTAGTACTTCCGTTCACCACCAAAGCTATCCAGCACAACTGTGTGCTGGATCCATTCAGTGTATAGAAGTATACGGATATATACTGATATATCCGTATACTTCTATACACTGAATGGATGCTCTTACCTCCCATCAATTTGTTCAAATCAATTCCGTATAATGCCCTACATATATTACCAACATTATGCAGATAAAGCTACACCCTTCAATCTTTTATGAGATTGTGATTCCGATTACCTACTGTTTTTGTATTTTTGTAAGAAGGGTTATGTTTTTCGCGCGTATCTTGTATGTATGTATGTATGTTAAATAGTCGTCTTTTTGATTTAAATCGACCAAGTGTGTGTTGGTTAAATTTAAAAAATCTTTAATAAAATAACTAATTTAAAAAAATAAAAACAACCCGACTGACGACTGACTTCATAATTTTTTTGTGTATGATTACTTTGGAAGTTTGTTTAATTTTTGTTTAAAAATAATATTTTTACAATTTTTTGTGACGTTTGTAATTATCGAATACGCGCCAAGCTTCCATTAGGTATTATAAATTAGTGTCCGACCGAGTGTTCGGTTTCGGTTTCGGTCGAGTTTCAGCAAAAAACGTGTTTCGGTTTAGTTTTGGTTTTGCCGCAACTACGACCGAAACCGAAATTGCATTCTGCATGTGCATGTAGTTCTCGGGCTGTGATCGGTAATGTTCGACGCTTTTTTAAATTCCAACTAAGCGACGCGCGACGCGACGATGACATTTTATAAGGTTTTGTTACAGGACATGATTTATTTAACTCCGTTGCATTTACTTGAGATGGGGTAAAAATAATAAAAGTAAGTATTTGATTTTATACATTTACAGTTGGTATACATAAAAAAAAACACTAACTCGCGCATTGTCTAAACGTCATTTTGAAATAGCTATTGTAGACCAATGCCGATAATTTTTGAAACAAAAAAAAGTATAGTAGGATGAAACCCACTGGAAAAGGAAAAAAATATTACAAAAAATAAGGGAAAAATAAATTACGGGCGATTTGAGGTTGGGAAGTGTAAGGGGGTGAGTTACAAGGGGTAAAAAACGGCTTATCTCGATTTTCGGCAAAACTACGAGTCCTATGGAAAAAAGTAAACTAGAAAAGTTATAGGTGATAAAAAGATCTACAACGTTTGTACTTATTTACAGTTTTTTCACATAACTTCATAATTTATGTGAAAAATTCAACTAACCAAGTGTTTGTTCTTTTTTATATTTATGTTATTACAAAAAAATTCACGACATTTGGTGAAAACGTACCTGTGTGTTTCAAATATATTGTAATTTTTTTTATTTAAAATATTTATTTTTTCACCTTATTTTGACTTAATATCAAAAAATTAACCCTAATTTTGAGTCGAAAACTCTCACGTCAAAATATCTTTTTTTTTTATTTTAAAGTCGGTGGGCTTTTTATTCGTTGAAATCTCTCTTTTCTGAGAATGTAAAAAAAAATACATTACCACAGTAAAAGTTATCAAAAAAATGCAAAGAAAAGAACAGGTAGTAAGGCCCAGACCCGCTTAGCCCGTTTCCCACTTCTCTCTGAAATACCTTTTGATGGGCTAAAATTATCCGTAGGTCACTCATGTATTTAAGCTATCTTAAAATAGCAATAAATAAGCATCTATGGATATAATTTAAAGACTTTGTGCCTAGCTTCAATAAGAATTGAGGCTAGGCGGGTCTAGGTTATGTGAAAAAAATATAAATATAAAGTTTGCACGCCTCACACGCGTTTTATACTATAATCAGGAAACCGTAAGATGAAAAATCATCGCTTAAACAATGACTGATGTACCACAGCGTCAATACATATCCTTAAATAGAGCCAATAATATTATATTACAGTAAATTATAAACAGTTTATTTGGAATATTGATATTTTTTTTCATCTAGTACAAAATAATTTATGTATGCATTACGAGTATGATACATCAGCATGTGACCCCTCTTGCCCCCATTAATACCGTATTTTGATGATTTTACAATAGAATAAGGTATGGTGACTACAATTAATATTTCTTAGTGTTTGTCATTTTTTTAAATATTTATTTAGGTTTTTTTTCTTGCATCCGTTGCACATAAAATATATAATATGCATTAAATGAACAATATTATGTAACAAATATGTAACAAACAATATAAAAAATATCGGCAAGCGGTACTGAGAAATGGGAAAATAATAAAAGAGAACGGGGAACGAATAAAACTGGTTATTCTATCAAAAAATGTTAATTAATATATTTTTAACCATTTAGAATTTAATAACGCCAAGCAACAGGGCTCATCCTTAGGATAAACGGAAACGTTTAAAAAAAGATTTAACTCATTTCATTGCCCATATTTTTCTTAATTTATGGAACAAACAGACCTACGGACAGCTTTAGTTTTTTATTATTTTATTTTATATTACATAAATTAAATTAAATAAGTAAAAAGCAAAACAGTCTACAGTCATGTTTGAAGTTCCTAGTTGTAAAAACATCAATTTTTCTATAAGTTTATTATTGAATTTCGGGTATTTCAACAGATTTATGTTGTGAACTTGTCACAACGTGGCCTCTCGAGAGTAGAGCACACCCGAGGCGTGCTTAAAGGTACCTCTTTCTATTAGGTACCTACAAATTTGCCATTTGACTTTTTCCATAGGACTTGTAGTTTTTCCAGAAATCGAGATAAACCGTTTTTTATCCTTAAAAACTCACTTCCTTACACTTCCCGACCTCAAATTGCCCGTAAAATACTTTTTCCTTTTATTTTTGTTAAATTCTCTTCCTTTTCCAATGGGTTTCATCCTACTATAAGTTCTTTTTTTCACTTTTGACCATTTTCAAAGGTAAAAGCACTAGTCTATTAGGCTTACGAGGTGTTTGACTAGCTTGCATTGTGCCTAATTCGCTTAAGAACGACTTCAATTTAAGCCTGAAATTTTGTTCATAGATTAGAATGATGGAACGTTTGACCATATTTAACTGTCACACCGTTGACCGTACACGACAATGACACTTTTGTGATATTCTATTTTCTCATAATTATGAGAAAGCCATGCTTAGTTAATAAGGCTAACTCTCGTAACCTACTTCGCGATTTGATTTAGGTATAACGAGATAGTCGTTTCGTGAATTGGGCTAAGCTTAAAGTATTTAAGATCCGTTGTACATAATAATATAGCTGGTTTACAATAAACAATTGTAAATATTTTAGTGCTTTTTCGTGTTTTGCTCGCAACACAGATTTGTATAAATAAACTACTAAGCGGCAGTAAATCAAAAGCATGTTAGGACATGTCTAAGGAGGGTTTTGTAACTATCAACGCGCAATAGGCCTTCTTTGAATTACTAAAAATTTGTAGTCCGATTGCGCTCAAAATAAATTCTCTAAAAGGTTTTTAGCATGATCTATCAGCATACAAACTTTCCAGTTTCTATATCCTATAGTTTAAAAATGCCAGCGGGGAACCAAATTATAAAACCACTTTGGAAGTCGTTTACTCGAAAATGGTTCTTTGTAAAAAAGTTATGTATGAAACCACGCCTTTATTTTAGATCTTTCGACGATATCTCACACGATGGAGTAGAATGAAACAATATTTTTCATGCCTATTTCACATGTATGGAGGAGCCACCCCTCTAAAATATGAAATTATTATTATTTTATGATGTAGAACACGGATCTAAACACAATATATAACTTTACCAAATCTCTCCCATTTATGTTCAAAATTACAGTAGCTAGAGGGGCAGACAGAAAGAAGGACTAACTGACGAAGCAAAACTATAAGGGTTCCTTGAATACTATGGAACCCTAAAAAGACTGACTGATTAAACTAACGTTTCCTTTATTTTTCTCTCAAAACATGATCCTTGTACCTACGGAAGTTTCGGTTGCGGCCGAAACTGAGACCGTTGCCGAAATTCGTTTTCGGTTTTGGTCGTAAAAACCAGCTTCGGTCAGACACTATTTTAAAATAAGATGATGATGATGATTACTGTAACGTACATAGTGGCATATGCTTGCAGTTCTTAAAACAATAATGCCGAAATTTCCAAACGCGTATCTTTAAAGACTGAGGTGTTTTGTTCAGTTCTTTTGGATCCAGGAAATACCTTCTTATTATACAGGGTACAATCTTATTTTTTTGATATGATATGATATATATATCAATTAATATATATATATATATATATATATATATATATATATATATATATATATATATATATATATATATTAATTGATATATATATCATGCTAACCCTGAGCTTTTGTATACGCATTTGTATTTTTTATAATAAAACTCTTCATTAATACTTCTATATATATATTTTTTTGTTTTATTCCTACATACACATACTACGAATACCTACACAAAATGTAGAACAGATTACAATAAAACACATTATTGTGACAACCCTGCAGCAATGACGAATACCTACACAAAAGCGGCATTTCGCGCGACTTCAAACGCGTTGGACCACTGTATCTCTTTATTACACTGTGCTATTACTACATAAATTTATATGCACATCTATTTATTTTGCAATACAATTGTCGCAAAATATATTTAAATTACTTTATTTCACACAGAAGTCACATTTTTATTGAATTTTCGACAAAAAGTGACATTTGTAACTTATGTCATTTTTTGTCGAAAATTCAATAAAAATGTGACTTCTGTGTGAAATAAAGTATTTTAAATATATTTTGCGACAATTGTATTGCAAAATAAATAGATGTGCATATAAATTTATGTAGTAATAGTATGAATTACCTAATTAATGTCCATTGTATTTTTGTATAGGAAACGAACCACCTTAAATTTACAGGCGCGTTCACTTTATTATTTATGGGCTGCGTTCATTATTCCAACATAATCGTCTATCTATTACTAAGTTACGGATATATTTTATAGCAATAGAGTGAACAATAAAAACAATTCCTTACCAGCGGACGTAGGTCGTGATTGAAGTTCTCCACATGGCCGGCGAAGACGAATGACCCTCACAACCCCCGTCCATCATTATACACTAACCCCCTTACTAATAAATGCTGTATAAGCTTTGAATAGTTATACAGTGTTTTGTCTTCTTCTATCGAATTAAAAATGTCACTTGTGCGACAGGAACAAAACACTCTATAATTATTCAAAGCTTATACAGCGTTTATTAGTAAGGAGGTAGGGGTTCTTTTACCAACTTCTATTTTTTCAATTATTTCCCAACGTATACAAAGTCCCACTGGGAAATGCTACATCGTCTTTGGCTGCTAATATAATTATTATATCTATGGACGCTTCACACCACGCCAATCTGGCCCCATGCTAAGTATCCGCAAAACTTGTGATACAGGTACCAGACAACGGGAAGTATATTTAACACTTTTGTACAGACTATACCTACATATCTATTACATATATTTAATATTTTTATTAAATTATACACAAATTTAACACACATGCATGACCCCAGAAGAACAGAAAAAGATTTCGTTCATTCGGCAGGATTCGAACCCGCGATCCCTGGCTTGAGCACATTTACGTCATCAATTATGAATGAGGGTTTTTAAATTCGTGACATCTTTTTGAAACGAAAAGGACTATGGACTTGGACCCATTCTTGGACCATGCGACCAAGCTCCGCCTGGTGACAGAAGAGGGACCGAAAATTCTTATTGACTTTTTGATACCACTTACGTCATAAGATGACGCTATTTGTGCGTTGGGTCTGCCCCCTAACGACAGAAAAAATATCAAACACCCTCATTAAGTAGGTAATGGTATCCCAGTAATGTACCAAGTACCAACTGTAGGGGCATGTTTTTATCAAGCTGCGACCAGGAATTGTCAAGTAATAAGTATGCAATCGCCCATGGGCGGCGGTAATCGCTTACCATCAGGCAATCCGTCTGATCGTTTCCTGGAAAATTAAAAAATATTATAATAAAAGCATCCCATTAGAATTTCTTTATTCAGCTTTTATATTTCATTGGCATTGTGCTATCAAGCAATAAATTGAAAATTAAGTCTATTAAAATATTCCATGCACCTTTTAACGCTTACCGGAACTGCATTTCTACCGATTCCTAAGCCTTAACATACAATTAGGTAAATAAAATTATATAAATTGCTAAAGGCACTC
The DNA here is from genome assembly GCA_905404095.1 of Glaucopsyche alexis. Lineage (NCBI taxonomy): Eukaryota > Metazoa > Arthropoda > Insecta > Lepidoptera > Lycaenidae > Glaucopsyche > Glaucopsyche alexis. Next base: position 12,647,668 of record FR990052.1, on the reverse strand, counting down.
TTGCCTCATACCATCAGGCAATCCGTCTGCTCGTTTCCTGGACTATTAAATATATATATTATAATAACAGCATTCCATTAGAATTCCTTTATTCAGCTTTTTTATTTCATTGGCATTGTGCTATCAAACAATAAATTGAAAATTAAGTCTATTAAAAGATTCCATGCACCTTTTAACGCTTAGCGGAACTGCATTTCTACCGATTCCTAAGCCTTAACATACAATTAGGTAAATGAAATTATATTTTTATTTAAATTGCTAAAGGCACTCCTGCCTTAAAAATATTATTAAATCCAGCAAATAATATATAAAAAGGTTATGTAGGTGTACTTGTATAAACCTTTTAAAACTTTTTACCTACCTACAAAAAATATTATTTCATTTGAATTTTTTATAAAAAAAAAAATATTTTAAAGTAGCAATGAGTAGGTAACTTCTGTTCATCAGAGTAACTGCCTAACTGCCCATTACCCTTCGAAGTTCAAGCGACCCGACCCTTCCATTATTATCGCATAACCTCCAAAATTACTATTCATACGCCAACAAAAATATCGTATATTTAACTCGTAAAGTTTTTCGCACTTTTTCCTTTTACGAACCACTCTTTTGCTTGGAAAATGAGAATTTTATTATCAGATTACGGTTATGCTTTGAGGGTTTAGGGGCTTCGCATTCTGAAAAACCGGATTTCTCTTTAAACAAGACAAATTACGAATATTTTATTTGCAGGATATCATAAAATTATTAATTTATTACCAAATATTTCAAACAAAGAAATTCCAAATAATTAAAGTGTGGCAAGTGAGGCAACACTTGTTTTTTATAAGTCTAGCAAATTTCAATTATTTGAATTTGCCAGACTTATTAATTGTTTTGATTTTTTCGTTTGAAATATTTTACAGGAGTCAGTTATAGAAAACTTTTAAACGATATTTTGACTTTATTTAAATTCCTTCGCCTTATTAAACATTCAATTTATTCGTTCAACCAATTAAAGTTCACAAATCAAAGGAACAACTTTCCACGAATCAAAAATAAGCTGATAAATCCAAAAACTTTGACATTATGAAAAATTCGGAATCCTATACATGAGTATTATTATTGTACTTACTAAGTACTTACCTACTTACAGAGTTAATTAATGATTTCTATACCTACATTATTAAAAAATAATAGCATCGTAAGCCCTCGATCTCACGAGCGTTTTTTAACGCGGCGTTAGTAAAAACAGCAATGAAAATAGAACTCATTGCTAGTATAGTAGAGCTGAAAATCGAACACACGAGTGTCGAGTTTATGAATACCTGTAGTGAGTGTATTCGATTTTTAAATCTAATCGCATAACGCATTAGAGCGAAGAAGATACAACTTGTTAAAATGTATGTAGGTACCTATAGTCTTTACACTTTTATCCTTCAACCGCTTATGATGTATGAACTCCCTTCTTCGTACTTTCAGGGAAAGGCACGTCTTGCCCAACTCGAAAATTATTTTCAAGGGCCGGACCCTCTTTACGCATCGTTTACTGTTCTTCAATTATGTGATTTTCTTTAAGTGTTCTAACCTTTTTCTTTGAAAGATTTCTGTTGTCAAAGTTTATTCTTTTATTTTTATGTATCGAATATTTTTATAGAAGTTTGGTCTACGTCGCTCCATATACTTAAGTAATGGGTAGGACTATGTTCTGATGCTTATATACAAAAGAAATACTTGGCTACATAAGAAATATTCTTCATAAATAGATCGTTCAGAAATCCTCATTTAACAATATATTTTAATGATAAGGATTTGTTATATTATGTACCTATATTCACTTAGCTGCAGCTTCCATTCATCACAATTCACATAGTATAATTATTAGGTATATAATATACGTAGATGCATATCGTTTAAAATAGGGGGACTTAACGGGAAATGTCTCTTAATTTAGCGGCATGTGGGGACCCAGTTTAAATCCAGTACGACTACGACTAGATAACAATATTCTTGCTATGAGTAGGTATCTACGTACTACGTACTTATATTTTCTTTATGACGAAAATTTTGCTATTGAGTATATATTTAGGACAATTAAAGTTTGACACTATGTTGTTGCGATGCCATGAAGTAAACAAAATTAAAAAAAATTAAGTAACCCCTGAATTGTCAATCGTCATCTGCTTACTGAGCGAGCTGATGATGATGAATCAACACTGAACAATCAAACAACAAACAACTAAGAACACTCTTGATCATATCAGCTTTGAAACAAAAAAATCTAGATCAAAATCTTTGACGACCTCTGTGGCCCATTGGTTCAGCGCTTTGGTGCTCAAGCCGGAGGTCGGAGGATAGTATAAAAGTATTAAATATACTTTCTGTTGTCTGGTACCTGTAACACAAGTTCTTCGGATACTTAGCACGGGACCAGATTGACGTGGTGTGAAGCGTTTATAGATATTATTATTATTATTATTATATTAATATTAAATCAGTTCATCTGTTTGCGAGAGCCTACGATGCCACGGACAGACAGACAGACGGACAGACAGACATGTCATACTTATAATACCCCTCTATTTGCATCGGGGGTTAAAAAACGTTTTTGACCTAGGTTCGTCGTTTATGATAATACTATATTCCATTTTTAAAATATTATAGGCATCGAAACGAAATGTATTATTGATCATGAAGATTTAATTAGCAGATCTAAGGCAGATCTACTAGTCCATAGACTAGAGCTCTACTCAGTCAGTGGGGATGCGCTCTGTAGCGCATCCCCACTGACTGAGTAGGTACGTAGTTAGGTCTTGCCGACAGCCGAGGTCGAATTCATTGCTCTCAATTGCCGCGAATATTACTTTTGTTATAAACAAGTGGGTGAGCCAATTGCAGAGACCTAGTTCCAACTTGCCCCGCCGAGGAACATTTGTCAGAGGTCGCAACTCGCAGTATATTTGGAACCTCGTCGCAGCAAATTGATTTGGTTTACACTTTACACCTACTTCCAAGAGGTCGTGAAGTTTTAAATTTAAACAGAAATGTAAGCATTTTAGCGTAAGTAAATTTTATCCAATCAAATGAAGTAAACAATAGGTTAAAACCTTTTTAAAACCTCGAGATTTCGTTTTGAGCGCACGAAGTCGCTGGCAACATCTAGTAGTAAATAAACATATTAATAAAATTAACGATCCGTTTCAAGTGAGACCAGAAAATAATTGAAATACCCGCATGTTGCCCGCATAGATATAACATAATTTATAGATTAACTTAACCTTGGCCGAGGAAGCTTTATAGAGCTAGCGCCCACCGTCGAAAAAGGAGCTCATCGAGAACAAGCATTGGACCACTGCAGATCGCTAGGGGCCCTAAAGCTTGATATAAAACCGCCGGTCTGGCGGTTCTACACCTGGCAGATTTTTTTTTATTGACCAAAATGTGTGAAGATTTTTTGAGTAAAAAAAGCTCATAAGGAACAAGAAAACTGTTGTTATATATACGGGTGCGCGCCAACTAGATATCGTTAAAAATGCAAGTCTGGCAGTCCTACTCTTGACCAGTTTCCAGCCAGACCGCCCTGAACGTGTAAGAATTTTGAGTAAAAATAGCTCATAGAGAACAAGGTCAAGTTATATGTCAATCTGTTCGTCTCCTAATCCTCTTTTGAAAATCGTCGGTCTGGCATGTTCAAACCTGGCCAAAACTCAGCCAGACCGGGATGAAGTTACCTCCTGTGATACTTACTAATAGGTAAATAATGAGTAATTTTCACTTAATGAAGCGTGATTTTAATAGATTTGTATGTATTCTTTCCGAATCTAAAATTTTCTACCCGATATTGCTACCACTCGATCCGCCATCTTAAAAAAATGGCGATATCTTTCAATATTTTGGCTATATCTCTTTACAGACAAACTTTACGATAAAAATATGTTCCACGAATATAAACTATATATAATTTTCTACAATTTATTATATGAGCATTTTTGTATCAAATTGATAGTTTTAGCGCTGCAAAGTCTTAGAAGGAAATTTTATTTGTGTTGTTGACATTTTTTGTAATCAACTATATTCTACTGTTTATGTCCTTTGTAGATGATACTTATATCGAGAAGTTTGTAAATAATTATAAAGTCCGCCAATTTATGAAGGTAGCCATTTTGAATTAACAATAATATTGAATATACGAAATTTTAGTGTCAATAAAACCAAAAGTATATATACTTAATATCAGATCAGAATATCAAAGATAAAGGGATCAAACTTCTATTCAAATGTTGACTGCTTACAAAACTGAGAGTTTTGCAAACTTTGAAACTTTGTTTCTTATAAAATTGATTTAATTAGACTAAAATATAAAAATAAAGCATCCCACAAATTTATTTTTTTAATAATCGCTGTACAGAAATTATTTTACACTAATTTTAATTTTACTTATTATAAGATATTAGTTTAGTATACTTTTAGTTTTATTGCTACTAAAATTTGGTATATTTAAAATGATTGTGAATTCGAAATGGCCGCCGTCCTAAATTGGCGGTCTTTATAATTATTTACAAACTTCTCGATATAAGTATCATCTAAAAAGGACATAAACAGTAGAATATAGTTGATTACAAAAAATGTCAACAACACAAATAAAATTTCCTTCTAAGACTCTGCAGCGCTAAAACTATCAATTTGATACAAAAATGCTCATATAATAAATTGTAGAAAATTATATATAGTTTATATTCGTGGAACATATTTTTATCGTAAAGTTTGTCTGTAAAGAGATATAGCCAAAATATTGAAAGATATCGCCATTTTTTTAAGATGGCGGATCGAGTGGTAGCATTATCGGGTAGAAAATTTTAGATTCGGAAAGAATACATACAAATCTATTAAAATCACGCTTCATTAAGTGAAAATTACTCATTATTTACCTATTAGTAAGTATCACAGGAGGTAACTTCATCCCGGTCTGGCTGAGTTTTGGCCAGGTTCAAACATGCCAGACCGACGATTTTCAAAAGAGGATTAGGAGACGAACAGATTGACATATAACTTGACCTTGTTCTCTATGAGCTTTTTTTACTCAAAATTCTTACACGTTCAGGGCGGTCTGGCTGGAAACTGGTCAAGAGTAGGACTGCCAGACTTGCATTTTTAACGATATCTAGTTGGCGCGCACCCGTATATAACAACAGTTTTCTTGTTCCTTATGAGCTTTTTTTACTCAAAAAATCTTCACACATTTTGGTCAATAAAAAAAAATCTGCCAGGTTTAGAACCGCCAGACCGGCGGTTTTATATCAAGCTTTAGGGCCCCTACCGATCTGCAGTGGTCCAATGCTTGTTCTCGATGAGCTCCTTTTTCGACGGTGGGCGCTAGCTCTATTAGGACGTTAAATATGTAAAGGGGCGATTGTAGGGCACTCACGGGAAATTACTAAGGGTCAATTCACACCGAAACGAAACGATCGCGTAATGGTGCTGCATGTTACGATAGCTATTCAAAACTGAACTTTACTTGTTACAACAGAAGGTACACGTTTCATTGTAAGAGTTCGAATGTCAGGTTGAAACGCGCTATACAACGCATGACTGACGTCATATGAAACGTGTATCTTTTTGTGTAGTGAATAAGGTTTAATTTTGAATAGCTATTTTAAAAATGCAGCAACGTGTAGCGTCGTGTATCGTCGCGGTGTGAACTGAACCTTATTCTCTATTGATAAATAGAGAGTAACTGTCGCTCCTTTAAAATTACATATACCACTAAAATTATCAAGAGAAAAGATTGTATGTTTGTTTGCGTCTAATGGGCACCGAAACTACCCATTGGATCGATTTTGATGAAACTAGGCACAGACATAGAACGGACTACAGGGAAGATGGGCAAATTTTTTTAGCAGCTAAATGTAAAGTTACCGCGGGATTACTTTTTGCGCGCACGAAGTCTGGGGTACCATCTGCATCTAGTTTCTTATAATTTGCTATTACAAAACACAATATGGATGCTCAATAACATAATATGGGTTACACATTAATGATTTCTAACTCAGTAATTAGCTATGGAATCCTACTAATATTATAAATGTGAGTTTGAGATGATGGATGGATGGATGTATGTACGGATGAATGGATGTTTATAACTCTTTCACCCAAAAACTTCTGAACGGATTTAGATAAAAATTAGTATGGTTGTAGCTTAGGCTCTGGATTAAAACAGGTTAGTTTTTATCTCGAAAAAATACACAGGGGAAATAAATCCCGAGGGATACTGTTTTTACGCGGGCAACAGCTAGTCTTGGTTAAATGCCTGGTGACTACCTACAACAGTTTTAAAAAATACCTTCCCATACCTACATAGAAACGTTCATTTATTATATTTGAGATACTTTTAGACATATTGTGAATATCCATAGAGATGTTCGACAGAACTATTATTAGATCAATTTCCGTTAGGAAACATCGTTAGTGGGGGAGCAAAGTTCCCCAACTTTGTTTACGGGTCATTCTCTCGGATTCCGATCTGTACTCGATATCTTCAACTGAGACCATGCTTGTGACATTTTGATTTGTTTCCGACAGCTCCCCGCTAACTACCCTCAATCTGTTATATACCTGTCTCTAACGGTGACAGAGAGAGGCATATTGCCAAGTTTAGGGGCATATGCTTACACGAAGTTCATGTTTAGTCAAGGCCATTTTATACGACTGACGACCTCTGTGGCTCAGTGGTTCAGCGCGTTGGTGCTATGTGATATGTGTATAATATATTAAAAATCTTAAATATATATATATAGTATAAAAGTATTAAAAAATATGCTCCCCGTTTTCTGGTACCTGTAACACAAGTTCTTCGGATACTTAGCACTGGGCCAGATTGACGTGGTGTGAAGCGTCAATAGATATTATTATTATACAATACATACACCGACTGATCACAAGTACAAGTAGTACGTGAGTGATTTTACACATATTTTGTTCAGTTTTCAGAATAGTTTAACTTGCGTGACAATTATTAGTTATGACCCACGACAATCTTTGTACCTAATACATTCATAAACCACAGAATAATGAAAGAGGAACAGATAAACAGCTTCATAGTTAGCTTTCGATTTGATTTCACTACTACAAGCAAACGGTGTGTCCACGATTGTGTGGTAAAATTGTGGACCGTTGAAGTAGATGTCAAAAGTTTCAAATTTTAATCGATACTGTTTTCGAAGCTGTTTCTCTGTACGTAAGTATCCATACTAATATTATAAATGGAAAAGTGTGTGTGTCTGTTTGTCCGTCTTTCACGCCAAAACTACTGAACCGATTGAAATGAAATTTAGTACACAGATCAACATATAAGCCCCTGTAGGGCTTCTGATGATGACTATGAACAAAAATATATATTTTTTTGTATGTCTTGGATACCAATAAAAAAAAAAGATAGTCTAGAGTCTGAGAAAGGACATAGGCTATTTTTATCGCGGGGAAATGTACGGTTTCCGTGGGATACTTTAATTACAGTTTCATGTAAAAATTGCTAAGCCGATTATCATGAAATAATAAGTATATAATGTAGTTCATGGGGAAGGACATAGGCTACTTTTTATCGCGGAACATATAAGTTCCCGTGGGTTATTGTACATACGCGGGCATGAGCTAGTATTTTCTACTCTGTACAAATACTTACCTAGGTTGTTGCCACATACCATAAAATATATATGTTTTAAGATCGTTTATTCAACTTCTGTTTGTTGAACAGTTTGATAACTTCCGTGTCACGTTTTATGACAGGATGTTAATGCGATACTGTAAACAAATGATTAATACTCCTACGAATTCATAAATCATAAGCTTCTCTACAAGCTGATATTTGGTTGCATATTAAAAACAATTCAAATATATTTCTGTTATGTCTTGCCGAGCAATTTTTAGTTTAGACGCTATTAATAATAATAGTTAATAATAAAACATTCATTTATTTAAATTGGCTACATAATTATCTATACTTATATCCCACCAAAAACATTCTGTAAAAAACTAGCCAAGTCTCGATGGAGCTGCTTGTTTATCTCTAAAAAGTAATGAAATCTAGACAAAATCGTGCCAAGTCTAAGGTTCCTTACTGCGATTTCTTTATTATTATAGTTAATGTTGAGTGACTTGGCCGTTGAACATTCTTTATACTTTAGTGGGTACAAGTCAATTTTGTTTACATTTGTTACTAGCGAGATAATAGCCCATACCGGTATTGGTAATTGGACGTTAGTGTCTCATTTTAGGCTGTTGTTGGAGCAATGGTGTCATGGAGCCCCTTTTGTACCCTTGTGTACCCTTCAACGGCCAAGTCACACATTAACTATAATAATAAAGAAACCGCAGTAAGGAACCTTAAACTTGGCACGATTTTGTCTAGATTTCATTACTTTTTAGAGATAAACAAGCAGCTCCATCGAGACTTGGCTAGTTTTTTACAGAATGTTTTTGGTGGGATTTCACTTCTTTTTGTAGAGACGTGGGCATATTGATTTATTTTCCTAGATTTTAGTGTAATTTGTTTATTTAATTTGTGTAATGTTCGAGTAGAATAAAGTTCGAGTCGAATAAAGGGGCCTGAAAATGCGGCAAAATGGTTCTATAAAGAATGATACGGCAGTGTTTGCTTCGCGCTCGACTTAGCGGGGGCACTGCCGTGCCCTCAGATCGACGTTCTGGTCTTATCTAGAGGTTCTCAAATAGGGGCCTAAAAATGCGGCGAAATGGTTCCAGTAAAGAATGGTACGGCAGTGTTTGCTTCGTGCTCGACTTGGCACGTTCTGGTCTTATCTAGAGGTTCTCAAATAGGGGCCTGAAAATGCGGCGAAATGGTTCCAGTAAAGAATGGTACGGCAGTGTTTGCTTCGCGCTCGACTTGGCGGGGGCACTGCCGTGCCCCCAGATCGACGTTCTGGTCTTATCTAGAGGTTCTCAAATAGGGGCCTGAAAATGCGGCGAAATGGTTCCAGTAAAGAATGGTACGGCAGTGTTTGCTTCGCGCTCGACTTGGCAGGGGCACTGCCGTGCCCCCAGATCGATTATCCTAGTTTTTATAGTTTTCCCTTTATGTGGCCATTAAACCCCAACTCTGTACCAAATTTCAGCTCTCTAAGTTTATGGGAAGTACTAGTTCTATTCTGATGATCATGAGTGAGTGAGTGAGTGAGTGTCGTAAATGCGAAATTTTGCTTTCGCTTAACTTCGGAACTAAATGACCTACAGACTTGAAATTTTGGATTTTAAGTATGTGATTATAGCTTATTGGATGACGAAAATTTCTGCGTTCTGGTCTTATCCAGAGGTTCTCAAATAGGGGCCTGAAAATGCGGCGAAATGGTTCCAGTAAAGGATGGTACGGCAGTGTTTGCTTCGCGCTCGACTTGGCGCGGGCACTGCCGTGCCCCCAGATTAAATAGGAAAGGTTTGTTTGTTTGCATCCAATAGGCTCCAAAAGTACTGAACCGATATTGATGAAATTTTGCACAGATATAGAATAGACCACGGGGTAGGAAATAGGCTACTTTTTATTGCGGAAAAATGTACGGTTCCCTTCGAGATTTCCTTTTGCGCGCCGCAACATCTAGTTACCTATAATTTTGTCCAAAGTATAATCAACTAGCTTTTGAATCCGTAAAGTTTGGTTCGTGGGAAATTATGGGAACTCAAAACTTGGTCTTAATAAAAAGTAGCAGCTGTATGTTAATAGAGCCTAAACTACTACCATACCAATTTTCAAACCGTTCAGTAGTTTTTGCGTGAAATCACAAACATCCATCGATCCGTTCATCCATCCATTTATAATAGTGGTAGGAAGTAGCAGATCCATACATCCATCCGTCCTCACAAACTTTGACATTATACGGTATACCGCAGATTCATACATCCATCCGTCCCCACAAACTTTGACACTATACGGTATACCGCAGATCCATACATCCATCCGTCCTCACAAACTTTGACATTATACGGTATACCGCAGATCCATACATCCATCCGTCCTCACAAACTTTCACATTATACCTAATAGTAGTACGATTAGTGTCTATTATTAGAATATACCAAGTAAATCCTTTATTAAGTTAACTAACCAATACCTTAACATTCCTTTGACATAATAATTGAGTGTGCCACATGACGCATCATACACTGAAATGATTGCGACTGAAAATTCCGTATTTCTCGCCAAAACAAAGCGTGATTGAAATTGATATAAAAAGTTTTTTTTTTCTTTCATGTTGCGGCAAATCAAATGTCTTTGTTCTTTTTGTTTCTATATAACATTGTCTTACTTGTAAGATTTGTTTATTATTAGATTTGGTATAATTGCTTCATTATGAGGTTATTTTTGTATTTTTATGTTGTAGGTACAGTCGAATTTTCAAAAAGTGAAGACGTACAGACAAGATGCTATAAAAGCTTGTTTAATGTTGCCTAGATAACATGACTTGTTTGTTTTTTGTTCGTTGTTATTATTTATTAAATATTATTTTATATGAACCAAATTGAATGGTCTATTTTCACTGATAACCAGCAAAATATTTATATATTTGCTTAATCAATATCATAGAAAAGCTGCCGCGAGCGAAGCCGCCGGCAACAGGTAGTGTAATGTAATTAGGCCCGCAGCCCACAGCTAGCGATTGCGAACAAACAATAATTACGACGGACGTGAATGGATTATGCCGTTTCCTTTTATTTGCGTCCTGGCTACATTTTACCTATTTAGTAGACCGTACTAGGTGACCACTTCTGATCTGATCTGTATTATCAAAGCTAATCAAGCTTTAATAATGCAGATTAGACCAGAAGATATTATAATCTATTTTATTTTATTATTTTTCGCTGGCTTCGACCGCGTGAAATTAGGTTTTAAAATTTTACCCACGTTAGTTTAAAAAACGTAACTCATTATTTTTTCTTAAATTAAATTATATTATAAACTATGTTATCCGGGCTAATGGCTGTTATTACTAATCGCAATGGATTAATAACAATATATTTAATACCTAATTTATTAAAATCGGTTTAGTAGTTTAGGCGCTGTGGTAGATCAAACATGCATGTATATATATATATATATAAAATATGTTACCGTAAAATTGTAAAAACGGTTAGATTGTAATAAAACTAGTGAAATTGTAAAATTTTGATAAGACTTCCGACGCGAAGAATATGCTGCCTATAATTTCACACATTATTTTTCGTTAGATTAGATTATGAATATATAGTTTTTAATATTTCGACATATTTTTACAATCTCGTTAGTTATTTTACAATCTAACGGTTTTTACAATTTTACGGTGACATATATACATACGTCACACATACATACATAGACTGCCAAAATATTTAGAACCCTTTTGGCCTTGCTGTAGTCGGATAAAAAAGCGGCCGTGTTTCATATTTGTCTTTATCGAGTCTTGCACGTATAGACAGTTTTTAAGGTTTATTATTTTTAAGGTTCGACCCCTACATTTTCAACCCTCTTCCTAACAACGACGTACTGTAGCGCGAGGGTTGAAGGATTCGAACACGGAATTCGTAGCGCCATATCCATATCTTCTTCGATCTATGCTGTAGTCCAGTCTTTCCCAAAGTGGGTGATAACGCCCCCTTGTGGGCGCTGGAAGCCTAGAGTAAGGGGCCCAGAAAAAATTGAGGAGGCGCTGATGTAAGCAATATTATTATTGCTCAATGTTGACTATTGGTTAATTTTGAAGAGATTAAAAATACTCTCCAGAATATATTATTGAGGTTTTATGGTGAAAAAAGATGGGGGGGCGCTATAAAAGAACTGATTTTCAAAGTGGGCGTTAGACGGAATAAGTTTGGGAACCTCTGCTGTAGTCCAATGATTGCTAACCGCCGCCGTCTTAACCATTGTACTCCCGGTCTCCATTCAGGCCGGCACGGCCGCTGAATCACAAATAGCATGATTTAACCTACAGCCCATTCTTATTCCGTTCACATCTCATAATTTTTAAGGTTATCCCTTAAGAATCACTATACTGAAATGAGATAGGCCTTGGGGAGAAAAAAATATACTACAAGAAAAGTGCTTTCGAGAGGGGTAGCCATTTCAGGTGCTGTATTATCCATGTACTTTAATACAACTACGAAAATGTATAAGGTAAAGCGTAAGAAAGCTATCATTCGATATTGGTCGGTAAAGCAAACACATACAGATATTAAATTATATTCTTCCTTCCTAAGAAATATAGTACCTACTACAAACTATATTATAGGCTATGTGGATGGTATCATTACTTATACTTGAATATAATATTTTAATACATTATAATATGCTACAAGCTTCAAATATAGAAAAAACCTCTACGCATTCATGAGGAAACGGGTAGTAAGTTTAAAAATATTAAAAATATTTTTATTATATTATTATGATGTAACTAAAATTTACGGTTTTCACAATTTTTCCTTTATCTGTGCTATAATAAGACGTTGCTTCGTACCAAATTGCAAGATTTTGAGTTCACGGATACGGTACCCTGTAGATTTTGATTCCCTTGCGAGTGTCGAAAAGTTGCGGAAATTTGCGGCATTAACGGCTGTATCTTTGGATTACGTTGGCTTAGAAGTTTGATTTTTTCACAACTCACATTTCACATTTATATAAATTCCAGCTTGATATCTCGACGAGTTCCTGAGAAAAGGGGTCTAGACAGACAGACGGTCGGACAACATAGTGATCCTATAAGGATTCCGTTTTTTCCTTTCCAGGTACGGAACCATAAAAATAAGGTTTCGTTTCCGTTAGTTCTACACAAACGAAGTTGCTAGCACCGGCTACAATTTCATATAAAACGGTCTGTTTTTCTAAAACCAGTGATTCGTAACATTCAATAAGGTCTTACTCCAAAGTTGCATTTATATTTTATATGGCCGACGTGATTTGATTCAGTTAAACCGTTATTGTTATTCTTCGAGAGCTGAGTTCTGCAGTTCTCTGAGTTAAGCACTGCAGAGGCTAGTGATACTTTGTAGTTTCAATACTTTGAGTATTACATGCTTTGTTTAAAGACTTTAAAGTATTTAAACGTCACGTTGTTTTATAGATTCCTTAACTGTAGCTAGACAGTTATTTTTTTACACATAATATTGTGTTTACTAGACTATAAAACCGGATGAAATAAATATTTAAGGCGTGCTCCCATACTAGGTACATGATTTTTTGGCGTTTGTGCGCTGTGTGGATCGCACTTGGCTGCTTTAAATATGATATTCTTTTTTTTTAAGCTAACAGAAATCAGTCTAAATTATAAGTAAGTATAACGGATGAGAGCTCCGTGGCCTAGTGGGTAGACCGTTTGGTTCGCACTCGAGAGAGTGCAGGTTCAAATCCCAGGTTGTGGCGTGTACCAATGAGACTTTTTCAGATCTCAAGTACATCATCGTTCTAACGGTAAAGGAAAACATCGTGAGGAAACCCGCACATACCTAATTGGCTCCAGACCAGTTCATTCCTCTGGACTAGGCTGACTATGTTCTGAGAATGCCGTATGTGCTTGGGCAACCATACGACATTTAAAAACTCACTGTCCTACTACAGTATTTCAAGAGTGGCTACTTCGCTCGGAGAATACTGTATAAATCATCCAATAACGGATGTAAAGGCCTAAGTTTTTATAACGGATTCACTTCTGCAAGAGTAGGGTTGCCATATCTTACATATGACTCCCCGGACAAGACGCGTGAAAACCCCGGATTTTGGAGTACGTAACCCGGACATAGAACAATTTTTACACGACTACGGCAATGTCAAAAAGAAAGGAAGATTTATTATTGCTGCAAATCAAAAAAAACTTAGGCCTTCTAATTCTGCCTAAAACCCGGATAGCAAATAAAATCCGGCCCGGACGCTCCCCGGACGCCCTTTAAACTAGGACAAATCCGGGGAAACCCGGACGGATGGCAACCCTATGCAAGAGTAAATAATATTGTAGACGGTATGTGTTGAGGAACAAACCTTACGGGTTTGCTCCTTCTTTCTCTTTATCTTTGGTGCTATCCGCGAAATAATAGTTCATAAAATAGGTTCTTCTGTATGTTGGCTATATTGTAATGTATGTAATATAATATATTCAGCTAGCACTTAGCAGATGTCTAGGGAGTCATCAAATACTGCGTCAAAGTCAACAAGGCTATTGAATACTAAAACAGTATTTAGTTCATACTATCACGTTTATCACGTGAAATTTATTGGCTGTGAGTCTTAGATGAGAGAATGTGTCGCTTCTTCATGAAATATCACCTCATAATTTTAACTTAGACGTTTTCGATTTGGAAGTATATTGAAGTGTAAATTGTTAAATTCCTTTCGGAAGCATAAATTTTTCGTGGACCCGAAGATTTTTATTTATTGCAATTGGATAAGTTGCTACCGTAGTTTTATTTGCGGTGTCTAATGTTTTGTGTTTAATAGTAAATATAATAATTCGGCTAAGTGCTAGCCTAATTATTATATTTATAAAGGTAGGTTTATTTATACAGAATGTACTGAAAATAAAATTATATTCAAGGAGCGTATTAGGTTATCGTTACAAAAATATAAATAACATGACCTTTAATGTTGACCAGATTATCCTAAATACATAGATGTATTATAGGTATTAAAAAGAGGTAGTGAAGAAAGTAAAGTGAAGACTCCAATTGGCCCGCTGCGGTCCAATTTTTGTGTTCGTGTGCGTCGAGCCGATCGACGAGTAGCACGTTAATAATATAATAAAACATTTACGCGTCCCTTTTCAATGTGTGTCGCGGCTCAGAAATATTGTCAGTTTTGTAAGGGTATAACGTATCTATGTAATAATAATCGAAGGTTAAATACTTAAAACCATTCGAATAATGCCAATTAATACTTTCACTATTTTCTTCATTTGAGTCCTACGTGTTGGTACATTTTCGGGAGTCCTGACAGTGACCGGCTCGTTCTTGTTACGAGTAGAAAATGGGACTTTTCCTGCAAAAAATATCTTTCAATATTTCAAAACAGATATAGATAACTAATTTAAATATTTAAGTGACATGAGACAAGTTTGATTGCTATTTTAAACAAAAACATTTAGGACGCGTCACATCTTAAGAATGTTGGAAACCAATTTTAATTTCAAGATGAATGTTTAGATAGAAGCAACAATTAATTACTAGTGATTAATAAAAACATTATATATTTCAAAAGCTTTTTAAGTTGTGTCTGATGATAAATTAGTTGTTATGAACATCTGATGCCCGTAGTCCCCTGTTTGACATCTGACAAAAGGGTCCCCGGAATACATTTACTGCGTTACTTGTGGAATAAGAATTTAAAATAGACTCCTATAAAAATGAGGGTAGGTACTTAAATAATATGGGCTTGAAGGGTGAGAATCACCTTTTGATGTAAGTTTAGAGGGCTACCGTACCAATTATTTTAAGATTAAACTGATTAAAATCCTGTCCGACTCTCAGACCAAATAAAAAAGTGAAGAATTCTGCAAACCACATAGTGAACCGGTCTTAACTCTTATGTACTCCTCGCCGTGTTACTTACACAGTTTCATGCACACACATGTAACGTAACTACGCCTTACCTTGTGAGGCGAGCTGTCGCGGTGTGTTTTTTATGTGTGCAGTGCGTAGCTACACGCGAAGTACATATATAAAAAACTGGCCTCAAGTTTTGTTTGATCTTGCTCTGTCTTCACTTTTTTGTTTGCCCTGAAACTTGCAAGTTCTTTGAAATCGTTGAGTTCCTATAACTCCATTCCTATCGGCTTCACTTACCACCTACAAATCCCTACATATTACACAGGCTAGGGTTTCCCTATGAAGCAGAACCAACCTTCGCCACTGGTACCTACCTAGTTTGAAGAAGTCTTCTTCATTAAAATAATATTATTTAGACGAAGAACCCAGCAACAGACATGCACAACGACGCGAATCGATAAAGGAATATTTATGAACCAATAGAGAGCATAAAATAGATGAACGTTGGGTGCGTCAATATACACCAATTGAGTCGGTCTCAATATCTAGATGTTATTGTATCGCCCTCCGGGGGGGCCATTAAGTTTCATCAGTTCTCCGCCATTGAAATGATCCGGAATTATCAATTACTACTGCAGACAACATGTTCAACTGTCGTTACTAACGTACTCGATAGTGTTGATGACTACCTACTTAAGGGTCAATATACACCGAAATGAAACGATACGCGACATAGCGATGCATTTTCAAGATAGCTATTCAAAATTGAACTTTATTCTTTACAGCCTCCGATGTCTAGTGGTTAGAGCTTGGTTTTTGACTCGGAGGCCAGTCGTGTCGTACATCCGACACGACATTGTCCTAACTAAACTTGGAAACAACATTTTTTGTTGTTCCAATGCGGGAATCGAACCCACGACCTCCGAGTCGAGACCCAATGCTCTAAAAACTAGACCACGGAGTTTAACAAAATCGCTTACTTTATAACAAGCTTTAGCGCACAAACGTTCTTTGACTAGTAGTCATTGACTACTTTTTTATTAATAGAAGAATCAAAGATAGCAACATCGATTAGCAGATATTGTCTATACTATATATGATATCTATATCTATACTAATAATAAAGAGGAAAAGTTTGTTTGTTTGCATTGAATAGGCTCCGAAACTACTGGACCGATTTTGATGAAATTTGGCACAGATGTAGAGTAGACCACGGGGAAGGACATAGGCTACTTTTTATCGCGGAAAAACTTACAGTTTCTGCGAAATTAACTTTGCGCGCACGAATTCGCGGGCAACATGTAGTTATTAATAAAGGAATCAGAGCGTTTCATCTTGGGTGTTCAAGCTAATGTTCCAATAAAGCAATCATTGAATAGTATTCGCATAAATCTCCGGTCCCATGTGACAACCGAAACCGTAATCACGACGTATCACGGCCGTGAATAAATAATTAATCAATACGCGACTTTTCGGGGACTACTGTACACATGTCTAATAATTGATTGCCGTAATAATATCATTCATTAATATCCATATGGTTAATGCAATTGTAATAAACATTAATGGCTCTGTAAAACATTCTTATATTATTTACAATCTATCTTGTTATTTGTAGCTAAATTTCTAACTACATGAAGCAGAAACTTTGAGTTACAGTTTGAGATTTCTGCGAGGAGTATGAAATTCGGCACAGTTTCAGTTTATTGGCCGTCCGGTTTCCTGTGAGGCTCCGCAGCCTAAATACCGCTATTTATCCGGTCGATCCGGCCCCTTCGTGTGTAAGCATGGCTCTCCAGTTTACCTAAATATAGTAGATACCTACCACCGACAAAGTTCCCGCTCGACCAGTCTTAACATTCACCTTTGCACTAGGACGCCTCCAAATATTTAAACGCAAAGGAAGTAACCGCAACGACTGCAGACGAGGTTGAACTACGTATTTACACGTGAGTATGTTTGCGAGCCCACTACTCAACGGCGATGTTGAGCGATTTTCATCTTATGCCCAGAGGGCAATTCTGCTAAATAAAGCCTGCATTAATACAATTACAATCAAGTCCCGATACGCTTAGACTCCCAATAGGTGTTTTTATGAACGTTAAACCAACGTGAAACGCGCTCCGATTGGTCGAAACGTCATAAAATCCGTTCACGGTAACATGACGCTACACTTTCAATCCAAACAAAGTGAAATTGACTGTTTAAATTGTCTACTTTAAATACGAGAATTGAGGTTCTGGTCGAGCGGGAACTTGTTCGATAGTACCTAATAAAATATCAATCAAAACATTTTGTTGAAGTTCTTGCCAACTTTTCGCTAGCTATTTAATACTGCATGACAAACATTAAACAGTTTGTCCCGGTATGATTGATGGCCTCGGTAATTAATTTCTCAGCTGATAACTCGACGTAATAAACTCGACACGTAATGGAATCCAGAATATTTTACAATCCCGCCACTAATTAATAACCCGCAGTGGGCTATAGTGGAGGACTAAATCTCGCCACATTGTTGAGGGACCAGACGTTTGAGTGACCGGCGATGATGATGATAATGATATAAACAATGACAACGTATTATATTACAATATATACTTGGTGTTGTCCGCGGCTCCGCTCGCATAAATACAGTATCCCACGGGAACACTGTACTTTCTGAGATAAAAAGTATCCCATGTTTTAATCCAGAGATTAAACTACTACTATACCAAATTTCACCAAAATCCGTTTAGTAGTTTTTGCGTGAAAGAGTAACAAACATCCATCCATACATCCTCACAAACTTTCACATTTATAATCGTAGTAGGATATACTGTATAGGTAGTAGGTACCTAGGGTTATAAATTATAATGTACTTATACATAATATTATACCTAATAAATTATAATCTGATCTGTAGTGCGTTATTTTTAGACAATATCACAAAGTTTTTTTTTTCACTTTAAGGTTGCACTCCGGGAGTGCCGGCAGAAGTGAAAACGAAACCACCATCTAGGTTAAAAGATACGAGCTAAAATAGTTTCATGCTCGTGTAAGAGAACTAAGGACAGCAAACAGTTGCAAGTTGCATCTTACGAATTTTTGATCAGGTCACGTGTCCTGACGCGAGTTTAAATTTTTTTGTCCATTCCAAAAAAAGCCATCGCATGAAAAACCGCCATCTAGGTTAAAAGATACGAGCTTAAATAGTTTCATGCTATGCTGGCGTAAGGGAACTAAGACAGCAAACAATTGCAAGTTGCATCTTACGAATTTTCGATCAGGTCACGTGTCCTGAGTCCTGACGCGAGTTTAACATTTTTTATCCATCCCAAGAAAAGAGCACAACGCTGTTAAAGTAGTTTTCACTTGAATAATTCACAAATGTCAGTTTTAACCAAAACAAATGCAGATTTGTTTTGGTTAAAACTGATGTGTGGCAGTGGCAGCACTATCACAATATTATCGGAAACGTAAATTAATATTTAATATCAGTGAGTGAATTATAAAAATTCACTCACTGATGTCAAAAACTGTCATCGAATTCGGCTGGAACATAATAAAAATGTCTTTATCGCGTTTTTTCCGATACCGCTCCGTTCCAATATGCTCCCCAAAACGGATTTCACTTTTTTATTTTCTGTCATTTCGACTTACGTGTATTTAATCCGTTTGGTCCGTGAAGTTTGCCAAAGTTAGTGAGGGTAGATGGACTGAAACCATAGTGCATTTTATATTTTTGCTAGCGTACGTACTACTTAAAATAAGTTCTTAAATGTTTTCAACAATTAACCCTACGACATCCCATACGACATAGATTATTTTATATTTAAGTACCTATATACAAAGGCCGGAATGTGTGAACTCGTTTAACCCATTACAGTCGAGCACAGAAGGAGATTATTGCACATGTTAGGACTTATCCCTTCTATTGGGGGTCAGCTAATCCCCTAACAATGTAACCCAAGTCCTATTCGCAACTCGTACGTAATTACAAATAAGTAATAACAATTACAAATAAGTTTTAAGGCTTTATTAAGGAAATTTGGAAACTGTACTGGCTCAAAATGTTAATCAAATATTATATTAGTACGTGAAGTACAGTTTTACAAGAATCCTGCGAATGGAGCAGTACGAAATTTGTCACATTTAAAGTTTATGTAGAGAAAGGTGTGCAGCAAGCTAATATTTTTAAAAGATGCTTAGAAATATATAAAATTAATAAAAATAAAGAATTTACATACAATATACCTTCACAAACTACCATACGTTTGTATAATAACAGTAGGCTTTACACAGTTGTCAATCATTCTTTCATGTTCCATAGACCATAGACAACACTTATTTAATTATTTTATCGCTTATATAAAATAAACTTAGGTTTATCGCTTATATAAAAAAAAATGTCTTCTTCATCTACCATTTGCATTTCGATTAGGTATCGACTTTAGCGCACGCGAAATAGTCAACTTTTTCGCAATATATGACCGTATAGGACAACAATCATGTTTTGTAGAAAAGCTAACTGTATTTTCCGTGCGCTAAAGTTCATTATCAGAATGCAAATGGTGGGCGCACAGAGTAAATTATATTGCCAGCGCATTTGCACTGAAAATATTATTTATGGTTGAATTTGGACCACAGGGCAATCTCTAGTTACTTTAAACTCTACATAAGCAATTTATTGTAAGTTAGAACAAGGTTGTCTATGGGTAAAGCCTGTGTGTTACAAAGTTATGACCCAGAAAGAAAACTAAAAGACAAAAAATTGTCTGTCGTAAAACAATGGAAAATCATATAAATCATAAAAGTACAATTTATTTATCAACAACTACACCAAAATTCATCAATTTATATTCGTAATAACAGAAGTTATCAGGACAGACAGACAGACGGAGGGAGTAGTAAAATCAGTAGCACTACGGAACCCCTAAAAATCATTTGTTTTGAATCGCAGGTCGTGGACATGAGTAAAAAGTTCTTACAATTTATCTATACAGCTTAAAGCTAACCCATGGTGCGTTAGCTTTAAGCTTGATAAGAATATGATAATTTTCTTTGTAAAGATCTGTTCTTATATGTAACTAGCCGTCCCGACACACGTTGTTCTGTCTTAAATATGAACTGGAATGAATAAATGACACCTAAGCCTACACCTACAACCTACACCTTTTCCAATATTTCTCACTGTTTCAACCTTCCCTGAACTTCCACAATTCCAAAATTAGCTAAATCGGCCCAACCGTTCTCAAGTTTTGAGTCCCTCGGGGACAGGATAAAAAGTATCCTATGTCCTTCTCCTGGTTCTAAACTACCTCCACTCCAATTTTCAGCCGAATAGGTTCAGCCATTCTTGGGTTATAAATAGTGTAACTAACACGACTTTTGTAAAACACTCTTCTTGTAATATAAAACTCACTCAGAGAATTAAACTCTTCGAAATCAGTTGTTATGATAACCTAACCTAACCAAGAGCATGTCAGGACATGTCTAAGGAGGGTTCCGTAACTATAAACGCGTAATATGCTTTTTTTTAAATTACTCCAAAAGTTACTGTCCGATTTGGTTCACAATAATTTTCCTAAAGAGTTTTTAGCATGATCTATCAGCATGGAAAATTTACAAGTTTCTATCTCCTATAGTTTAAAAATGCTAGGGGGGGGACCAACTTACAAACTACTTTGGATGCCGATTACTCGAAAATTGTCAACTTTATAAAAAAGTAACGTATGAAACCTTACCTTTATTTTAAAAGACCTATTCTACGATACCCCACACGATGGGGTAGAGTGAAAAAATATTTTTCATCCCCACTTCACATGTATGGAGAGCCACCCCTAAAATATAAAATTATTATTTTTTTATGATACCAAAACCGTGATCTATACACAATCTATAACTGCACCAAATTTCATCAATTCATATTCATAATTACAGGAGCTAGAGGCGCGGACAGACAGACAGACAGACAGACAGACAGACAGACAGACGGACAGAGCGAAACTATAAGGGTTCCTTAAGTATTACGGAACCCTAATAAATGTATATACCTACCTATTTGTGACCGTGCTAATGGACTTATCTGATTTCATTCAAATATTCATAATAGGCACCTCCAAGTCAGCCCTTAATTGAATGGATGCCTTAAATGGGGTGAATTATTTAACCCGCCTCCTCAAACTGAAATAAACCTTATTTCTTTTAAGTTACAGATTCTTTTTGTTTGTCTGTTCCATAAAAAAACTGTGTACTTCGACATGAAATGATTCTAATACGTAGTATGGCGTAACAAAAGCTTTTCCCTCATAATATTTGATGATGAAATTCACGTGGATTTATCTCTAGTAGGTAGTATTATTTTAAGTCAATCTAGTCGTCATCATCATCATCAGTCTATCGCCGTCCACTGCTGAACGTAGGCCCCCCCCAATGAGCGCCAACCATCCCGATCTTGGGCAGCCCTCATCCATCCGCTGCCAGCCACCTTCTTCTTACTCAAAAAAGCCTTGTGGCAAAGAATATAATATATTACTAACGTACTTATGGTCAATTCACAGCGAAACGAAACGATACGCGACAAGGGGTTGCATTTTTAAGATAGCGATTCAAAATTGAACTTTATTAATTACACAAGAAGATAACGTGTAAGTTTGTGAGGATGGATGAATAAATGTATGGTTGGAAGGATGTTTATTACTCTTTCACGCAAAACTACTGAACGGATTTTGATGAAATTTGGTATGGTAGTAGTTTAGGCTCTGGATTAAAACATAGGCTACTTTTTAATCCTGGAAAAGTACAGCATTCCCGTGGGATACTATATTTACGCGGGTGGAGCCGCGGGCAACAGCTAATATGACATAATATCTTAAAAATGCAACACCGCGTATCGCCGCTCATTGTCGCGATATGAACTGACCCTAACTTTCCTAAGCAAATTTAACCAAGCTAACCAAGAGCATGTTGGACATGTCTAAGGAGGGTTCCGTAACTATAAACGCGTAATATACTTTTTTTTTTAATTACTCCAAAAGTTACTGTCCGATTTGGTTCACAATAACTTTCCTAAAGAGTTTTTAGCATGATATATCAGCATGGAAATTTGCAAGTTTCTATCTTATAGTTTAAAAATGCTAGGGGGGGGACCAACTTACTAACTACTTTGGAGGCCGATTACTCGAAAATGGTCAACTTTATAAAAAAGTAACGTATGAAACCTTACCTTTATTTTAAAAGACCTATTCTACGTTACACCACACGATGGGGTTAAGTGAAAAAATATTTTTCATCCCCACTTCACATGTATGGAGAGCCACCCCTAAAATATAAAATTATTATTTTTTTATGATCCCAAAACTGTGATCTATACACAATCTATAACTGCACCAAATTTCATCAATTTATATTCATAATTATAGGGTCTAGAGGCGCGGACAGACAGACAGACAGACAGACAGATGGACAGAGCGAAACTATAAGGGTTCCTTAAGTATTACGGAACCCTAAAAAATGACGTCATATTTTAGAAAAATCTTGGGATACCGGTAAGCTAAGCTATGCATGGTTTAAAAGTCAATAATTTTAAATACCAATTGGAAGAATAGGTATAATATTTTAAAGTCAACGACCTGACTTGGAATAAAAGGAAAATCACCGCGCTTTGGAATGGAATATCCTTATGCACGCTCATCATTTGACATTTATTTCGTTTCGCTCTGTATGCGTCATTGTTGCAATAATAAAAATAAATCTACAAAGGATTTGAAGCCTTATGTACAGAGGACTAAGTGATAATATCCAGAATCACTCCGCTACGTTTAACCCGTATCACTTAAACTTTTCTCAGGCAAATAATTGAATATCGCATGATCTTAAATAACTTCCGTGCCTCGCTCTAACACTGAAAAACGAATACATACATATAATCACGCCTTTTTCCCGTAAAGGGGTAGGCAGAGACCACTTTTTGCCAGCTACGATTCTTACATACTCGTTTCGCTTCGTTCACTTTCATTCTTACCATCCATTCCTCCTCTTACATTGAACGTAGCGAAGCGGCTCTCCATGATCCGCTTTTCACCTCCGCGAGAAACGAGACGTGATGGGTGGTGAACCACATCGCCGCCATTTTGGATAATTAAATTATTTTTATGATTATCCGTTGCGTTTCCACGGATTTGTGGAGAGGGTAGGAATAGGGAAAGGGAAGGATAGGTGGTGTGGAAAGGAAGATTGGTAAGTCAGAGTGGAAAAAAGGAAATGTAGGATATTACCGCCCAGGAGGGCAAGGGATAGGACAATAATAGCTAGGGAAGCCAGGGTCGCGTACCCGTATACTATACCACAACTACCGGACAGGTAAGTTGGGATGAGTATCCCATGACTATAAAATAAAATACGAATAACGAATTTATTAAACGACGATTAAATACCTCAGGAACAGAATAGTATGTTACATACCATACAAAATCATCATAATACACAGGTACAGTAGTCAGTCTCAAGTCTTAAAATATGTTCCGTTACCGTCACCGAAACTATCAGAAATCCGAATTAAATAACTATTCGTAACCGTAACCGATTCCGATATAAAAGCTTCGGATAATTTCGGATATCCGATAAGCTGGCGAGCTTTTTAGGCCGAATCATTACACCACACACTTGTAAATTGGAAATAATTATTTGCGTTTCACCAACGTTCGTCATACTTATAAACCTAATTTCCGCAACCGAAATTATCCGAAAGTAACACACACACAAACAGACAGATACGTCAAACTTTAACAAGGGGTGATTTCGCCGGAGGTTAAAAATAGTAATCATTATCGTAAGTCAATTATGTTTTCGTAACGGAGGAAAATATTATTTTTCAAAGGGTAAAACGAAGGGATTTACCCTTTGAAAAATCTCTAACTTTGCCGAATTTTCAACTGCAACGTAACAAAATATATGACGTAACATAAGTATTCTTAAACATAAAGTTTTCACAGACAATGCAAAACCATCTTGCATCTGACACAAAACTATTGCCGCATTTTATTTTCCCAAAGTTTGAAGAGATGTGAAACTTGTTACAGTTTTTACGCTTTTATTTTCAAGTACCATGGTTTTAATACATTTTTTTATACATACTTCTATGAAATAACAGCTTTCCACGTAATCTGAATGTAAACTGCTTATTCTTAAAATGAACAATCAACAATAGGTAGTAATACGTATGTATATAATGTATATTGTATACTTTTGGAATGGAAACAATCGATGTTTACGGTAATATCCGATACATCACGGATTGTAGTAAGGTAAAACTTGGCGCTCAAGCCGGAGGTCGTGGATTCGAATCCCGCCAGGGAACACGGGAAATACAATGTGCCGTTCTAGCCCGCGCTCCGAACTGAAGGTGACGACCTCTGTGGCTCAGTGGTTCAGCGCGTTGGCGCTCAAGCCGAAGGTCACGGGTTCGAATCCCGCCTAGGGAACAAAAAGTTTTCTGTGTTCCTGGGTCACGGGTGTGTATTAAATTTATGTATAATATACTAAAATTATTAAACATATATATAGTATAAAAGTAGGTATAAATTATATTTCCAGTTGTCTGGTACGGGTAATACAAGTTCTTCGGATACTTAGCACAGGGCCAGATTGACGTGGTGTGAAACGTCTATAAATATTATTATTATAAAATAATTTTGTAATTAGCGAGAATTGACAGATTCACAACATTTTCTTTAGGTTATGCCAAAAAAAAAGTTGCGAAAAAAAGTACCTAGTTAATGTGTCTAATTCAGGCTAGGGCCCGCATTTTTTTAATGAAATGGACCAGGAAACGAGCAGATAGATAGCCTGATGGTGAGCGATTAACGCCGCTCATGGAAAATTACAACACCAGTGGAATAACACTTGCATATTATAACTTTTTTTAAACGGAAACCTAAGATGAAAGTAACTATAGAGGTACTGAGGTATAACATCAGCTATCTGCCAGTGAACGCCTGCCAAAATTGATCTAGCCGTTTCAGAGACGGAACAAACAGGCAGACAGACTTACAAAAATGTCTAAATTCAGTTTTTTGTGCAGGCGGGTATTTATTTAAATTAGGTACAATCATTTCAATTTTATTTCTATCGTACGATTCAAACAAGAATAGGATCGAGTCGGCGCCATATTGTTTCGAATAGACTGTTATGATAGTTAAATTTATGTTTAGATAATTGATTACTATTTAACGTTTTTATTTAAATTCTATGCAAGACTATTAATATTTATATAATCGCACTTTTCAAGTGATATTTGACAGAAAAGACCATTGACGTTCCTATTCTCATATGAAACGCGTTATATGTATAGATACGTATTGCACAATACAGTTCCCATATGAGACAATAGCTCAGGTAACTTGTAGGAATACCGGGCAGAGGCGTCGTGTTACGTTGCGTCGCCCGTGAGCCCGTGAGCCCGTGAGCCCGTGAGCACGTGAGCCCGTGAGCCCGTGACTCGACTCCGTTACTCATTATAACTTACACTCAGGAAATACCAAGCGGTAATTGTCGCTATTTAGCTTGCAGAAAAAATGTACGTCCTACAGTCGAAGAAATTAAATGTTTACCAAACAACCTGATTTTGCACTATGATTTCCAGCAAATTGACATACGAAGTCGACGACACTATGTACTATCAGGGAATTTAAATATATAAAAGGCAAACCTAACTGACTCATCTATCAACGCACAGCCGAACTACTGAAAATTGGCATACATATAGTTGTAATGACGTAGGCATCCGCTAAGAATTTTTGAAAATTCGCCCCCTAAGAGGGTAAAAAAGGGGTAAAAGTTTTGTATGGAAACCGAACTCCACGCGGACGAAGTCGCGAGAAAAACTAGTCTAATTAATAAGCTCATCTAATTGACCGTTGTACTACCTACTTTTGAAAATACTTGTACTTTTAAAAGTCTTGTGAATGGGTTTTTTATATTAATGTTTACTATATATTTGGAATGACATCCTATGATTGCAGACAAGTCCTTAACTCCTATCGGATTGTATTTAGCGATTAAAACTTTTGAAAATACTGTTATAGCTATAAATCTGCTGTGTTCATACATGCAACAGAAAAATGGAAGATAAATAAAAAAAAAATCATACATAAAATTATTATTTAAGTAGATATCTTTAGAGGCTATCTCACATTGTATCATGCCAATGGTAGTAAGCGAACTTAAATCAGATTTAAAATGTAGAGCGGCATTTTATCGCTGACTGATAAAGGAAATCGCTAGAGTTTGTGTAGTTAGGCTTGTAGAGTAAAGGCGTGTAGACTAAGAAGTTTGGTAGAGTCAGAAGCTTGGTTTTTCGTGAGATTTGATAGTTTTTCGACAGTGCGAGTCATATGGTATCTTCTTGGCATCACTTTACACGGACATATCTTAGTGGGATACGAATGTCTTCCCGTTTAGGTAGACGATCACCCAAAACAAAGCCTACAAAGTATACATACATACATATAATCACGCCTCTTTCCCGTAGGGGTAGGCAAAGACCACTTCTTTCCACGTGCTACGATTCTTACAAACTTGTTTCGCTTCGTCCACTTTCTTTCTTACCATCCATTCCTCCTCTTACATTCAACGTAGCGAAGCGGCTCTCCATGGGCCACTAAATCGCCGCCATTTTGGATAATTAAATTACTTTTATGATTATCCATTGCGTTCCCACGGATTGGCGGAGAGGGTAAGAATAGGGAAAGTGAAGGATAGGTGGTGTGGAAAGGAAGATTGGTAAGTCAGATTGGGAAATAGGAAATATAGGATATTACCGCCCAGGAGGGCAAGGGATGGGACAGTAATAGCTAGGGAAGCCGGGGTCGCATACCCGTATACTATACCACAACTTCGGACAGGTAAGTTGGGATGAGTATCCCATGACATATAACAAAGCCTAGGCCTTAGAAAATGAATATTTATTACTACTTAGGTCTACACAGAACCACAAATATCTCGAACAGATGAGTTTATATGAGCAATTGACCTATTAATCATCACTAAACGGCCGGCGCTGAGAGGGTCATATCATATGACAAGAACGCCACGAACTAGAAATAGATTCTTATAAGTCTTCCGAGATCCGACACGTGTTTTTGTGGAGCCAATAAAATTCTGATATCCTTATAAAATGTTTTATTAACATTGGATTATATTGCGATTAGAAAATTGTGGGTTAATAAGATAAATAAATAAAATAAAAATCCTTTTATTCGTTCTAAAAAATAAGTTATATTGGTTTTGCTACGTGGAAGTTATATGATTTAAAATATACTTAATTCCCGAATTGTCAAGCACTGAGTGAGACGATGATGATGATAATTGTACTCTTGATCATGTCTTTGTAATCAAAAATAAGATCAAAATCGGTTCATCAGTTTGGGAGCTACGACACAGGAACAGACAGACACATCAAACTTATAACACTCCTCTGTTTTCGCCGAGGGTTAAAAAATCTTATACGTTTACCCCCTTACTAATAAAAATATTTGAGCAGTGGATAAGCAGTACAATGTTTTGTCCTTGCCTTGATACGCGGGAAAAGTCGCTCGACAGACAAGGACAACACATTGTATTGCAAGTCCTTTGTGTAAATATTTTTATTAGTAGGGTGGAGTTTTATTTTTGGTTTATTTCATATTATCAATATAGTGGATGGTATTTGAAGAAGCTTCAATTATTATTTTTAGATCAATATCAGTTATTTCTCAATCACTAACATATATATCTAAAAGCACTAATTAACCACTAATTAAATTATTCTTAGATCCAATTTAGATTTAAAATAGCCTACCTGCAGCTCCGCTCTGATAATTTACAGCAATAATATATCATTCTGCACCGAGATCTTATTTAAACGACTTAATTGCGAAGATAAAACTAGCATTTGTTTTACTTAGCGGGACTGGGTATTGTCAAAGAAACTTCTAGTGCTTTTAATAACTGAGTTTTATAACAAATTATTTACCGTGGCTGCACCTGGGTTTCTAAAACAGCTAAGCTGATAAGTTTTTTTCACGTCGCATTGGTCACTTCATTTTATAATGATATCCATTTGATAGCGAAATGTCAGAATGCGAAAAGTCAAATGTCAAATCCCAAACATTTTTGATTTCGAAGTTCGCCATCGATATTATCGACTGCATCTTGACTAAAGGCCCTGAACTTGCCTGAACCTCAACTCTCGTATTTAAAGTAGACTTTCATTTTACTTTGATTGTATTAGAACTTATAAGTAAAGCGACATGTTATCATAAACTGTTTTTGTGAAGTTCGGGCCAATCATAACGCGTTTAACGTTTACGAGAATACCGTTTGGCAGTTTAAGCGTATCGGGACTTTATTGTAATTGTATTATTGCAGGTGTTATTTAGCAGAATTGACCCTCTGGTCAGCGTTGGTGCGTCAAATTTGAGGCAGCGTCATTAGTGTGGTATTACACTTATCAATGATCTTGGTTCAACCTTGCTTTTAAATGTCATTAAAATTTGATCAAATCTCCATTAGTTCCTGTAATTTTGAAGCCGTCAGGTTCATCTAATCAAATGTATATCAGATCAAGCTATTTGTAAAATGTAATACCACCCTTAGACAGTTCATAAAACTACATACATTGATTAGCCAATGTAAAGTAAAGAGCCACCCACACCCACACAATAACAAGTATTACCCGATGACACAGTTCCGCCGAAATATCATTAGCCAAAGTGTTCATGCATCATTAATTTTCAACATACTGATCCTAAAGTCCGTATGAATAATTCAACGGACTGCGAAGCGAACTATTGTAGTGGGTATATTTTTCAGCTCTACTTGTAATATTTCAAGTGTCTTTATGAGCTTGTATTTTCCCTCGTTAGGTATGTGATTTGTTTTGGCAATGCAGCTATTGTTGCTACAAATTAGGTATTTGATAAATTATAATAGGCACGTCAAGCAAAAACTTTAACTACAGTTTTACGAGAATTGTGCAACCTGAGGAGTATAAAATTTAACCGGTAAATTTTAGTTTATGTGGAGGAAGGTGTGCAGAAAGCTAATATATTGTTAATATTGCTTAGAAATACATAAAATTGCGAAAACCACACACACTACCTCAGATAATTAACATACACTGCTATGCGTTTGATAGATAGGTACAATTTTGTTATACATTGACGTTTGTCAATCAGCCAGATAATTTACATTTTGCAATTAAATTTAAAAAAAGATGTTTGATTTTGGTCCAGCTCTATGTACACTTTATAGGTAAATAGAAAAAATATGGGAATTTCATAAAAATACAAAAAAAAAAATTTGAAGAAGGGTACATGCGTACAAAAATGATTATTTGAAGAGTTTTTTATTGCAAGAACACAATAATTTTTAGGCCTCATAGTTTCTAGAACATCTCTTTTACAACGCTTAAAGAATTGTCCCTACTTGATGCCTACCACCGGTTCGGGCACTGACCCGGCGAGAAGAACCGGCCTAAGAAATTCGCACGGGGTCGTCTTTTATCAAAAAGATGGAAAATAGCATTTTAGCACAAAGATGATAAGAGTTTATTAAGTTCAAACTTAAAAAATAACGAATTTCGACCACAGGGCGATCTTTAGTAGGTACGTATGCAATTATTGCTAAGTAACCTAACCTAGGTTGTATCAACTTTTATTACAAAGGTCTATACTCTATACGGTGGCCCCATAAGAAAACTTTATAATTATTTATTTTTAATTGTTTGATACCTGAGCTAAATTGTTTAGGCCGGCAACACGGCAACACGAAGGGCGTAAACTATTTAGTTAACAACTACAAGTACAACATACAATTTTCCAAAAACATTTCTCCGTGTCAAGTAATATATTAGCCGTGGCGTGTTAACAAGTTAAGCCTTTTCCTTCGGCCATTTATAAATAAGCTTTGTATTATCACAGTCACCCGCGATGGACCTTATTACGTAGTATTTAGGTAAAAATTTGGTACACCGGTTTTGCCGGTGGTTGTACGTGCGGAAACTATTTGGCGGGAGATGGTATCGCGGAACCTGATAAGGAAGTGAGGAGTAACGCCACTTCCACCACTTACTGTTTTAATTTATTACGGGAAACTCAATGTTTGGACAATGCTAGATAGGGGAAAAATTAGTGGACAGGACATTTGTAGTCAAAACAACAGAAAAATTTGTAAAAAAACATTGGGCATTTTTATCCGCTTTTTAAACCTATTTTTTTGCAACCACGAAACAAAGGAGGTATCTACCTAGTTACACAATTTTTATTCACATTTCATTTTCCATAATTAATTTAATTCAGATCCATGGAGAAGTGGAGATAATCTATAAATCGTTAATCATATTTTATATGAATATTCGTTGAAAAGAGTTGAAATATAAAAAAGTATTTACCCCACCTTCTACAGACATGCGACCTATGCTGTAATCCAGTACTCTTACATCTTATTTTATCCTTAGTCACAGTGAGTACTTGTACCATGGTTAAATTCCCAGTGTCCTTTCATCATCATAATGATAAACTGCTAAGCTTCCCGCTGCTAGGGCACGGGTCTCTCCTCAATATATCTAGTCAACCAAGTTAGCCTTCTGTCGGTTGTAAGCATTCTACACGGGCAATATTGTTAATACTCATACAGCTTACAATTTAATTAATATTGTATCTAGCAATCTTAATTAAATTGTAGGTATGTAATGGGTTTGTATTAACCTCATCCGTCATCGTCGCCGTCGAAAAAGGACGTCACCGCGAATAAGCATTAGACTATTGTAGAATAGACTACATCTCTAATCTACATAGATTAGAGAACTAAAAATTTGATACAAAACTTTATTTGATATAATTATTATTTATACCATTTTACAGTGGGTAAATATATTAACCTTAGCTGATAATATTTACTCCTTGCAACTCAAAATAATTTTCATAATGAGTATTCAGCATTATCTTATAAGCAAAGAAAGTTACAAGTTTTAGACCCTTTACGATGGGCTAGAATAAGTTGAAAAAAAAAAAAATCTCCTACCCACCTTGCCGTGGTACGGCAAGTGACACTTGCGCCCCTAGCTGTCACTTACCGTGGTACGGCAAGCGACACTCAACAGGATAATTCTAAGAAAGTTACTACGAAACCCTCAAAACATTCTCAGCAAATATTACTCGTTGCTTCAAGAAATGGTTGATTATTATTATAGTTGTCTTTGAATAATAAAACTCAGATTATATTACGGAGAAATTTTCTTACCTAGACGCCAGTTTTTATTAATATTTATACAATTTTCATAAGCTGTAGCGCTAAGTCGTACACTTTTACATACATGGTTTATATTTGAAAGTAATTTAAATATACGTTTTCTTATTAAACTTGTGTTTTTAAATTCCAAACCTAAAAACAGCATATTGCATCAATTACAAATTACAATGCTCATTGTGGCATAAAAAAGGTACACAGAGCGCTAAGAGTAGATTTGACGCCTGATTATGTTCAATCCTTATTTCTCAATTCTCAACTTCTCACACACAATAAATAACTAAGATCTATCATAAAAATATTTATAAACAATATCATTTCACCTAACGCGATAAAAACGGACGAATAAGCGTTGCTCAGCAAGCAATAGCTAAGCCACGCCTCGCTTTGTTGCTGTTATAATAGTGTTTGTTTGTTAGTTTGCTCACAGTCGAGTAACGCTACATTTAGTTAAAGTTTGGACTGACTCGTGACTCGTATGTTGATTTAACACGTCGCGGATTGTGTTGGAACTTGCAGCCTGTATTCAGGTACTGCTAGTTACAGTTGCCTAAATGAAGATCTTTATTTGTCCACTGTATGTAGCTTACGGCTTCGTGCGCGATAAAGAAAATCCTGAATTAGAATCCGTTCGTTCAGTATTTGTAATTATTGATCTGACATTATAATACTTTACTAAAAAAGAACAAATTCATCAATTTGTTATATTTGAATTGAAAAATATCCGGAAAAATATAATAATAACATCAATATTTTCATGTAATCAAACAAAAAGTATATTTGAGCTGGAACGGATGAATGATCATGAACAAAGGAGCCAGAGCTGAGGCGCTGTTAAGTTTTTACAGCCGTTTTTACGACGAGAGCACTAACTTCTAGATTCTTATCGCAAATACCTCATAGTCATAAATCTATGACTTTTATTCTTATAGTAACTGCATTTTTCCTACCTGTTATAGAAATGCAGTAAAGTAGAAATTAGTTGGGTTCCCTTGTTTGTTTTAAGTTAAGCCGGCTACATACGTAGCGATAAGACTGCACAGAGGGTCGACACCATTTGGCAGATATGTACCTACCATGTAGTGAAAAAATTTATAAAGTCGGGCCGGCCACCCTTGTAAGTTAATTTTGTACTAATTGATATCTATTTAAAAGGTTATCTAGAAGGTAATATAATAAGTAAAATAAAAATGCAAAATTATTTATTTTTATTAAATAAATATCGAGTACAAAGGATAATACAAAACGAGGAGAAACAAAAACTAATACAAAACAAAGACTTCAAAGTATTTAAAAAATAAAAAGTAATGTTTAGGTATAAAAAATTAAAATGAAAAAAAAAAAATAGAGTGACTTAGGCTGCGCGTTGTCGAGTTTTGGTTTAACTGAACTGTACAGTTTTATCGTTACGTGTGTAGCGGGTATAACTCAGTCTCCGTTAAAATTTTACACGTTATTTAATTAGTGCAATTATCAAGTATTGTGTATGATATACCTAGTCGTTAGCTGTTCTACACTCAATCTAATTTAAGTAATAAATAACTTCTAATTTAAGTACTTGATGACGTCATCAATTGAGTAACTTTAAAATGACACTCAATAAAGCGAAATGACCCTTGACACGGCCATGGACTTCCATTGATTGAAGAATTTGGGAGCGGCTCTCGACATACTTGAACCAACCTACAAAAAAAATCCTTGATAAAAAAGCTAATAACGTTTATTTTTTGCAACTATTAATTTGTTTTATAAATATCACATTATGTGTATAAGATAACTAAGAATATTTTATCGAGTGAGTATTTTTTTTTTACCTTAATAAAATACGAGATGCTTAAAATATTTGCATGTTCATGTAAGCTGTTTCTCTAGAAAAATATCGTGAAAAACCTGTCCAATACTCATAGGCTAGGCATAGGTAGGCTCATTACCATTAGCCTATCACCGTCCACTACTGAACGTAGGCCTCCAACCGTAGGTCCAATGAGCGCCACCATCCCGATCTTGAGCAGCCCTCATCCATCCACTGCCAGCCTCATCCATCCGCTGACAGCCTGTAAATCATGGTTGTGCTGCATTTGCCGTAGTTACCACGCTTGGCGAATGGGTTGGTGACCGCAGACTGGAATGCTTTTCACTAATAGTGCTGCTGCCGACTATCAGTTGCGACATTTAGAGCATTCCAGAATATCGACATGGTTATACCGCCATAAAATGGTTGCGGGAGCTCAAGTAGGAGAGGAAGATGTGTGTCCTCTTATCCGGCTGATATCCTTTAGTCGCCTTCTAAGACATACATAGGAAAGAGATGGTGTGGTCCTATTCTTTAGCCCGAGACAACACGGGCCTACCTGCGGCTCATAAAGATTAATACTGGGAAGAAAAGAAGGGAATTCCCAATCAGTAACCATAAAATTCTTTGTTGACGTTTTCCGAAGATAACTGTAAACACCGCTGAATACACAACTTGCGTTAATTAACAGTTTATTTGCACGTGTTACACGAAACTGCTTTCTGCAATAATGTTGTATTGTGCACACAAAAGGTACCTACCTATATGTAACATATCTTCTTACAACATATTACTTTATAGTACCTAGAGTTAATAAAATATTGACCTTAGTGATTAGTTTTTTATTTATGTGAAGGACCAGAGCGGCAATTCTGCTAAATAAAACCGGCATTAATACAATTACAGTCAAGTCCCGGACCCCGGTACGCTAAAACTCTCAAAAGGTGTTTTTGAAACGCGCTCTGATTGGTCGAAACGTAATAAAATCCGTTCATGGTAACATATCGCTACGCTTTCAATCCAAACACAGTAAAATGAAGTCTACTTTAAATATGAAAATTGAGGTTCTCGAAACGAGCAGACGGATCGCCTGATGAAAAGCAACTACCGCCGCCCATGAACACTCGCAACACCATAGGAGTTTCAATAGTAACTCATCTTGTATTGCGCACTCGCGTTTCTGGTTCTTAAAATCCCCAAAACCGGTAACGTCACTCGCTCGATGAAACACAACGTAAGCGTTATTTCACACCAATTTTCCGCGAGGCCTTGGTTTTTATTTGATCGAGCCGGCCCATTTGTGTCTAAAGTTTCTAAAGATTTGCGTGTGGGCCGCCAGTAAAATTGACAAAAACCTAACAGAACACTCAAATATAAATGTTTAGGCATTATAACAGCTGCGTCTATTTTAATAAGGTCAATGGATAGCCGCACACGTGCAATATTAATAACAGAATAAGTTTGTCAATACTAGTCAACACATACAAAAAACCGGCAATACAAGGAATGTTATTGTCAATATGAGAATCATTGCCAATAATATGGTATGTGTGCGGCTAGCCAATGATCATGATGCTGTGTTCTTGTTTAATTCAGTCATTGTGATGATCAAATGAACTGGACTTAGCGTGGCCTGTGATATGAAATCTGCATTATCGTTTCCCGCTGAGCATATGCGAATTATGGCACGGTGGGTTGCTGATATCAAGCGAATAAACATCCGTACAGAGCCGACAGTGATTATTTAACTTTCCGTCGCTTGACATTAATTAAAGTCATATTCTCCTATCCTATAAAATGCCTTCTTACCCTTTTTACTCCGCATTGCATTTTGACAGCCACAACGGTACTCGCAAGAAGAGAGAGAAAATGAACATACTCAGAGCACATTCATTCCCAAGGATCAGCTCACACCGAGACGTTACGCGGCGCTGCATTTTTCAAACAGCGATTCAAAATTGAACCTTATTCAGAACCTCAATTCTCATATTTAAAGTAGACTTAATTTTACTTTGTTTGGATTGAAAGTGTAGCGACATGTTACCATGAACGTATTTTATGACGTTTCGACCAATCAAAGCGCGTTTAACGTTGGTTTAATGTTCATAAAAACACCGTTTGCGAGTGTAAGCGTCTCGGAATTGATTTTAATTGTATTAATGTAGGTAATAAAACCTTCATTAATATAGCAGAATTGCCACTCATAAGAAGATACACATTTTATTGCAAGAACGGCGCTGCGCAGATATAAATTCGAACTCTTGCAATTAAACGTGTATCTTATGCTGTAGCGAATAAAGTACAAGTTTGAATCGCTAACTTACAAAGACAGCGTCGTGTCGCGTCGTGTTTTGTTGCAAACTAACGCTTAATCAATCAGCTGTTTGCCTGCGAAAATTTACAGACTTGTTCGACTTGTGAATGGAAGTGTTGGAAGGGGTAGATCTAGGCGGAAATTCCAAGACCGTCTTGAAAAAAGGCCAGGTCAAGAGTACCCTAAACCGAATAGCATGTATGAAGGGAATAATGAAAGTGGATGAAGCAAAACAAGTATGTAAGGATCGTAGCAAGTGGAAAGAAGTGGTCTCTGCCTACCCCTACGGGAAAGAGGCGTGATTATATGTATGTATGTATGTATGTTCGACGTGTCCCCTCTACACGTCTGTCCATCACGTGATACGCTACTGTAATTAGTCTGCCATTAACCGCGCATTCGTGATTTGATTAATGACGACCGGGAACGTATCTCACATACAAATGTTTTTACACACGCCTATAAGTGCTATGAAACTCATCGGGCTATTTATCTTCAAAATGACAAATTATTGATCGCTAACCATAGATATTGTTACGAACACACAAAAGCGCCATCTAGCGTCAACCAATGACACCACTTGGTGTGAACAGGGACAGCGTGGGGCCCCCTACTCAGTACTAGATGGCGCTACTGTGCAAACGTTCCAGAATAAATCTAACACGGTCACGCGACTCGGGAACCTTCTGGAGTCGTCTGGGACTCGTATCGACCGGTATAAATACGTCGGAAGAATGCGAGCGAGTCGAGTTCAGTTTGAGCTTCATCCGAAGCGATACGGGCGATACCAGCGAAAACTAGCGATCGGGAGTTCGATTTGAACAGTGATGTGGCGATATCGATGTGAATACTAGTGATGTAATGATACCGTGAGTGAAACCCGCGACTTGGCTACGATTAAGGGACACCGTTAATGCTTAGTGTTTGGACTTAGTGTTTAGTGTTTGGACCTAGTGCTTAATGTTGGACTAAGTGCTAGTGAATAAAGTCTTCAAAAGAGTCAGCAGGCTTTTTCTCGAAATCCTTCGTACCCAACACGTAACAATATATAATATTAAAAAGAGGTAGATATGTTATAAACGCGTAAAAATGAAGACTCGAATTGGCCCAAGTCGGGCCAATTTTGGTTGTGTGCTCCGCGAGTAATAGCGTGTTTTGTGTTACTATGCGACGTTGACACATTGACACGCGTCCCATGTCAATGTGTGTTGTGGCACAGAAATATTGTCAGTTTTGTAAGGATATAACGTATCTATGTAATAATTAATCAAAGTCGCTAACATTGTACTTTATAATATTCTGTAGCATTAATAGGTTTTTTAATCAAATGCCAAAGAATAATAAGATAGAATGATGTAACAAAGGTGTGGTACCTATATGCTCATGTCTCTACATTGGTGGTCTTAAATGCTTTAATAATTTCCAACATACGTTCAACAATGGAATCGGCAGGGAATTCTACCTATCAGAACCCAACTCGAGAGCTCTTAGGTTATTCAGAAAGGTAAATAAAATCACATAAGGTAACCTCATATTCTGAGTCAACTAAACCGCACTTATCTTTGCTTCCTTACTTCGGATTTCTTTTTACGTTTGAATAAACATAAGATGCAGAATAGATAAAATGCGAGGTACCTCTTTAATAGTAAAAGCTTTGGAGAATAAAAAAAAGGAAATGTTTTATTCGACACTTAAAGGTGGGACTAGGCGTCACTGCACGGCAGCGTAACTACTAATTTTAATCTAGAATCTAAACTACTACCATACCAAATTTCATCGAAATCCATCCAGTAGTTTTTGCGTGAAAGAGTAACAAACATCCATCCATCCATCTATCTTCACAAACTTTTATAATACTAGCTGTTTCCCGCGGCTCCGCCCGCGTAAATATACTATCGATTTCCCGCGGGAACACTGTACTTTTCCGGGATAAAAAGTAGCCTATGTTTTAATCCAGTGCCTAAAATACTACTATACCAAATTTCATCAAAATCCGTTCAGTAGTTTTTGCGTGAAAGAGGAACAAACATCCATCCATCTATTCATTCTCTCAAACTTTTATAATAATAGTAGGATTTTAATTGTTTGCATCTCCGTTAATTTTTATTCTTTTACTTACAAAAATGGGTTTTACATTGTTTATTATAATGTTGTCTAATATTGAATAGACTTATCAATGTATATTAACAAAAACATTTCTCCTTTCAGGTAAATTTCAATTTTTGCAATTCGGCGGCCGGTAAGTTTTTGTCATTATTCCTCAGTGCAGTTTAAAGAAATTTGAGAATAGTATGAAAATGCTTTCTGTTCTATGAATTACATCGTGGCCCTTATTCTGAAAACATATTTTTCATTTCTCATACTCGGAAAGTAGTGTTGTTTTGATCTGATTATTGGGTGGAAAACGCTACTTTCCTTTCATAGGGATGGAAAAACTCATACAAATTCATTGCGGCCCTCGGGCCGGAATGAATTTGTATATAAATATCTTCAAAACTTCAAAAATAGAACTGCTGTCAGCTGTGAAGAGTTTTATGTAAAAAAAAACTATTAAAAATGACATGACTTTCTAAACAGCCAGTGTGAATTTAGCGCAAACTTCTTTGAGCGGAATAAGCCGCGAGTGCCGCGGCGAGCGGCAAGTTCCATATTATTTAAAAATTAAAAAGTCGACACAAATTGCCGGTATACTAAATTACTAATATTTTATTATCAATAAATAGTTTAGAGAAACAACTAGTTTTATTTTCCTCATATTCTAAATGAAAAGTAGAGTGTATGCCACGGGTAAAAGAATTAATTCCTACTCGGACTATAGCCGTCTAACTACCTCGGGAATTGATTCCTTTCAACCCTAGGCTAACAATCTACTATTCCGAAACCGCGAAATGTTGGTTTTCCGGCGCTAGTGTAGATAGATAGCTTTTTATAAATGGGGAATTTAGATGATAGTAATTTTATGTAATGGTCCCTTGGAGAGTGGGACGGGCTCTTGTATGGGACGCTACTTGCGTCGATACACTTGCTTCGTCCCATGTCCAGGGCACTCCGAGTACTGCATGTGCGGCCGCGGCAGAGAACATCAAGCGGCACAAGTATGAGAACCTTAGTGGGGATCTCATATTTAAACCGTTTAGAGTTGAAACCCTAGATACATGGGGTCCGGGTGCGCATAAACTTTTCAGAGAAATTTTCTAAAAACTAATTGAGTCCACTCGAGATCCCAAAGCCAGCACCTGTCTGGCCCAAAGAGTGAGTATCGCAATCCAGCGAGGAAACTCTTTGAGCCTTTTAGGTACTCTGCCTGGTGAGGACGACCTGGGAGATTTCTTTTTATTGTATCTTTTTAAGTTTTTAGTACTTTTATAGTTTGTAAATATTTTAAGTAGTAAGCTATAGATATTAATATTATTTTATTTGTAAATTGTAGAACAGGTCTTTAATAAACAAATATTTGTAAAGTCAAGGAAAAGTTTATTTTTACACGTACAGTCGAATACATATCCATTTTTCGACCCTATAATTGGGCAATAAGGTTCAAAAGTACACCGGTTTCGTCGGCAACCGTACCTACACGTACACCGAAATTATTTACCTATATTTATTCAACAAACTTTTGTTTTTATAGGAATTAAATAAATTAACGAATTTCACAATTCAAATATCGGGGAAAAGAAAATTTTTAAAATCGACAGAAGTCGATGCAACCTCTTTATTTACGAGTTTTCATTGGCGGTTTTTAATTAAATGGAAAATTCTTGAGCATAATAAACAATAGAGGCTAGCAAGACGAAGGCAAGAGAATCGACGGCGAACCTATCAAAACTTGGGCAAACTCAATAAAGGCACTTGTAAACTTTGTTAAGCTAAATATCTGGTGTATTTTTATATAAAAACTGACTTGTCACAACTCGCAGGTCGCAAAATTGGGGCGGGAAACTTCATAAACAGGGTAGAACCATAGACATACTATATTATAGAAGAGGCATGTTGATCCAAAAACTGTCCCCGCTTAAATGGCCCCACCAATGGAGTTTTTTGGGGGCATTTTGACTATTGAGGTATGATGCAAACCAAGATGGCGTAATTTATTCATGTATTCAGAAGATTTGATCTGTCAAATGTATATGTCATAGCCTGTCCCACGGGAACCGTATATCAACATATACGGTTCCGTGGGTTACTGTATTTACGCGGGTAGAGACGCGGGCATCATCTAGTATTAAATGTTTTTTCTTATATATATAAATATTATTATTATTATATACCTATATGTAAAAAAAACACTAACATAGATTAAGGAAAAATTGTTACTAACTAGATTAGGTACTACGACAGGATGTTCAATATCCGAAATAAATGATTTATTATAATTATTGCAAGTGCAGTACGAATTATTTAATTACATATTCTTATCCTTAGTAATATTACAATCGCCAAAATGTGTATACCTATATAGTTATAATAAATATTTGTCATACTGAACGGATTTTGATGAAATTTGGTATGAACATAGGTAGTTTAGATTCTGGATTAACATACATTTTATCGCAGCAAAATGTACGGTTCCTACGTTATTTATTTTTACATACGGTGTCGCAGGCAACATCCAGTAATTGATATTTGTGTTCTTTCTACGCCTTCAATCAATAATAGGTACCTACTCTCGATTTGTAGAGCATCTATTTTTCAGTTAATCATTGAAAAAGTAGAGTTCGTAAATAGATGTACTGACTAATTAATTAGTATGCCGATCTATTTCCGTTTCTTTCAGACGATGCAATGTTTGAACTTTTAAAATACCCAAAAATCGCGCGTCGTCTCGTTTTAGTGTGAGCTAACCTTCCTGGCTTTATATTTACACATAGGCTGTGTTCCGCGGAAAAAAGCGTAAGCAAAATGGCGATCGCTAAGCCTTATTTAAGAAAAATGGCGGATATGTTAGCGGTATTGAAGTTAGTAACCGTGTCCTGGCCGATAATATGTTTTTTTTCTTTTAGCGCTAGCAAGCGCTAACAAGCGCTTTTTACCGCGGAACACAGCCATTAGCTAATTTTAAGGTATCCCAAAAAGTACAGTATTCGAATAAACACTTATTTTACGCGGGCGGAGCCGTGGGCAAAAGCTAGAACCTACATAACGTAGTTATCAGTACATAGCGCCCTGCACACGTCAAGTTCGGTCAGCTGACCGGACTGCATTCCAAACCGCGGAAGGATCTGTGCGGTTGGGACTGTGGATCGAACTGTCGTGCTAATTACGACTAAAATGCGTCACCGCTTAGACTGCCGGTCTCACACAATGCGTCAAAATAATATCAAAAATTAGCGGCTTAAATTGTGGATAGTGCGTTGTCATCGACTGTCGGCCCCGCGTATTTACATCTTTTTTTATCTATGGACGCTTCACACCACGTCAATCTGGCCCCGTGCTAAGTATCCGAAGAACTTGTATTACAGGTACCAGAAAACGGGAAGTATATTTAATACTTTTATACTATACATATTTAATACACATCCATGAGCTAGGAACACAGAAGAACTTTGTTCCTTCGGGATTTGAACCCGCGACCCCCGGCTTGAGCAACGCGCTGAACCACTTAGCCACAGAGGTCGTCACCTTCAGTTCGGAGCGCAGGCTGGAACGGCGCGTGGTATTTCCCGCGGTCAGGACTGTACGTGTGACGGACGCTATTGACCTATCCGCAATGATCATTAGACGGTCTATTTCTGCGTGACGTTAATTGTGTTTATATTTAGATTCATTATTATTTCGCATGATGTATGGCTTCTGTCGCCCGGTGATTATACTCTCTCTATATTCGAGTACTGTTGTGTCAAGGACTTATATTCTCGCCACAGAAAAATTGTAAGTAAATAAACATCACGTCTGCAGTAGGCTACCAATAACCATGGGATACAGCATACAGTATATAGCTTAGGTAGTCTCATATTGAGGAGTGCTAAGCTGTAGACAAGGCTCGTCTAGGCTTGGAGACGTATAAGATGATAATGAAATTAAATTACCAGGAAACTGATGGTAATAATCAATTATCATCAGTTTTCTGGTCTATTTAACTTGTATGGATACAATCAAGGATGATTTTCAGGAATCATGGATGATTTTGTATAGTTGTAGAAGACGTAAGTATACAAGAGACGTGTACAATAATCTCAACACTATTTTTATACTCAATTTCTGTTTATTTACGGTGAACAATGAACATATTTTATAAATAAAGATTACGATAAATTGTATTATGTTGGCATATTCTGAGAAAATAATATCTTTAACAATAACGATAGTATTTTTATCCGTGGCTAAATATACTTAGATACATATAATTTATAGCTAATTTCCTTCTACATCTTTAATACCATCAATAATAAGATTATCTATGATAGTATAAACAATATTTTGTTTTATCGTTCAATAATAACATAAATTTCAAAAGCTTTGCGTACTTTATGTAGTTAGTTAAAAAAGTTTCCATTATTTTGTAACAAAGTAGGTTAGGTTGTAAGGTGAACAGCCGATAATATTGAGGATTATTTTGTTAAAATGTAACTGGAATCTATTCCTTAAAGCCTCGAATGCAAACTCCTTGAAAAATATATACTATAGGTACTACGATAATCGTAAAAGATACGATCTGAAGTTAGACAACGTTGCCGTAATCGACAGAAGGACATCGGGAGATTTTAGGTGGTAAACTGGTGCAAAGCACTGCGGAGTCCACCATGCGGCCCTCGCATGGGGTTTTCAGACATGTCTAACGCATTTCCCCTTGAATAAAATAAATATAGTTTAAAAAAACACGCTTTTAAAGAATATCGAACTAAAAAGTTGAAAATAATTTTAAAAATTTTAAAAATAAACTTAAAACAGTAGTATATAAAAAATACTAGTATAATTGAGGGAAAAGCGTGGGTCACTCGATATACGAAAATTATGGCACAAAGCGCCCCACGCTTTTCCCTCAATTATACTAGTATTTTTTTACCACTGTTTTTTAATTTTTTTAAATTATTTTCAACTTTTTAGTTCGATATTCTTTAAAAGCGTGTTTTTTTAGTTTTTTTAAACCATATTTATTTTCAACTTTTTAGTTATTTTATACATTCATCATTGATGTAAAAGGCAATTTAGGTGTAGATACTAGACTGTTGTAAGATAGAGGTCCATTTTATAAAGCATATAATTAGGAGAGAATTGGCAAGGTGTAACGCCTGGAATAACTTCAAACGGTTGCTTGGTGACCGCATTGTATTGATAGTTACATACAAGCAAGCAAACAAGCTTACATACGTGAAGTTAATATAAGCGTGTTAAAAACGCTGGCCGGTGATGACACTTGAACGCGAGTCCTGACTCCTGAGTAACTTGTAATTTTAGCCCTCTAGGCTAGAAAAAGAAATGAGTTATAAACGAAACGATGATTGTAAA
Organism: Glaucopsyche alexis; assembly: GCA_905404095.1. Taxonomy (NCBI): domain Eukaryota; kingdom Metazoa; phylum Arthropoda; class Insecta; order Lepidoptera; family Lycaenidae; genus Glaucopsyche; species Glaucopsyche alexis. The sequence continues at coordinate 12,604,367 of FR990052.1, read as the reverse complement.
AAGTCTAAACTGGTAATGGAATAACGATTAACCGTACATTAGCTAACAATACTGTATAAGTAGCAACAAACTTTGCAGAAGACCCGGTCGGTCCCTTCCTGCCAAACCGCCCGTCATTAATGTTTGAATATATGATTTAACTTTACACGGAGAAGCGTCAAACCGTAATAGATATTGTTTATCATGATTCATGGGTTGCTATCGGTTTTTATGTAGGTAAGGTCGACAAAAGGATTACGATATGTTGTAATAATAATGTTAATTACACGTTCGAACTACAAGGAAAATGATTGCATATCCAGACGACATGGTCTAAGAATTATTAGATGTTGACAAATTATGCGCAGTTCTTTAACATTACTCTATTAATTTTAATCTTATGTATACATATAAATTTTATACTTTAAAACAAAATTGTTTTTTTTTAATAATTCTACATCAAATCACACATAAAAAAAAACATAAGGAATTGCGATCATTATTCATTCCCTAAAACTGTAAAATGTGTCATTTTGGGAATACGTCCTTTTGAGAGTAAGTTGTTTTGCTACTACATATTATGTCGTTTTGCGACGGATGCAATAAATATACATACAATTATTTAAACACGTATAGCTATAATTCCACAAATGTTGTGTTTAAAACCAAACGAGTTAAGACAAATAGAACCCCAAAATAAATCTCTATTAAAATGTTTTGTAGTCCAAACTTTTTAGATAACTCCAACTCGAGCCCAAAGTTTGGACACAATTTTTTAATTACGGGGACAATTTTTCAAAGTCGTGATTGCGCCGGGCCCAGTTAAAACTTTGCCGGAGGATTAAGGATTTTATTACTTGTTATCGGAAAAAATCCGTACAGTAAATATCTTAATACCTCTAAGCAGGTAGCTCTTAGAAGTTTCAAAGAGCTCATGAATAACGAGTCTAACTGCTTATAAATTTTATGAAACTTTTGACGTTCAATTAATAAAATGGAAAATAAGTCAGCCCAGATGTTTTATTGTAAATTAAAGGTTCACATAGACTGTGATTAAGTTAAGGTACTAAAATATCTAAATCAAAATACTGTGGAAAAAAGGAAATCTTAGGTACTTTTCGACTGAAGTACTCCATCAGAATATTTGCAATCTAATTGTGTCCTTTCAGGAAAACTTGTTACAAACTTTCCAACAAGTTTTAATATTTTATACTAGGTAATAAATAGAAAAAATCCTTACCTCATTCATTGCGAGTTTCCTCTTATCGAATTTGTCAATTTGAATACGAAACTTTTCCATTTAACTTTCGGATACCAACTTAGGGACATTCTTTTGGACAGTTCTCGGATTTCAGTGTTAAAAATGAAATTGTCGTGGTAATATTATTTAAACGAGTTGCCCTGGGCGGTGGGGGCGCGTAATTTACGCGATATCATTTTTGCGCGACCCCTAAACAACGTGCCTGCTGACGGACGAGTGAGGGCCTAAGGCTTAGCCCTCGTACACACGTGAGCTTTTTTTTAATCGCGACAGAAATAACTACACTGCAAATAATACTCTGCGCATAAACAATATAGCTGAAAATCTAGCGTCAAGCGTCAAATGTCAGATTTGACATTTGAAAATCAAAGTGTCAATTGTCAAATGTCAGATTTGACATTTGACTCTAATTGACTATAGGATTTTCAGCTATATTATTCAGCGCATAGTTCGCATACCCAGTGCTATTTTTTCCGTTGCGATCACTAAAAGCTGTCATCGGAACGTCGCCTTACGCAAATTAATTTTATATAGGTAATTTCAGTTTCTCATACTCCGTAATGAGATAAGAGAACGGCTGAACCGATTTGGACAATTTTTGATGGGTGACAAATATAAGAAAAATGCGAAGAAAATACTTAAGTATTTTCAAAGTCTTAATTTTTTTAAACCTTAACTTTACCTGTTAAAAATTGGAGTAAAAATATTTATAAAACGTGAATAAAAGGCTAGATAATAGGATTTACTAACGGCGTATATTAACGATAGCTTAGTTCTAACGAAATGAATGAAATAAGATCAACATAGATACCTACTAAAAGAAGTGAAATAAGAAATCCAAAAGCAGTTACTGAATCAGTAGAAGTTAAACAACTAAGTTCAGTAGATTTGTTCAAGAGCTGTCTTGAGCACTGTTGGTAGTTAGTAGGTACCTACTACTGAGTAAACATTTAACCTCGATAGTAACTTATTGTGTTGTTTAATAAACACAAAAGTTATATAGGTATAACTTTTGTGTTTATTTTGTAAAGATATACTAGAGACGTACTTCTGTGAATATTTTAATTACCTACTAGATGTTACGCGCGTCTTCGTGCGCGACAAAAGGAAATTTCATGGAACCGTACATTTTGCCGGATTAAAAAAGTAGCCTATATCCTTCCCCGTGGTCTATTGTATATCTGTGTTAAATTTCATAGTTTCGGAGCCTATTCAATGCAAACAAACTAACTTTTCCTCTTTACTATATTACTCGTGGTATAGATTAGCGAATAGTTGATTACTGGATTTGAATCTACTGTACATCGGTTTATCCGTTTAAGAGCTGCGATGCCATGGAAACACGTCACAATTACCTACTTATAACACCTCTATGTTATCGTGTGAACATTTAAGCTAATAGCAATAACAGTAACTAATAGGCAAGCGGACAGATTTTTTTTTATTGCATTAATGAATAGTACTCTTAAATATGAGTAACTTCTCAGAAGAAACCGTATATCAAAAGTCAATATTTTCAAAGGTACAGCGATTTGTATACAAAATTTCGCGAGTCTTTATACCAAAAAAAATATTTTTTTTTTGTGAAATTGGTAAACAAAACCTACATCATTAGTTTACTCACATCATATACAAAAACATTCATTATGGTAAGTATGAACTTAAACGCACAAATATCGGAGATATTTACAAATATATTCCTGCGGCCATATACTTCATATACTACTTCATATACAAGTGACGTCATTTTTAGGTCGACTTTAGTATGGAGCGTTTTTAGGAGGCTCGCGAAATTTTTTATACAAATCGCTGTACCTTTGAAAATATTGACTTTTGATATACGGTTTCTTCTGAGGAGTTACTCATATTTAAGAGTACTATTCATTTATGCAATAAAAAAAAATTTGTCCGATTGCCTATTGCTGGATATGATTTTTTAAACTATCTACTGGAGACCGGTTCATCCGTTTGCCAACTACGATGTCACAAACACACATCACACGTACCTTTGTTTTTGACGGGGGTTAAAAAAAAAAGAATTGCCTCTCAAAAGAAACCTCTGAATAAATCCCAGGATAATATTCTATAATATGTTACTATCACCGTAAAATTGTAAAAACCGTGAGATTGTAATATAACTAGTGAAATTGTAAAATGTTTATAGACTTCTATATTCTATATCTATTCGACGTGAATATTCTGCCTATAATTTAACACATTATTTTTCGTTAGATTATAAATACCTATATAGTTATATCTATCGACATATTTTTACAATCTCGTTAGTTAGTTTACAATCTAACGGTTTTTACAATTTTACGGTGACATTATTACTAGAAATAGGATCTTTACAAAATCCTTTTATACGAATCCGATATAGAAAGTAATTTTAAATATCCCAGTTCCCATATTGGCAGCCACAAAAATGCATATAAGGTTCTTGTTGATCTCTCTTACTCTATTCAGGGTCAGAAGTAAGTAACCCGGTTTCTGAGAGGATTACCTTCAGCTTCGACTCGACTAGATAGCTTGCAGAAGCTTGTGTTGCTTCTGAAATTATTAGGCAGCTTACCATTTTCGAGGCATGTTATATGTTATTTTCTGCAATATCACTAGTATATTTTGTACTACTATATAGTATTATTTTGCTGTCTTACAAGCCAGTAGCTACTGATATTGCACATTTTAGGGTTGTGTAAAAACGGTAAAAACGGGACTCTATTACTGTCCGTCTATCTGATTTAATCTCATGAACCGTGATGGCTAGACAATTCAAATTTACACAGATGATGTATTTCTGAATACGATATAACGTAATTAATACTAAAAACAAAATATATTTTTATTTTATTTCCCATACAATAAACGTAATTATTTTGCCGCTTGATACGGAATCCTTCGTGCTCGAGTCCTACTTGCACTTGGCCGATTTTGTATGATAAAGTAATATATATCTAAACCTACTTATAAACAATTAATAACATTTGATATTATATTATTATTAATTTTTAAATAGTTCCATCTGGAGGAAGTTCTAGACCCGCTAAATAAAATGGAATCTTAGTAACCTAGTAACAGTTCACGAAGCGTGATTGTTAAATCAAACAAGTTTTATTTTTAGCTAACAACATAAGCTGCTATTTCCAAGTAAGGACGATTTACTCGTCCGGATTTACAGTAGACAATTAGCTATTTTTAACTCTGACTTAAAAATATCCTAGGCTATAAAATAAAATGCTGCAAATATATTCTGCAAAAAGTGATTAGGTATGTGTTCAGAACGCCCAATTGTGTAACTTACAGCCCGTTTCACAATCTTTTCGCAAATTTTTCACAAGCTTTTTCGGAAGTTTTGTCGCTGCTTACTAATATCGAGTGATAGAGACAAAATATATAAAATAAGCTACCTAACACTAGTCAGTAGATTATGAATCAGGCCCTTAGACTTTCAATTAATTATTAATATTATAAAAATATTTCAGTGGACTAAGAGGTTGACCTGGGGCCTTACCATGAGCAGTATTACTTTTAACATTACCTTTTGGATTTCGCACGACCTGAAATGCTATTTTATAGGTAATAAAAGTAGGTAATACTGCTATAAGACCTCATAGTAATGCCCCAGTGGTCGAAATTAGCCCATATTTTTTAAGTTTGAACGTTGTAAGGGTTCTGTTACTTATCGATAGAAGAAATCGAGGAAGAAAGAAAAAAATAACAAAATCGTATCCATCGAGCGCACGGCGTTGTGTGTAAATGATCTGAGATAGTGTGTGTTGTTGCTATATAATATATTAAATTTATGTATTTCTAAATATAATTTACCAAGAATATATACCTACTTCCATTCACATTAACTTCAACTGAGTCAAATATCATACTTTTCTGGTTGCACAATTCTTGAAAAAATATATTGGAAGTTTTTGCTTCACGTATTAATAAAATATGACTAGCTGTCCCGACATACGTTGTTCTTTTCCTCGCAATATTTCTCACCATTTGAACCTTATCTGAAAACCACAATTATTTCAAGACCAAAATTAGCCAAATCGGTCCAGTCAATGTCGAGTTTTAGCGAGACATTGGAATTGCTATTAATTTAATATTTATAATAAGATGTTGATAGCGTCAAAGTCGCAGGCACAACTTACATAATAAAGCTATAAAACATATATAATTCAGTTGTTTGATATTATTAGCTAGAACGAACTCCGCCGTCGTAAATACGTTCAGCACCGTTTAGGCGTTTACAGCTCATTTCAGTTCGTACGTACAATCTCCGATATACCCGCTGTACTACTTATGAACCTTATGGCCACAGTAATAAGATAGAAATATGGTACAACAGATCTGTCGGCAACTGTACCTACGTCTGCGAAATAGAATCTAGTGTTCGTAACTCGTTTAAAATTGCGGCTATAATAGAATTCGGTGCGCATTATACGATCACTAATGTCAATGTAATTAATGTATAATTCAGCGAAAGTTGCCAATGGATTGATCTCTCTGAAATCTTTGAAAACTGAAGTCTGAAAGAGCAAATTATCAGGTTTTCAAATAGCGCGGCGTAACTTTTTTATTTAACGTAAATATAGCTAAGTATATTTCTAAACTAAAGTTGATATTTACGGCTTATAATTTTTGCTGATTGCTGACTTTCTTCAAAAGTGGAATAAAGCAGACGAAGTAGTGGTAACTTTAATGCGGGCTACACACGTTACGATTTATCGTTTTTATCGTTTAAAAAGGGACTGCATTTAACCGACACCCCTAGAGTCTACACACCAATAATAAAACTATGTAGCTCGTCAGTTTGGTCAGTTTTAAGTAGAAACTTACACTCAACGATAAAACTGTGCAGTCGCATTTGACAATGATTTATCTAACGAGTAATTGCAACTTCCAACAACGAACTAAGTAGGTACAGTTCGTGTTCGTTTTTATTGTTGCGCGTGAGTTTCTATGGAAAACTGACGATCTACAGTTTTATTGTTGGTGTGTAGAGACACAAAGGGCGTTCGGTTAACTGCACAATCGTTAGCTTACACAATCGTGTGTGCATCAGTCATGACGAAATTAGGATATTTTTGAACGTTGCTCTAGCTTTGGCTATGAAAAGAGCGTGTTTTTGTGCGAGTTTCTTATGCCGCGCCGGTTCTTCTCGCCGGGTTAGTTCCCGAACCGGTGGCAGGCATCAAGTAGGGACAATTCCATATGCGTTGATTTGCAACCTATTGGAAATATAACTTTTTTGTTTTGATTTTTGCACGTGAATCATTACGTGTGTAGCAGGTATTAAAGCTACTTCTTTTGCTTGAACTTGAACTCGACCGAGTGCGCAGTTCGTCATGAAGCTCGATGTAGGTGATAAATTCAGGATGACTATACCAATCTACTACAGTTTTATCGTTATTTTACTGGTGGCATTCGATTAAACTGCACAGTGTAAACTGCAACGATAAATCGATACGTCTATAGCGGACATTAGAGTCTTTGCTATGGCAAACTGTTCAACCATAAGTTTTTACATCAAAAATTCAAATCTAAAATCAGTTTTCAGTCAATCAATCGTCGTGCTACGCCTTGCTGGTCAATCGCTTGTTTTTGCCACATCAATCTTACCCCGTGCTTAGTATCCAAAGAAATTGTGTTACGGGGACCAGACAATGGTAAGTAGGTATATTTAATCGCGTGGGGTTCGGTTTCTATACAAAACTTTAACCCTCTTTTCATCCCCTTAGGGGGCGAATTTTCAAAAATCCTTTCTTAGCTGATGACTGCGTCATTACAACTATCTGTATGCCAAATTTCAGCAAAAGCCGTTCAGTAGTTTCGGCTGTGCGTCAATAGATGAGTCAGTCAGGTTTGCCTTTTATATATTTAGACTAACTGTTGCCTGCGGCTCCGCCCGCGTTAATATAGTATCCCTCGGGAACACTGTGCTTTTTTGGGATAAAAAGTAGTCTGTTTTAATCCAGAGCCTAAACTAATACCATACCAAATTTCATTGAAATTAGTTCAGTAGTTTTTGCGTGAAAGAGTAATAAACATCCATCCATCCTCACAAACTTTCACATTTATAATATTAGTAGGATTTTTATAATATACATATATTTAAGATTTTTATTAGGTATATTATTCACATATCTAAGTTTTATTTGTATATATGTATATGTAAGTTTAAACTTTATTAAATTGTTTAAAATGAGTAAGTAGTTCTACTCGTATTATGGCATGTTGCAGAGGCGTTAAAGTCAACTAACGAACTAACGCGTCGGAGAGTGTTCATGTTTGGTGACTACTCGATTAAACACTTTATTGATATTTATCTACTAGGTACTAGTGGAGTGGATAATTCTTTGATCTACGTGGGCTCCGCAAATGTTTGGATGTTACACATAGACATCCAAAATAAACGGGCAACTAGGATTGCTGTGGGTATTGACGTTGGTAGATAGTATTAAATTGTAACTCGATTTAACCGTATTAAATAATGCGCGTTAGTATGAGTTTGCGTATGAACAACTTGACTTTTTGCCTACGCCAAACTTTTGGGTACTTCATCAGCTCGTCTAACAATATCTTGTCCTAATAGGACGAGATGACAATTTTAAATTTTGATACTTTTTCATTCATCAACTCGTCAAATGCAATTTATTTTTATAACTTTTTTTTTGAGTACGGTATGCAAATCGATGGTATTGTATAAATAAAACAAAAATGTTAGTTTTGAAGGTTTTGTGTTAATATTAATATTTTTGTATTAATATTCTTTTATTAATTACTTATTTTTTTTAAATTATAACCCGATAACGTAAATTGTATGGCCAATGTCGCCCGAGCTATTATTATGAATCTGAAATTCTGAAAGTATTTAATTTTATTTTGTTTTAAAACTTTATTTCCTTTTCATTATAAATTACGAAGCTGTGAAGTAGGTTATACCAACCTAACACTACATACTTACCTACAGGCTACGCTAGTCAACTCTATCAGCCTCCGTGGTCTAGTGGTTCGAGCATTGAGTCTCGACTCGGAGGTCGTAGGTTCGATTCCTGCATTAGAACAACAAAAAATGTTGTTTCCAAATTCGAAGTTTGGTTAAGACAATGCAGGCTGATCACCTGATTGTCTGACAAGAAAGATGATCCATGCGTCGGTTGGGCATGTAAAAAGTCAGACCCGCGCCTGATCTCTCGTCAGTCGTGTCGGTTATCCGTCCCACTGGATTCTGATAGTAAAGGAAGAGAGAGTGCTCTTGTGTACTGCGCATACGCTTATGCACAATACACCAACTACCGTCACCGAAATCGGTGTGGGGCGTTATATATACACGCTAGTCAAAATCAACATGGCTGCAGTTTTCTAGAAAATGGTGCAGTTGCAGGAAGCTAAATTTGTAGCAAATTGTAATAAAAGTGAGATCAAAGAATAAGCAAATAATATTTATGTGTTATTATAGTTACTATAAATGTCTGTACATCTACGTCTGCTACCAATTATGCAGTCTTGGCTTCCGATCAAAGATCTAAAACCGCTGTTAGAGCCGTCACTCATAAAACACTTTATTGTGCAGATTATTTATGGACGTTTTTATGTATCCTAAATATCGGATATAGATATATTAGGTTGTTAATGAGTTTAGTGCTGGTTATATTTTTTTTTAGGAAGATGAAGTAAAAACGCGAAAATAGTTACAGCTGGGATATGTACTTTACATATCCCAGCTATATAATAGACAGAACGAGGTCCGTGGCCTAGTGGGTAGACCGTTTGATTCGCACTCGACAGAGTGCAGGTTCGAATCCCAGGTTGTGGCGTGTACCAATTAGACTTTTTCAGATCTCAAGTACATTATACGGACGCTCTAACGGTGAAGGAAAACATTGCGAGGAAACCCGCACATGGTTGGCCCCAGACGTATTGACCAGTCATTCCTCTGGACTAGGCTGACTATGTTGGGCTACCAACGACATTTAAAAACCAACTGTCCCAGGCACTACAGTATTTCAAGAGTGGTTACTTCGCTCGGAAAATACTGTATAAATCAATATTAACGGATGAAAAGGCCTTAGTTTTTATAATAGACAAGTAAGTTAGTAATGTACTCTTCGTAAGCTAGTAACACTATTACAATGCATACAGAATATATCCATCCAACAAGACTGGAGTGAGCTACGCATCTTTTTACTAATAATAATTTAAGCTTGTCTACGTGATTCTAAACACAAATTTTACGAAAAAAATGTACACAATAAAACATCTGTCTATGTTCTTTACGCATTTAAATATAGAAATAAAAAAATAACTAGCATTTTATCAACGGAAAATAAAATTAATCGTAACAGCTGCGTGTTTTTCGGTCGACGTCTTAAACCAAATTCTGATGTATAAATATAGATACCTACTCTCATTAAAACACGCCGCCGTATCTTTTATTTCATTCATGATTCTCAATTCTTACATTTGAATTTCTCCTCAGTGAAAATAATTTATGCCTTTGAAGATAAAATATATCTTATAGGTAGGTACCTATAGGTAGATAAGTGTATCTATCTACCAGTAGTGAAGCGTGAGATCTGTGGAACGGTATACCGTATCTGTATGCCTCAACAAAATCCGTTCAGTAGATGATAGATAGATAAGTTGATAGATATGTCAGTCGGGTTTGCCTTTTATATATTTAGAAGAATATTAGTACACAAACACATACGCAGCAACTTCCACGCTCATAATTACATCACAAGTACCTAAAAATGTTTTACACCCAAACGTAGTGGTCACTGGGCAGCTAGTTAATTATAAACTAAATTACTTCAAAGTGATAGGTTAGAGCAATGAGCATACATAAACCTTAAATCATTTACAGTCAAAACCACAATTTGCCAGTGTGTCAATTTAATTGAAGCATCAGTTGGGATTTAGCGGATCCTTTTATTCCATTAATGAGATGTATCTACAAGGAAAATCGAACTGGAGCCCTTACAGGGTGAATGGGTGATTCATAAGAATAAAGGTGGAAGCCAGGAGCAATCTCCTTGCCCAGTGACGCGTAGGAAGCGTATTCAGCCGTCTAATTGGGCGAAAATTACTTTGGTAGTACCACGGCTAGTCCTCAGGTAATAATGCGCCCATTTCCCTTTATCTGGACTATTTAACGGGAAGACGATTCGATGAGAATTTTAATTGCTCAAAGGATTGTATATTAATAACAGAATGCTATTCTTGAAATATTGTCTATGGCAAAAGGGATTAAATTTAATTATTAATATGAACAATTCTGTCTGAGTGCATTAATTATAATGGGTTAGATATAGATTTATGGCTAACCAATAACCACTGTCACATAGATGTATTATATTAAAAGAGGTAGATATGCGCGTTGCGTCTAAGCGCGTTGAAATGAAGACTCGGATCGGCCCGAGTCGGGCCACGGGACGCGTAATATGTATTACGCGTCCCGTGTATTGACATTCACTAGTCATCTTTTCTTGCTATTAAATTAAGAATGCCATCCCTTTCACAGATATTTGCGGTGTGACTTGTGAGTGAAATATTATAACAATAATGAAAAAGGTCAATGTGTGTCGCGGTACAGAAATATTGTCAGTTTTATAAGGATAGAACGTATCTATGTAATAATTAATCAAAGCACTATCATAAATGATTCTTTTTAATTTATGACATGTTCTCAATAAAAATGTTATCTATATTTATGTATTTTATATAAAAAGTAGGGATGTTTCAGAAACCCAAACTATATAAAATCTAGTTCAGGCTACGTAGTAACTAGTAATCTGTGGTTCAAGTTACACAGTAAGCACAATGTAACACAACATAAAACACACATCAAAGTAATATTCCCGGTGTAACACCCGAGATATTTATAAAACAAGAAAAGGGCCAGCGGGACATTTTATTAGTTTACATTGAAAACATATCGCCAGATGGACGGATATGACAAACATAAACGTATCACTAATAGCTTTATATCCAACGTATGTTTTAGATTTGATGACGTTGTTTCTATTCCTATGACTAGCTTTTGCCTGCAACTTCGTCCGCGCGGAGTTCTGTTTCCATACAAAATTGAACCCCTTTTTCACCCTCTTAATAAGGGGGCGAATTGTCAAAAATCCTTTCTTAGCGGATGCCTACGTCATTACAACTATCTGTATGCCAGATTTCAGCAAAATCCGTTCAGTAGTTTCGGCTGTGCGTTGATAGATGAGTCAGTCAGGTTTGCCTTTTATTATATTATATTTAGATTTGATAGTCTACACATTTTTCGAATAATTTACTAGATATAGGTTCTATCGAAAATATATCCGCCCGACCGTGCTGACAGTGGGAGTTCCGATGAATTGTGCGTACGCACACACACTCTCGTGTAAATACGGACTTCAACCATGTCTGCAGTCGATGCGGTCTGTGTTTAAATATTTCGAGACGTCCTAGTGCAAAAGAAAATCTTTAGAAACCGTACGAAATCTAAGAAGGCAGTACGAAGGTAGCACGTAGAGTCAAAATCACTAGCAGAAATTAAATGGGAACGCCAGAAATGTTAATAGAGATTAGAGGTAACTTTCATCATTTTAATGGTAGGTAGGTACTCGTATTCTATGTTTGTGCTCTAGCTGCGTTTCAATATATAAACCGTATATGGGACAAATAATGTACGTATATCATGATCTTTAACAGCTTCCGTGGTCCAGTGGTTAAGAGCTGGGCTCTCGACTCGGAGGTCGAATGTTTGATTCCCGCGTTGCGTTGGTACAAAAAAAGTTTTTTCTAGTTTGATTGGGACAATGCAGGCTGATCACCTGATTGTCTGACAAGAAAGATGATCCATGCGTCGGATGGGCATGTGTCGGTCCTGCGCCTGATCTCTCTCCAGTCGTGTCGGTCCGTTAGCCCCACCGGGCTTCGAGAGTAAAAGAAGAGAGAGTGCTCTTGTGTACCTACTGCGCACACACCTGGGCACTATAAAATAACTCCTGCGTAGCTGGCCCGGTTTCGATGAAACCGACCACCGTCACCGAAATCGGTGAAGGGAGCTATTATATCATGATCGTGTGTTGGAAATATATTTAAAAAATGAGCAATTTTTACAAACAAACGTCTGGACTTCAGCTTCATTGAAAAGCTCTTATGTTAGAAGTAGTAGATTGAAAGTAAACGCTCGAGTCTATATCAAACAAAATGCATTTTCAAACCTCTCGGGTGACAAGAGTCAGGCTAGCTTGGGATCTAGTTCTGTAGATATTTCCTTACCTTTGAAAACGCATCAAATTCATTCAAAGTCACCTATTCCAAATTCTATTATAAAGTAGCTGTCCCGATACACGTTGTTCTGTCTTAAATATGAACTGGAATGAATAAATAACTACACCTACTCCTACAACCTACACCTTTTCCAATATTTTTAACTGTTTAAACCTTCCTTAAACTTCCACAATTGTTTCAGGACCAAAATTAGCCAAATCGTTCAGCCTTTCTCGAGTTTTGAGTCCCTCGGGAACAGGATAAAAAGTATCCTATGTGATTTTCCTGGCTCTAAGCTTTTGCAAATTTTATCAACTTTTGAATTCTGATACACCTGTAGGAGAACTGCTATGGTTCGTTTGGCTTAGCCGAGAAAATATCACGGCCTCATAGAAATCCGGCGCTTGCGTTTTGTTTGCCGCGTGATTAATGGTATAAAAAGGCAAAGCAATTGCTTCTCTTCTTGTATTTCAGGTTACACTAGGCGGCATTAATCACTTACCTACGAAACTAGCTCATTTGCTAGATATTTTATTAAAAAAATATATTTAGCTGGGTAGTCCTAGCTAGTCAGTCGTTCTAAGGTAATTGGCATTGGATGGTAAAGCCTATAAATGAATGAAATAAAAAGGTATTGCCGGCGATGCAATTCCATGAATAAATATAAGCTATAAGGAAGTGAAAAGGAAAGCTTAAAGGAAAGCAAACGGGGGACTCTTCCTGATTTTAATGAGGTCTTCAATCAGCTGTGTGGAGAGCTTTTTATATCCTTCATTGTGAAGGTGTGCAGATTGAGGATTTTCATTTTCGTTGTATGTACTAGGTAAAACTTTTATTTTTAGCGACTAAGATTGGACTCTGACTTTTCCAGAAGATCTTAGTATAATAATATCTTACTCGTATATACGAAACTAGCTTTTGCCCGCGACTTCGTCCGCGTGGAACAATACTTTGGGATATCGCTGAAATTTACCCGCGACTTTATTTATGACTAACGAAAGCGGAATCCTATTTTTTAAACGGAACCCTAAAATAAAAGTAGCCTATGTACCCTATAACATCAGCTATCTGCTAGTGAAAGTCCCGTGAAAATCGGTCCAGCCGTTTCAGAGATTAGTCGGAACAAACAGACAGACAGACCGACTTACAGACAGACATACGGACAGACAAAAATTAAAAATGTATTTTATTGTAAGTACCGAATATACTTTCAGATTCATTATGTAAAAAGCTGTTAATTTGAAGTTACAAACAGACACTTAAATTGTATTTAACTGTATAGATGTATAGATATTATAATGTATTATATTTTAAGATATTATCAATTTGATGTTTATAAAATAACTAAACTATTTAACTAAACTAAACTAAACATTAACCCGCACGCGCACCCCGCCTTGGTGACGCCCACTTCGCAACGGGCCGTGCAGCAGAAGTCGTAATATTTTAATTTCGCCATAACTTCAAAACCAAACGTCCAATTTTAATCATTCAAAAACCAAATATAACTACATAAACTGTACTTAGTGATGAAATAATTTATTTTGATAAGGATTAATAACATGAGTAAAATAAACGCGTTTAAATGTAGTCCAAAAAAAATTCAAGATTTCTAAATAAAAAAATGGTTGTTGTGCCTCACTCGACATAGATAGGTATAGTGTGTCGCGGACTTTTTTGTAGATATTTATAAGATCTACAATTAATTAGAACATTTTATGGTTCTATCTTTTATAGTTTAGGCAGCGTACGCAAAATAAGTAACTTTTCTGGTTGATTTTTTACACCTTGTGTCTGAAAAACCCAAATATCTTACGGAACCCTATTTTTTTCCAAAATAAAATTTAGCCTATGTTACTCGTGGATAATGTAGCTTTCGAATGGTGAAAGAATTTTTGAAATCGGTCCAGTACTTTTTGAGCCTATTCATTACAAACAAACAAACAAACAAACAAACAAACAAACAAACAAACAAACATACAAACAAAGTTTTCCTCTTTATAATATTAGTGTAGATATACCTTTAGGTATTGTTATTATTCGCAATAGGCAATTATCCTATGGTGAAAATATACATCAAACTATTGTTATTTTATCACTAAACATTATTTAAAATCAATTTAACCAACACTTTACTGTAAAATATGTGTGATTTTTATAAAATATCAAAAATAAAATATTTTTTCACATTTGACCACGTGATTAAAAACACACAGTCGTCAAACGTGACATCAGATTCTTGTACTTCGTCTTCTTTTTTAAAAATGGCCTCCTTAATCTTATCATTACCGTCAGAAACATCATTTAAAAAAATGTTATGTCACTTTTCAGTTGTCAGTCGAAGTTTAGTGCAAGTTTCGTGCAGAATAACAGTGTTTCTCTTCGATTATAATAGTATAGCACCTTATTTATGGCATTTTAAAATAGAATAACAAAGTTAACACCAAGAATTTGACATTTACACCCGGTTTCTGAAAGGCTAATCAAATAGTTGATCAACTAACGCGCATGTTAAGTTAACAAGAAAGTTAAATCAATTTGCGTTTCTGAAACGCTAATTAGTGAAAAATTTATTAATCATTGATCATCTTGACATAACTCGAAGTTTCATTTTTAACGTGTGTGGCGTCCAATTTTACGCTCAATATTTCGTTGAAAAGAGTAAAATAATGTAAATTTCTGGCAGAATGGTGCAAAACCTTTGCAACCGCGATTGCCATTAAGCAAAAGAATAATGTAAATTTCCTGTCAAGTATACAGAGTGAAATTTTCGTTAGTTTTTCGTTAGCCCGCCAATTTCAAACTTTTTCTTGACAAATATTACAAGGAAGTAGTAAGAGAGAGAAACATCAGGCAAAATGTTGCTAATTAAAATGTTAGCAAAGTTTTATGAATGACTTATTTACAATACACATTATTCTTCAATTAGATTAATCATATCAGGCATAGAGCATTTAATAAATCTAGTTGAAGCGTTTATAATATAATAATAATAACTCCCCACACCGATCTCGGTTACGGTGGCCGGTTTCATTGAAAACAGTTACGCAGGAGTAATTTTATAGTGCCCAAGTGTGTGTGCAGTACACAAGAGCACTCTCTCTCCTCCTTTACTCTCATAACACAGTGGGACGGATAACTGACATGACTGATGAGAGATGAGGCGCAGGTCCGACTTTTTACATGCCCATCCGACGCATGGATCATCTTGTCGGACAATCAGGAGATCAGCCTGCATTGTCCTAACCAAACTTGGAAACATTTTTTGTTGTTCCAACGCGAGAATCGAACCCGCGACCTCCGAGTCGAGAGCCAATGCTCTAACCACTAGACCACGGAGGCTGTTATATATATACTATACCTATATATTTATCCCTCACCAGCCGTGTCCGTGGGTGGCCACTGGATTATGAGAGTAAAGGAAGAGATAGTGCTCTTGTGTACTGCGCACACACTTGGGCACTATAAAAAATTACTCCTGCGTAACTGGCCTGGTTTCAATGAAAACAGCCACCGTCACCGAAATCGGTGTGGGGAGTTATTAAATATATTTATAATATATACCTACATACCTAATGTAGGTAAATGCGCCAAATTAACTTAGTAAAAACACTTTAAATACCTTCTGTAAACAATATCAGTGGAAAAATGGGAAAAACTCATAGAAAAACTAATATTTTCAAAAGTTAATTCACCGAAATACATTGATCAGTTGACAATAGATTTGACATAAGATTAATCTATGATTACGCCTTATATAAATAGCTTTCCAGAAACCGAAAACAGCGTTTGACATGTGGTTTGACATTAGTGTTGTTAACTAACACGGTGATCAAATCAAACGACTGATCATGCTTTTTGCAACTCAATTTACACTTGACAAGAGATTTGAAAGCTGATTAGTTAATTTTGGCGTTGATCAGCCTTTCAGAAACCGGGTGTTAGTGTGATTTCATAGTTGACAGGTGGTTACAAGAATGTGACGTCATGACAACACATTGTAGCGTCTTCGCGGCTTTATTAATTTTTTAAACTTTTATGCTATTTATTTATGATTTGCAAGAAAAGGAAAGAAATTCACAAGGAATGGTCAAGGTTGCAAATGTATTGTTATTATGAACAATATGACGTATTTTTCAAAAAAAATTGTTTCTTAATAATAAAATTTTGTTTAATTACCATATTCTACAATATAAGACACATTAGCATATTATATTAGCTTATATTTGTGTCCCTCACGATGACATCGACAATACGGACCGGACTTTGAATACAATAATCGCTGAAAATTCTACGTATGCTTTTTAATTGACACCGAAAGCAATTTTTCACGCCACGTATTTGTTTTTATTAAGTTTGACGTTTTTAAAAGTTACCATTTTTGATAAATCGGCCGTAATTGGAAACGTCAGAGCGATACGATAAGTCTGTTGGTTATAATTAAAGGAAAATATTAAAACTTTTTGTTCGCAAACAATTAACAGTGACCTCAAATTTTGGGACGGTTCAGGGGTTTTATATAAAATGTATAACGGATTGAAGATATCTTTGTCTTAGATTTCCGGCAGTAGGTATACTTAACATCTATGGACGCTTCACACCACGTCAGTCCGGTCTCGTGGTAAGTTCTCGAAGAACTTACCACGGGACCTGTTTGGGACATGCCTCGTCTATAAAATGTACGTCTATATTATATTAGCCACATACGGCCCGTTTCAGTACCTTTTTGTTAAAAACGTCGTCATTCAACCATTTGCCGGTTTTTTGCGATACAAATTTGACGTTTATAACAAACAGTTATTGGTAGATAGGTTATTGAAATGGGTCGTTTAACTACCAATACCAGTTTATCTATATTGATATAATAAAGAGGAAAAGTTTGTTTACATCGAATAGAAATTTGGCACGATGTAGAGTAGACTACGGGGAAGGACATAGGCTACTTTTTATCGCGGAAAAATGTACGGTTTCTGCGAAATTAACTTTTGCGCGCACGAAGTCGCGGGCAACATCTAGTTAAACATAATTTTCATTATAGGCTGCCAGTGTAGAAACAATTTCCCCCTTACTAATAAATGCTGTCATAAGCTTTGAATAGTTATACTATGTTTTGTTCCCGTCACACAAGTGACATTTTTAATTCGATTGAAGAAGACAAAACACTGTATAACTATTCCAAGCTTATGACAGCGTTTATTAGTAAGGGGGTTTGAAAATACAATCGTTTCAGCGAATTATTGTACAAAGGTTAAGTTACAAAGACATTAGTCTTCCAAGAACGAATATCAAACATTGAATCGTAAAGTGCTTATTTAGGATAATTTACTTGACATTTAGACGGGATGTTGAATAAATAAGGGCAAGCTATGAACTGTCTCCAGCACAACGCGCGATTATAAATCATTCAAATAATAAGTCAGCCGACATGTACGCGTCGGCCTCCCGTAATAACCTTAATGATAAATGATAAGAAAATTGAACAAAAAAGCGTACATAAGTAATATTCCAGGTAATTCTTGTAAGATTGCTGAAGTATTTTTTTCATTAAGTTAAGAATACCTGGATGAATTTCATACTTATACCACGTAAATTGAAGTGAAAACCAATTTAGCCGAGTTGGGCACTTTTTGGATGGATGAAATCTCGTGCGTGACGCTAGTCACCGACATGCTTATAGCGGTATATCTGTAGCTATACAACTGACGTATTGGCAACATAAGTGCTGTGCATATGTCACCGTAAAATTGTAAAAACCGTTAGATTGTAAAATAACTAACGAGATTGTAAAAATATGTCGAAATATTAAAAACTATATAAGGTCTCCGAAAATCAATTACGGATACTTCGGGCACATGATCCACTGGTAATGTAAAGACGTTTGGGCAAAAAAAATATTGTTATACTTCAAGTAAAAAATCTTCATATGTATGGGTAACTCTCCGCAAAACGCAAACACGCCCATATAAAGTAAAAAAAAAATTTTCGAGTATGATAATAATTTTATGTCTTTACATAAGCAGCAGATCATATGCCCGAAGTATCCGTAATTGATTTTACTAAACCTTATATATTTATAATCTAACGAAAAATAATGTGTGAAGTTATAGGCAGCACATTCGCATCGGAAGTCTATCAACATTTTACAATTTCACTAGTTATATTACAAAATTGTAACGGTTAAATAACCGTTTTTACAATTTTGCGGTGGCATATATATTATCTTATAAGTAAAATTTTCAATTCTATCGACAGTCCCAATATTTTTTTATATTATAGACGAAACATGTCGTGGCAAGTGTCCACACTTAAACTGCACTAGGTACTTTTGGGGTTGTTTGGGGCAGTCAAGATTTGACATTTATGACCTTGTTATTCAGACAATTGCTTTCAGCATTTTAATCAGTTCGCGTATCTTCTGAAATCAAGATGGCGTCACTTTATCTTGTTTGAAGATTTTTTGTGTCAAATGTACGTCATAGTCCATCTTTACTTTTGAAAACACTGGTCTACGGATAAAAAGGCCAGTGCCAGACAGGTATGTTCCTCTTGCCCTAGAAAGAAAAATAAAGTATGCTTCTCTTTTCCCAAATAACCTTAGATATAGACAATTTTCGACGCCTCCGTGATGCAGTGCAAACACTTGGGAACTATGAAATAACTTCTGCGTAGCGTAGGTTTCAACGAAACCGCCCACTGACCGTTACCTAAATCGGCGTGAGAGCTATTATGATTAGTATTAGGTATTAAAAAATGTAAAGCTGATTTTTTATTGCTTAAAAAGGCAACGTTAAAATCTGCAAATAAAACTTACCACACATTCGATGTTGAACCGAAACAAACATTGGAGGTTGATTGAAGTTGCTGAGAGTGCAAACACAGAAGACACAAGCATACACTCACTGGGACACTAGGGGACGGTTGGCACAACTGCAAATAATGCAATTATTCTTCACACCAAAACAATCCCTATTGTGTTGTAGTAAACGCGAAAACTGAGTGAATCGTACAACTTGACATGTATCGTGTTGTCAGCGCCGCTACGTGGACGTAAAATTAAATTGGCCTAAATTGACTTGTATTAAATTATGGTTTTCGGTTTTGTGCTGTTGTTTACTAGGGATGTAACGTTTTATTATCGACAAAATATAAATATAGTTGGGTTTTATTGTATCGTTTCTAATTTAGCTAAATTGTCTTTGCTTTCATTATATTGTCTAGTAAGTAATGCAAAATAATGTATGAATATTCGGTATATTACACAACCATAACGCGTGTTTTTTATCATTAGAATTTTGTATTTTCATATCAGAGTTCCTACTAGAGCATTAAAATAAATTTTATAAGCTAGGCAGGCCGAATTTTTAAATAATTATTTTATATTAAAGTTATCTTTATATTAAAATTAAGAAAAAAGGTTGTTACTTCCATATAGGTTATTAAATAACAATCACGGAATTGTCCCCACGTGAACCACCACCGGTTCGGGAACTAACACGTCGTGAAGCACCGTATCCAAATTTTATTTACTTTTTATATCTCTGTAACATGAATTAGCTTGAGGCTGATCATAATAATTTTAAAATTAAAAATCTTCTTTCACGAATTCTTGTTTAAATGAAACCACTCTGCTTTTGTAATTAAAATACTATCGATATTACAGCGTGACGTGACTGAAACTAATTATTCCTGGAGCTCTGTCTTGTTACTTGTTAGTTTGCTGGATTTTTAATAGTTTGTAGTTTTCTCTTGGTGGTATTAAAATATTATAATGTAGTCAGGTTGAATTATGTATGGTTGTAGATGCTAGGTATAATTAATAACTAGGTTCTTATATAGTTTCTTTTTCATTTTAAATAATTATTAGATATTTCTACAAGTTTATGAAGAAAACTTATGAAGAAAATAATAAATATTATTATCATCTTCTTTACATAATAATATGTGGTATATACTATTAACAAAACTATAACCGGACTACGCCTGGTTCATCGTAGCGCCTAAAAATTTGGTAGTAATATGTATTGTATCTATGTATTATATGTCACCGTAAAATTGTAAAAACCGTTAGATTGTAAAAAAACTAACCAGATTGTAAAAATATGTCGAAATATTAAAAACTAATTTATAATCTAACGAATGTAGAATACATTGCAATGCCTTTACTTTACAGATAGGTACTTTTTTATCTGAAATAATAATAATAATCTGAATCAACCCGGCGCCTGATATGATGATATAATATATCTAATACGTATATATCAATGTTTTTATTTACCTGGATTTGGGAAATAATAGGTATCAGAGATATTTAGGATATGACATTTCAGATCTAGATACGGATATATTCCTATTCCACTATATTCCTATGAATATAGTGGAATATTATGGTTAAGGATGCGTTAGTTTCGTATAATTTCAGTTACGGATATTTATTAGGTTTATGGCAAATGTAAGTCAAATGAGAATTATTTTCAATTTACAAGTTTAATCATTTGGCCTAAAAAGCTGGGGAGACGTCTCGTTCGGAAAGTTTTATTTATGCTCCACCTTTATCCGAAACTTTCCGAAGCTTTTTGCTGTTACGGATAGTTACTATAATACCGATGGAACCACATAATACCAGGCACTGTGGTGATTGCGCCATGCCTGAGTGGTCTCCATTTTGACGGTTAGGCAATACACTGCACTACCGAACATTTGATTTTGACAGTACCTATAGTATTAGAAATCTAAATATTTTTCCTATTTACCATTTTGTGATATTAACTTTTTCTTTTCTGTTCTTTTATTCTGTTTGTATTGTAATGTTTAAATATAAAATCTTGTTGTGTGTGTCCTAATCTATCGAATAAACATTTTTTAATTTAATTTATTTATTTCGGATTTTCGATAGTTTCGGTTACGGTTGCGGAGCCTCATAACACCCCTGGTATGTATAATTTTCTAGTCCCTCGGACTTGGAGTAATATGAGGAATGCCCTTTGGAGTTTGGACTAATGTCCTGGAGCCGGAGGTACAGGATTTATGCGTGTTTCGTTACTTTTACTACTTACGCCGAACTTGCGATCATTACATATAAACCTAATGTTGTTTGTTTGTTATAACTGCCGAACTACGCAACGATTTATTATATAGTCTCAACTTGTATACGAGCCACGAGGCTAAGGCGTTCTGTATTTCGATAATTACATTGATATTGAAGTTTATTTTTATTGTTTGTCATTTTGCATTGCCATTAACCCTTAATATTATTAGACGCCGAAGTGTAGGATGGGCTTCTAGGTAGGAATACCTGGGCCTTTAGTCATGATGTATTCGATAATTTCGACGGCGAGCTTCGAAATCAACAAAAATGTATGGCATTTGACATAAGTCATCGTTAAGTGATATTTCGCTTGCGATGCAATATGCCAAATCCTTTGTTATCGATTGGAAGACGACATGAAACAAAAAATCAGTCCCGCTGTTTAGGGGAGGCCTATGTTCTGCAGTGGACGCACGAAATTTTATTTTAAAATTAGCAACCTTATATTACTGCTTACTTTAATCTAACGAACCTTCCTTCCATTATTTTTACCCAAATACGAAGGGAAGGTAGGGAAGGGTAATGATTTTAGCAATCTGTACTCTATATATACTCCACCGTAGGACCTAAACTTGATCAGATTTTAATGAATGAGGTTCAATAGATTCGTAATAACAGCCCGGGTAGCATAGGCTACATAAATGTTTCTTTATTTTGATGAAACTTTACACAGATATAGAGTAGACCAGTAGAGTTGGTCTACTCTAGTATTTACGTGGGCAGTGCGGACAAATGCTAGCTTAAAATAAATAATTTCTTTTTTGACCCAAATGTGATGCTCTCAAATTCGTATGTTACATGTGATAGACGAATATTTCATAATAACCAATGCCGTCACCACGTACATTAATAAATCCTCACATAAAAATGCGGGTATATAAATCTTGATTCTCCGTCTGTCTGCTGCGCAATATATCTGGAATTTTAGCTGTTATTTTTGTTTCATATTAGCCAATACGTCATCTTCTATTCATTGTTATGGGCAGTGATCAGTCTTACTTTTAGCCGACTGCCGAAGAATGGAGAGCAAAAACTAATGCGTCCTAAAATATAAAAGACTATTATTAATTGACGCTAAGAGAAATCGT
Source organism: Glaucopsyche alexis (assembly GCA_905404095.1). Taxonomy (NCBI): domain Eukaryota; kingdom Metazoa; phylum Arthropoda; class Insecta; order Lepidoptera; family Lycaenidae; genus Glaucopsyche; species Glaucopsyche alexis. Next base: position 12,581,689 of record FR990052.1, on the reverse strand, counting down.
TTATCAGATGCTTGGAAATCTTTTTGTGTCGAGAAAATCATTGTTTACTTGAGAAAACTTTTTACTCCGCCGGTTAAACAGTGCATCATTATCATCAGCACAATCTAATACAGTAATAAAACTATGAAATATCTGTGAAGGCTTACACACAGTGAATGTGGTCCCTGGGTATATTGGTTATTGAAAGAGGCCAAGGAATAGGAATTAAAATGGCGGAAATCAAACTAGCAATCAGAAGCCCAATTCTCGTAACCATTTCTGATATTAATTTTTTTCGGTCCGTCGGTGTTGCATTCACACACGCGTCTATCGCGAATCAGTTTATTATGATCACAAACATTCACGAAAATTGGGCTTCAGCTGTTGCGTTGCGTTCTTTATAATTTCGGAATGGCTAAGGCTCTGAAATGTCAAATTTAGCTCAGCTGAAGCTCTCTCTGTAACAGAAGCCAAACACCATACTGCCGAACGTCCAATATAGATATGGCGCTAACGATTAGATCAGATAGACTTGACTTTTAAAACATGTTTGAAACAGTTTATAAACTGTCATACAGAATTACAGATCCACCCTCGTACACCGTCAGTTCCAACTGACCCTCAGCGTCACGCCGCGCGTAATGTAATGGCTACACTTATTGAAGTTCTTCTGCGAAATGAACAAATGCAATTGACGCTAAAATAACGTGCCAAGATATAAATCATAGACAAATGTCTGAGAAATAACAGTTAACATAAATACTGAGGCAATAGAATGGAAACATTGTTAGTGGTTTTATCGCGTTTTATGTCGTTAACGGGCTAAATTCCTCATAACGAGAACAATGTAAACAAATACAATAATAGACGATACTTTGTTGTTAGACGCCAGATTTGTTTTAGCTGGAAGTTGAACCCGCACTCCCGCCTCGTGGTTACTGGTTACCGCTTCACTATAAGTCAGCTCACGCGGAGACGGGACGCGGCGCACACTTTTTAAGATGCGATTCAATATTGAACTTTATTGCAAATTAAAAGCATTAAATTATTTTTACATTCAATAATATTTTCTCTTTTCCATTAAAATACATAAATTTTTCATATTTAATTATTATAGAAGGTCCAAAAAATGCTCCATTTATATTAATAATTGCTCCATGGTTATTATCTGTGGAAGCAAGTTATGAGCTCAAATAGCTCAGGATTTAAAGTATTTATAACATTAAAGAACTTTTGACTTCAAGACTCGTATTCAAGTAACGTCAACTGTTTATATTGAGGAAACTATAAAATCTGGATAATCGTAAAAGCAAAGTTGGGCGGCGGCCAAGCGCGCGCCTACAATGAAAAATAATACAACGGCTATAACGGAACTAGATCACCACGTTTACAGCTGTATCTATGAGATATCCTGTCCGCCTCAGACTAGCTAGTGTAACAGAGTTGACACTGGACGACCTTCTACGATGGTGCCTTAACCTGCAGAAACCGGACAATAATACAGCGGCTATAACGGAACTAGATCACCGCGTTTACAGCTGTATCTGTGTGATATCCTGTCCGCCTTAGACTAGCTAGTGTTACAGAGTGGACGACCTTCTAGATGATGCCATAACCTGCAGAAACCGGACAACAATACAACGGCTATAACGGAACTAGATCACCACGTTTACAGCTGTATCTATGTGATATCCTGTCCGCCTCAGACTAGCTAGTGTAACAGAGTTGACACTGGACGACCTTCTATGACGGTGCCTTAACCTGCAGAAACCGGACAATAATACAACGGCTATAACGGAACTAGATCACCACGTTTACAGCTGTATCTGTGTGATATCCTGTCCGCCTCAGACTAGCTAATGTTACAGAGTGGACGACTTTCTATGACGGTGCCTTAACCTGCAGAAACCGGACAATAATACAACGGCTATTACGGAACTAGATCACCACGTTTACAGCTGTATCTGTGTGATATCCTGTCCGCCTCAGACTAGCTAGTGTTACAAAGTGGACGACCTTCTATGACGGTGCCTTAACCTGCAGAAACCGGACAATAATACAACGGCTATAACGGAACTAGATCACCACGTTAACAGCTGTATCTGTGTGATATCCTGTCCGCCTCAGACTAGCTAGTGTTACAGAGTTGACACTGGACGACCTTCTAGATGATGCCTTAACGTGCAGAAACCGGACAATAATACAGCGGCTGTAACGGAACTAGATCACCGCGTTTGCAGCTGTATCTGTGTGATATCCTGTCCGCCTCAGACTAGCTAGTATTACAGAGTTGACACTGGACGACCTTCTAGATGATGCCTTAACGTGCAGAAACCGGACAATAATACAGCGGCTGTAACGGAACTAGATCACCGCGTTTACAGCTGTATCTGTGTGATATCCTGTCCGCCTCAGACTAGCTAGCGTAACAGAGTGGACGATCTGGATAGTCGTCCACTCTGTTCCGTACACTGCAGAACTCGGACAATAGTATACCAGCTATAACAGAACTAATGTGTATATCACCGCCATTACAGTTGTATCTGTGTGATATTCTGTCCGCCTTAGACTAGCTAGTGTTACAGAGTGGACGACCTTCTATGATGGTGCCTTAACCTGCAGAAACCGGAAAATAATACAGGGGCTGTAACGGAACTACATCACCGTGTTTACAGCTGTATCTGTGCGATATACTGTCCGCCTCAGACTAGCTAGTCTAACAGAGTGGACGACCATCTATGATGATGACTTAAACTGAAGAACTCGGACAATAGTATACCAGCTATAACAGAACTAGTGTTGTATATCACCGCGATTACAGCTATATCTGTGTGATATCCTGTCCGCCTCAGACTAGCTAGTGTTACAGAGTCGACACTGGACGATCCTATGATGCCTAAACCTCTAAGGCTTCGCTGAATTAAAAACTTCTTACCGCTAAAGGTTGGTTTACATGGTGGTTATCATATTGGTAGTGAAAATATTTTTATTAATACAGGGAAAATGTATAAAAACTCAACACTATAAAGCTATTTTAAATTGCTAACCACGTGAGGTATACACAGTTAACTTTATATTTTACTGTGTGATATTTGAATGAGACTATCTATTCTATTCACTACTCTTAGTTGCGTGCAGCTGAAAGATATGTGGAACATGAATGACGTATGGTACTGAAATCTGGAAGGGTACATTCAATCTAGAGACTTCATTCATGCTGACGTAGATAGCTACAATCTTCCTACATACCTACCTACCTAAATAGAATTAATAGATTAGAGGTAGCCCAATACGAATGCAATAGTACTCACCCTTTTTTTTTTGATATCGCAGGGAAAAGGTCGTTACGCCTTCCCTGGGAGGGGTATTCCGGGGATATGTGGGACTCCCGACGCGACTCGCCGGTTTACCCACTAAAACTGAACCTGCGGATTGCTATCAGCCGCTCTAATGGGAAGTGTCCCGGATCTGTCTAACACAGGATACCCCCCGCGACAGGCGGGTCTACCTCTATAGGTACCGGACTTCCACCACAATTAGGGGCCACTCCGACAACCTGGAGTGTCCCCCTCGGCTCCGGGACTAGCTAAGCCGGGGAGGTTCCCATCCTCTCCCGGGCCCCGGTTGGACAGGAGACTATTGGAGGAGGTTCGCAAAGCGACGCCTCCTCACACCCGTCCTACGCCGGCGGAGCGGAACAGAGGATGGATCGTTCTCTCTGTCCCGCTCCGCGGCCTCTTTCTGCGAAATGACGGCTTCGCAGAAAGAGACCGTCGCCTGCCAGGCCTCATCGCTCTCGAGCATGCAGCGCACCACACTCGAGAGTGAGAGGTCCCGCCCAAGCACTGCCACGAGATCGTGGCGATGCACAGCCCATCGGTCGCACACCTCTAGGGTGTGCTGGGCCGTGTCCTCCGCAGCGCCACAATGGTGGCAGGCTGGCGTAGGCAACTTTACACAGGTACGCACCGCAATTATCCATGCCCGGTGAGCACCTGTGTAAGGCGGAAGGTGAGGGGTTTCCTCTTGCGGCGCATCCACGCCGCATGCGCCGCAAGGACTGGACGCAGTGCCGCGGCCGTATGTTGGCCGTACGGCGACTGCTCCAGGACCTCACCCCACCTTCGTAGCAACCACTGTTGCCCCAGCCTCCGCACTCGCAAAAGCTCCTCCCAGGATACAATAGTACTCACCTACCTCAGGGGTTCCTAATTGCTCTTATTTTAATATAACGGAATACCAAACACGATTTATTCTTTGGAACTCCAATGGGAACGTGATGAACAATTATTTATTTTTAACAACCTAGTACCTATCAACTTCCACGAAAATAAATAACCCCTCGTCATTTCATATATCTCTGTAGCAATTTAAACAATTTTGGCGGAAACTGGATAAATATGATTCCACGGAACACCTAGGTTCCCACCCACTTTCAGAATCTCTGACACAGAGTAAAAATACTTACGTGTTACATACGACCTACGTTATAAATTACGAAATGAAATAAAAACAATATTGATATAAATTCATGTTCAATATTTATATTTGAGTGTGCTGTGAATGAAATTCATTTATTATTGACTTCCAATTAAATCTGAATCCGATTTTTTAATTTAACTAGGTGTTATTGATTTTTTAAATTTTCTGACATCGTTTTGCTGTAGCACAAGAGCCAAAAAATCTATGTACACTGTGTAACGTAAAGAATCGTAATTCAATAGACTTACACGAATGGCAATGCGCAGGGGCCGCGTGGCACGCGCGGGACGTTAATTTTTTCAAGCCTAGCTTAAAGAAGTACACTTTCGTTCACGGGGCTGGACTGAAATAATATTTCAATAATATTTTAAAGAAAGATTTTTCAGACGTCAAAATGGCTGAAATTCGCTAGTGCTCGAGCTGTCATTTGTAGAGATGGGGCACTCTCTACAAATGACAGCATATATAGGTATAGGTCTGTAACTAAATGCTGAAAACATTTCGCCACTGAAAACTCTACGACCGTGTACGTTCATGGGTAAATGCACTCTCCTTAATTAAAACAGAAACTTATGAATTTTACATGTTACAAAATAAATCAGGTACATCTTATTATTTACAATGCCGATGGGTTTTAGTTATTGTAAATAATCATTTTAGACTTTACTTACTTTTAAAGGGAATTGCGGAATTTGCTAACTTTCATAGGATCCCTTAATGGTTGTGGTATATAGGAATTTCATCGAAAATAATATCGTAATCTTAACGCATTATTTTTTACATAAACTTATTTGGTGAATACAAACTCATGCTAATTGATATAGTTTTTTTTAAACGCAAAAAATGTGCTATTGGAAACAAAATACAATATTTAAAAAAAAGTCCGTAATTTCAGCAAAATTTTCACCTTATCTATCAATTTAACACTTTTAAATCAAAGAACCTCTTAGGTTCTAACGGCGGAGGTCTCAAGAGACGTGAACCTTCCATTACAAGATTAATTTTTGTATTGTAGAAATGTAAGAAATTCTAAATATTATAATTCAGTGGCTTTTAGTGTAATTAAAGTTGTGCTCTTCATCAAACGGAGGATTTTTTTACTTTTGCTTTCACGTCAACATGATCGCCCACTTTTAAAATAAACTTTTTTCATTAAAATTTTGCTTATTTCTAACCTAAGAATCACGTTAAAAGAAAAAAAGAGTCGGGCTCGTGCACGTAGGGTTCCGTAACATTATACGAATGTAAAAAACAGTTAAGTGCGATTCGGGCTCGCGCACGTAGAGTTCCGTAACATTATACGAATGTAAAAAAATATTTTTGTAGGAAGAATTTTCAAGTTAGCGCATTTTCAGAGTAAAGTCCCTATGACTTAAACTAAAGAGTTTGAGTCATACGAGCCGTTAAGTTCATCACATGGACTACCATCATTACTTTTTCAAATTTTTCGGGAGGGGGAGGTTTCGTGGGGGGACTATTGGAGGTAAAGGTCAATGTTATGAGGATGGTCGGGGTCAAAGGTCAATGTAAAGGTAGATCAAGTTCAATGTGTTGTGAAGGTTGGGGTCAAAGGTCAATACGAACTAAAATAATTACGTAAACCAAGACAGCAAACAATTGCAAGTTGAATCTTACGCATTTTCGATCAGGCCACGTGACCTGTCGCGCGAGTTTAATAGTTTTCACTTTTCACCCATCCCAAGAAAAGTGCTCAGCGCCGCTAAAGCAGTATTTACTTCAAAAATGCGCTTTTAATTTGAATATCTCACAAACGGACATATGAATAAAAAATCGTCTTAGCAACATACCAAGGTTTTTAAAAAACATATCTAATGATATCTCACACTATGGGGTAGACGCGAGAGAAAAAATCCATATCATTCGACAACGTTACGTTTATGCCACTGTCAAATGCCCTGTTATGCCCACAGCTTGGAGAGACTGGCTTTCCATTCCTTGAAGAACTCCAAGTGGTGAAAAAATTTTCAAGAACAACCGCACCTGTGGAAATAAAAGAAATAGTTTGAATTATATTGAATAATATTCCAACAGAACAGCCAAATAAGAAGATGAGGATTGTGTAAAAATTGAGTCACAAGTTCAGGACGTGATGGCGAAACATTCCGAGGGTGCCACTGATGGCGTCGCTTGGACCGCTCGCAAGCGGCATTTAAACTTCATTATGTGTAGTAAATATAAATATACATTTTCTCGCGGTAAATATGTGGTACCTATTTAGCAGTTTTTCCGAAAAAACATCAAAATAAATTTATATTTATGCCTAGTGAACAAGTACCTAGGTATGCCGAGAAAGAATTATGCCAGAGTATTATTTTGACAAAACTGACTAGTAGTCACTAGTTACAACTTACAACAGACTTTTTCTTTCAGTTCGGAAAATTCAATTAGGATAAAAAACATTAGTGTTACTTACATATACGCCTAGAGACATAGTATGCTGGAAACAACTGTGTCAAAGTATATTATGACAAAAAACATATTTAACCTGTTATGCCAAATTGAATTAGGTCAAAAAGTGCGAAAAAAAGAGATTCTTATGATGTATGTTATCTTAATAATATCTATGGACGCTTCACACCACGTTAGTCTGGCCCCGTGGTAAGTATCCGAAGAACTTGTACCGGGTACCAGACAACGGAAATATATTTAATACTTTTTTATACTATACTTATATTTAAGATTTTTATTATATTATACATATATTTAATACACATCCATGACCCAGGAACACAGAAAACTTTTTTGTTCCCTGGCGGGATTCGAACCCGCGACCTCCGGCTTAAGCGCCACTACGCTCACCACTGAGCCACGGAGGTCGTCAAAAAGTCTTATTAAAATATTTTATACTTGCGACAGTCACATAATGCCTCCAGAAAACCGTTGAGAATTAATTATACATTTTGCCATTTTTTATTCCGTGAGTATAACCCACAGTATATAAAAATATTAATTTGTATATGGAATAACGTGTCCACGGACGGCGTTACAAGCGAAGAGCTTTTCTATAAGAATTCTGCCCTGGATGGAAATAGCTTGCTTTTAAAACATACGCTACTAAATTGTTTTGCATTTCGAAATCAATAAATCAACTCCATTTTGACTATTGTTGATACCCAAGCATACCAATCAAATACCGATGTATATTTGTGCTAATGTTTCAAACACATGTAACTGATTCTATTGACGCAAATACAAAAGTTTATTTTGATCTCAGCTGCAAAATGGCATAAATAATACAAACGTTAACCTCTCGACAATGTAACCCGAATTAATTCTGTAGTGCAATGCGGGCTGATTAATTACTTGTAGCCGATTTTTTTGCTCGCACTTGTAAGTTTTATTGATATACTAGCTGTTGCCCGCAGCTTCGCCCGCTTAAATAGAGTATCCCACGGGAACACTGTACTTTTTCGGGATAAAATGTATCCTATGTTTCAATCCAGAGCATAAACTACTACCATACCAAATTTTATCGAAATCCGTTCAGTATTTTTTGCGTGAAAGATTAACAAACATCCATACATGCATTCATCCATCCATCCATACATCCTCACAAACTTTCACAATATTAGTAGGACATTGGCGCGCTTAACTAGCATCAATAGATATATTATTACTAACTTTTGCACGTGTCTCCGCCGTAAATAAAATAACTACAGTATTTCACGAGAACACTTTACTTTTTTGGGATAAAATGTAGCTTATATTTTAAACCAGAAAATAAACAACTACCATACTAAATTTCATTAAAATCCGTTCAGTTGTTTCTGAATGAAAGAGTCACAAACATTCATTCATCCACACATCCATCTATCCATCCTCACACACTTTTAAATTTATAATTCTGCCGTTCTAACGAAGAGTGCAGTAAGTCGAGTTTTTGGGCAAATTGGATTAAGACTTTATATTATGGTATAATATGGTCTTAACTCGATTTGCCCAAGAACTCGACTTACTGCACTCTTCGTTAGGACGGCAGAATAGTAGTAGTAACTAAGATAGAAGGATTTACTCTGTGTAAATAGGTTAAGAGCAGTAAGCTCTGTAGAAACACCGAAATGTGTGTTATTATAACGAAAATTGTAGAAAAAAAAGCCAATAAACCTGAATTCGTCCTTCCCCGTGGTCTACTAGAGTAGACATGTAGATATCTGTGCCAAATTTCATCAAAATTGGTCCAGTAGTTTCGGAGCCTATTCGATGCAAACAAACAAATTACCTCTATAAAATCGGTCCAGTAGTTTCAGAGCCTTTTCAATGTAAACAAACAAACAAACTTCCTCTATTATTTTAGTATATATTACAATGTAATTAATTTCCATACACAACTGTATCGATAAGTAAATCGCTCATTACAGGCCAATAGGGTATCGGAGCTGTAAACTTCGCACTTAATGTTCTTGGCACGGCGCGCCGACATAACGCCCGGTGGAGCTCGGGAAACAATTTTTACCGATATTAGATAGGTACATCCAATATTTAGTATGATGAGGTCTATATGCAGTATAAAATTTAATATTACTTCTACAGACGTGACTGCACAGAAGAAAGAGCATTTCTATTATGAATTATGGTTAGGTGTAAAAGTTACATTTTCTTCTGACAAGTATCTAATCATAAATAAATAAATATGCCTTTTTGTAAAACGAACAAAGAATTGGATATCTGCTGTAACTGAACAATCTAATGCCTACTTCAAATACATACTGGAAAATACATTTTTTCTCCATACGTAGGTATTATATTTTATGTTTTCAGAAAGTGACTTAAACCCAATGAGGCTATATGCTTAGTTACATGACCTTAGATATATGAAGTATATTATAATTATCATAATATACTACATATCTAAGGGTCGTGTAGGTACAGTTGCCGACAAACCCGCTGTGACACTATTGGACCTTATCGTCAATGTAATAAGATCGAAAAGTGGTAGATAGAAGAAAAATCGTACTCTCTTTAGAACAGCTCAATAATAGTTAAAGAGCCTGTTTCACTATTTAAATGTCAGAGGTATTAACATGTTTTGTCTCTTTCGCTCGATACATAAAACTTTCGAATAAGCTATCCAACACTTATTAGAAGATTGTGAAAAAGGCCCTAAATCTTCACTATATTGAATAGAACTAATCTGCGTTTGTTAGTATCAAATACCAGTTTAACTAAGTCAAAAGTCCTTCTCGCTTTGTGGGTACATAAATAATGCAGTGACGTCAGCGGCAGAACCTATTTGCGATACCGAATCTGAACCGCTGTACTCAGTGCCGCTGACGGCATATTAACTTTTGTGATGCATTACCTAGTGGCAGAGCGGGGCGAAGTGGGGCGAAGCTGGGCTAGAACACACGTTTCATGTCATAGCGGGGCAAACGGGGCTAGAACACATGTTTTATGCCATAGCAGGGCAAACGGGGTTGGACGTTGGAAGTTGGAACACACGTTTCATGTTACAAGTATGTTAAATGTCATATACCTATGTATTTCTCATACTTAAGGCGGATGCCAATTCAATATCTATACTAGTCTATACTAATATTATAAATGCGAAAGTGTGTCTGTCTGTCTGTTCCTCTTCACGCTTTAACCGCTGAACCGATTTTTATGAAATTTGGTATAGACATACTTTGGGTCCCGGGAACTTTCCCTATGTACTTACATAGGATATTTTTTATCCCAAAAAAGTAGTACCTATTCTCACGGGATAATGTATTTACGCGGGCGGAGCCCAAAAGCAAAAGCTAGTTATAAATACATCCATACATCCATCCTCAAAAACTTTTATATTAATTATAATATTAGTAGGTCTAGAAGTTTTCCGCGACTTCGTACGCGCAAAAGGTAATCCCGAGGAACCTTACATTTTTCCGCGATAAAAAGTACCCTATGTCCTTCCCCGTATCCTACTCTATATCTGCATCAAATTTCATCAAAATCTGTCCAGAAGTTTCGGAGTCTATCATTGAAAATAAACATACAAACAAACAAATATTTCCCGTTTATAATATTAGCATAGATTCTAAAGAGTTAACCTATCTCAAATCTCATTTAACCGCATGCATATTTCGCGTGTTTGCACATTCTACTCGATTTAAGCTTCGAAGTTTGCGACGCCGATATAATATCAATTTATCTATACGAAGTTAGTATAGGCTGTCAGAGGGGAAATGATGACTGACAGGAACTTGACATGAATATTGTTTCATATAAATAATAAGGGGAGGCCCCATCATAAGTTCCTGATAGGTATTTCCGTCTGTACGATCCATACATGGTAGGTCCCGGAGACATATTGTATAGGATACTGAGTGTTCACTGATTGACTTCTATCCATAGACGTATATTATAATATAGACGAGGCATGTTGAGGCAAATGTATCCAGTTAAATGGCCCCACTTTTAAGATTTTGGGCCCATTTTGAAAGTTGAGTTATGGTGAAAACAAGATGGCTGACATTCGACGTATGGTGAAAACTAAGATGGCGTACTTTTTCTTGTATGAAGATTTGTTTTGTCAAATGTACGTCATAGCCTATCTTAAGTTTTGAAACCTTTGCTTCTTATCCACTAGAAGGAGACAAAGTGATCGTGCGGTCAGTAAATTATTATAATTTTTATGCCTTGTGATTTATGACAATCCATTTATGATAACTAATCCGGACTTCAACCACGTCTGCAGTCGATGCGGTCATATCTTTTGTGTTTACATATTTTGAGGCGAGGCGAGGCCGAGCTTAAAACGGATCGAGCAGGAACTTTGCCGATATTGTACATAGGAATTTATAATTTAATGGTCAATTCTATTGAGAATTGCTCTGTCCATTCTCTATATCTATGGCGCGTTGTAATAAATGTACGGCTTCCGAATGACCGGATATCATTTGTTTTGGTGTTCGCTCAGGTGGATGGACTCGTGTTATGTGAATGTTTCCTCTCGGAACCAACCAAGAAATTAATAAGGAATGTCTTAATATTATGGACTGGTCTTTTAGGTAAACTATAACTAAAACTAAAAGGTAAACTATACCTAAGGTATCGGAATATGCAATATAAAAATTACGCTTTTCGCTGAATGTGTGTAATATAATTAACTGGCTTTTGCCCGCGATTATAGCATAAAAATTATAGTTTTTCACCCACTTACGGGGCTAATTTTCAAAAATCCTCGTAGCGGATGCCTACGTCATTACAACTATCTGTATATGTACCAAATTTCAGCAAAATCCGTTCAGTAGTTTCGGCTGTGCGTTGATAGATGAGTCAGTCAGGTTTGCCTTTTATTTATGCCTAAAAAGTAAGACAAGGTAAAGTATTTTTTTAAATACGAGTTACACACTCTTAAAATAATTTACGTACTATTCGCCATATTATTACGCTAGTGGTAGGTTTTGTGGCCTGTGGACAAACAATATAAATCAGCTGAATTTACTGAATAAAGGTGCGGGCACATTATGTCGGGCCGCATCGCAAAAAATGCGCTCCTCACAATATCTATCTACCAACTATCGGACACCTTGCCGGAACGCAATGGGCCGCATCACCCCTCGCCCGAAACAGTGTGCTACAAAAAGAAGAAGCAAAGTGTGGTACAAAACATTAGTGTAGAAGTTGTTAATTATGCTCTTTTAAACGACGGGCAAAAAAAGATAATCATTCGTCGAAGCAATCCATAACGTACAATTACACGGACTTCTGGCAGTAGGTATAGTATGAACTCAAAATCCATTCACGCGGCCCGGCCCATCCTAATGTGCTAAACTATGTCGGGCCGCATCGCAAACGCAAAATGCGTACTTTGCGTTTGCGATGCGGTACTAATGTGCGCTTACCTTAATTCGCTAGTCTTTTTGTAGGTAGTGTAAATTTTGGTGTTATTTGATTACGCCGGTGCGCATAATGAAATAAGCAGACTATATTTTACAGGTGCATAGCTGACGGTGTACGTGGACACTGGACGGTGTTTGCGGCATCGTGAGAGTGCACACAAATTGGGGGAGCATTTATTTATACTTCTGTACTATATAATATAACTAGCTTTTGCCCGCGACTTCGTCCGCGTTGAGTTCGGTTTCCATACAAAATTTTATCCCTTTTCTTTTTTAATCCCATAAGGGCGAATTTTCAAAAATCCTTTCTTAGCGGATGCCTACGTCATTACAACTATCTGTATGCCCAGAAAAATCCTTTCAGTAGTTTCGACTGTGCGTGTGCGTTATTAGACGAGCCAGTCAGGTTTGCCTTTATATCTACTCGTATATTACTAATATTATTAAGCTGAACAGTTTGTTTGTTTGTTTGAGCGCGCTAATCTCAGGAACTACTGGTACGAATTGAAAATTTATTTTTGTGTTGGATAATTCACTTATCTAGGAAGGCTTTAGGCTATATAACATCATACTAAGTTCATTACGAGAGGAGCACCAATCAAGAACATTACAAATTCGGGTTTTTTTTTTCCTTTTGAGAGCTTTTGCTGCGTACGCTGCGGAAACGGTTAAAGTTTCGCTAAAATGATGTATGATAGAATTGTTCCCCTTTTAACGTTCTACAAAACAGTCCGCGACTGTATATGTCTATCTTTTAAGGTTAGCTCACTATAACATTTTTATGGTAAACAAATTTGTTCTAAAAGTAAGCATTATTTGTGAAGGTGTTTTCATAAAATCCTTATCGTTAATACGTTATTTATTACAAGCATTTAATCTAGAAGAAATTTGCCGTTTACATAATTTGAATTAAAATTTTAGCGATATCCCAAAGTAACTGTTCCACGCGGACGAAGTCGCGGGCAAAAGCTAGTATATAGATAAAGAGAAAAAGTTTGTTTATTTGTTTGTTTGCATTGAATAGGCTTCGATTTAGATAAAGAGGAAAAGTTTGTTTATTTGCATTGAATAGGCTCCGAAACTACTTGACCGATTTTGTTGGAATTTGGTACAGATATAGATTAGACCACGGGGAAAGACATGATATGCTACTTTTTATTGCGGCAAAATGTACGGTTACCGCGAGATTTTCTTTTGTCGCGAAGAAGTCGCGTGCAATAATAGTTTGATACAAATGTAACCTAACCTAATTATGGTATTCTTATCAAATGAATATGAAGGCAAACAGTAGCAACTATCAAGCCGTATCGTCTGGATCTCTCAACTGCAACTTCCGTTAACTTAATTTCTCTGTGTTAATTATCATGGATGTGGAGACATTCCTATCATTAATTTAAAGTATGTACTTACTTATTTTTGTAATCCTTGCAAAATCGATCTCATATAACAAGGACTACGTAAAATAAAATATTATATTCGTCTACATGATACATCACACGCAGACAGAAACGACATGAAATTTAAAAATTCAAGCATTTTTGTCTCGTAATATAATGTACAGTCGAAAAAACAAGCGTCTAAATATTTGTCGACTGTACTATACTGACGTCTGACGCCGGACGCCCCGCGACTTGAATATTAATGACTGTCGCTGCACACGGCATTTAGTTTAGGGGCCGTGCATTAATCACGTGATGTTTTTTACAACTTTTTAGACCCCTCCCCTCCCCCTGGTGATACGTGGTGAGGTTTTATACTACCCCCCCCCTCCCCCACCTAAGATCACGTGTATTTTTTTACATAGTAAGCAGGTCATGTTTAAAGAAAAACTTTAACTTAAAAATCAATTTAATCAAATAATTTAAGCAATTAAAAACTATACGAGTCATTTGTCTTGTAAGTATTTAAGCATCACTACGAATCTATAACCGATAATAATTTCGGTATGCATAGACTAGATTCGAAAATTAATACACGTGATGTCTCCTTATACCCCCTCCTCCCCTTGGTGATACTTGGTGATTTTTTTGAGACCCCCCCTCCCCCTTTAGGCATCACGTGATTAATGGACGACCCCTTATACATTTATTAAATGGCTAGTATTATTCATGTTTTGAACATTTTCTTTTTTAGAGATGTTCAACACTTGTTGGGCCTTTTAACCAGACAAAGGCCATCTTAGTGTAATGATTTTGGCGGTCTATCTTCCGAATACCCTAGTTTCCGAATTGGTGATAGACATCATGTAGACGTTCAGAAAGTGTATAGAAATACCAACTTTGAATATATTTTTTTGTACTTTGAATACTAAAACGATAGGAAAATTAGGTGACGCTCAAGTCCACATGCTGTCCTTTTCATTTCGGCTGGCAGTCAGCGACAGCATGTGAATAGGATTGATCCTAATTTTTGGCGTATGTTACATGTATGTATTATATGTGTGTATGTTTGTTCCGCTGTAGCGTCTAAGCTACTGGTCCGATTTTAAATTATGTGTCAACTGTCAATAGATTCGTAACAGGTATAGGTGTAAGTTACGTAGTCTAGTTATAGTTTTTATAAACATAGTTATTAGGGTTCCGTACCTCAAAAGGAAAAAATTGAACCCAAGATCACTTTGTCCGTCCGTTGATTGTTCCGTCCTGTCTGTCAAGACCCTATACCTAATTCAGGAATGGGTACAGAGTTGAAAATTAAAACCGCATACTCTAACTGCATAACATAGGTCTATAATCCCTTGAAGCTATATATTTTTTTAAGTAGACGTGTGTTTTCCCGCAAGAAAACGCATATTTCGACACCCACAAGGAAATCAAAATTCATTCATCCCATTGATCTAGAGCTATGAAATTTGGCAAGTAACATAGTTTAATAGCTATGTATATTATATATACTAAATTTACAAAAGTTACTGTCCGATTTGGTTCACAATAGTTTTCCTAAAGAGTTTTTAGCATGATCTATCAGCATGGAAATTTGCAAGTTTCTATCTCCTATAGTTTAAAAATGCTAGGGGGGGGGACCAACTTTCAAACTACTTTGGAGGCCGATTACTCGAAAATGGTCAATTTTATAAAAAAGTTACGTATGAAACCTTGCCTTTATTTTAAAAAACCTATTCTACGATACCCCACACGATGGGGTAGAGTGAAAAAATATTTTTCATCCCCATTTCACATGTATGGAGAGCCACCCCTAAAATATAAAATTATTATTTTTTTATGACCCCGAAACCGTGATCTATACACAATCTATAACTGCACCAAATTTCATCAATTTATATTCATAGTTACAGGAGCTAGAGGCGCGGACAGACAGACAGACAGACAGACAGACAGACAGACAGACGGACAGAGCGAAACTATAAGGGTTCCTTAAGTATTACGGAACCCTAATAAAAAGGTCGGAATTTCTTCTTGAAGCTTAAATGGGGTATCATATTAAAGGGTGTGATGTGAGCATTCCGAAACTTTAATGTCAAATTAAATAGTCAAAAAGAAAAGCTTCTCCATACAAAAACCGAAAGACTAGAACTATTTCTGATGTTCCTACTTTGTACGGAATCTTCGTTGGGCGAATCTGACTCGCTCTTGTCCCGCTTTTTGAGTTTAGATGGGTTTTTATATTTAATTGTATTCTTATCTTCTGGAGTTAGTAGATTACAATAAACTATTAATTTTATTAACAACTTACATCAGACGATAATGTCTAAATCTCATACTACTTCCATCGTAAAGGTTTGAATATTAAAGTGATTTCTCATTCAAAGAAACAAAAAATAAAGTATTCAATTAATTATACATTTTTCTTGTTTATCTTGTGAGTTACTTATCAGAAATTTTGTTTAATTAATAATTACCTATAATATGTTTGAAACATAATATTTCATTTCGATATAAGAACAATTAACATTCAAAATATTTTTTTTTGTTTCAGGTAAAGTTTCATTAGTTGGAAGGTGGCAGCGTGTGTGAGTAGTTCATGAGAATTCCTGACCGCGGCGCTAGTGTTGCCTTCACATGGTTCTTGTCTATGA
The DNA here is from genome assembly GCA_905404095.1 of Glaucopsyche alexis. NCBI lineage: Eukaryota > Metazoa > Arthropoda > Insecta > Lepidoptera > Lycaenidae > Glaucopsyche > Glaucopsyche alexis. The sequence continues at coordinate 12,565,348 of FR990052.1, read as the reverse complement.
TAGAAACTACGCTCGTATTTATAATAGTTTAACAAACACATAACAGATGGCGCTTTCAACAATATTGAATCAGTTTCTTATAAAAGGTTCATTTAGAAACTTTTTATTTATGACGTGAATTATTTAAAATAATTTATTTTTATACACTGAAAGAATAGGATTTAAATGATGCATTATGTACACACCAGCTGTACTATGTAATTGTTTGTGTTTGTCTTAGCTCAGGTAGAGCTTGGAATTAACTTCCTAGAAACGTTTTAAAGTTGCATGTGGACTCAGTGAAGTGCTGTAACAAATGCTTACTTCTGTATGTAATTGTTTAGTTAAACTTCCTTAATCTGCTTTGTTTCTACTAAAGTATAAAAGGAGTTAATTTTTTTCCGTTACCAGTAGAGTATCATAAGACTATTCAGTAAAAAACTGGCACTGCGGGAGTGCCAACAGAAATGGGAACAATAGCGCAAGGCAAGCATGCGGCGCGCGAATATCTACCCCTTAATCATTTTTATAAAAGTTTACACATAGTAGTCGCAACTCGCTTATGATTTAATTATGTAACACTAGCTGTCCCGGCGAACTTCGTACTGCCATAGAATTAAATTTGTTGACGTACTGAGTACTGACAGCAGCGCTACCAACCAGGTCAAATTGCTAATCTAAACCATTCTCGAATGCACTTGAACACAAAAAAAAAATCATTAAAATCTGTCCAATATGAATAATTTTCCCCGTTTATGCCACATTTTCCGCTGATTCTTCGCTCCTATTGGTCGCAGCGCAGCGTGATGTTATATACCCTAAAGCCTTCCTCGATAAATCCAACACAAAAATATTTTTTCACTACGAACCACTTAGTTCCTGAGATTAGTGCGTTCAAACAAACAAACTCTTCAGCTTTATAATATTAGTATAGATTTGACATCTCACCTTATTAAAAACACAATGCTATATTATGTACCATTTTCTAATATTAATAGAAACCAGAAATTTTCCCATAAGCAGTGACAGAAATCCACCTCAAAATATACCACCAGCGAATACTGAAATATTCAAATCTGACGGCCAACTCTACCACCGCGCGCTTATTCGTCAATTCAAATAGCGCGCTCTTTCTCGACTTTGTGTTACACACTTCCATCCCATTACATGAAATCACTCCCACAAAATAGGCAAGAAAGCGAAAGGAAAGATGTGATATTATGTTAAAAATCTGTATAATGTATTTAATAGGTAATAGGATTTAATTGATTGCAGAAACGATAATTTGTGTTAGTTTTTTTATGTTCATCAGAGTATTAATGTCAGAGACCAGAGGGTTAATTCTGCTCAATAAAACCTGCATAATTACAATGAAGTCCCGATACGTTAAAACTGTCAAACGGTATTCTCGTAAACGTTAAAGCAGCGCGAAACGCGTCATTGGTCGTATTTTCACAAAATCAGTTCATAATAACATGTCGCTTCACTTATAATACAATCAAAGTAAAACGAAAGTCAACTTTAAATACGAGAATTGAGGTTCAGAGCTCGCCACAATTTTTTGTTACTTCACATAGTTGTAGACTGCATTACGTCTTGGTATCAACGACGATGAAATCAAATAATTATCTAAATTGCCACCACCACCCTAGTACCTACAACAAACATAATTCTATTTTGACTGTACATTACCCGTACATAACACTCTCATTTAATCTGTGTGGTACACGACATAAACCATGTATTATATTGCTGCGCGAAGGTAAACAGCCAAATTCCACACTCACGAAGTTTACCTGCACGAGCTGATTAATTGAACACTAATCCTCCCACTGGCGACAGCGTACTGTTGACGCGGACGTACCTATTAAAGTTATAGTTTTGCACCCCTGAATCTTGAAAACGAAATATTATTTATGGCATGTACAGACACACAAATTTGGTACGGAGCGTACAGCGGATCTGGTACGCTCCTTACCAAATCCGAGCGTGTGTAGGGCAGTCCGGCGTACATAAGAAGAAGGCGAAGAGTTCGCCGCTGTCCGCATCGGATCTGGTCTGCTCCGTACCTACCAAATCCGTGCGTGTGTAGCGACAACGGATTCGGTCCGCGGATATGGTCCGCTGTACGCTCCGTACCAAATTCGTGTGTCTGTAGATGCCATTAATATTGACGACCTTCGTAGCTCAGTGCTTAGCGCGTTGGCGCTCAAGCCGGAGGTCGCGGGTTCGAATCCCGCCAAGGGCACAAAAGTTTTCGAGTACAGTGTTCCCGAGGGATACTGTATTTACGCGGGCGGAGCCGCGGACAAAAGCTATCTCAGGCTATAGACTATGTGTGTACCAAATTTCATTTCAATCGGTTCAGTAGTTTTAACTTGAAAGACGGACAAACAGACACACACTTTTCCATTTATAATATTAGTATGGATTCCACCATTATAACCAGGAGATATCCTGTTTTTATTTGTACAGAAATCTGTTCTCTGAGGTTTATTATGAAATCATCTATTAATAATACATTAGAGTGTGAGAATTCGATTCAATTCTGTATAATATTTGATTCAGACATTCCGACAGTAATAATCATTGAGAGAACGATCACAGATGAAAATTACGTCTGAATGTTTCATTTAAATCGCCCAATTGCTTGGAAACGGTTAAAAGGTCGAGCCCTTCGGGGGCCCTAAAATATAAGGGGTAAAAATAACAGATGGTCTACAGTGGACGTAACGAACTGTATATGGAGCTGCTCGAAAAGGGCCCTGGGGCCCTGGTGATGTTAGTTTTGGGATCGGTAACTTGTTTGCCTAAAATATTGCTATTTGCGTATCATTTTTGCGCCAAATCCTCGCTAGTGTTTGTGGAGGACAGGGATAAGGTTTGTTTGAGATAGAAGATGTTGCTAATTGTGTGATTTATCTGCTATTCGATTTTTTCATATTTTATCTTTACTTAGATTATAATAATAAGAATTACAGTTTATTTACTTGGAAAATTTTAGAAAAATTAAACTGACTAATCCTACTGCTATTATAAATGTGAAAGTTTGTGAGGATGGATGGATGGATGGATGTTGTTTACTCTTTCACGCAAAAAGTACTAAACAGATTTTGATGAAACCTACCTAGTCGTTTATGCTCTGGATACGTTAACTTTACATAGGCTACTTTTTATCCCGAAAAAGTACAGTGTTTCCGTGGAATAATATATTAACGGGCGGGCGGAGCCACGGGCAAAAGCTAGTAATATACAAATGCAAAAGTATGTGTGGATGTTTGTTAATCTTTCACGTAATTACTACTGAACGGATTGGAAATCTTAAATATATAAAAGGCAGACCTGACTCACTCATCTACCTACTTCTAAAGGCCTATTCCTAATTTCCCCCGCTATTTTTCCACCAATGGTGCACATCGGTGAAAAAGTAGCTAAGCAGTAACTATTTTACCAGATGTCCACCGATGTGGTCGATAAATAGAGGGTACATCGGGAATAGACCTTTAGCGGCCCGCTAAAATGATTAACACAAAACCATAAATAAGTAAGTAATACCTACACTAGTTTAATTTGGTTTATTTAAATATCATTTTTGTTTGCGGATCGAATTTAACGGTGTATCGAAATAAAATGATTTTGATATTTGAATAAATAGGTAGAATTAATAAAGTCTGCTGTCGATGTATCAATTTCATGTACAAATACACCGCAAACCGCGCAACGACCGCGGTACTCGCAAATGAAACCTATCGTTAATATTTCACAAAAACAATACAAAAACATGAAAACGATACACTCGAATACCTATTCAAATATTGTATAAATCCGATTTATTCGTGTGGATGGATTACTAAAATAGCAACACAATATCTCTATACTGTGTTACTCTTTTAGTAATCCATTATGATTACATGGCCATAAATTCAATAGCTGTGTTTAGGAACATTTCCAGTTAAAAAAGTTGAAAGCGTGAGTATCGATCTAAAAAAAATAGGAAAACAGTTGACCTAAAGACCTAAGAAAGAAGAAAATAGTGTTTACACAATTTTTTGAAATTTCAAGCTGTCATAACTTTGGCAATCGATGCAGTTTCTCATGTTCTTTGTAAGAATCGACAACCAATTGTTTTAAGATGAAATATTTCGGATTAATTCCGAAAAAACACTTTGATTGATGAACACGATTTTGAACAGATTAGCGGCGATCGGCGTGGTTTTTCAAGGTTAAGAGCTGATTAGTTTTTGGAGTTAATCGGTAAAGCCGTTTAAAAGTTATTAAAAAAACACTTTTAAAAAAAAAATCACAGATTTTTTTAGATTTCTTGAAATCAGTCTCTCCGAATCGGTCCAAATTATATTCAAAATCTAAGTTTGGCCAAGCCCTTTCAAATCGGTCAAACAGTTTAAAAATTATAAGAGGTTTACATACTTACACACAAACACACACAAACATACATATTACATACAGACATAGTGACACACTCGCGGGGGTAGTCAGGAAAGTTTCCTGTGACCTCAAAACGTCGAGATGAGAATTCGATTTTTGCAAAATGGAGAAAATCATTAACTTCCCGATTTTTTTAAATCTTAGATTTTCTTAGCGGGAACTTAAAAATTGAAATTGGAATAGCCTAATTAAGAGCGTGTCAGGCCAAAGCTTAGAAGGGTCCGTCCCATTTTCCTATATTTTTAACATGATCTCTCAGTATGAAAAATTACTGAGTGATCATGTTTAAAATATAGGAAAATATTTTTAACATGATCACTCCTATAAGTAGCGCACTTCGCCATATAGCACTTTAAGATTTTAAGATTGTTTGTCATTACAATATTTAATGTTGGTTTTATGGATGTTGTATCTCCTTATAATAATTTTAATTTTATACTCTATCTGTATTAAGTTTGTAATATTAACCTAACAGACAAACTAAAGAACAGTTTTGTGGGTCTATATTTTATACTTTTTGTAATTTGGTATGAAATAATAAATAAATAATAATAAGCTTAGCCTCTGAACCTACATTTTTCTGCGATTCACGGGAACATTAAATTTTGCCGCGATAACAAGTAACCTAGATGTGTTGATGCGTTTAATCTACTACCATACAAATTTTCGTCAAAATCGATAACTTTTGCGTTTATAATATTGTAGTAAGTATATAAAAGTAGTGTAACATAAATATCAAACCGTATAATCCTTAGTTTTCCATTCCTAATTAGGACGGTGTAATTATTTTGATAGAAAATTAAATTTGCATACCTGTAACACGTAGACTATCGTGGATTATGGCGGAGCGCGGGCTGACGTTAAGCCCGGCTTTCGGCTGAACGAATGTTGTTGTGAATCTCATCTCATATTGCTTTGTTTATCACTTATATTATTTACTAGCTGGTGCCCACAACTTCGTACAAAACTAACGGAGACGGAACCCTTAGATAGAGCAGCATATGTCAGACTTTTATCATCAGCTATCTGCCAGTGAAAGTCCAGTGAATATATAGACAGATAGACCGACAGACAGACGGACAGACAAAAATGTTTAAAATAGATTTTTTTCATATCCATTGATTGAAAAGCTCTTAATTTTAAATTACAAACAGACACTTGAATTTTATTTATCTGTATATAGTATAGATTAGGTTTTTGTATGTGGTAGAGCTTTGGCATACGTCGACCGAGGCGACACTCGTAGAAAACCGGCGTGAAATAACGCTAGTTATTTTTCGAAAGTTCACCCTACTATTTATATAAATTATATAAATGTGAAAGTTTGTGAGGATGTATGGATGGATAGATGAATGTTTTTTACTCTTTCACGCAAAAGCTACTGAACGGATTTTGATAAAATTTGGTATGATTAGTTTGAGATCTAGCTTATGTACCTAATAGGCTACTTTTAATCCCTAAAAGTACCTACAGTGTTCCCGTGGAAAGTATCCTAAATACAGTAGTATTTACGCGGCCGGAGCGGTGGGCAAAAGCTAGAAAAAGATAGATTAAAAACTTTTTAAATTCGAATTAGTTAGGACCATAAATGAAAAAAAAAGTTCAATTAAGGTTGATTTAAAATTGAAAAATGTTATAACCTGCATTGAATTATAATAATTAATGTATCTACTAACAAATTGATAGTTGATAGCAGTTTGATGGATAAATTTTTGAATTGTATGAAAGTTTTGGTTTACCTATATTGTTTATCGTGACCTGCCAATGTTGACTGATTGGATTCAGTGGTGCTAACTCAATTATGTTAGTTTTTAGTAAATTAATTTATCACAAATCGGAAACAGGTTATAACAGTTACTAGAAATGGTTAAAATTAAAAAGAGGTGAATGTATTTCATATGAAAACACATGCAAGGAAATGCAAGAAAGTTTTCGGATGTTTACTTAGAGTCCTTTTCAAGAAGAAGTTTCCTAGACGCTGTGATCGTGTGACAAAATTTGCCAGCATATTTATGGGTTATAAGCAGATCAGAATTAAGTATTCTGATAATACCTTGATTCTGCTGTTCTACTTCACAAAACTCCTATACCTTGAGTATAATTTCTTGGGTAGCACTTTTTACAACCTCAGGCATTGTAAAAAACAATTTAATAAATTTAGTTCCACTAATTGCCGCGGGACTTCTTTTGTGAAAAGCACTCTACCTTTTATTTACTTACATGTAGTAGACCACGGAACTAGAATGTTCAATACTATTATTATATAGTGAATAGTCTTGTACGTGGTAGAGCCATGCTTCGGCACGAATGGGCCGGCTCGACCGGAGAAATACCACGGGCTCACAGAAAACCGGCGTGAAACAGCGTTTGCGCTGTGTTTCGCCGAGTGAGTGAGTTTACCGGAGGCCCAATCCCCTACCCTATTCCCTTCCCTACCCTCCCCTATTACCCTATTCCCTCTTAAAAGGCCGGCAACGCACTTGCAGCTCTTCTGATGCTGCGAGTGTCCATGGGCGACGGAAGTTGCTTTCCATCAGGTGACCCGTTTGCTCGTTTGCCCCCTTATTTCATAAAAAAAAAAAAAAAAAGTCTATTCGAGTAAAGAAGACAATGAAACATGTGTACAAATGTGAACATTGACCAATACGCATAAGGGTCATTTCACACCGCGACGATAGGCAAAGCTACGCGTCGCTGCATTTTTAAGATAGTTATTCAAATTTGAACTTTATTCACTACACAAAAAATAGGTACACGTTTTATATTATGATATCATACACATGTAATACTGCTGTGCAGCGTGAAGCTACGTGAAGCGTATATTCGAACTCTGACAATAAAACGAGTATCTTCTTGTGTAAAGAATAAAGTTCAATTTTGAATAGCTATCTTACATTTGCATCCCCACGTCGCGTGGCTTATCGTCGCGGTGTGAATTACCCCTAAGCCGTGTTCACATTAACCAATTAAAGTAGGTAGTAGCTACTAAAGCCATTTTGACATATTATGTCAAAATGGCTTTAGTAGCTACTACCTACTTATTCTATAGTCTACTTATTCTATAGTCTATTCGCGTTAAGAAGTTAATGAATCATCTACACTAATATTATAAAGAGGAAAACTTTGTTTGTATGTTTGTTTGTTTGTTTGTTTGTTTGTTTGTTTGTTTGTTTGTTTGTAATGAATAGGCTCAAAAAGTACTGGACCGATTTCAAAAATTCTTTCACCATTCGAAAGCTACATTATCCACGAGTAACATAGGCTAAATTTTATTTTGGAAAAAAATAGGGTTCCGTAAGATATTTGGGTTTTTCGGACACAAGGTTTAAAAAATCAACCAGAAAAGTTACTTATTTTGCGTACGCTGCCTAAACTATAAAAGATAGAACCATAAAATGTTCTAATTAATTGTAGATCTTATAAATATCTACAAAAAAGTCCGCGACACACTATACCTATCTATGTCGAGTGAGGCACAACAACCATTTTTTTATATAGAAATCTTGATTTTTTTTTGGACTATATTTAAACGTGTTTATTTTACTCATGCTATTAATCCTTATCAAAATAAATTATTTCATCACTAAGTACAGTTTATGTAGATAATATTTGGTCTTTGAATGATTAAAATTGGATGTTTGGTTTTGAAGTTATGGCGAAATTAAAATATTACGATTTCTACTGCACGGCCCGTTGCGAAGTGGGTGTCACCAAGGCGGGTGCGCGTGCGGAGTTTAGATTATCGGGTAATTTTTTTGTTTTGTGTTCATTGTAACTATGATGGATAGTTACTTGAATACCTATTTATTTAGTGTTTGTTGTATTGTTAGTCCTGAAGAGTATAGGTATTTCATACGATAAAAGTATACCCACCTACTTATTTCATTGAGTTTTAGTAGGTACCTATATTAATTTGTTTCTGTTTGTTTTGAACTTTTGACTAAATTTCGCCCGTTTGGTAGAGGTTTAAAGGGGATCCTCTTCTTTCGCATAATTTTATTTGTCATAATTTCATTTGGCATACATCACTTGGCATAATTTTATTACGCATAATATTACTTTGGCATAATGGTTTCTTGGCATACTACATCATTAGGCATAAATATCATTTAGACTAATATTGTTTGTCCTAATTTAATGAGGCATAACTCGTAAGGCATAATTTTTCTTGTCATAATAATACTTTGGCATAATTGTTTTTTGGCATAAACTCGTTAGGCATATTTTTTTGTCATAATAAATTTAAGGCATTCTGTCACAAGGCATAAATATGCATAATGAAAACACGGTTAAGGTAATTAAACGCATATTTATGAAACATTAAAAGCATAGTGTAACATGCGTAACAGTAGGTTAAGTTGCGGCGGGGTGGCCCTTGGGCCACCCGTAAGCCGCTAACATGTTTAAAATAATAAATACGAAAGGTTATTAATGCGAAAACAAAACTTACTTCATCCTTAAGTGCAATGGGCTCGTGGTTATGGCTCGGCATGTATATAGAGAGATAGCAGTTCGTGTTTTTTATCAGAGTTTAATTTCGCAATCAGTCAAAAATTACATTTATAATTGTTATTTCGTCTTAACTCGCACACCCAGTAGAATTTATCATTCACTAGTATGTGAAAAAAAATCTACAAAGAAGTATGCGTAAATATAATAGTATGATTAAATATCATTATGCGTAAATATATTTATGCTTTTTAATATTATGCATAAAAATATTATTCTTAATTAATATTATGCGTAAAAAATATATGCCTTACAATAAATATGCCTAACAATTATTATGCTTTTAGTAATTATGCGAAAAAAATTATGCTAAGAAAGTTATGACAAATGAATATTATGCGAAACTACTATTAGGTCAAATGAAATTATGCCAAGTAAAATTATGACATATGATTTTATGCGAAAAAATAGGGAACCGGTTTAAAGACATTCTGTAGTATTAGTATCAGTAATGTACCCGAGTGAAGCCGGGGCGGGTCGCTAGTGGGTACATATTAATGTACCCATGATTCATTAACTTCTTAACGCGAATAGACTATAGAATAATTCATTCCATATAGGTTTAACACCGACCGACATTTATCACTACCTCACCTTCGGGGGATTTTTAAACCCGCTAAGCTCATTTACGAACCGACATCATCATTACCACGAGTTGGCGGGGTAATAAAAAATCTATTAAGAAACTCAAACGAGCCGGCGAATTGGAGTTGTCCCCGTTTGACAAATTGTCCCCACTCGGGGGGGGCGCTTATTGAATGATTGATCTGTTTGCCCCACACCCGTATCTATTCGTCAACAGGTGATGGTTCCACTATTTGATTTACTAACTCCTAATGCTTTTCTAAATCACTCGATCCTAATTCCCGAGCCATCCCTTTTCAAAATAATGTGACACGGGGCACCTGTCTAAATGTGTGCGGATTTGGTCCTCCGAGACACTGACGGATATATGTATGTTTAATGTAGATAAACTCTTCGTTTTTAGTGAATATAGAAACAACTATTTGGACGTCTATTTTAGTAATGGTGTTAGGAATTATTAATTTAGTGTAAATGACAATGCTTTTACATAAAAATTAAAATAAAAGATTCAAGAACAAAAACAAACCTTTAAGTTACGATACCCACTATCGCGGTATTATGCGCGTAGTAAGTAGTAGTTTAATATAATTAGGTAGGTTTCAGCCAGGACTTGGACGTCATTTAATAAAATAAAATAAACGTATTTATGGCTCAAGTAATATTAATGCAGCCATCACAGCGAACGTAAGAAGCTTTCTAGGAAATGAATGTTACCCATAAAATATGATTTTTCTCGTTTCAACCATAATATGTCTAGTTTTCATATGAAAACTGCTTTCATCATTGTTAAAATAACTTTTACTTTATATGGCCTAATTTTTAATTAAAGAAGTACCTTAAATAAAACTAAAACATTCGTTTGATATACCGTTTAAAAAAAATACAAAAGTCCGAATAACAAAAAGAAAAATGTTCTACGTGGCTCTCCAACTAATATCTCACGTGGAAAAATATACGAAACAAAAAACGCGACCACTTTCATAATCCTGTAATCTTTATTAAGCTTTCGGTGATGTTTACTCTTAATGTTCGTTAAGCCTTGGGCTTTATAGTACTCCAATAACAGGGGATGCCCTACCGAGGTATATATTTAAAGAATCTATACTTCTATACCAATATTCTATACTATTCTATACTAATCCTACTAATATTATAAATGTGAAAGTTTGTGAGGATGTATAGATGGATGTTTGTTACTCTTTCACGCCAAAACTACTGAACGGATTTCGATTACCGAATGAAATTTGGTATCTTTGTAGTTTAGGCTCTGGATTAAAACATAGGCTACTTTTTATCCCGAAAAAATACAGTGTTCCCGAGGGATACTATATTTACGCAGGCGGAGCCGCGGGCAACAGCTAGTATTATAAATGCGAAAGTGTGTCTGTCTGTCTGTTACCTCTTCACGCTTTAACTGCTGAACCGATTTTTTATGAAAGCTATAGACATACATTGGGTCCCGGGAAAGGACATTGGATATTTTTTATCCCAAAAAGAGAGTGTTCACGCGGGATAATGTATTTACGCGGAGCCGCGGGCAAAAGCTAGTTTCTTATAAGAATTTTTTTTTGTTATTTTGTAAACTTCATATCTTACTATCCTCCTAAACTTTCTTACCAAATGTCTCAACACTTGAGAATTCAGTGAGTTCGGAGGATTTGTACGGGATCTTCCTCCTGGTGGGGACACTGGGGACATTTAGTTTAGGATTAGGGAATGAGATATCTGCATAAATAATGCAGTCACGTTTGAACGATCGCCCGTTTAAGTTGTAGTCTGTGTTTAAAATACTTTAAACTAGCGAGCTTACTCGTGCCAGTAAGATATTAGTGGAATTTATGACTAGATAATAGTAAGGTTTATATTTAAAGACATTAAAATATTTTATTATTTTCTAATGTTATTACTTACATCTATAGTATAATATAATAAAGAGGAAAGAAAGAAAGAAAGAAAATATCGTTTATTTGGTAAAACACTGAACAATAAAAAATATACATTAAATAAAAATAAAAAACACAAGTAATTTTACCAAAAAAGTTTGTTTGTTTGCATTAAATAGGCTCCGAAACTAATGGACTGATTACGATGAATTTTAGCACAGATGTAGAGTAGACCACGGGGAAGGACATAGGCTATTTTTTATCGCGGAAAAATGTACGGTTTCTGCCAAATTAACATTTGCGCGCACAAAGTCGCGGGCAACATCTAATATATAAAAATAGTCTTATATAAAAATTGTCGTGTCTCAGTGTTTGTTAGAACTCCTCCGAAACGGCTTGACCGATTTATATTAAATTTTGAAATGAATTCCGGTAGGTATCAGAATAGGTTGTAAGCTATTTTTTCATATAATATTAATAATATAGCTTTTCGTACAAATTAAATATATAGATAGGTTATTATAAATTCTATATGAAAACTTAGTTGACGTTTTTCGTCAGGAAGCTATGGCCAAAAACATTATATACTGCGTTTATGCGAAATTATTGCCAGAAGGAAGATGCAAATCTCTTTAAATATTTTAATGGAATCTGCAAATTATTTCATACCGCAGGAAGTGAGTACAAATTACACAGAGATCAGTTTGCGTCAATCGTAGCAATTAATTAGCTTTTTCGGTGTGTGTAGTAGGCGGAACTGAACACGATACGTTGATTGGTGCTACACCCACACTCAACATTTCACTAGGATTTGGATTTAATCAATACACAATAAATATAGGATTTAAATGCATGTAAAAAACAGCACTAATTTTATTCCATAAATACAAGATATTCGCTCATTTTTTAATAAGTCAAGAATATTAACATCAAAAAGTACAAATTTTTTTAGAATGAACATTATATTTTATATTTTTATTTTATTGAGAAGATGCACCAACAACATAAGTATTGCTATAACATTAATATCTTAAATCTTGTGCAGTTTTATTTATACTAACCCAATAGTCAATTATAGGTGCATGCAGCTTTCACAGAGATTCTCCATACATAAGAACAAAAGAGTCAAATAAAAAAAATAAAAAATTGTTACAGATATTTACAATTTCAATAGTTATAATACTTAATATTATAAATTACATATTCAAAAATCATATGAGAAAATGGTTCCACGAGTTCAACTGAAACTAAAATGATAAGCAAAGTTTTTTAGATAAGTATGTTTGCTTCCTAAGTAATAGTATTTAATTAAGTACTATAAGTAACTTTACTGTAAGTATAGTTACTTATAGGTATTTCAAACATGTTCCAAGAATGCAGTTATTTAAGAGTTATCTACTTTAAACGTACGTACTTAAATATATACTAACATTGTGAAGAGGAAATATTAGTTTATTTTTTTGTTAGCTTGCATTGAATATGCTCTGAAACTACTGGACCGATTTCAATGAAATTTAGCACAGAGTAGACCACGGGAAAAGACATAGGCTACTTTTTATAACGACAGAATGTACGTTATCCCGCAAGGTTTCCTTTTACGCGCACAAAGTTGCGGGCAGTTGCCTAGAAGATTGTAGTCGCCAATATAAAATAGTGTGTTTAATGCTACTTGGCTAGTAGCATTAAACACACTATTTTATAAGAACACGTAAAGTAAAACTTGTGCTAGTTACTAGCTCGCGTAAGCGCGGCACCATGACCGTCATGTCACGGCGCCTTTATTTTCTATTTCCAAGACGGTGCACAGTGGTTCCAATTCCAAAATTCGTGGACATAGACCCCGAAGTCGGAATTTCAACTTGATTTTTTTTTTCTGTGATAGAAAACATCATTTCAAACAACTTTTACTTTTGCACAATTCTTCGAAAAACTTATATTTTTCAAGATATAAAATAAATAAAAAAAAATTGTATGGAGAAAAACACATTTTATTTTTTTTCTTCAACTGTCGTAGTTTGCGGGGTGTTTTGAGGCATAGGCGTATTAGATAAGGTGACAAGGAATATAAAAATAATTTTATTTGGTCTCGCAGAGTGCGGCCGCGCAAGAAAATTAAGTTTTTTTTTTTTTTATGAAAACGCTTTTTTTACAAAAAATGAAATGTTTTTCGTAATGTTTTACTTCTTTTTTGTATTTTTACTTTTAATTATATCATGTAAGAGTGAAATATCCTATAAAATACTATAAAAAATGGTTTTTGTTGAAAAATTTAATTTTATTTTATTCATTATTTTTACAAAGTTAAGACCTTTTTTAGGAATGATTTGTTACTTGGAGGACTTGTTAGCATGATTAAACGTCTGTTTAGTTAAAGAAAATGCTATGTCATAACAAGAGGGTCTGAAATGTTTTGAGACTCTATAAACATTACTTCTTCTTCTATAACATCATCAACATCATCGTTGTGAAGTAATTGAACTGCTTCAGGGTGTAAATTATGATGGGCTAATTTGAAGAATTTAAGTCTAATATTGGAAATGTGTGGATCGGAGCTAATCAAAAGACCGTGAATAATATCTTCGTTCGTCTGGATCCTTCCTATTTTCCGTGTATGTCCCTCTCTTACTTTTCTGAAATCCTTATTGCGAGCTTCTGATGCTTCTTCTAATAATATACCTAGAAAAGGAATTTAATTTCATTAGATTAAGCCAAAGAATAACAAATGACTATATTATTGACCAATGACCAACCTCAACTCCATTTGAGCCCCCAAAGACCCTGCTTGGACCCTCAAGACGTTTAATCCCGCCAACAAATCCTCTAAGTAACAAATCATTCCTAAATAAAGTCTTAACTTTGTAAAAAAAATGAATTAAAATAAAATTAAAATGTTCAACAAAAACCATTTTTTATAGTATTTTATGGGATATTTCACTCTTAGATGATATAATTAAAAGTAAAAATACAAAAAAGAAGTAAAACATTACGAAAAACATTTCATTCTTTGTAAAAAAAGCGTTTTCATAAAAAAAAGTTAAACTTAATTTTCTTGCGCGGCCGCACTCTGCGAGACCAAATAAAATTATTTTTATATTCCTTGTCACCTTATCTAATACGCCTATGCCTCAAAACACCCCGCAAACTACGGCAGTTGAAGAAAAAAAATAAAATGTGTTTTTCTCCATACATTTTTTTTTAATTTATTTTATATCTTGAAAAACATAAGTTTTTCGAAGAATTGTACAAAAGTAAAAGTTGTTTGAAATGTTGTTTTCTATCACAGAAAAAAAAATCAAGTCGAAATTCCGACTTCGGGGTCTATGTCCACGAATTTTGGAATTGGAACCACTGTGCGGTGCGGCGGACGGCGCACCGCGGCTAATCGCCAGCCCATTACCCACCCCAACTAGGGATGTGCCAAGACAAATAGTGGCACGATAAAATTTGTTTTGGGAGAAATATGGGTTGTTTTGCCTTGTATTTTTTATGATTACTTTTTATGCGTACCAATACAGTTGTTTAGATATACTCGCAAAATTTACAAAAGAACTTTCAGAGCATTATGCAAAAAACAACGTAACTATTTTTAAAGCCGCTACTTTTTTTAAATTAATATAAATAAAAATAAAAACTTGTTATAATTACGAACAATGTAACTAAAATTATATAATTTAAAAAAAAGTGTGTGTCAGCTCCGGCACGAAGAGAGTTAATTACTCTGTAGCGAGTACATAGCGTACAATTTATAATTAGTTACTTTTTTATATTTTGTACTCTATACTATGTTTTTGTTTTTAAAGATTTTTTGATAATTTAATTACTTTTGAATGGTTACCGACATTTTAAAGTGAATCTTTTATACATATATTATGTCACCGTAAAATTGTAAAAACCGTTAGATTGCAATAAAACTAGTGAAATTGTAAAATGTTGATAGACTTTCGACGCGAATATGCTGCCTCTAATTTAACACATTATTTTTCGTTAGATTACAAATATATAGTTTTTAATCTTTCGACATCTTTTTACAATCTCGTTAGTTATTTTACAATCTAACGGTTTTTACAATTTTACGGTGACATATACATGGCTATTATGATCTTTTGTCACGAAACAGCGTCATGAGTTTTCATTCATCGCGTAATACAAATAATATGTGTAATTTTGAATACGTATGTAAGAATTTGGATACTGCTTTGTTGACTGACTGCGGTCTTGGGTTCTCTAATCTCGGTCAGACGTTTTTTTTTTTCTCGCACTACTAAAACTCCTAGCAATGCTTGGTCTCCACGTCATTAGTATAATATTGTTGAAAGCCGTATACCTTAATACTCACTTCTATCGGTTGTCCCTATAATTGCCAATTTCTTTTTTTTTCTGATAATGAATAGAGAACTAACGTTTTAAAAGTGTGACATCGTACCGTGTCACCGTCAGACATCGTGAATTCGATTTAACTCCTATAGATTTTCACACCCCGGGCTTATACATGAAAAACGTTATGGAGTAAACTCCAAAAATAAATATATCGACACCGCCCCATCCCTATAAAGTAAGATGTATCCGGGCAGCAACGTGTTCTTTTAGTGGTTTGTCCTACGTTTTGCTACCTTTACCACGTTTCGTATCAGTTTAGTCAGGTATTGTTCAATACTGTTTAGAGGTAAATACTCGAAATACTGATAACACTGTGAAAAGGAATGATTGAAGTTAGAATTATCTACAAAAGACCTGACACTTAATTTCAAACGAATTTTAATTTCAATAGTTCTTGCTAAATAAATATTTGTTTGGACAATTCGTGAATAAAATTGCTTTGTTAATATAATTTAATACCTATATGTAGATACTTATTTAAAATTAAAAGGTGTTACAGACGGCGAAGTAACTATAATATTTTATCTTAAATTGTGTCGAAGGTAGTAAGATACTACATTTTTTTATATTCCGTAGGCATACATATTATGTGTCACCGTAAAAACTGTTAAATTGTATTTCTATTAACATTTTACAATTTCACTAGTTATATTACAATGATTGTAATATAACATATTATTTTCGTTAGATTATAAATATATAGTAATTAATATTTCAGCATATTTTTACAATCTCGTTAGTTATTTTACAATCTAACGGTTTTTACAATTTTACGGTGACATGTACATACCTACGCAATATGATAAAATGAGCTGTCTGTGATAGTTCATATAAACTGTATAACAAGCGATATTGTATCTCAATTCTTAATATACAATATTATAGTATCTTCACCGTATATGATACCTCTAATTATTATGTCACTATTTTTATTTTTGACATCGACAAAATTTTGGAACACGTCGCATCACTACGAGAAGATGAATTGGTGTGAACAACACTTCGTCTAGACATTTTAAAATTCACACACAATATGTATATGACACAAAAGTGTAACTTTTCAATTTATACATAGTACAGGGTACAACTGGCGCACCTGAGCCCGGCTGAATAATCATTTGTTAGACTAGAATGCTACTTGTAAAGGATTGCTAATATCTTGGATGGGCTTTCTCTGCCACTCGTTTTGTTTACAACACCAAGATTTGTACGATTTTTCAAACGTATTGTTTTGTGTGATGTAATAATTAAATTTCTACTGCCAGTCAGTATTTTCAGTTTACAATTTTAACGTCAATTGGCTGTATTTCGGTCTACTTTGCGATCAAACTGAACCAAATCCTACAAAACTAACGCTTTCACAAATATAGTACTTCTTTATCTAAGTAATTTCGCAGAAACCGTACATTTTTCAGCGATTAAAGTCGCCTATGTCCTTCCTCTGTGGTCTATTCTACAGCTGTGCCAAATTTCATCAAAATCGGTCCAGTAGTTTCGGAGCCTATTCAATGCAAACAAACAAACTTTTCCCGTTTATTATATTAGTATAGATTGGTTGAAATAAATATTATACAAAATTATGATGTTTACTAGGTATAGCAAAAACAATTATTGTTCAGAACCTCTACCCAAAATTTACGAAAAGAGGCCGTGTTTCAAGTATAAACAAACCCGAATACACCCAAATATAGTGAATATAATCACCTTAAAATTTGCTTAAAGAATCCAATAATGTTAAAAAAATATTCAGAAAAAGCATAAAAAGACTCCTCAAAATTTTCTGTCTAGATTTTTTGCAAAAACATCTCTAAAAAAACTGGCCAAGTGGGCGCACCTAGGGTTCTGTACAAACTTGTTATAAAAATAATAGTTCACGGTTTATGCATAAGGTTTATGTTTATGAAATTAAATGTTTCATTTTTATATTTGAGTTGATTGAATGAAAGGTAAATTGCGGTTTACGATTTATGACGTATTAAAAAAAACTACTTACTAGATCTCATTCAAACCAATTTTCGGTGGAAGTTTGCATGGTAATGTACATCATTAATATTTTTTAGTTTTATCATTCTCTTATTTTAGAAGTTACTGGGGAGGGTTACACACATTTTACCACTTTTGAAGTGTCTCTCTCGCATACTATTCAGTTTAGAAAAAAAATATTAGAAACCTCAATATCATTTTTTAAGATCTATCCATAGACGATAGGGTCTGATGAAAAAAAAAAATTACTTTCAGTTCTAAGTATATCCCCCAAAACTTTTTTGTGTGAAAATCTTAATGCGGTTCACAGAATACATCTACTTACTAAGTTTCAACAGTATAGTTCTTATAGTTTCGGAAGAAAGTGGCTGTGACATACGGACAGACATAAAGACAGACATGACGAATCCATAAGAGATCCGTTTTTTTCCCATTTGGCTACGGAACCCTAAAAACTATGTAGGTTTTAACTTTAAATACACAAGTAGATTTAGTATTTATTTTTATTTTATTTAGGTATATAAATTATCCATAGTCCATACCCTATTAGCCAAGTAGAATAGCTAATGTATTGTAATTAAACTTGGCTAATTATCGTCGAAACACTAATTAGTTTAGGTTAGTTGCTAATTGAATTATAATTAATCGCTTTGTGTAATAAATTTAAATTCACCTGGACCTTAACCGGTGTCGTCTCTAAAATCTACTTTTTACCCGATTGACAAGAAAGGTACCTATTGTTTATAGTGCGTATTTTGTTTATTCATTTGTAAATTCCTTTATTACGTATCTTCTAAACGGCTGGATGAATTTCGACAATAGGGATGGTGACTACATCAAAAATATTGAATTTCATTTACTTACCTATATACCTACTCAGAAATATTGAGGCATTACTACTTGGTAAATGTAAAACAATATAATAATATTTTATGTGTAGTTTAGTAATTTTATATATCTAAAAAGCGCAAAAAGTAAAAAAAATAATATTTAAGTAAACAAAACCTACATCATTATTTTACTTACATCATGCACAAGAACATTCATTATGGTAAGTATGTACGTAAACGCACAAATATCGGAGATATTTACAAATATGTTCCTGCGGCCTTATAATTCATACACTCTTACCTAGGCGTGACGTTACAGCTAGGAACGACTAGGTATGGAGCGGTTCCACGAGATTTTGAAAATATTGATATTTAATATACTGTTTACTCTGAGAAGTTACTCATATCTAAGAGTATTACTATTATGAGTATTAACATATCTATATTCATATCAATTCATGTAAGAAAAAAGTTAGTCATCTAGCACAGGGGTCGGCATTCTGCGGCTTAAGGCGTGGGCGACTCGACGTGAACCTCCGCCTGCGGCCTCGCGCCTCAATTACGCGTAACTTTGAATTCAGATGCAAATAATATAAACAACAAAAGTACTATATTATTTTGTATAGACGTTCTGTTTTAGGTGGTTTTAGGCTGTTGATTTTATTGTAATTTCCCAAGTGTACATACAGTATTTCGGGGTTTAAAGTTTAATCTGTAAAATAGACTAAAAATTTTCTCGCTCGCTCCGCTCGCTCGCATTGTAATCACTATCACTACACAGTATAAAACAAAGTCGCTTTCTCTGTCACTATATACCTATGTATGCTGAAATATTTAAAACTACGCAACGGATTTTGATGCGGTTTTTTTAATAGATAGAGTGATTGAAGAGGAAGGTTTATATGAATAATAACATCCCATAAATAGTGGAGAAATACTGTTATTTTTGAGGTTTCTAATGTAATGTCGTAAATAATTTCATTTTTTTCCACTATGTAATACATTGAAAACGCTGGCTACGAAATAGATCAAAATAATGTACTACAGTTTTGTTCATCTTAAAAAAGCCTACAAAAATGTCCGCGATGGCATCTTTTAGGGATAACCCACAATAACCATTTCTTACTTTACTTTGATTTAAATTTAATAGCTTATTTACGAAGCGATTTTAAGCAATACAGCATTAATCCTTATCCAATTTAGTATCTTAAATACATTGTGCATTTAATATAGATCAATATAGCCCTTTACAGCAAGTAATTGAAATGAATATTTTAGAAGATATTACAGATTTAAAATGCAGAGACATTTCTACATCGCGCTATCGAAAACGCGTTAGGTACGTTTTTAAGTATTATATATATGAAGGCTCATGAATATTTTGTACAGCAGTAATTAAGATTTTTCTATGGAGGTAGTATTGTTGGAATGTCAAATAATATTTTAATGGTTTTGACGGTCAATTAGACTTTTTTTACGTATCTTAAATTTCCCGCCATATTACGTGGTACTATTATGTATTCTGTGGCCATATTCTTTTGATGTTTCCTACCACTTCGTGAGCGTTAAAGGAACGCGAGGAACGGCCTACAAAAAGTAGCCTAATATGTCCATCCTCGTGGTCTAATCTATATCATCAAAATCGGTCCATTAGTTTCGGAGCCTATTCAATGCAAACAAACAAACCTTTTCTCTTTATAATATTAGTATAGATCATAATATACTCATCCTTTTAATATAATAATATATCAAGCGGTCTCGCACGTCGCGTGACGCGTCTTTATGATAGGGTCCTGTTTTTACCCAATCGGTACGAAACCCTAAAAATATTTTCAATATTGTATACAGAAGTATACAGCAGTGAGTAAAGTTATTCTCTGAATAAGTTTTTTCTCCAAGAACATTATTCCACACGGGCGAAGCCGCGGGCAAAAGCTAGTTGGAAATAAGATGTTTCTATGTAAGTCTTAATGCAATTCCAACGCAAGATAGTTTAGTGTCTTAACCAGTTCTTATGAACAAATAGATTTGTTTTTATTAAAATAAAAATTTATTTATAGATATTACGTGTATGTCGTATCAGGAACAATACGTTAGCTGCAGAGGGGCAATTCTGCTAAATAAAGCCTGCATTAATACAATTACAATCAAGTCCCGATACGCTTATACTCCCAATAGGTGTTTTTATGAACGTTAAACCAACATGAAACGCGCTCTGATTGGTCGAAACGTCATAAAATCCGTTCATCGTAATATGACGCTACACTTTCAATCCAAACAAAATAAAATTGACTGTTTAAATTATCTACTTTAAATACGAGAATTGAGAATTATCTACTTTAAATTCTGGTCTCCTCTATACCAGTGCAACCGTAGCTCGTGGCCTGCACGCACCGACTCCCCATGATAGTTCTCGACAATAGCATATCCTAGTCATACCTATTATATATATGTAGAAGACATGGGATAAACATGCTTCAAACATCGCACTATATTAAAGTACTGGCTCTCAAATTAACACTGTGGGCTTATTGTGGGTAATGTTGATTAAAAAATGAAAAAAGAAGAAACAGCATTACTTCACCTCTATTCTCAATAGAACTAAAACTAAGCACTTCACACTATTTTAATTACTTTTCACTGTCTATTAAAATAATAACGACTCTGCACTTATTTCGCTATCACTTTAAAAAGAACACCGATAGTTCCCGAGCCGAACTTCCCGCCACGACGGTTGGTAGCATAATGTTCCGTGACCGTCCCTTGGAGGGAAAACGTGATCACCACTCCCACCACACCGAACGCGCGAGCTCGTCAAACTGGACTCTATCAGCGCCAAACAACATGGCGCTAGTGTTCCCATCAACTATACTTCCGTACTATTGACTTGCTTGTCAATTCAGCAACAAAATATTAACCTCTTCGACATATACATATACTATGTATTATACGGTAGAGATACAGATATATTACCAACACATAATATAGACGCATTGTCCGCGGCCTGCCACACGAATCAGAGTTCACACAGCTGATTAGTGATAATCCTATTATGAACATAATTTAGCTGAAATTCATTTCTAAAAGTAATTATTTGCACTTGGATTAATTAATATTAGGTACACAGATACATCAAAATCGATTTGATTGTTTGGTTATATGTTTGTTTGTATATGTCACCGTAAAATCGTAAAAACCGTTAGATTGTAAAATAACTAACAAGATTGTAAAAATATGTCGAAATATTAAAAACTATATATTTATATTCTAACGAAGAATAATATGTGAAATTATGGGCAGCATATTCGCGTCGGAAGTCTATCATTTTACAATTTCACTAGTTTTATTACAATCTAACGGTTTTTACAATTTTACGGTGACATATACATTGTATAGGCTCTGAAACTGCTGGACCAATTTTGATGATATATTATATTTCCTTTTCATCGCGAAAAAGGGTACGGTTCTAAAAGGATTTCAAAAAGTCGTAAGCAACATCTTTTAGGTAGGTATATAGCGTCGACAGATTACCTTCATAACAAATATTTAGCTAGTTTAAAAAAGTTATTTAAAAAAACAGAATATCTACCTACAATGCTCTACTTCACTTTGGTAGAGCTTTTACCTTTTTATTATTTACTAGCTGTTGCTCGCGACTCCGCCCGCGTAAATACAGTTTTTTCGCGGTCGCGGATATGTGACTGATGCAAAAAATAGACAAAAACAATCCTTGATGCAGATTATATATCATGCTAAAATTTCAGCTCGATCGGTGCAGAACTTTTTGAGTTTTTGAAGCGTACACAAACCAACATAACATTTTTATATATATATAGACTAAATGTTGCCCGCGACTTCGTGCGCGCATAAGTTAATTTCGTTAAAACCTTAACTTTTTCCGCGATAAGATTCTTCTTACCGCGGAAAAAAATACAGTTTTTACCTACGCCTATGTCCTTCCCCGTGGTCTACTCTACATCTGTGCCAAATTTCATCAAATCGGTCCAGTACTTTCGGAGCCTGTTCAATGCAAACAAACAAACTTTTTCTCTTTATCATATTAGTATAGATTAGATATTAGCTGTTCCGACCTTGTTTTGTCTTTACTATTGACTAATAAAATGTAATTATAACCAGAAAAAATTAAAACCAATGAACGCACCTCTAATTATTTGACAGTCAAGTGACAAATTGAACACAGTGAACAGTTGGTACTGGAAATTTCAATCGTCATTTTTAATATATTCTCTGCAATATTTCAAATATTTCTCAAACTGTTTAAAAATTCCCTGAACTTCCACAATTACGTCAAGACCAAAATTAACCAATTCGGTCCAGCATTTTTCGAGTTTTAATGCGACATTGGAATTGCAATCCCTTTTTATGTACAAAAGAAGAAGAATAGGTTAGTAGGTTGCTGTTGTTTTAAACAAAATAAAATTAACTATATTTATAGTTGATAGGAATTCACTATTCAGAATTATGCAAACCTATCTTCTCTTACGTGTGATTTCGATACACGTTCATTGAAAGCAGCCGGAGGTAAGAAAATACACGGCTGTTTTCAATAGCTCGAAGGGTGTACCCGCCAGGTTTATTTTTTCACCGTTCAAAATGTAGAAATAAGGATTCTAAAATAAATTGTCACCATTCACCAGCAGTATAGGTTCGAACAAAATTTTAAAAACATGTAAAAGACATTTCGTTATAATTTTTGCATCGTGTATGGTATTTACCTAAATTGTATTAAAGCATTAACATTTGGCATGTATTATATTATACTAATCGGTATTTCACATATCTCGTTGGAGGCAACCTTAAAAAATATAACTGTAACGTTACGCCTATTTTGTACAAGAATTTAATAACGGTAAAGAAACGGAAAAAATTACAAACTACCTACTCTAAGTCAGTTTTAAAGTCATCGCAATTTCCATTTTCCCGTCACATCATTTCCTCGTAACAAAGCCGGTAAACAAAGAAGATAGTCATAGGTATCAGTAAACAAAAGAACAATTTAGTCGGTCTCGGAGCAAATCGCGCGAGGAGGCCCCGGCACACGTTCGCAACAGGTCGTCGATTACAGGGGCGACGAAATTGCTAATGGAAAAAAATGTCGCGTGATTTTTTAAGGAATTGAATAGATGAGTTATGAAGTCGGTATCATCATTTGTCACCTTATTAAACAGTTTATGATTAAGAAAAGTTGAGATTTGATCTTTATAGATCGCGTTTAATAAGCGGCAATAGGGAAATGCTTATTTTTGTTGGCCTTTCGAACAAGTATATAAAAAGCCAGGAAATATTTGCAATGGTATATCTACGATCAATTGTTAACGAAATGCAGTCATCACAAAAGTGAGACCGTTGGAGAGAATTAAAATAGCTCTATACAAAAAATTATGCATGAGTGACGTCACAGTTGAAAATGTATGAGCATAAATACAAAATTGATTTTATTAATTTAAATACTGTGTTTATGTACCTATATCATTGTTACGATATGCGGTCGTTTCTTTATTCACACCTTTCGGTGTGAATAAAGAACATGCATTTGTTTTAAATCAGCAAAATTCTTATATTTTCCGAAAGGTAACATAAATATGTAGACCGAAAATGCAAGAAGTAGGTACAATAATATAGTGCTTATAATAAGTTACAGGATTAAAAAAAAACGACGAATTTATTAATTATTACGACGCAAAACGAAAATTACTGTTCAAATCCGGTCTTAACCAGTGCCGATAATTTTTAAACCCAAAAAAAAAATAGTACGATTAAACCCATTGGAAAAGGATGAGAATGTAACAAAAATTTACGGAAAAAAATAATTTATGGGCGATTTGAGGTCGGGAAGTGTAAGGGGGTGAGTTTTTAAGGGTAAAAAATGGCTTATCTATATCTAGATTTCCGGCAAAACTACAAGTCCTATGGAAAAAAAGTAAAATGGCAAAGTTGTATGTAATAAAAATATCTACAACTTTTGTATGTACACTTTTTTCACATAATCTCAAAATTTATGTGAAAAATTCAAAAAACCAAGTTTTTGGTTTTTTATTTTTATGTTATACAAATAAATATTTCTTTAACAAAATTTGGTGAAAGATTACTTTTTTATGTCCCAAACACACATTATTTTTTTTAATTTAAAGATATTTATGTTTTCACTTTATTTTGACTTAGTTATCGAAAAAGCATCCTAATTTTTAAATTTAAAATAAATCATAAATTAAAAAAATTATCGCGTCAAAATATCAGATTTTCTTTAAAAGTCGGTGGGCTTTTTGTTCGTTGAAATTTGTTATTTCTGATAATGTAAAAAAAAATATACATTACTATGGTAAAATGTTATCAGAAATTGCAAAGAAAATACCAGGTAGTAAGGCCCAGACCCGCCTCTACAATATTTTGAGTGAGTATATTCTTTTTTTTTTTTTTTATGAAATAAGGGGGCAAACGAGCAAACGGGTCACATGATGGAAAGCAACTTCCGTCGCCCATGGACACTCGCAGCATCAGAAGAGCTGCAAGTGCGTTGCCGGCCTTTTAAGAGGGAATAGGGTAATAGGGGAGGGTAGGGAAGGGAATAGGGTAGAGGATTGGGCCTCCGGTAAACTCACTCACTCGGCGAAACACAGCGCAAACGCTGTTTCACGCCGGTTTTCTGTGAGCCCGTGGTATTTCTCCGGTCGAGCCGGCCCATTCGTGCCGAAGCATGGCTCTACCACGTAAAAATTCTTTAAATTATATGCATAAATGTCTATTTATTGCTATTTGAAGATAACTTATAAACTTGAGTGACCTACGGATAATTTTAGCCATAAGGTATTACATAGAGAAATGGGGAAGGGGCTAGACAATTTAATTATTCATAAAAAAAACTATGCATATTCTCCATTGACCCTTAATTCACACGTTTCGCCACCAGGTAAATAAGATTGTAGTTTTAGGTACTTACTTTTAGGATGAAAGGCATTATATTGTTATTTTTCATCAGCCAAAAAGTGTAATATGTTAACATTAATGTAAATAATAAATGCGAATGTGTCTCACCCCGACGCGCGGACCCATTAACTTTAGATAACATCGTTAATATTTTAGTATTCAGACTTGTGTGGAGCATCATATGTACAAACAAATTTTAGTTATTTCACGTGGGGAAATACCAGAATCACCTCTGGCCCTTATCCCAAGATGCCGTCGCTAATAACGATGATAAAGTTAACAATAAAGAATTTATGGTATTGACGTATCATAAAGAACGTTGTGTCAATCCCATAATTATAATTTCAGTTTCGAAGATCGACATTGTAATTAATGATGATGATTTCGTTCCTTACCCCAAGGGTAAAAACGGGTCGCTTATTTATACTGAGACTTTGCTGTCTGTCCGTCCGTCGATGCGTTCGTCCTTCACCAGGCTGTATCTGTATCGTGATAGCAAGGTAGTTGAAATTTTCACAGGTGTATTCCTGTTGCCGCTACTACAGCAAACTAAAAACAAATAATATAAATATTTAGCGGGGCTTCCACACAACATAGGTACTTGAATTTTATTGCTTTTTTTATACGGAACACTTCGTGTGCTAGTCCGACTCGCACTTGGCCGGTGTTTCAACATAATTATGAACGTATTTTACAAATGTTAAACTTTTTCAGCTTGTAACTCTTTATAACAAGTTGGTGGATTTACGTGCTCTGTGAAAAATAAGGGCAATTTCGTCTCCCGCCCCGATTCGCTTTCGTTCGGGCTTGGCGTTTCGTTTGCTATCTGGTCTCCTATCTTAATACTAAACAAAATAGTATTTAGAAATATTATGTATGCGTACAACTAGAGATCGCTCTGTGGTTGAAATATGACCATAATAGTGACGATAGCCACGGGAAAATTTTAATACTTAAGTAGGTATTTTATGAAAAACCTAACAACATATAAATTTAAAATAGAAATAGTAGGTATAGTAGGTGTACATAGGTTATATTTAAACTCACAACTTTCTCTGTTCTCAAACTATAAATTAAAAATTGAAAATGACAGTCTATGTAGGTAGGTACTTAGTGTAATTTTCAATTCTTAACCTAGTAATTAGAGTAAAAAATAAGTATTAAAAAATCGAACATTCTTCTATGAAATAAAAGTCCAACTCTCGGAATGATCAGTTACATTTAAATTACAGCTGCCCCTATTCAGTGCAACATTCGTGGCTGGCATATTTAAACTCACAACTTTTTCTGTTACTCAAACTATAAATAAAAAATTGAAAATGACAGTCTATGTAGGTACTGTAATTTTAAATTTTTAATCTAGTAATAAAAGTAAAAAAGCAAACATTCTATGAAATAAAAATCCAACTCTTGGAATGATCATGAGTTACATTAAAATTACAGCTGCCTATTCAGTGCAACATTCGTGGCTGGCTCCGATTGATTCCATGGAATTATAGTACAGTGTGCATCCACCCTGCACTCAATGCATGCGGTTTGGATGATATTTTGGCATTTAACATCAACTCGTTGAAGTGCGTAAGTTTATTTGTATTTTATGTACCACTGTTTAGGTACTTACATACACTATAGCAGTGTTTTTCAACCTTTTTCGTGATGCGACTGCGATTTTGTATGAAAAAATATTTCGCGACCCCCCGACCCTTCGCTTTTTTATTACCCGACTGCGCGACGCAAAGGAGTGGTAATATGTTTATCAGCCTATGTATGTATGTATGTATGTATGTATGTTTGTATGTTCCTTTGAAGCACTATACCTACAGACCAAACGCCTGGGCCGATTTTTATGATTCACTCGTCAATCGATTCCATTTTATTTTATTAATTTTATCTATACTAATATTATAAAGAGGAAAACTTTGTTTGTATGTTTGTTTGTTTGTTTGTAATGAATAGGCTCAAAAAGTACTGGACCGATTTCAAAAATTCTTTCACCATTCGAAAGCTACATTATCCACGAGTAACATAGGCTATATTTTATTTTGGAAAAAAATAGGGTTCCGTAAAATATTTGGGTTTTTCGGACACAAGGTGTAAAAAATCAACTAGAAAAGTTACTTATTTTGCGTACGCTGCCTAAACTATAAAAGATAGAACCATAAAATGTTCTAATTAATTGTAGACCTTATAAATATCTACAAAAAAGTCCGCGACACACTATACCTATCTATGTCGAGTGAGGCACAACAACCATTTTTTTATTTAGAAATCATGAATTTTTTTTGGACTACATTTAAACGCGTTTATTTTACTCATGTTATTAATCCTTATCAAAATTAATTATTTTATCACTAAGTATAGTTTATGTAGATAATATTTGGTCTTTGAATGATTGAAATTGGACGTGTGGTTTTGAAGTTATGGCTAAATTAAAATATTACGATTTCTGCTGCACGGCCCGTTGCGAAGTGGGCGTCACCAAGGCGGGGGTGCGCGTGCGGGGGGAGTTTAGATCTATGGTATTTCATCTATACTAATATTATAAAGAGGAAAACTTTGTTTGTATGTTTGTTTGTTTGTTTGTTTGTTTGTAATGAATAGGCTCAAAAAGTACTGGACCGATTTCAAAAATTCTTTCACCATTCGAAAGCTACATTATCCACGAGTAACATAGGCTATATTTTATTTTGGAAAAAAATAGGGTTCCGTAAAATATTTGGGTT
This sequence comes from Glaucopsyche alexis, assembly GCA_905404095.1. NCBI lineage: Eukaryota > Metazoa > Arthropoda > Insecta > Lepidoptera > Lycaenidae > Glaucopsyche > Glaucopsyche alexis. The sequence continues at coordinate 12,537,088 of FR990052.1, read as the reverse complement.
TTTCGGACACAAGGTATAAAAAATCAACTAGAAAAGTTACTTATTTTGCGTACGCTGCCTAAACTATAAAAGATAGAACCATAAAATGTTCTAATTAATTGTAGACCTTATAAATATCTACAAAAAAGTCCACGACACACTATACCTATCTATGTCGAGTGAGGCACAACAACCATTTTTTTATTTAGAAATCTTGAATTTTTTTGGACTACATTTAAACGCGTTTATTTTACTCATGCTATTAATCCTTATCAAAATTAATTATTTCATCACTAAGTACAGTTTATGTAGATATTATTTGGTCTTTGAATGATTGAAATTGGACGTGTGGTTTTGAAGTTATGGCTAAATTAAAATATTACGATTTCTGCTGCACGGCCCGTTGCGAAGTGGGCGTCATCATGGCGGGGGTGCGCGTGCGGGGGGAGTTTAGATCTATGGTATTTCATACGATAAAAGTATACCCACCTACTTATTTCATTGAGTTTTAGTAGGTACCTATATTAATTTGTTTCTGTTTGTTTTGACTAGATTTCGCCCATTTTGTTAAAGGTTTAAAGACATTCTGTAGTATTAGTATCAGTATTGTACCCGTGCGAAGCTGGGGCGGGTCGCTAGTATTTAATAATATTTTTTATATTTTTAAATATAAAATTAATAAAAAAAAATATTTAAAAATCATTTTTAGTATTCTCTCAACATTTTTCGATTCAACTGACCGTTTAGGATCTAGGTATATCGATTTAAAGTTGCGTCACAACCATTCTCACATTAAAGTGGAATTGTGATGTAAATACTGGTGCTGATAGGAAATCCAGTCTGGTAAATAGCTGGCTAGGTACTCATAACTAAAAAGTGTAAAATAAAAAATAGTAATTAAAAAAATAAAAAACCCGACTGCGTAAAAAGTGAGCCAAACTAAGAAAAAAACAAGCACTTAGATGTCCGGTGGTCTAGAATTCTATAATATATTATTGAATGAATACTATTGAAGAAAATAAAATATAATCTAATAATGGAACATAACAAGTAAACAGTCAGGATCCATTGAAAAATTTGATTGGCTGTCGAATAATAGATCCCGACTGTTCAGTTGTTATGTTCCATTAATAGATTATATTTTATTTTCTACAATAGTATTCATTCAATAATATATTATAGCATTCTAGACCACCGGACATCTAAGTGCTTGTTTTATTCTTTTCAGTTTTTCATTATGTACTTAGTTTGGTTCACTTTTTACGCGGTCGGGTTTTTTAATTTTTTAATCATGTACGTATGTGTATGTTACACTGTCACAAATATTCATTCCATACGACGTTTTTATGCGTCTCCATAATCAGGATTCGGATATAAGTACATAATATAGTACATCAAATACATTATTTTACAATTACATGTATACATCGATTATATCGATGATCGATTTATGAGTAGGTATATCCTTTTGTTAAAATTCTCTTACTTAATAAATCAATCTTTTTAATCTTTATTGTTTTTTTACTATAGTTCTCTTGACCTCCGTCGACCCCCCAGGGGGTCGCGACCCACAGGTTGAAAAACACTGCACTATAGACTACAAATAAATAAAATTTATGTGTCTGTTATTTAAAATTAATTGCTTTTTAATTAATACAATGGAAGTATGTGAGTATATACAATAAAAGTAAAGTTTTAGAAATGTTGTCTGTTCCCCCTAATCTCTAGACCGCTGGACCAATTTCCACAGGACTTTCACTGACAGATAGCTAGGTGATGTTATAAGGTATAACATACTAGGCTACTTTATCTCAGTTGTGAGCGGCCATCTCGCCGCCACGGATTGTGGTTACGTGCGATGCTGTCCGACACAATGTGCTATAGAAAGCAGCAGCAAAGTGTGGTTTGAAAAACACTTGTAGATGTTTCTAACTCTGGGACTGTGTCCGGAATCCGAAAGACCGGAGAACATTTGACACTTGTCACTAGAAACTTTGATTTTAACTCTATTGTATTAGCGCAGAGTTCTATTCTTGGTGCTCTGGATTTTCCCAGGATTGCCGGAATCCGGATCATAATATAGTCCGAGACTTACTACGGGCAAAAAATGATAATTCTTAATCGGAGTTATATATAACGCACATTTACACGGACTTCTGCAAGTAGATCGTATACTGAACTCAAAATCCGTCAATGCGCTCTAGCTCGGCCCGGCCTAATGTACGCATACGTTTAATGCACGCTAATATGATATTTATTTTATGAATATATTATTTTATTATTATTATAAGTGGCAGAAATATTATTATTAATGTCTCTATGTAATGAAATATTCTATTTCCATTTGTAAATCCCCATATTAATCGGCTCTTAGTGTAACATAATACCGACTGTCGACCATTAGCGAACTACAAATTGTAATCAATCGGGGCCACAATAGGGATTTCAGCTAGTGCCCAGTCATCAATACAACAGGTACAAAGACGTCATAAATGTCGCTAGGACCCATTATACCGAATGCCAATACATGAATAGACCTGGACTCTATAGAGGATTTGCATCGCTACAGTATCTTCTGAGTAAAGTGGTGACTGTTTCGTCAAAGGGGAGTTCCAATCCGATATATAATTAGTGAATTGAAAATCTGTCATATGCATTACATAGGAAGCTAGTACATGCAAGCTAATCTTAGTATATTTAAAAGGTGTCTCAACTGAATGAAATAATATAAATGCATTGCATAGGTAGGTACCTATTACATAATATAATCCATCTAAATATAATAAAGGGAGATGACCCCACTGACTCACTAATGTATCAACGCTCGAACAACCGTCACCGCTAAAGGTGATGTGAAATTGGGACAGTTCCTTTAATTCATTTACACAAAAAAGAATTTTCACATTAAGGAGAGTTGAAGTGAAAGAAAAGGTATAGTCTAAGTGTGCACTTTGCCCCGACATACCTACCTTGTTTATCCTACTAAGTAGGTACTATTATGAATATGAAAGTTTGTGACGATGGATGTATATTTGTTACTTTTTCACGCTAAAACACATTTATGCGGGTGTAGCCGCGGGGAAAAGCTAGGAATATAAGGTACGTGACCGTACGTGTGCATTAGAAGTGCTTATTATTATGTATATTATAATGATATACATAATAATTAGCGCTTGAAATGCACTCGAACAATGAATATTGAATTACAACATAGTACTAATTGTGCGTACGCAATGCCTAGTGCTCGAATCAAGGTGTCCAGTTTCAGTTATCTATCATATTATAAGCATAGTAATTTGCCCGCGGCGGTCACATGTCAAAGTTGCCTACTATTGTCACAAACGGGATAATGTGATTGAAATGGACAATCGGTGGATTAATTGTGCTTACAAATTAACGCTATATATTGTGATTTTAGGTGTTACTCTAATTACTTGATTACTGTAAAATTATTATTGTATGACACGTTAAATATATGCGTTTTCTGTGTTTTATATAGATGCATGTCTCAATGCCCGTTTCAATAACCTATCTACTAATAACTACTCGTATTTGTTAAAAACGTCAAATTTGTATCGCGACGGCAAACGATTGAATGACGACGTTTTTAACAAATAGTAGTACCAATCTTATCTCTACCTAAAAAGGCGAAATAACTCTCATAAAATTTTAAATTATATGAATTGTTATAGGATAATTTAGACCACAGGGAGCTCTCTAGTTCCACATAAGTATGCAGTAATTTAAGCATACTTATGTGGAACTAGAGAGCTTTAATTAAATATGTTATTGATTGTACTGTAGGTTCTTGGTGGAAATTCATGTTTCACAGTAATAATACACAATACTTCTTGCACTATTTCCACTTTAATCAGTATTTTACATTAATTTTAATATATTACACGACCGGTTTCGACAACGTCATCATCAGGTCATCATCAGCTGATGATGACGTTGTCGAAACCGGTCGTGTAATATATTAAAATTAATGTAAAATACTGATTAAAGTGGAAATAGTGCAAGAAGTATTGTGTATTATTACTGTGGAGCTTTAATTAAACTACACAAATCAAAACTCATTCCAAAAATAACAATCCTGTGTGGAAATTGTGACAAAGTGGTCAATTTTGGATGTAGGTAATTAATGTACATTCCTTATCGTATTTTAAAGTTAGTGAAGTCGGGTGATTGCAACAAAGAATAAAAATTTCATATTTATTATACAACCTGGATGCTTTCACCTAGGCTACGTTTCGTCCCAACAAAAACAAAAACAAAATCGCGACAAAGAGCTATTCTCATACACATTTACCCTGTATTAAGTTCGATATTTAAAATGACGTATAAAGTAATTTCGCGCACAAAATAAATTACCTTTCACCCTTTTTATAACGCCGATAGTTTGACGTCTGAATATCCACAAAACTATAACATTGAAGGAACCCTTGCGGCCGTAAAATAAAATTCGGGCCCTACCTGCGCCTACAAAACAATGTTAGTGAAATTCAATCTCGGAAAATAGAAAATATTTTTACGGTCAATGAATATGAAAATGTGGAAGCTACAGTTTATGTGTGCTTAAACGTTCAACTTTTTATATTGCACTCGTACGTTCACAACATTGTATTGTATGGTAATGATAAGTGGAATAAGTAACAATAAAGTTTTGCATAATTTTTTGTTGTGTTTGACTTATCTTATATACTTACACACTTGTCTTTGTATTTTGTATCTCAACTTAGGTATTTCTGTAGGAAAAAAGTGGTATAAATCTCAACTTAGGTATTTCTCTAGGAAAAAAGTATTATAAAAAAAACAAGTCCGGTTATTTTATTGGATAATAAATTATTGACTTATCTTATATACTTACACACTTGTCTTTGTATTTTGTATCTCAACTTAGGTATTTCTGTAGGAAAAAAGTGGTATAAATCTCAACTTAGGTATTTCTCTAGGAAAAAAGTATTATAAAAAAAACAAGTCCGGTTATTTTATTGGATAATAAATTATATTAAAAGTAAGTATGTAATGCGCTTATGGTTATTGCGAAAATTTAGGTATTAGGTAGTTTTTGCGATCTTTTTTGGACTATTTGCTATTGACTCTTTGTTGGACTATTTTCTATATAAACCTTTTACTTTACGTAAAAGAAATGATGCATAAACAGTATAATGAGATTTAAAAAAATAGATCTTTGTAGCGAATCTGCGAGATCAATGGAAAATGTTCTCTCTTATATTGGAATATCGAAGTTGACTTAAAAGGTAATTATATGAGATAGCGCATTTTGTTCAATTCAAGTATTAGGTGCTTTTGTTGCGGGTTCCATCCAGGGAAAATTTAAAATCGATTCCCCTGCGCTTTCTCGAGAAACCAATCCCCTCGCACAATGCGCCGTGTACAATGGCCGCGATATACCAGATGACGGGAATCACGACCACTGAGGAGGTGGCCGAGCAGACAGGTCACAGGACACGAGAGTAAATAGGTGGTGGTAAATCTATAGAAAATCAAATTGAAGTGTCTGTTTGTAATATTAAAATAAAATTTTCAGTTAATACAAATGGCTATTTACTTACAATAAAAATAATTTCTTGAAGTTTTTGTCTGTCTGTCTGTCTGTTTGTTTTCAGTTAATCTCTGAAAGGGCTGGACTGATGTTCACGAGAAATTCACTGGCAGATAGCTAATGTTGTAAGGTGTACCATAGGTTTCTTGATCTTAAGATTCCGTTTAAAAAAGCGTTCCGTATATTATGTTATTTCTAATCAAACGAAGGTACGGGCACCAGATAGTAGATAAATAAAATTCTTGCAATCCTTTATGATTTAGAAAATATGTATTAACTTTCTATGCAAGCTGTATCCCATAACGTGACGTTACACATCGGATTTATCTATTTGACTACTTTAAACGTTATTTTATATGATATTTGGAAAAACTGATATTTATTACACGGTTTATCAAATAAGGTAGATCTATTTATATTATTAACTAGCTGTTGCCCGCGACTTCGCCCGCGTAAATATAGTTTTTTCGCGGTTGCGGATTGTGACTGATGCAGAAAATAGATAAAAACAATCCTTGATGCGGATTATATTATATCATGCTAAAATTTCAGCTCGATCGGTGCAGAACATTTTGAGTTTATGAAGCGTACATAAACCAACATAACATACGTGCAATGTGCAAATTCCCTATTGCTTAATTTTGAACCAGTGTAGTGCGTTTGGAATAACTTTTCTGATTTATACGTTTATCTACTCTTATGACAGCGCCACAGCGGCCTCTTACGTGAGGGATTATGGTATTTACGTACCATATGTTATATAAAATTCGCGTGACAATTGTTCGGGTACAATAAGCTCTTGATACGAGTATAAATTCATTTTTCTTTTCAATAGAAGATTAAGATATCTTTCCAAGTAACCTAGATAGCAGATGTCTTAAATCTTATTATTATTTTATTGTTATACCCACATATTACGTTTTATACTGATAATATATTTTGCTTCAAAGAAGTTTGTAGTAGGGCCATTAATATTTCGAAGTATAAAATAGAAGGAACTATGAATACCTACGTATGTAAGAAAATGTTGTACCTAAATATTAAATAATTTTAATATTAAGGTAGGTATAACAAAACAACATTATACAATAAAATATCATTATACAATAAATAACAACATTATACAATAAAATATCGAGTAAAAATAAGTTTTAATTGAGAATAAGGATATAATTATTATATTTAAACCTGTCAAATACATAAAGGTAGTCAAAAAGTCTCATATAGTCCACAAGGCTTTTCTTGCAAAGGCACTGTTTAAAATACAATATTAAGTATATCGTATTTAGTATTTACATAATTGTAGGTACTCGAATCTCAGATTAATGTAGGTACAGTCGAAGACAGATCCGGTGTATTACTTTTGAACCTTATTGCCAAGTATTTAATACTGGTGACTGTACGTATTGGAATTGAGAATTTGTACCTTGTATGGTAAGATAATGTTGAAATGTAATTTTTTATAGCTAACTAGCTTGAGCATGCGACTTCGCGTTCGATAAAAATCTCTCTCTTCCCCTGTAAATCAGAGTTTGCACTAATAGGAAATTTCTTATACTTTCCGAAGGACAACTTATATATTAAACAAAAATGAAAATATTACGGTAAAGTGCTAAAACGATTTTTTGCTGCAATCGAAAAACGAACATTTCTGTTCAAATCCACTTTTGTCATTTTTTTGTTAAAACCAATGATATACATAATCGCAATAAACAAGTTAGTAAAATCAATTTTGTACTTATATTTATACATTTTCAACTGTGGCGTCTCTCGTACAAAATTTTTTGTACAGACCATTTTTAATGCCCTCCAACGATCTCACTTTTGTGATGACTGTATTTCGTCAACGGTCGATCTATTATATCTACATATGTATTTTTCTATATCTTTTTTCTAAAAGCATATAAAGAAAACTATGCATGTTCCCCATTGTACATATTATGAAACTTGCTTTTTGTATCTAAATACCTATATAAAAGGCAAACCTGACTGACTCATCTATCAACGCACAGCCGAAACTACTGAACGTATTTTGCTGAAATTTCCGCTATATATCCGCTAAGAAAGGATTTTTCAACATTCGCGCCCTAAGGGGGTGAAAAAGGGATTAAATTTTTTATGGAAACCGAGAAACCGAACTCAACGCGGATGAAGTCGCGGGCAAAAGCTGGTAAAATATTATGAAGGATCATTGTTACAAACATCCGAATTTATATTTTTTATTTACCTATAATATTAGTAGGAAGTAACATGTCAAATAGCTACTAATATGAAATAAGGTGGGTGTCCAAACGACCGAACGCACTCATAATTCGCGTTGACACACGCAATAATTTGTAACTAATTTGCAAATTTTCAGAAGTCGTATTTAGAATTAATGTACCGAAAGCATTGCTCAGTTCCACGAGGTACGCCGTTAGTAAATTACAGACACTGCAGAGAGTTTTGCATCTGACTGAGTGATTGCTAAAGTTTAGTCGCACTAAAAAGTGTTCAGACTTCCCGCTGAAATGTTTCACACGTGAGTGTTTTATGGTTTCATTATCATAATTAATATTTCATATGAAAAACACAAAGCTGGAGCCTGGAGTTGATCGTACATCGTTCTACTTTTATTTTATTGATTTGATGCTGTATATATTGGTAAGTTTATTTATTGAAAAACGAAATGTCTAGCAGTAACGTTTTCTCCTTAATATGAACTGACGACCTCTGTGGCTCAGTAGGTTGAGCGTGTTGGTGCTCAAGCCAGGGGTCGCGGGTTCGAATCCCGCCGAAGGAACGAAAAGTTTTTCTGTGTTCTTGGGTCATGGATGTGTATTAAATATGTGTATAATATAATCAAAATCTTAAATATGTGTATAGTATAAAAGTGTTAAATATATTTCCGTTGTCTGGTACCCGTAACACTAGTTCTTCGAGAACTTACCACGGGATCAGATTGACGTGGTGTGAAGCGTCCATAGATATTATTATTATTATTTACGTATTTAACTAAGGGCCTGTTTCACTAAATAAGTGGCGAATAGCTTATCTGGAAGTTTTGTCTCTGTTGCTCTGTATAAAGAAAGCAACAAAACTTCCGGATAAGCTTTTATTTAGGCGAATGTGAAATGGGCCTTTTAGACTTTAAATTTATTTCAATGAATTATTAAATGTATCGTCTTAATGTTTTAAACTGATTTTTTTAGTTTGGACTAATCAAAACGCGTTTGACGTTAGTTTGAAGCTTATGAGATTACCATTTTGCTGTTTTAATATATCGAGACTGCAATGAAACTGTATTATTGTAAGATATAATTAGCAGAATCGACCGACTGAGTAAAGATTAAAAGTTGTAGGTACACTATCACGCTAAAGTTCTTTTAACTCTACCAGATTGAACAAAAATAGCTTTCGAATCTAAATAAAACAGTTGCAAAATTTTCGAATAAATCCTTCTGTATATATCAAAGATAGCTGTTACCCGCGACTTCATCCGCGTCAACTGATGGCGCAATGATGCATTAATATCAAACAAATTTGATTGCCATAAAAAGGTTTTTTTTTTTTTTTTTATGAAATATGGGGGCAAACGAGCAAACGGGTCACCTGATAGAAAGCAACTTCCGTCGCCCATGGACACTCGCAGCATCAGAAGAGTTGCAAGTGCGTTGCCGGCCTTTTAAGAGGGAATAGGGTAATAGGGAAGGGTAGGGATGGGAATAGGGTAGGGGATTGGGTAGGGATGGGAATAGGTTATAGTGAGTCAATATTAAAAGGTATACATATAATGCCGTGGACATTTTTTAAGATCATTTAAAGAGGAATAATTCTTTCATACATATTTCTGGGTAACTCGAACCGTTTACGCAGAGTACGCAACGAAAGCCCTCAAAGATGAATAATTTTCCCCGTTTTTGCAACATTTTTCACTGATGCTTCGCTCCTATTGGTCGCAGCGTGATGTAATATAGCCTTTAGGCTATATTACATCACGCTGGCTTTAGCCTTCCTCGATAAATGGACTATCCAACACAAAAATATTTTTTCAATTCGAACCAGTAGTTCCTGAGATTAGCGCGTTCAAACAAACAAACAAACTCTTCAGCTTTATAATATTATTATTAGTATCTAAGATGTATACCTGACTGATTTTAGTAGAACCGCTTTTAAACATCAGTTAATATCAGATACCTTCGACATTGTGCCTAAGCGCACAGATATCCATCTTATTCAAAACAAGAACAACGTCGAAATTACTAATTGCTTTAGCACATTTATTTGGGCCAGTGAGGGCAAGTATTTAACACGGGTAAATATTTTAAATTGATACCGCCGAGTTGTCGTCACGGATCATTTCGGGCGCACAGAGCGGCTTTGTTCCCTTAATGATATTAAAACCCAACAGACTTACGAAATGGATAAGCTCGATATTATTCAATATTACTTATCCACTAAAGAAGGACCGAGAGTTCTCGTTAAAAAGGCGCTTTGTTAAACCCCTTATTACCATTGAATTAAAGGAGTCTTAATTCTTTAATAAAATAGACCCGCTCCGGTCCGTTTGCCCGTGTTTTTCTCTGCTCTTTAATTTTCTTAGTCCTTGTTAGAGACATTTTATTAGTTTGCTACACATTTTTACTTATTATAAAATGCAACTGAGCTATTTGATAGCTACAGAAGCCGAACCTTTTTATTTACTGGATGTAATCTGTCTATGTGTAATTGTGTATAAACTTTAAAAAGCTTTTTGTTGTTACAGGTATGAGACGTTCAGTGATGGCCTAAATAATAAGTTGGTAATGTTAGTATGTAGGTAGGTAGCCTTAACAATTTATTTGACATATGCGAAGAATCGCAATTTGCTATGACAAAGATTAGTTGAGCCCCATACCCCAACTGATTTCTTTAAAGACTTGTGGAATTTAATTTTTTTATTTCAGAAGCGATGGAAATAAATTTAACCCTTCCTAAATACTTTCGCTTCTTTTCTTAGGCTTTTTAAGTTAAGAGGGATAAGATACTTAACTGTGAGGGTGTCACATAATTATTTCAAAAAGAAAATTGGAAGAATATAACGTTTAAAATATTGTTTGCAACTACTGTTTGTAAGAACTTAAAATTATAATTTTGCTTGTGTATTCAATACCTACCTGTTATATTGGTGCATGTGAAACTTCGCAGGTATTTCTTATTAATAATAATTATAAACAAATATCCTTCCTTTGAGTAATTTCGTATCGTCCTTACGATAAATGTATCTTCCTTTTCTTTTAGATGGAAAATTTTAAAATGTTTTTACAAAACTGTTATACTTACCAACATATAAATCAATTACATTACAACTTGCATATCTGAGCAAAAGCGGGAACGTTTCTCCACAAATGTAACTCAAAATATGAAATCTCTTAGACATAGAGTAAGTCAATTGAAGTTCCAGGGATACGCTTAAGAGAGTTACTTTCATGGCCGCGGAGCAGAGCGGAGACGGGTAATAAAATCTGTAAACTGCCAAATGACACGCTCGCTTAACTCACACAATGTTTTCAGTAAAACGAAAATGCATTAAACCATTGTACATATTCAACTTCTTTGACGTTGGTCTGTAACTGAACTTGCTTAATCGCTTTCCAACGTAAACGCCGTTATCATCATCATCATATAAGTAATACGTGAAGCAAAAACTTTCAGTACAGTTTTATGAGAATTGTACAAACTGAGTAGTATAAGTATTTGACACGGTTAAAGTTTATGTCCAGGGGGGCAATTCTGCTAAATAAAACCTGCATTAATACAATTACAATCAAGTCCCGACACGCTTACACTCTCAAAAGGTGTTTTTATGAACGTTAAACCAACGTGAAACGCGCTCTGATTGGTCGAAACGGCATAAAATCCGTTCACGGTAACATGTCACTATATTTACAAAACTAATGAAGTAAAATGAAAGTCTACTTAAATACGAGAATTGAGGTTAAGTTTAAGGTGTGAAAGCTAATATTTTTTGAAATAATGCTTAGAAATAAATAACTCCCCACACCGATATCGGTGACGGTGACCGGTTGCATTGAAACCAGGCCAGTTACGCAGGAGTAATTTTATAGTGCCCAAGTGTGTGCACAGTACACAAGAGCACTCTCTCTTCCTTTACTCTCGTATCCATGGATCATCTTGTCAGACAATCATGTGATCAGCCTGCATTTTCCTAACAATATTTTTTGTTGTTCCAACACGGGAATCGAACCCACGACCTCTGATTGGAGAGCCAATGCTCTAACCACTAGACCACGGAAGCTGAATGCTTAGAAATACGTTAAACCTATGATTATAAACATACACTACCTGATATCCGTTTGATAGGTACTATTTTGTTACATGTTGACATGTAGCAACATTTACGTTCATTTTTATATATTATTATATCTTATAGGAAAAATAACCCTTTTGATGTTCAAACTTAAAAATTATATGAATAATAATGGCTGTGTTCAGCGGAAAATAGCGCTAAGAAAAAACGTAAGCAAAATGGCGACCGCTGGCATTAAATAAGCAAAATGGCTGATTAAGTTAGCAGTATTGAAGTGAGCAAACGTGTCCTGGCTATAGATGGGCACGTACCCGGGTATTTACCCACCTACCGGGTAAATACCCATACGTACCCGGTAAATACCCATATCTACCCAAAATGCTGGGTAGATAAAATTCAACATTTTGTAACAATTTTTGAGCATATAACTACCTCTGATTAATGTTGTATTAGATATTAATCACTAATATTCCACTTCTATAGCTTTTAATCATATATTTATAGATGAAAAAGGCTTTTTTATATTTTTTCTTTTTTGTTCTTCATACATTCTTTTGGAATTTAATCTTTAAACCAAATTTTAGTAAACATAATAATGTAATGGTAAGTAAAAATCGTACTGAACTTTGGTTTTTACAAGCAAGCGCATTTGTTATGTTGGTAATCAAAATCGTACTGAACTTTGGTTTTTACAACCAAGTGCATTTGTTATGTTGGTAATCAAAATCGTACTGAACTTTGGTTTTTACAACCAAGTGCATTTGTTAAATTGGTTAGTATTTGACTCAATCTACTGTCTTTTACGACCTAATCTTATATAATATGACATTACACCAAATAGTCAAAGCAATATCTATATTTTGAATCTTACATCATACATTTCAACAAAAACTATGTTGAGAAGTTGAAGTCATATACCATTTTTTGTGAATTTAAGTGTTACATGCACCAATCCATGCCGGAGTATGAATAGCACCTCCCCATATACTATCTCTTCCCGTGGGTGTCGTAAGAGACGACTAAGGGAAATACATATCCAAAATGGGCAGCAAAGTTTCCGCGAACTTTATTATTCTTCTTATCTTTATCTTGTTCTTCTACTGGGAAGGCGACCAACAGTCCCAAGGTGGAATCGGGTTTTTCGTCCACAAGTCTCTTGTCAACAACATCGTGGCCATCGAAAGTGTGTCGAGTAGGGATGCATACCTTATACTCAGAATATGTCAAAGATATTCGTTGAAGGTCATACAAGTTTACGCACCTACCTCGTCTCACCCAGATGAAGAAGTAGAGGTAATATGTATGAGGACATATCTAAGGCCATACATAACTCGAAAACTCACTTCAATGTTGTTATGGGAGATTTCAACGCATAGTTAGGCAAGCGAGGTGAAAACGAGCTGAAAGTGGGAAAACTTGGTTTAGGTCAGAGGAATCCCAGGGGTCAAAGGCTGGCTGATTTTATGGAAAAGGAAGAACTCTTTATGATTAATTAATTTTTCCAGAAGCCACCTCACAGGAAATGGACCTGGATAAGCCCTGAGAGACAAAAAATGAGATAGACTTCATCATGAGCACCCAGAGACAGATATGAAAGGATGTTTCCGTGATACACCGAGTGAAAATCGGCAGCGATCACCGAATGGTGCGAGGCACATTAAACTTAAATATCAAACTCGAAAGAGCTCGCTTGGTAAAGTCTACGCTCCGACCGTCTCAAACTGGAATTAGAAACCCCGAAAGCTTTCAACTCGAGCTACAAAACCGCTTTGCTGGCCTGGAAAACTACGCTTCAGTAAACGAAATCTATGACAGGTTCGCAGAGACTATCCATGCGGTTGGGTCAAAGTACTGTGAGACCCGCCGTAGAGGTAAGCCACAGAAAATCTCCAACCACACGTTTACACTAATGGCTAGTCGACACACCCATATTCTTCAAACCTCTGACGATGGTCTTATGGGCAGCTTAACAGACAGATGTCAAAGTCTTTGCAGCACGATATTCGTCTCTTTAATACTTGAAGTATTGAGGACAGGATACAGCGAAACAAGAGCTGAAAAGTGTTTGCAAGAGATACGTCTGTTGGGCAGAGCCGGTTGACGAAGCTGAAGACAGAGGATGGGAAAGTTGTGTCAGCCAGGCCTGAGTTGCTCGCAGAGGTCGAGAGATTCTATGAGCAACTTTACACCTCAGTTGCCGAACCTGTCGTTAATCTGGCTTAGGATCCTAGAGCTACTAAATCGACATCACACGGAAGATATCCCGGACATCAGCCTATACGAGATTAGTATGGCTCTTAAACAGCTTAAAAACAGACGCCGGGCAATGATGGGATCACCTCGGAGCTGCTGAGGTCTGGTGGAACACCAACACTCAAAATGCTCAAGAGACTTTAATTCCGCCTTGTTCGAGGGCAAAACGCTAAAGGCATGGAGCAAGGGCGTGACAGTCTCAGTAGTCAGTCTTCAAAAAAGGAGATAAGATTTTGCTGAAGAATCACAGACCCATTACGCTGCAGAGCCATGTTTATAAGCTGTTTTTAAGAGTCATAACGAATCGTCTCGAATGGAAGCTTGATGACTTCCAGCCTCCCGAACAAGCCAGTTTCCGAAGAGGTTTTAGTACCATAGACCACATACATAAAACACTCGGTTTTATGTATGTGGTCTATGGTACAGAAACACGAGGAGTATAATCTGCGATTTGATTGAGACCTGGGCGGTGTTACAGCCTCTTCAGAGTACATCGAAGTGTTGAAGTGTTTATATAGTAAAGTCACCATGTCGGTGCGAGTACAGGAGCATAGCACAAAGGCGATCCCACCGCAGCAAGGCGTCAGATAGGGAGACGTCATCTCTCTGTTTTCCGCTGCAGGAGGATGCGTTCAAACTCCTAGACTGGCAAGGACTTGGGATCAATATAAATGGCGACTACATCACTCACCTTCGATTTGCCGATGACATCGTGATTATGGCAGAAACTCTGGAAGACCTTAACACTATGCTAGAAGACCTCTGTAGAGTTTCACAACTGGTAGGACTTAGTATGAACATGGATAAGACAAAAATTATTAATTATAATGCCCATGTTGTACCCACCCAAGTGACCGTTGGAAATTCTACGCTCGTTGTTGACGACTATATATACCTGGGGCACAAAGTCCAGTTAGGTAGGTCCAAATTCAAAAAAGTGGTCAACTGTCGAATCCAGCTCAGCTACCCTAGCGTTCATCGAAAGAATCGAGACTCAGAAACATCTTCTCATCAAAAATCCCTCAGTGTCTGAAGACAAAAGTTTTCAAGTGTGTTTTAACGGTGATGACGTCATATGGAGCCGAAACGTGGTCACTCACGACGGGACTTATACAAAAGCTTCGTGTCGCTCAAAGAGCTATGGAGAGGGCTATGCTCGGAGTCTCTCTACGTGATAGAATCAGAAATGAGGAAATCCGCAGCAGAACTAAAGTTACCATAGCCCAGCGCATTAGCAAGTTAAAGTGGCAATGGGCTGGACATATAGCCCGTAAAATCGATGAACTGGGGCTTAAAGGTTCTTGAGTGGAGACCACGAACTGAACGTCGAAGCGTAGGACGGCCTTCCACCAGGTGGACAGATGACCCGAGAAAAGTCGCAAGGAGTCGGTGGATACAGGCCGCGAGCGACCGGTCGCACTGGAAATTTATGGGGGAGACCTATGTCCTGCAGTGGACGTCACCAGGCTAAAACGAACGAACATGCACCAATCGATAGAGAAAATTTTAAATAAAACTGCATTCATAACTTATTTTAGGTAAAATGGTTTATACGACCTTTTTACCCCAAGGTATCGATATTATATTCTTACGTGTTGTATGAAAGCTGTTTCTAAGTAGAAACAGCTTTCATAGAACGTTCCAAAATTGAAAATTTTGACGTCCGCTTTAACGGCCCACGATTTTTTCACATAATCGTGGTATTATGCTAGTAGTTGTTCAATCAAATCGATAGATAAGTGTAGTGTAGTGCTATGTAGCTGTTTATCTGCTCCTCTATAATCTGTGCATAGAAGTTATACGCCGTAGATTCAACACGATTATTACGTTATCATATATCATAGCATCATTAGTGTCGATAATTTTTTAAAACTATATTTACCAATTAATAACAGCTTACTATTGACGGGCTACTGGACCTACGACGCTGGACCATGAGAAAGAATTGAGTATGGCCCTGAACATTAATATTTTATTTTTTATAATATGTATTTCCATAGAGAAACATATTCTATTTTTCAAAACTATATTGGTTTATGGTTTTACGGTGCGTATTTTAACTAATATTAATTCGTTAGTAAATATGCATTCTATTAGGGAGGTTTTTAAAGAAACCGGGAGTTGCAACAAATGCTAAATTTTATATACCCACCACTTTTGGGTATTTACCCAATATACCCGGTATTTACCCAATCTACCCGGTATATACCCAAATGGGTAGATTGGGTATTTACCCATCGCCCATCTCTAGTCCTGGCCGATAATCTGTTCTTTTTTCTGTAGCGCTAGCAAGCGCTAACAAACGCTATTTTCCGCGGAACAAAGCCAATTATAGGTGAGTTTTGACTTGACTGAGGGCTACCTCTAGTTATAATAAACCTTTTGACATCAATTTTAGTATTAAATACGTGGTTTTAGCTTCTGTGTTCTATGCACGTTTCATAGTAATGTGTATAGGTGTATTTATTAGGTCTTAGGGTTACATTACTACGAAAAGATAATTACTTTTAATGCGTTCTAAAAAACCTGCTATAGTCATCATATAGGTATTTCGTACACTAATATAATATTTACTCTTCCAAAAAATACAAACGTCCATACATAAATAAAACGGAACCGGAATCGTCGAAAACGGTACATGTATTAATACTGTTTCTAACTTTCGCACGAATGTGTAAAACGCCACCATTTTTAGGCTCTCGAAACAAAAACGAGAGAAAAGTATGAGCTTTCCTTAAAAGTTACTTGTCAGGGACAAAAGCTACAGCTGTAAGCTCGCGGCACGTAAACGCTTTGGCGGTCCGCCAGCCTACCTGTTGTCAACCTCGGCCTTTGGGAACCGACTTGTTGCGTGTGCTCTTCACAAAAAGAAGACAATGTTTTCCTACATTTATCGAATATACTACTAGCTGGCGCCTTCGTTTGCGTGGAACTATTAAAGGAAACGGAACTCTAGTTTTTTAAACGTAACCCTACGATAAGAGTAACCAGCTATCTGGCAGTTAAAGTCCTATCAAAATCGATTTGGCAGTTTCAGAGATTATCCGGAACTAACAGACAACGGACAGACAGATAAAAAAAATAAACATGGATTTTTTTGTTTTGGGACCGGTACGTACTATTATAATATTTTGCATTTAGTGCAAAGCTGTTTATTTGAAATCACCTTCAATTTCATTTATGTGGATTTGAAATGAACTAAAGTTACTTTTCAAGCAGTAATTTCTAAACGGATTTTAGTGAAATTTGCTATGGTAGTTGTTTAGATTAATTATAATATGTGGACCTGTTAATTAAGAAACTAAAAATATTTACTACTTTGGATTATTTTCTTGAAAACTCAGAATATTAACAGCTATGCAATATAATAATATAACTAAGAATTACAAATAACCTTCAACAAAATAGCAACCCCCAAACAATCATAATTTTTCATCGCAATTTCAGCATATTTTTTTCTCATATTTCAAATAAATTAGCGCTCTTATGGCAATATTAATGTTAAAAATATTATTTTTGATTTTTCTGAAAAAAAGAAAACTGCATGACTAATTACTAGGTTACTACATTGGCATAATTATTGGCCTTACCAGACTTAGATGCAAAAATTTTAACCTGAACTACATCTTTAGTTTTATGGAATTCTATATAACTACAAACCAAGATTGATTTAGGATCAGGTTAGTTGCTGCAATGATAACAGATGATAAGATCATTTCTGGATTTTATTCAGGATATTTAATTTTTCATAGAAACAAACAAAATCGTGTGAGTGCAAAAAAGAGCGTAACCGCCTACCAGATATTTCACAGACTGCTGGCGAAATATTTTTATCTACCCTGCCCAAACGCGTGCTCGTGTAAACTCGCCAAGCACATGGGCGATGCCGATGGACGTGTTGAAAAATTACGAGTATATAGACGCACAATGTGCTACGATACATACCAACTTAATAAATAATTGAATTTGTAAATGTGTTTCGGTCTCACAGACACATGGAAGATGGTTAAGGGTTAACTCATAGGCATAGGTTTTTATGGCAATAAAATGTACGCTTCCCTTCGGGATATCTTTTTGCACGTAGAGAGTCGAGGGCAAGAGCTTATTAAAAATAATGCGCAAATATAAATATATTATATTAATATTTGCGCATAAATTTCAGAGTAAAAGAGGATCTAAGGACATTTTGAAGGGGTTATTAAATGTCGAATATAGAACAAGGAGTGTGTCAAGTTACGGGAAGTGTTCCTCAAGAGACTCCTCGTACATTGAGGGACGCACACGTTCATAAATAACTTGGTGTAAAAATGTTACTTCCTTAGTAGACTGTTTGTAGGTATAAAAAAGTATTTCTGCGCGTTCTTAACGACTAGTTACTATCTGTCAACTAGAAAACTATTCTAACTAAATAACATTGAAAATTATGATATTTTTCTTCTTCTTTTGACATAGCCTCCCCTGTAATAGGAGTTGCTAACGTCAGTGTAGGGAAAATTATGATTAGTTTACGCAGCGTCTAAGCTGTAATATTGTCCGGAATCAATCGGGGAAAACAGAGCACTGAAAATAGAACTCTGCACTAATACAATAGAGCTGAAAATCGAACACACGATTGTCGAGTCAAATGTCAATGTCAAATAAGACAACTCGACACTCATGTGTTTTATGATTTATAGATTCCGGATACTTTAGTCCCAGCCATAATGTCTCTTGAAGTTTATAGTAACGTATTTTCACTTAAGAAAATACGAAAATTTGCTACATATCGCTCTCTGTAGCCTGTTGCCCGCGACTTCGTACGCATAAAAGAAAATCTCACGGGAACCGTACATTTTCCTGTGATAAAAAAGTAGCATATGTCCTTCCCTACAAGTCTACTCTATATTTGTGCCAAATTTCAATAAAATCGGTAACATTCGTTTCGGAGCCTAATGAATGCGAATCTACAGATGACGGCGTTATTCATCTAAGCAGATGACAACAAATGGAACCTAACACAAATATATTTCGCGGAAAAAATTAAAGGTGCTATTTTTAAAGTCATGTGTTGGTTGGTAAATAAACGACTGACGAAACTATTAGGGTTCCGAGACATGAACTTACCTAGACAAGAACCCTTAAATGTCACTAGGTGCAGGCTATTCTAGAATCTAGATAGGTAATTACCCAATTTTTACCCGACTACGGCGAAGCAGAACGGCGGCGGGAAGAGTAATGACTTTGGCAGTGTATGTATGTAATATGTATGTATGTATGTTTATTCCACCATAGCGCATAAACTACTGGCCCTATTTTAATATATGAGGTGTCAATTATATATTTGTAATAATAGCCCGGGTAACATTTTAATTTACGTTGTCGGGTTATATTTTTTTATTAAAAATTAGTTAATACATACATAATATCTTCCCTTCCAAATTGACCTACATAAAATAAGTAACCATAGGGGTACTTAATAAGTAAGCGACCCGGATCTAGGGACAAAAGGGCGCGAAGACAAATTAAACAATTTAGATAATATAAACACTGTACGTGCGTGAGGTAAACCGAAAAACTTTGTTCGCTGTGACGGTTTGCGAAAAAAGTTGGGTTCGTTACTGAAATTTAAGTACACGAATACGCTGTAAAAAGGAAACAGGGCCTTTAGTCAAGATGCATTCGATAATTTCGACGCTGAAGTTCGAAAACAAAATGTATTGTATTTGACATAAGTCATCGCTAAGCGATATGTCGCTTGCGATGTCTTACTTATGTCAAATACTATACATATCGCTTGCGATGCCTTATGTCGAATACGATATGTCGTGGCCATATCGCAGATTTTCTCACTTCATGAAATGCTCGAATTTCATAAAATGGTCTCATTTCATGAAGTGTGTAGTAGGTGGGTGTAGGTGGTACTGGTAGTAGATGTAAGTTGTAGGTGAAGGTTATAGATCAATTTCAAATCAATTTTTACACACTATAATCAAAGCGCTTACAGCGCCTTTCCCGATAATTAATGTAATTATTTTACGATATAATATGTCAAATAATCTGGACCGTTTCATGAAGTAGCCGCGAGTAGTTGGCCATATCGATAAACGATTTCTTATCATCGATCTGCCACATCATGATGTGGCCAATAGACAGAGAAACATGTTATGAAATGCGACCACTTCATGAAATTCTCGAGCATTTCATGAAGTGAGCAAATCTACGATATGGCCACGACAGATACATGTCGTTTGCGATGCCTTATGTCAAATACCATACATGTCGCTTGCGATGCCTTATGTCAAATACCATACATGTCGCTTCGATGCCTTATGTCAAATACCATACATTTTATTTTCGAACTTCGCCGTCTAAATTATCGTATGCATCTTGACTAAAGGTCCAGGGTTTCATCATCAACAATCTCTGATAAATTTCCCTACCTCTGGAGCTTAATTGACAGACATTGTGACCCATACTGAATATAATAATATATTATGTCCGTCTGTCTGCCAACATGCCGTATCTTTACCGTAATAGCTTGACAGTTGAAATTTTCACAGAGTTTATTTTTGTCACCGCTATGACAACGAATACTAAAAAAAGAATAAAATAAATATTAAAGGGCCCTGCCCAAACAATTCCCTACAGCAAACGAGATTTTTTTGCCGTTCGTACGGGACCCTTCGTGCGTAACTCCGACTTGCACTTGACCGGTTTTGTTATTAATGTCTATTAGCATAACATAATTATCATAGGTAAGTGAATATTTACTATTTTAATTTGAAACTAATATATTCAACGTACTCATAATTTTGATACAATACAATAATTGTCCAATCAATTGTGATTTAATTTTAATATTTTTGAACAACGTTTTGGTACAATTTGCAAATATTAGCATAAAGTATTATTGTTCACCTGTTGTGTTTTGTTTGTTTAAATATTTGTGCATAATTTAATACTCTCGTCATTGTCTATTTTAATGTTTTATTTGTTTAATTTATGTGACATTCAGCAATATACAATTAATTATAATATTCAAGTAGGTTAGTAGTTGGTTCGGTTTTCTATATCCATCGTAATCGATTTTTGGAGTGAAATCTTCTTTGATCTCGTTGGACATTATTTGAGATGGAAAAAATCTCGCGATTACTGTTACTGCCACTGATGTGGTATGAAGTTGGGCGGGACGATGGATCGCGCGCCGCAACCCTGCCTGTGCGCTATTCTGCCGTCCTAACGAAGAGTGCAGTAAGTCGAGTTTTGAGGCAAATTGAATTAAGACCTTATATTATGGACTATGGTATAATATGCTCTTAACTCAATTTGCCCAAAAACTCGACTTACTGCACTCTTCGTTAGGACGGCAGTATTGTTGACACTTCTGTCGACACTCCCGGAGTGCCATTTTTATAGACCACACACTACAACAGTGGCACGAATAAAACTTCACCACTATGAAGTAGGTATGTGTCAATTGTCAATAGAGAAGCTCGATTCAATGAGGTGACTGGTGGAGCTTAAACCAAGTTCTTAATTTGAATTAAAAAAAACCTCCTCGAGACTATGTCCTGGGGCCCTGTTTCAAAATTTTCTGAAAAGTATCAGGTACCTTAGTTTTGTCCCTGTGAGCTCCGTGGCCTAGTGGGTAGACCGTTTGATTCGCACTCGAGATTCGAATCCACAGGTTCGAATCCCAGGTTGTGGCGTGTACCAGTGTGAATTTTTCAGATCTCAAGTACATTATACGGACGCTCTAACGGTGAAGGAAAAGGTTCCCTATTTTTTCGCATAAAATCATATGTCATAATTTTACTTGGCATAATTTTATTTGACCTAATAGTAGTTTCGCATAATATTCATTTGTCATAACTTTCTTAGCATAATTTTTTTTCGCATAATTACTAAAAGCATAATAATTGTTAGGCATACTTATTGTAAGGCATATATTTTTTTACGCATAATATTAATTAAGAATAATATTTTTATGCATAATATTAAAAAGCATAAATATATTTATGCATAATGATATTTAAACTTACTATTATATTTACGCATACATCTTTGTAGCATTTTTTTCACATACTAATGAATGATAAATTCTACTGGGTGTGCGAGTTAAGACGAAATAACAATTATAATTGTAATTTTCAACTGATTACGCAATTGAACTCGGACAAAAAACACGAACTGCTATCTAAGAACATGCCGAGCCATAACCACAAGCCCAATGCACTTAAGGATAAAGTATGTTTTGTTTTTGCATTAATAACCTTTCGTATTAATTATTTTAAACATGTTAGCGGCTTACGGGTGGCCCAAGGGCCACACTGCCGCAACTTAACCTACTGTTACACATGTTACACTAGGTATAATGAGTGTAATACCTGCTTTTAATGTTTCATAAATATGCGTTTAATTACCTTAACTATGTTTTCATTATGTCGTTCCATTTTATGTATATTTGTGCCTTGTGACAGAATGTCTTGAATTTATTATGACAAAAAAATATGCCTAACGAGTTTATGCCAAAAACAATTATGCCAAAGTATTATTATGACAAGAAAAATTATGCCTTACGAGTTATGCCTCATTAAATTAGGACAAACAATATTAGTCTAAATGATATTTATGCCTAATGATGTAGTATGCCAAGAAACTATTATGCCATATTAATATTATGCGTAATAAAGTTATGCCAAGTGAGGTATGCCAAATGAAATTATGACAAATAAAATTATGCGAAAGAAGAGGATCCCGAAGGAAAAACATCGTGAGGAGACCCGCACACGATTGGCCCCAGACGTATTGACCTCTGGACCTCTGGTCCTCTGGACTAGGCTGCCTGCGTTGTGAGAATGTCGAATGCGCTTGGGTAACCATACGACATTTAAAAACCAACTGTCCAAGTGCAGTATTTTAAAGAGTGGTTACTTCGCTCGGAAAATACTGTACAAATCGTCCAAAAAGGATGAAAAGGCCTAAGTAGTTGTTTTGTCCCTATCGCTTGATATAAACTAAGCGGAAACAAAACATCTGAATAAGCGATAGCTTCTATTGCGTGTCTGATAAGACACGCAATAGAAGATTGTGAAACAGGTTCTAAGTGTATTAGTTATTTTTTCAGGTTCTAACCTATTATTGATATTTAATAGAGTGTGCTTTCAACAAATTCAGAACTTAAACGGATTTCAGGCATTTTAATATTTTAATCTTTAAAAGTTCTGTCATGATATTAAATATAGTCAAGGTCATTAAATCACTTTTATATAAATACTTTATCGATTTAACATCATTCGTGGAATGTTCAATTGAATAGCTATTATGGGCTTAAAGTGTTAAACTGTTACAGACGGTGGGCCTGGCCGCACGCCAACCTTACCTGTTGAGTCCCACTTTTATTCACTTAGCAGATTGCTGATACTCCACACGAATAAATATCACAAAATAGTTTTAAAAATAGAAAATTAAAAGATTATTTTGAATCAATAATTTCTTATCACAAAGAATCGATTTTTATTTGTTGCTTAAAATAAATAATAATGGTCACTTTACTAAAAGTCTGACTGTCTATTTCAATTTTGATGTAATGCTATCTACAGACACACGAATTTGGTACTGGTGTCTACAGACACACGAATTTGGTACGGAGCGTACAGCGGAGCGTGTGTAGGGCAATCCGGCGAACATAAGAAGAAGGCGAAGAGTTCACCGTTGTCCGCATCGGATCTGGTCTGCTCCGTACCATATTCGTGCGTGTGTAGTACACACGTGGTACGGAGCGTACCAGATCCGCTGTACGCTCCGTACCAAATTCGTGTGTTTGTAGACACCATAACCATACCTGCCTAGCTAAAATCGGTGTGCCAAAAATATTATACAAACCTACTTAGAGCGGTCACGCACTACGTCCGATCCGAATCCGATCCGATCCGAAAGAGGTACATATAATTAGAATCGGGAAACTTACACAGGAAAAACACTTTTTTTAGTAATCTGGTAGGTAGGTAAAACCAAAATGAGACAAATGCATAATATAAACATTTAATTTCATCTTAACGTGCTCCGAACCACGGCCTTTAAATATGCAAGCCCAGCGAGGTTGTATTTGGGATATTTTAATTAAGGCACCTAACAGCTGTTACGTCTTTTTTTAATTTCCCCTCAAACTGTGCTACTTGATATTTTGTATCGCCAAGTTGTCCTTGTGTTTTAATAATATTAAAGTTGGACATTCTTCACGGCTTTAATATAACATTTCCCAAAAAAAATCTCAGCAATTTGGTACAAAATTAAAAAGACTTTTCTTTTTATTGTAGGTAGGTAGGTATTGTTATAATATTGCTCTACTTTTGAAGAGTTTTTAAAAGGTATTTCTATACAGGCCTTTATTATTTTTCAAGTTAAATTATTTTTTGTTTGGACCTAGCTCCTGTACTAAGTATCCAAAGTACATACAGATGGAGAGTTTCTAGGAAATTTAGAGCAGGTGTTCGAGGCAAGCTCATTTTTTAAAAATTTGTATATTCACTTATCCCCCTTCTGACCAGCCAGACCTACAGTGTCGTGTTGAGGTACAATAGGAGAAGCACAGGACAAGGTTTCAGCTTGCCTCAAACACCTG
Organism: Glaucopsyche alexis; assembly: GCA_905404095.1. Lineage (NCBI taxonomy): Eukaryota > Metazoa > Arthropoda > Insecta > Lepidoptera > Lycaenidae > Glaucopsyche > Glaucopsyche alexis. Next base: position 12,512,395 of record FR990052.1, on the reverse strand, counting down.
CTCTAAGCTTTCTAGTAACTCTTGGGCTAATATCACAGTTACCAGACAACCGAAATATATTTAATACTATACAATATACATAATATATAATACACATCCAAGGACCAGGAACACAGAAAAACTATTTGTCCCTTCGGCGGGACTTGAACTCGCGACCTCCGGCTTTAACGCTAACCACTGAGTCACAGAGGTAATTTTTTGGTTTTTAAATAGACAAAAACTGCATAGGTCTGGTGTTGGTGATGTTCAATTATCATCAAAAAAAAGTGGCGTTAATAAAATATGTTATTGTTTTGAAACAAGCTGGCTCGTTTGAATCGACACAGAGATGGATGTTACACGGAGTAAAGTTAAATAAATATTAAACTGTATTTCCATTTGATATTTAAATTTAAAATATTGACATAGCTCCCATTGCGCGCATTCGATTACCGGTATTCATTTCGTTTTAACACAGCTTTAGCCCAGCCCGAGGGCTCGCTGGAAAACATACAGTTCATAATTTACGAGCCTCGCGAACGGAAACAATGTCCCGAACAAAATGGATAATGAAAACAATACAATACAATTTCGCATCAGAAATTTAATCGATTAAGTACGAAGTTACAATTGCAGTCGCTCGTGTCACCTCGTGTGGAGTCGTGACCACCTGAACAATAAACGATTAGTATAATTATTAATTAATTATAATTATAAAATTATAATTGTTGCTATCTATACTAATCTATACTAATATAATAAAGAGAAAAGGTTTGTTTGCATTGAATAGGTTCTGAAACCACTGGACCGATTGATGAAATTTAGCAGACACATAGAGTCTTCAGTCTACTCTATGTGTCTGCTGTTGTCTATTCCCATGGTCTACTCAGTAGACTATGGGAATAGATAGGCTTTTCTTGTGGCGGAAAAATACGGTTATCGCAAGATTATCTTTTGCGCGCACGAAATTGTGGGTAACATCTAGTATATATAACTATAAATGTAAATGTGAGTTTGTTTGTTAGGTTGATACGCTTTCACGAAAAAACTACTTAACTGGATATCATGAAATTCGTCACGTATATAGAGCACGGGGAAGGACATATACTACGTTTAATCGCAGAAAAATATACGGTTCCCGTAAGATAACGTATATATGCGGGCGGGCAAAAGCTATTTAATTAATATTTTAATTATTATTTATGTAAAGAATGCCCGTTAATAAACCAGGGGTTAGTTTAAAAGACATATCTCGTTAATTAAATCACTGTAGGGGTTCCCGAGGTGCGCACGTCTTCTGACAATGCTGCCATATTTAAAGCTCGAAGGTTTAATTTAAAGTTTCAATACAGGTTGTTTCCAATATTTACTCCCTTAAACATGGTTTATATTAAAGTAATTTTAGGTTCGTCTTATCTTTAATCTTAATTTAAATTATGTTTCCAAGTAGGTATTTATTTTATCATATTCTTTACTACTAATTTTATATCTGTTATTGTCACATACCTGGTAGAAAAGTTCTGAGATCGATTTTCGTCATGGCATAAACGATTTCACCGACATCTTTGCTCTATAAGAACTTAAATAAGTATAGTTAGTATTAATATATTATAAAAATGTAAGCGAGAACCTCATTATGACTTTATACTCGAAATAAAAATTTTAGCTTCCATCTTTTCGATAAAAACGTAAAGTATTCCAACACGCAAAAAAGGAATTTTCATCCCATACACTTGAAACAAAGAGAGCATACATAGCCCGAATGTCATACATTTTTAAAATACCGTTCTTAGGAGTATGGATATGAAAGAGACTCCGAATGTATGCTTTATAAACACACTTAGGGCCATTGTGAAAAGTAAATTGTATGAGGTGTCGAACAAAAGAGCCAAATACAGAATTATGTGATAACAAAGCGAGCGATAATAGAATTAAAAATCCTTTGTGGGCGAGGTCGGAGCGGTAATACGGCGCACTCATTACCTTTGATGGATCGAGATGTTTAATATGCATTTGAATAAACTTTATATTAACTAAAACACCAACAACAACATTTACCCAGGATATACTGATGTACCTAAAATTAGGTGTTAATGGGAATTAAACCATAATAATGCTTCATTGGTTGGATGGTCGTTGTAGGGTATTATTGATAACTAGCAGTTTCCCAGAGCTCCGGCCGCGTAAAAATACTATCGAGTATCCCGCGTGAATACTATACTTTTCCGGGATAAAAAGTAGCCTATGTTTTAATACCGAGCCTAAACTAGTACCATACCAAATTTCATTAAAATCCGTTCAGTAGTTTTTGCGTGAAAGAGTAACAAACATTCCATTCACCCATCCTTACATCCATCCATCCATCTATCCATCCTTACAAACTTTCACGTTTATAATATTAGTAAGATTAGTAGGAAGTAGGATAGTAGGATTCACATTCAGTTCACTAAATATTATTTTGATGAAAGCATTAAGTTTCAAAAGAGCTGAGAAATTCTTTGTTTCTCTAAAATTTTAATTGTTTGAAACAAATTTGTTGTGTAAAAGAACCACCTCCAATTCTCTATCGCTCTCGCACATCACAAAAAGAGAAACATATCCATACCTCTCGCATATCAAAAAAAGACATTAAACATTTCTTCTCGTTTTTCATTTTCTGCCCAAATAGGTTTCAGCAAAGGATTTAAGGTTCTGGCCCTGCGACTGACGCGGTATATTTCTCTCATAATATCATCCAATGTTGCGAACGGCGAAAACATTTGTTTTAACGTCACGAAAAAACTATACAGACAATTATTAAATGCTTCAATAGATTCAGGTTTGATACCTTTGTAGAAATGGATATTATTTTCCCTAAGTGAGGGTATTTTAGCTGTTTTTATATCTTACAGCCGACGAGACAGATTAAGGTATCAATTATTATCTAGAGTATGTTTCGTTATAACAAGAGACAAAAAAAAAAACGAGCGAGCCTTACATTAGTCGAGTAACATTTGATATCTCACCTTAGTAAAAAAGCAATGCTTAGATAATTTTCTAATATGATAAAAAAATACGGAAACTTTCCCATTAAGCAGTGACAGAACATCAATATTAAAAAAAAAACTTAATTCAAAAATAGTTTTTCGAATCTGACGGCCAACTCTACCACCGCGCGCAAATTCATTTCAAATAGTGCGCACTTCCGCGACTTCCTGTTACACACTTCTGTCCCATTTCACGAAACCACTCCTACAAATTGCAAGAAAGTGAGAGGAAAAATGTTACACATCAAAATTTTAATTTGCACCTTTATATCCCTTTTTAATCTAGACCAAAAGCGCCGATGCATAGCGTGCTACCGAACCTACTAATATTTACGATGATAGACTGAGTCATGAGTTTTATAGATACATCTAATCACGATATAGCTCGTAACCGCGTGTTTAGTGGGCTTTAGTGCACCTGGAGTGCCGTAAACCGCCGGCTAATATCAGAGCGGTTATAGAAAAATTGGATCGGGTATTACGGAATCTTGTCAGATGCCTTTATGTCGAGGAACGTCGAATGTGATCCGACCTTTTTGCAAAAACGTCTGACGTCTGAAATTATTCTAAAGCACCGAAAAAGGAAAATGGTTTAAACTTTTCTGTGGTTATACGAATTGGGTGAATAGATACGTAATTTTTAAAATTTATTAAAGGGTTGTAGGTATTTTTAGTTTTTTGGGTTCCGTACCTCGAAAAGAAAAAAAAACGGAATCCTTATAGGATCACTTTGTTGTCCGTCCGTCTGTCTGTCAAGACCATTTTCTCAGGAATGCGTGGAGGTATCAAGCTGGAATTTATATCAAATACTCAGGTCTACGGTCCCTTGGAGCTGTAAAAAAATCAAACTTCTAAGCCAACGCAATCAAAAGATACAGCCTTTTATGCCACAAATTTCCGAAAATTTTCGACATTCGCAAACTCAAAACCTATAGGATACTTCCCGTGAACTCAGTATCTTGAAATTTGGCACGAAGCAACGTCTTATAGCACAGATTAAGGAAAAATTACGAAAACCGTATTTTTTTAGTTACATCATAATATAATAAAAATATTTTTAATAATTTAAAATTTACTACCCCTTTCCTCGTGAACGCGTAGATGTATTAAATTGAAATTCATATCATATACTCAGGTCTATAATACCTTTAAGCTGTAACAAAATCACTACAGGTTTGTAGGGAACCCTCGGTGCGCGAGTCCGACTAGCACTTGGCCGGTTTATTATTTTTTAATACCATAAGACTTATAGCATTGAAGTTTTTTTGTCTTTTGGTCGTGTTAAGTTCCTCCTTATATAGAATTTATTTGTATTACAATGTTGTGCCAAGTGCGAGTTGGACTCCCGCACCTAGGGTTCCGTACAAACCTGTAGGTATATAAGTAAAAGTTTACCCATCACGACAATCGAGTCTGGAGGAGCATCAATTAGAAAAAGACAAAAGTCTCTTTATCGTTTCAAAAAATATGTGATGAAAATAAAAATTTAAGGTTTTCGAAATCTTTCCTTTATATGTGCTATAAAAAATTGCTTCATGCCAAATTTCAAGATTCTAGGTCGACTGGAAGTACCCTTTAGGTTTTGATTCCCTTGCGAGTAGTTGCGACTTTGGAAATATACGGCTTAAATTGCTGTTTCTTTTGATTACGTTGACACAGAAATTTGATTTTGTTACTACCTGTAAGTACTATTATTTATTATGAATTACAGCTTTAAGGTATTGTAGACCTGAGTATTTGATATGAATTTCAACGCGTTCATGAGAAAAAGGGTCTTGACAGACAGACAGACGGACGGACGGACAACAAAGTGATCCTATAAGGGTTCTGTTTTTCCTTTCGAGGTACGGAACCCTAAAAAGGTTAGATTAGAGAAGAACAAACAGAAAATATTTCGGGTGTTCGTTAATATCTTATGCGCCTAATGTATTCTGATCCTTATAATACAACAAAAACGTACACGGAAAATCATCCATGCATATATAATTAAAAGGATTGTCTAAAGAAAACACTATTCGTGTTAATTAACGTTATTTATCAAGTCGGCAGGAGAGTGGGGCGCTGCGGTGCGGTATGCGGGTAGGTAAACAAAAACGCGTGCGGCAGCCCTTTTTTACAGCTTTTGTTTGGCACATCTATCATAGTTACTGAAGGCTATTTTATCTCAACTTTGAATATTTTATGTAAAATACACTTGTGAATAATGCGAGCTAATTATTTGTGAAACGTTTATCTTGTTTTGTAACGAAAATATTAAAGTGATTGCATAAATTTTGTGGTTCTGTTCGTAACGACAGTATGAATAGAACCTGCCTAATATTTCTGCGATACCTACTATAAATGGTTTATTTAATTTCTCTTGTACTTCTCGTATTGATGTACTGAATGACTATTTCGATATATTGATATAGAATAACATCAAAATAAAATATTTAAAATAGGAAACATAAGAATTGCAGTAAAGTGATAAATTCTGAAAGTGTTCGTGTGTGAAGTGTTTAGATAGTGCAGGCGTGAGGCGGGACATGACTATCTTTCCGGAGCAATACAATCTCGTATATTCCATCATATCTTCATACAAGCATTTCCTGGAGACTTTTCTCAGTAAGCGAGACTCAGTTATAAGTTTCTTCAAGACTGCTCTAAGTACATTGACAATATTAATTTGAGTAAGAAGTAGGTAGGAAGGTACTAGGTACCTGCCTCCGAGAGCAAGTTTTATTATTTTAAATTAGGTACTTACTTCTGTATTATTAATTTAAATAAATAAAAAGTGTATATCTTTATGATTTCGTATGATAGTCATATTGCAGAAATATATTTCCATTTAGATCACTACAGAAACATCACTACCCTGAGGGTTACATGAAATTCCATTCCGTAACAAAAGAATGAATCGAACGTCATAAAAATTCCGCAGGTATAAAATTTAATTTAGCCATTCGTCCACGTAGATACCTCAAAATGAACAATAGTGGAAACGGTTTGTATTTTGTGAGTGAATTAAATGGACACATTACACAGTACGGCGTCGCCCGGGGCGCTGCGGCACAAAGGTCCCCGAGCCACCCGGGCCGTTCTATTATTGAAAAGGGGTTGATCAAAGCCGAGCGATACGTTTTCATACGTTTCTTTTCTGTTTTTACAGGTGTTTTTTGAAGTTTTCATTTTGATTTCCATGGAAAGTAATTATTTCATTTGCATTGTTTCGCCGACAATTCTTTTGATAGCATTGTAAGTGCATTACGTTTCGTATTGATGGAATTTTAATTATTTTAAAATGATCATGTTTTTCGGTAAGTAATAATGAAAATTATAAAGGCATAAGCGAGCTATGGTAGTATATTTCATGGTATTAAATATTAATTAGTAGTTTAAAAAAATAAGTAACAATCTTTTGTAATGGTTGTTCCATTCTTTAATTTACTAATAATAATTATTGGTTGGTTTGATTTCCTGCTAATTATATTATTTTTGTCCTCTTTCAGTATAATTAATAATTATTAAGTTATTATATTAAGTTTATTTTGATGCTACAGAGTACAGTCAAATTGCAAAGTAATATTGTAAATCTTTTCTAGTGTATGTAAAGTCTTTTTTTTATATGTGTAATAAAAAAAATGAACTCATTACGATTTTTCGGAATTTTCGGAAAAATTTTGGGCTTCTATTCACAAACTCTAATTACCGGTGACAAGCTATTGTAGCAAAACTTTTACGTTGCCTTAAAAATTTATTGCGAAAAACATTATTTTATTTAAGTAAGTAAGGTATTCGAACAAGCTCGAGCTGAATTATGAAATACCTAGTAAGGTTTCAAAAATAAAATAAAAAATGTTGGGAATGTTTTCTTTGCGCTGTAAATAAAAAGCTGTGTGTTGTACGCGCCAACTCCACTTTCCACCTATAGAATGATCTTATAATTTATTTGTATTTAAATGACGACAGGCATTATGAATACAATTGTTAGTGCCATGACAGTTTGATAACAAAACAAAAACACGAACGAATTACGACAACGGTGAACCTGCTTATGAATAAGATTCCCTGTAAGTACATGGAGTATTCCTTGTAAATGTAATAATATATTTATATCACAACAGAAAGTGCTAGAAAAATATTAAAACAACGATACCTAAACTCTACAAAGTTCTCACTTAGTAAATTTAAAAACGCGCCCTTGAACGTAAAATTGTTATCCTCCAGCCCAGCCTACATCGACGTAATGAAAAGTTTTCCCATCAGCCAATGACACATCGATTGGCGTCTACATCTTTGTAAAGAAATTGGCAGGAACGTGCAAAGGAACCTGGACCTTATAACCACGGTAAAGGATGTCGGGTAAGTGTTCCCGAAGTGACGTGTTGCACTCGGCAATCCATCATTTATGAACATAAAGAAAGGAGAAAATATTGATGGCCTCCCACCGACACTTTAAACAAGGGTTCTCTTGATTAATATTAAATACACTGTGAATAAAGGCTGATGTTTTTCTATCCTACAAGTAACTGGAATATTTGGAAAGGTGTCAAGTAAATTGTATTTCTAGTCAGACATTTTTACCTGTGGGTCCATTGTGTGGGCCTTATTTTCATGATTTGATGCCTCTTGTGTATTTAGGAACTATAAGTAACAAATAATAATTTGATATATAGAATTTGATATATATTACCTATATGCCTAACATTGGGTTGATCTTTTCATGCTTTTATATAAGCACAAGTCATGAATATCGTAAGTGCTTAATACCTTTAGAGAATTATCTCTTGTATTAACCGTGATTGCGACTTATTTTACTAGCTTTTGCCCGTGGCTTCGCCCGCGTAAACACAGTATCCGACGGGAAACTAAGTAGACTTTGTCATTCTCCGTGATCAACTCTATATGTGTGTGAAATTTCATGTTGATCGATTAAGTAGTTTTTACGTGAAAGTGTATAGTATCCCACGGGAACAGTTTATTTTCCCGCTATAAAAAGTAGCCTATGTCATTCCCCGTAGTCTACTCAATGTCGGTGCTTAATTTCATGATGATTGACGTTGTAGTTTTAACGGGAGAGCGTAACAACCAAACAAATTTACATTCACATTTATAATTTAAGGAATGATTGAACTAAGATTTTGCGTGTTATTAAATAGCTATTGTTATACCTAAATACTGTAAAGTAAAAATATAAAATATCGTAAACCTATAGTATAATAATTATATTTGTAGTTTATGTACGTACTAGGCACGTATGTAAGGACAATTCTATAAGTGTTATAATATAACCTATATGGAAATAAAAAATTTGAGTTTGAGTTTTTTTTTTTTGAGTATATAAAGTATCTATTCTATCTACGTTAGACTAGCACTGACTTCTCAGAACCAGCTTCGACTACAAAACCTGAAAAGGGTACACGTTAAACTATTAAACCATTAGAATCGATCTTTTGATCTTAACATAACTAGTAAACACGGCGATTACAGAACATATAGTCTGTTTACACAATATATCCGAACAGATTCGCTTATTAAGCTGTAAGAGGAGTAATAGACGGTGTGGGTTGTTATGTACATACTGATACCGTGATAGTAATTGCTTTCATTGACATGCCTAGCCCCAAGCTGCGCGGAGAATGCCCCAATAATTAATAGAACATAACCGTCTATCGAAATGGGCTTACGGTATTTAGGCTATCTTTAATTTCTTAGACGCAACTTGTAAATTCCATTATGTGTGTTAACAAGCACTTGAAATATGGAATTGATCTGTGTTGATTTTTATTATTGTCAAAATATTATCTACTAGAAGTTTCCTGCCATTTCGTACACTCAAAAGAAAATCCCGCAAGAACCGTACATTTTTCCGCGATAAAAAGTAGCATATGTCCTTCCCCGTGGTCTACTCTACATCTGTGCCAAATTTCATCGAAATCGGTCGAGTAGTTTCGGAGCCTATTCAATGCAAACAAACAAACAAACATACAAACAAACTTTTCCTCTTTATTATATTAGTATAGATTGATTTTGTAGGGTTCATTGCAGTCTTCTTTTAGTTTAGATTCATAAATAACCGTGGGCGAGTGCTTTGGCACCAAAAGGTGATATAGTGGCCACAAAGAAAACCAGCGTAAAGTCATAGATATCCATCTGATGGGCGGCGGTAATGACTTAACATTAGACGATTCATGTGCATATACGGTCTTATTCCAATAATAATAAAAAACGGCCAAGTGCGAGTCGGAATCACGCACCTAGGGTTCCGTACAAACATGTCGAATATTTGCGGAAATTTGCGACATTAATGGCTGTATCTTTTGATTGCGTTGGCTTAGAAGTTTGATTTTTTCACAGCTCCAAGGGACGGTTAGAAGACCTTAGTATTTGATATAAATTCCTGTTTGATACCTCCACGCGTTCCTGAGAAAAAGGGTCTTGACAGACATTCGGACGGACAACAAAGTGATCCTGTAAGGGTGTCGTTTTTTCCTTTCGAGGTACGGAACCCCTAAAAATCACACATTGGTTTCAGAAACATTGTATTTGTTTGAACCTTCACTGCAGCATTAGCTTTTAACAAAGTAACAGTTTAACGTTCATCCAGATCATAGTCTAATTTATGTTCAATTTGGATTTTACAATCTATAGGTAATAAAACTACCTATGTTATGAATACTCAAAGTTGAGCGGACGGCAGAGCAATTAATTTTTCGTTCAATTAGCGGAGAAGTTTCAGTTCACCTGAGATATTGTAAATGAAAAATGAAAATCGTGTCTTTTATTTGAAGAGCATCAGTTTTCGAAACAATTATTGTATAGTTTTAATAGAAAATATTTAAAAAAATATTAAAATTAATCAATATTTTATTTACTCAAAAGTTTCGATCGTTAGATAGTGAGTAGCAATGTTTTTACAAAAAATATCTAAATATGAACTAATTTTATCTTATTAAAGAATAGATGTTGCTCGCGACTTCGTACGTGCAAAAGTTAATTTCGCAGAAACCGTACATTTTTCCACGCCATTATCCTTCCCCGTGATCTACTCTACATCTGTGCCAAATTTCATCAAAATCGGTCCAGTAGTTTCGGAGCCTATTCAATGCAAACAAACGAACAAACTTTTCCTTTTTATTATATCACAGTTTATAAGGTTCGGTAAAATCAATTACGGATATTTTGGACATATGATCTACTGCTTATGTAAAGAAGTTTCAGCAGAAAAATAATTGTTATACTAGAAAAAAAAACGTCTTTATATGGGCGAGTTTGCGTTTTGCGGAGAGTCACCCATACATTAGATGATTTTTTACTTTGAGTATGACAATATTTTTTTTTGCCTAAACGTCTTTTCGGAGACGTTATAGATAACGATACTGACATGGCGCTGTATTTTAAGATAGCTATTCAAAATTGAACTTTCAATTCAATTCATTACATAAGAATATATATACACATTTCAAGAGTTCAAATGTCATGCTGCATCGTACTGCACAGCACATGTCTCTGAAACTGATGTCATACGAAACGTGTATATTTTTGTGTAGAGAATAAGGTTCAATTTTCAACAGTTATATATAAAATGCAACGCCGCGTATCGTTGCGGTGTGAACTGACCCTTAAGCTACTCTGCATATAAAATAAGTATAATCAACTTTAAGGTGAGATAAAGGGGTGAATGGGGTGTATTTTCAATCACGTTAAACATAGATGCACTCCCATGGGGTCCCTCCAACATAGAGCACGTGACATTGACAAATTAAAGTGTCTTCAAACAAAAGGTTTGAAAACAGACAGATCATGAGTACGATGTAAATAAAAAACAAGAGAACATTGTTTATTGGAAAACATTTTATTAACTTATTGAAATCTATCTGTCCCGTTCTAACACTGAATGAGAGAGAGAGTGATCGAATTTGAGTTTAACGTTAATCGCGTTTAAAGAAGTTTAGTATAATCGGGGTTTAGTGTTGTGGGCAAATCATTTACCATCAGATGATCTTTGTTTATGTATATTAAAAAAAAAATACAGACGGAAAAACAAAAAGTTTCATTGATTCGTTTTCAGTGCATCGCTAGATGGCGGTGTTCGGAGCGAACAAAGCTTGGTCGAAACATTTTCATAAATTGGTTAAACCCGATGTTCCTTGTATCTTTACATTATATTATTTTCTTTTTTTTGTAATGGGGTCATAGTATTATTCGTAATCACTTATCCCATGTTTCATACGATTTGATATTTAAAAATACATTTCGAATTTAGTGCAATGTGTCCAAAATGTTTCATACACAATTCGATTATGTTCAAATAAAATTCAATGAATAATAATAAACAAAAGACACGTTTTTTCCAAATACTTAAATATTTACCTACATCTACACGGATAGGCGCATAGTGAGCAAATTGCCGCTTAATTGTACAGTGGTCATCAATAAATGCTTTCTTGAGCAGTTGCATCGTATCTGACCAGCACGAAATTTATGTTAAGACTAGCTTTTCCCCGCGACTTCGTCCGCGTGGAATAGTTACTTTAGGATATCGCTAAAATTTACCCGCGACTTCATTTACGTAGAAGAAGCGCTTCCACCTCACGACTGCCCGCCCGCTCCGTGCGCCTTACTATAGCGCGCATGATTATTTTATTACTGCGATATCTTCTAAAATACTCATTGAAATCAAATGATGTAAACGGCAAATTTCTTCTAGATTAAATGCTTGTAATGAATAACGTATTTACTTGGATAAGGATTAATATAATCTTTATGAAAACACCTTCACAAATAATGCTTACTTTTAGAACAAATTTGGTAAGTATAAAAAGGTTATAGTGAGCCAACCTTAAAAGATAGACATATACTGTCGCGGACTTTTTTTTAGAACTTTTAAAGGGGAACAATTCTGCCATACATCATTTTAGCGAAACTTTAACCGTTTCCGCAGCGTACGTAGCGAAAGCTCTCAAAAGGAAAAAAAGACCCCCGATTTTGTAACATTCTTGATTGGTACTCCGCTCGTATTGAGTTTAGCATGATGCTATATAGCCTAAAGCCTTCCTCGATAAGTGGACTATCCAACACAAAAAGAATTTTTCAATTCGTACCAGTAGTTCCTGAGATTAGCGCGTTCAAACAAACAAACAAACAAACAAACAAACTCTTCAGCTTTATAATATTAGTATAGATGAAAAGTTAGGCGCTTGAAACGATAGGGCGAGGTAAAGACAAAAAATTGTTTAATTTCATTTTTCTGTAACCAAAATCTTCTTAAATCTCAGAAACAAATATTTTAAGGACATATTTTGACAATTTATTTTCCAACGAAAGTTATGTTTTTAACTTAACTGCGTCTAAAAGGCTTAAAATGACTAACAATGTACAGGGTGTTAGAGTGTCTGAACTGTTGGCAACATAAACACAAGACTCCAGACCTGTGACGTCAGGTGTTCATGTTAAGGTGGGTTTAGACCAAAAGAACATAGAGCAAGAACTATACAAGAACATTCTTTTGTATTCGTTTAATGTAAACGATAATTCGTTAAGACATAGTTTACATCATTTACACTAAACATTCCGAACAAGAACAATAAGAACAAGAATTTTTGCTCTTTATATGAGAATCATTTAGACCAAATGAGCGAATGCTCATTGCTCATTTGCCAACGATAAGTAGTACTGTTCACACTACACTATGTCTGAGTGTGATAGCGACTATATTGTGATTTCAAGTGCTGCATTTATTGTTATTACGCAATTAATGAAAAATAAAAGAAGGAAGAGACGTTGGTGGGTGACGATTGCTGTTGCAATTTGCCTCCAGGCATCTTCCGTGTACAGTTTATTTTTATAATGTTCATAAAACATAAGTTGGATCCCATAAACACCTTATATTATGGTACATTTCTATCATACATTTTTCGTTGCTCCAATCCATATTTACGAATAAACCTAAAACTAGCCGCCAAAATGTACAAGAATTCAAGAACACTAGAATCCCTTTGAAGAGACCGCCTCAAGTAGCGAGCACGTCCGAACACGAAAGAACGCTCTAAGCAATTGTTTGTGCGCTCTTGCGTCGGTTATACCAAACGAGCGAGTGTTCTTAGAGCATTCTACCAAATTACCGGCGAACACGCGGCGAATACACTAGAACAACGAAAGAATGCTCGTTGTTTGTTTACATCAAAAGAGCTTTACTAGAATGAGCATTCGCTCGCTTGGTCTAAATCCACCTTTATGCACGAGTTGTACAACTTCGTGTTAGCCGAATAAGCCTCCGGCTATGATCCCTATTCTTTGTTAATGATAAATTTAGTTAATTCCACTTTGAAATATCGGTAAATTAGGCTACTACGAGATAGTATATTGTTAGTTAACTGAACTTTAAATTAGGATAACGGTTTATTTCATATGCCTTTTTATAAGTTATTGTTACAATAAAACCTTAAAAGCATTTTGTAAAGGCCTTAGAAAGATAAGGAATTTCCACTTATTTTACATCCTACTATTATTATAAATGTGAAAGTTTGTGAGAATGGATGAATAGATGGATGATTGTTACTATTTCACCCAAAAATACTGAACAGAATTTGATGAAATTTGCTATGGTATTAGCTTAGGCTCATAATAATATTATAGGTATATGCATTTTGTCGAAAGCTGATAATTTAAAATTACGAACAGACTCTTCTTATTAATTCAATAAGAAGTGTCTGTTCAACAAAAAACCCTAGAACTACAGTGACGATACGCGATGCTGTATTTTGACAGTTATTCAAAATTGAACTTTATTTATTTCACGTTAAGATACGTTTCAATATCAGAGTTCTAATGTCGAGTTGCATTGCGCGTGTGCAGTGTACGACTGATGTCATGTGAAACGTGTATCTTGTTAATAAAGTTCAATTTTGAACTTTATTAACAAGATACACGTTGTTCATTCTTGTAAAAAATGTATCGTCACGTCGTGTATCTTTTCGTTTCGGTGTGAATTAACCCTTAGTGCCCTTAAATTATTATTGTATACGAAAAAAAAATTAAACCAAGATTTTTATATTTTGAATATAGTCTACACCTACCTACCACCTACCTACCACCTACCTCTCTTGTTTCCTTATGCCTTAAGCTCAAGTTGGGATCTAATTCCAAACTAGTTTGTTTAAGGAAGCACGGCATATTACTAACAATGTCAGAAGTCATGAACATCGCGGGGGAACTGCAGCGTGTGTGGAATTGAGTCTATCCCACGTTTCGTACACTAATTACCTAAGCGTTTACATAGAATGGGTGTTTTTTACCGATTTCTGTAAGGCTGGAATCTGATGTTTCTTCTGTGGTCTAATATATATTTAATAATATAATAAATAGCTCCCCACAACGATTTCGGCGACGCACAGTGTTCTATTTCACTCAAAAAAATTCCCTTTGCTGTTTATCGCATACATCGATGAAGAAATGCATTTTAAATGCAAGAGTAAAACACCCACGTGTCTATTTCAAATACTTTTTTTTATAAAAAATAATTTATGTTTCGTGACCTCGACGTAAAAAAAAGACTTAATTAATTCTGTAAGCGTGTCTGATCGATATATATTTTTTTGATTAATATGGTTTGATGAAGGACGTTTAGGCGCATTTTTTTTTTCATGTTTAATTTTTTGAAGATCACTTCTGGTTACCGAGTTATTAATTTTTATTCAGATTTTTGTTTTTATTTTTTTTCTCCCAAAAAACTCAAAAGTGCGACTTGTGACTGACATTGAAAGATTCATCTTAAATGTGTGTGTGGAATTGAGTCTATCCCACTTTTCGTACACTAATTACCTAAGCGTTTACATAGAATGGGTGTTTTTTACCGATTTCTGTAAGGCTGGAATCTGATGTTTCTTCTGTGGTCTAATATATAGTTAATAATATAATAAATAGCTCCCCACAACGATTTCGGCGACGCACAGTGTTCTATTTCACTCAAAAAATTTCCCTTTGCTGTTTATCGCATACATCGATGAAGAAATGCATTTTAAATGCAATCTGAGTAAAACACCCACGTGTCTATTTCAAATACTTTTTTTTATAAAAAATAATTTATGTTTCGTGACCTCGACGTAAAAAAAAGGACAATAAATTCTGTAAGCGTGTCTGATCAATATATATTTTTTTGATTAATATGGTTGATGAAGGATGTTTAGGCGCATATTTTCCATGTTTTATTTTTTGAAGATCACTTCTGGCTACCGAGTTATTAATTTTTATTCAGATTTTTGTTTTTATTTTTTATCTCCCAAAAAACTCAAAAGTGCGACTTGTGACTAGCACTGAAAGATTTACCTTTAATGCGTCTATCATTGATAAAAAAATCAAGTTGCACTATGGAAGCGTTTACGAGTAATCGAATTTCAAAATATTGTGTTAGGGGTGTCATTCAACTTGACCTTTCATTTTTGCTCAAATTAATGCAATTTTTTCTTTAACTACAAAATTATATATGGTTTACAATTATGATTATAGTAATGAATCTTTCGACATATTTTTTACAACCTCGTGAGTTATTTTACAATTTTACGGTGACATAATATACAAATCGCTGTACCTTTAAAAATATTGACTATTGTTATACTATTTCTTCTGAGAAATTACTCATATTTAAGAGTACTATTCGTTTATACAATAAAAAAAGTCCAATCGCCTATTGTTTGACCGTTAGTGATAACCCTAAAATGTACCATTTGACCTTTATTCTAACTCCCAAACGCTTCCATAGTGCAACTTGATTTTTTTATCAGTGATAGACACATTTAAGATGAATCTTTCAATGTCAGTCACAAGTAGCACGTTTGAGTTTTTTCGGAGAAAAAAAATAAAAACAAAAATCTGAATAAAAATTAATAACTCGGTAACCAGAAGTGATCTTCAAAAAATTAAACATGGAAAATATGCGCCTAAACGTCCTTCATCAAACCATATTAATCAAAAAAATATATATTGATCAGACACGCTTACAGAATTAATTCTTTTTTTTACGTCGTGGTCACGAAACATAAATTATTTTTTATAAAAAAAAGTATTTGAAATAGACACGTGGATGTTTTACTCTTGCATTTAAAATGCATTTCTTCGTCGATTTATGCGATAAACAGCATAGGGAAATTTTTTGAGTCAAATAGAACACTGTGCGACGGTGGCCGGTTTCAATGAAACCAAAAATACAAATAAATATACATCAATGGCTATGTTTGTTTTATGCGCATAAAAGTTAGAACACAATCGTCGTTCGTAAGTCGGATAAAAAGACAGAAACGAGAAACTCTCCATTAGTTTGTTTCTTTTATTATATCGTATTTCGCAAACGCAAATTGTTTGTAATTCAATAAGCTTATTACATTCAAAATGTTGACGAGGCAATATAACTTTTTAAATTAATGCATGACGAAAACACTCGGAGGAGAAGGAAATTGGGTTATTATTATTAAAAAATATAGTCACTTTACGTAAATGTGTCATATTTTCTTATGAAATTCTGCTGGAGTTCATCATTATCAGCTCTTGTTTTTTAACGGTCAATTCACACTGAAACGAAACAATACGCGACGTGGCGCTGCATTTGTAAGATAGCTATTCAAAATTGAACTTTACTTATGCCACAAGTTGATACACATTTCATTGTAATAGGCAAGCGGACTGATTTTTTTTTATTGCATAAATGAATAGTACTCTTAAATATGAGTAACTTCTCAGAAGAAACCGTATATCAAAAGTCAATATTTTCAAAGGTACAGCGATTTGTATACAATTTTTTTTTTTGCGAAATTGGTAAACAAAACCTACATCATTAGTTTACTCACATCATATACAAAAACATTCATTATGGTAAGTATGAACTTAAACGCACAAATATCGGAGATATTTACAAATATATTCCTGCGGCCATATACTTCATATACTACTTCATACTACTTCATATACAAGTGACGTCATTTTTAGGTCGACTTTAGTATGGAGCGTTTTTAGGAGGCTCGCGAAATTTTTTATACAAATCGCTGTACCTTTGAAAATATTGACTTTTGATATACGGTTTCTTCTAAGAAGTTACTCATATTTAAGAGTACTATTCATTTATGCAATAAAAAAAAATTGTCCGATTGCCTATTGTTCGAATGTCATAATTATTGCATCGCACTGCATAGCGCATGTGCCGTATATGACTGATGTCATATGAAACGTGTATCTTTTTGTTTAGTAAATAGAGTTCAATTTTCAATACCTATCTTAAAGTGCATCGCTGCGTTTCGAACGCCGCGATGTGAACAGACCTTAATGCCGTATTTTATAAGGGAGTATAGTAGTGGTAGATTGGTGAAGGAGAGGAACCTATCTATATATACCGTACTAGTTATCGTAAAAGGAGTCATACCTAACGCTGTTGCTTTAAACTTCTTTCTAAAATATAGTATTTTTAGCGACTCACCAGTTATCTTAATTAGATCTATACCTACTTATATTATACAGAGGAAATATTTGTCTGTTTGCATTGAATAAGCTCCGAAACTACTGGCCTGAACCTCAATTCTCGTATTTAAAGTAGACTTAATTTAACTTTGTTTGGATTGAAAGTGTAGCGACATGTTACCATGAACGGATTTTATGACGTTTCGACCAATCAGAGCGGGTTTCACGTTGGTTTAACGTTCACAAAAACACCGTTTGGGAGTATAAGCGTATCGGGACTTGATTGTAATTGTATTAATGTAGGTTTTATTTAGCAGAATTGCCCCTCTGATTTTGATGAAAATTTGCAATAAGTATAGAGTATCAGACCAGGGGGAAGGATACAGGCTATTTTTTCTACAATAAAATATACGGTTACCGCAAGATTGCCGGTTGCGCGCACGAAGTCGCGTGTAACATCTGGTAAATCTGGTAATTAATAATAGCCACGAAATTTAATGTCAGCAAAATAACATCACGCACTTTGAACAGCGACTAATTGTTATAAGTTATTAGCAGCAGTGCAGTTTGAAGCTGACTTACAATAGGACTTACCGTCCGCCCGTTTACACTAACTTGTCCATGCTATTGCAACTTAATCACCAACTCGAAACTTGTTACAAGCTGTATTTTAGTTTTACTGTAACAAATTTTGGTAAAATAAAAAGTACAAATAAGTAGTAAAAGGTAAAGTTGGTTCATATTTTTTACAAAAAATAAAAAGTACAATGAAATATGAGGCCTTTGTCTTGGTATTTTATTTTGGTGTCATATTTGACATTTTACCCAAATAAGCGCTTAATTAAAATATGTAATATAGTAGAACCTCCTTTTGAAGGTCGTACTATCTTATTCAATGATAAAGAAATCATTAAAAAACACAATTTTGCTTTCATACCTGTAATAATATGAACAGTGAAAATAAATATAATGTACCAATACTTAAATATGTATAGAATCGAATACCTATACTTTAAAATGATTTCAATTCAATTGAATGAACAGTTTGAGGCCGTTGATTGAAAATGTATAAAGATCCCAGAACAAAACAAAACAGAATTGCCGTGAACTGATATATTAAACGCTTTTTAATAAAAGCCTCCTTTTAGATAATGAATTAAGGGGAACCGGCTTCCATAATTATGACGGTTTCAATTATTTAACGGTTCTTTCCTGAAAGTTGAATAAACGTTATTAATTAATTAACTATTGATTAAATCAAAAGGCCAAACTTCGTGGAGCAGTAATTTTAACACTCATTTTTAATTTCAACCGAATGGAGCAAATGTTATCAATGTTACAGCACTGTTCGCAGGTCTATGTAGTAAAGTCATGGTCTAGTAAAATGGATAGTGAAATATTTTTAACTAAATGTTACCTGCGACTTCGTGCTCGCAAAAGAAAATCTTGCAGGAACCGTACATTTCGCCACAATAAAAACTAGCCTGTCCTTCCTCATGGTCTTTATGTCTGTACCAAATTTAATCAAAATCGACACAGTTCTTTCAGAGCCTATTTAATACAAATAAACAAACTTTCCCCTCTATTATAATATATATACTAGACATGTTGCCCGCGACTGCGTGCGCGCAAAAGGAAATAACGAGGGAACCGTACATTTTGCTGCAATAAAAAGTACCTAGCTAGCCTATGTCCATCCCCGTGCTCTATGCTATATCTGTGCCAAATTTAATCAAAATTGGACCAGTAGTTTAGGAGCCTATTCAATGCAAACAAACAAACTTTTCCTCTTTATTATATTAGTATAGAATGGACATGTTTCACAGACGCCTATTATTATTTGATTTGTCTCTGTCGGTCAGCTGCTATTCAGTTAGCAACGACTAAACATCCGGATAAGGTATTCGCCACTAATTAGGCCATTGTGTAACAGGCTCTATGTTATTTATTACTCGATAGTGCCCGCGACTTCGTGCGCGCAAAAGTTAATTTCGCAGAAACCGTACATTTGCCCGCGATAAAAAGTAGCCTATGCCCTTCCCCGTGGTCTACTCTATATCTGTGCCAAATTTCATCAAAATCGGTCTAGTAGTTTAGTTAGGAGCCTATTTAAATGCAAACAAATAAACAAAATTTTCCTCTTTATTATATTAGTATAGATGTTATACATAATACTTATTAATTAATATCCTACCTCATATGTAAAAAATAACTTGTATTTATTTAAGTAGGTACCTTTACAATCGCTGATGTTGATAATGAATTTCCAACCAATAAGTTGTTCAGTGACGGGAGCGACACCCTTGGGAACTCCATGTCATTCCCTCCTTTTAATATATTCCCGCTAAGTTATAACATTATGTCACTTAATTATTAATTGCTATAAATTGTAATAGTGTAATACCGATGTGTAAACAACATTATTAAAATAGTTTACTGTTCAACTGTCGAAGTTTTAATTAATTATGATACAGAGCGTGTTCAACAATATTTTAAAGTCCTTAGCATGCATATATTACCTTCTCTTTTGATATAATTCCTATGTTTCCCTCAGACCAAATAAAAAACTAAGATAGCGCATGGCGTTTGTTTGAAGTGAAGCCCAAAAAACTACGCTACTTCAATTTTACACACGCGCTCACGTACACACAAGCAAGTACTTTACTTTTTGTCAGTATAGCACAGAATAAATAATAGTACCTAGAGGTACAGAAGAACCACTCCGACAAATGGTTAGAAGAAATAGGGACTCTTTCTGCGATGCGATAAGGTTCAATTCAGCTAACACAACGCTTGATTACCTACGATTATATTTACCTAGAAGTTGCGTCTCTTTCTATCGCGTAATTCTTATCCTTTCTAATGACATTAAGGTTGTCTCATTTTTGAAAATTATTTACCGACTTCCAAAAAAGGAGGCGGTTATACGTATTATATATATTTTTTTTCGTAATATTTAATTACAACTTTTTTTACCTACTTTCTAGTACCTACCTACTGTACTTTACTGAACAAATTGCTTTCCAAATAAACCTAAGGTAGGTGTTAATAGTACTGTAATAATTTGACGACCTCTGTGGCTCAGTTGGATGAGCGTGTTGGTGCTCAAGCCGGGGGTCGCGGGTTCAAATCCCGCCGAAGGAACAAAGAGTTTTTTTGTGTTCCTGGGTCATGGGTGTGTATTAAATATATGTATAATATAATAAAAATCTTAAATAAGTGTTAAATATATTTCCGTTGTCTGGTACCCGTAACACAAGTTCTTCCAGAACTTACCACGGGATCAGATTGACGTGGTGTGAAGCGTCCATAGATATTATTATTATTATAATAAATTTGCGAATACCTATAAGCATATACATACTTATGCGTAAACGTAAGCATTTTTTATACCTTCACGGCCTGATATTACTCGAATAAGTTGAATCACGCCGCCTTATTTTTATTTATATTTACTACTAGGTACTACTAGGTACTTTTGTCAATAAATGATTCTTCAAATCGTATCACATCGGAATAACATAAGACGCGAACAGATAGTTCAAGTGGACTGTGGAGCCAACACCTAAACACTAAATATTGGTTATCAAGTAATTGCAGTAGCAGTAGTAGCTCAAACTATATTTTTAAATATTGTTATACATTATGTTATATGGTATTATAGTTATAGCTGGCCGGGTGATTTTTACCTAACTTACACAATACCTATCGTAATATTATATGCAAAGATTGTAAGGTATTAAATCCAATCCATAAAACATTGCGACGAACAAATCTCACGCATTCGTCGCTCACTGCTCGCGCGCGAGTCCCTCGTAATTGGCCCGTTTAAGGAGGCCGCCGCACGTACTTACATTTTTAATACCTACACGGGGAGTGGGACAGGCCTGAGTATAGATTAGTCGTCGCGACGACTCATTCGATACTGTTTTTATTTGATCTGAGATGTTTCCTAGTAATAAAAAAAATAAATAATATGCACGTATATAAGCAACTAAAGTTAATTTAAGTGTCTGTAATGATAACCTAAATAAATTTTATTTGCTTGTCGAAGATAATAAGATTTGGTTCTCGACTACACAGTAACAAACTGAAATAAATCCAATTCTAACCCTTCGTATTTACCTTTAATTTTTCAAAGCGGTGAGAAAACGACATTTAAATCCGGACTCAGTACGTAAACATACTTGATTCCAACTTAATATCGGCGGATTGGTGGCGCGATTAGATTTTTCTCCACAGATAGACAGCACTCGAGAAGCGACTCGCTAAACTATTTGCTTTCTGATTCCGAATTATTCAACCACTTAGTATTCCGTTTGAGTATTAAATTTTTTAATTCGATCGAGAATGTGCAGTAGTAAATTTTCATAGTATTTATTTGTTACACCCGCAGAATACGTTCGTATATTTTGATCCGCAATCAAGTATTAACGTTATTTTACAGCTAAACTAGATTTGGAATAAGCAATAATATTTTTGGGTGTTTAAATACCAGTTATAGGTAAACTATGCCTATAACTAGCGGGTAATGTTGCCCCGTACATATCTTTATAACATGTTAGATGAGTATTAAATAGAAATACTTGCGTACACGGAAATCTACGACAGTCAAGAAAATGTGAGCTTAATTTACGACACCAAAACCGTTGTTTATTTTGTATGTTTGTTCGCTACGTGCTTCGAGTATACCTACTTAAAGCTTTGAATTTTGCCAAACAGTTTCTATCATTGCCATAACTTGTGGTAATGGGCGAATTCAGATTACTGAACACGCGATTCTAAATTTGTATAAATAATCTTGATATTTGTATAAGGATGTATGTACCTATACTACCTACTAAATATAATGTATATTTATGTTATTTACTAATCTTGTATGAGGATTTATAAACGTAACTTTGCGAGTTTCTAAGCGCAGCAGTTCTCAGAGCAAATATATTTTTGTGTAAAAGTCAATCCTGACCGGGAATTTAAATTTGGTTTTTGCAAATAAAATGTTATAAGTACTTTATGTGACTCTTTAGCAAGATTGAAGTGAACTGGTTTGATGGTTTTATAAAATGCTTGCGAGTTTCCACACAAACATAAACGTTAAAACTTAAACAAGTGCTATTTTCTAGCCGGTACTTTGTTACGTAAATATAACAGCCTCCGTGGTTTAGTGGCTAGAGCATTGGCTCTCGACTCGGAGGTCATGGGTTCGATTCCTGCATTGGAACAACAAAAATGTTGTTTCCAAGTTTGGATAGGACAATGCAGGCTAATCACCTGATTGTCTGACAAGAAAGATGATCCATGCGTCCGATGGGCATGTAAAAAGTCGGACCTGCGCCTGATCTCTCGTCATCTCGTAATCCAGTGGGTTATCCGTCCCACTGGATTACGAGAGTAAAGGAAGAGAGAGTGCTCTTGTGTACTGCGCACACACTTGGGCACTATAAAATTACCCTGCGTAACTGGCCTGGTTTCAATGAAATCGGCCACCGTCACCGATATCGGTGTGAGAAGTTATTATTATTATTAGGTAGAAATAAGAAGCGTATGCGCATTCTTTATATCCTCCTCTTTACCGAACTGCCAACGTAAACTAAAACAATTAGAATTTACATCTCGCCAAACGAGTGTTTGGCGGCATAATGCGCTCATCTTATATAATATTAATAATAACATAATATTATGAGTCTATGAGTCTTTAAATAAAAAAAGATAAAATAATACAAAACAAAACTAAATAATATATCTTCAAAGAAATTTACAATATATACGAAACAATAACATTTGACAATGTAGCCCTTAACTTTTTCTTTATTATTCCTTCTTACATTTTTTTTGTAATTTATTAAAATATTTATTCATCATCTCTGCATAATTTTGATTGGTCCAAACTCCAAAAATCAGTTTATGTATCATATAAAGAAGATTTATTTGTAATTCAATAAAAGTAAAATGTTGGAACTTGGGGTTCTGATATCCGTTCTAGCTGATATAAATGATAAGGTACCTTCAGATCTCAGGATGAAAACCTAATATTTATGTAGGTAATTCTTTAATTACTTTTATTTCAATCAAGATAAGGTTCGTTTTTATCCATACAAGCCGCTGGCAAATACTTAGGAGATGTGTCTTTTAATTTATTAATTGACTTGTGAATAGTATTAATAAAACACTATTTTATTACACAAAGCAATAATTGGTAAATTTCAAATATTAACACACTGCTGTCGGTCTGTCGGCCTCTCGTATTTGTCATGGCAGTAATGCCGGGCCGGGTATATTATTCATAAGGCTTCAGCGGTGCGCCCCACACGGAATATTAGAGGGGCATATCTGCCCAGTTTATCCGGCTTTTCAAATTCATCGCTAACTTAATTGTTTTCGACGTATCGATAGTTCGATTGATTTACGAGGTGCATAATGATGCAAACGTGCATTTAAGACTACTATTTAGTTAAGGTAAGTTTATCGCAAGCACTTAATTGTGTTGTTTGTCGTAATCATGCGTTAAATTGTTTCGTAATTTACAGACGCGTGTCTTACGTACGTGTGGCACAAACGAGATAGTATCACGAGTAGAGACCACATATTATGTGTGGAACATACCTACGCGATAGGACTATAAGTAGTGACCTCATACGTGTGGTACAAACGAGATAGGACCATGAGTAGAGACCACATACGTATGGCACAAGTACCACGAGTAGAGACCACATATATGTGGAACAAACGAGATAGGACTATTAGTAGATACCACATACGTGTGGTACAAACGAGAAAGGTCCATGAGTAGACACCACATACGTATGGCACAAACGAGATAGGGCCACGAGTGGAGGCCACATACGTGTGGCACAAACGAGATAGGACCATAAGTAGAAACCACCTACGTGTGCCACAAATGAGATAGGACCATGAGTAGAGACCACATACGTGTGTCACAAACGAGATAGGACCATGAGTTGAGACCACATACGTGTGCCACAAACGAGATAAGACCACGAGGAATAAACCCTTAGATTAAACACAAATGAAATTACTATTTTTAATATTCTTAATCTCTCCCTATTCACCGTAGGGTCTTATTAATGCCCTTATTATGCTCCTTTGTGAATAATATAAAACTTTTGTAACGTTTCTGCTTTTGAGATTTATGTTCAAATATCTTAGTAAAATTCTATTCCCGTATACGTACTCTCAACGGAATAGGTAAGGAGCCATCGCACGGACTATGTACTACAAATGTTGCTGAAAAATGAATACGAGATTTAAGTACATGTGCCGTTTTTACGAGGCTTTTCCCCATATTGAATTTATGATTAACTCGTAATTGTTATGTTTGTGATATTTTTCAGACTAGTGATTATACTCGTATTATCTAATATTTTCAGATTAGAGACTATATTGACTAACTTTACATGTAAAAATATAATAAATAAAGCCTTCAAATAAAATAATAATTTAAAAACGTTTAGTTATTTAAATTTATTCTGTTAGCATTATGTGTAGGTATATAATGTCGTCGTGTGTTACTCAATTTTAATTAATTTTAAGTATTTCTAAGCATTATTTTAAACTTAGTAGCTTGCTACACACTTTACTCCACATAATCTTTAACTGTGCCAAATTTCATACTCCTCCGTTCGCACATTTCTCTTAAAATGTTCTCAAAGTTTTTGTACACGTTTTAATGTATAGGTAATATATTATGATTTTTGTTGTAGGTTGGCGCAAGTATGATGTCCTGTCCTCTTCCGCTGCCGCTGCTGCCGGCCCTGCACCCCCAGCCCGCGCTAGCCTCCGACTTCCCCATACACATCGGCATTAAGGTGAGCCAAAACTGTGTAGTTCTAGTGTTGTAGAAAAAGAGATGTTTGATTTTAGGCCACCACTATGTACACTTCATAGATAAATAGGAAATAAATATATAAATATAGTAACTATATTTACAGATAGTGTATCTACATAGTGCTGGCCCACGCCTCATACATTTCTAGAACATCTCTTTTACTAATGTTAAGGCGTCTAATAATATTTTTACTGGTTGTTCAGTCTCACGTTCTTAATTTGATAGGTACCTAAAATTTTCAAAATGTATTTCACAATTCCCAATCGTATTATTAAATTTTTTCATAAAAATATAAAATAAATATACGCATCTACATTATTTACAGAATAATGTAAATTAAACAAACTCTTTCAAAGCGTTCACCAAATATTTGCATCGGGATTGGAAAGTTTAAAAAATAACAAAATGAACACAGTGTATGGAATATTTTCCGACGTCTAAACGCAAATATAGCTGTTCAATACATTTCCACCTAAAAGTTTTTCAATATCATAAATTGAACTAACATTTAGTAGGTTTTAGGTTTGTTTGTACACACAACTTTTGCCACAAAACTATAGGGGACTTATACTCCGAACTAGGACATTCGAGTGTGACGTTGAGTTCGACCGATATGTTGTGCTTTGTCGCGGGACTGTTTGGTACAATCAATCATTTTTTGGGTTCCGTACCCAAACGGTAAAAAAGGGACCGTATTATTCTTTTTAACTGTGATAGATAGACAGTTAAATTTTGTACAGATGGCTTATTTCTGTTGCCGCTATGATCACAAATACTAAACAAAATTAAATTAAAACAAGCATTCAAAACGAATTAAAATAAACATTCAAATTTCAAAGGAGCTGCCATACAACAAACGTTTTTTGTCGTTTTGTACGGAACCCTTCGTGCGATAGTCCGACTCGCACTTGGCAGGTTTCATATACTTATATTTCAGTTAGGAGTTGGATTAAAGTCCGAATAATGATTTAGGAACTGAACGTAGTATTAAAAATAAAAGAAAAAAAAAACTTGTACTTTTACAAATTATGTAATGAGATGTCTGTTAACCCTAGGACGTAACGACTTTTTGGCGCTCTAAACGTACAATTTTATTTAGATAAATCCGTTGCAAGTTTATCTACTTTAGCGGATACTGGATGTATACTGTTCATTGTAACTTTTGTTTTTATATTCACGTAGGCTTATGAAATCATTAGTTCAATCCCTATGAAGTTCTGCAGATTTATCAACACGGTTGATAGATCTGTCATCATCACGGTTGATAGAGCTCCGTGGCCTAGTGGAAAGACCATTTAGTTCGCACTCGAGAGAGTGCAGGTTCAAATCCCAGGTTGTGGCGTGTACCATCTCAAGTACATTATACGGACGCTCTAACGGTGAAGGAAAACATCGTGAGGAAACCCGCACATAGTTGGTCCCAGACGTATTAACCAGTTCATTCCTCTGGACTAGGGATGTTGCGGATGCATTTTTTTCACATCCGCGGATGCGGATGCGGATCTGTACATAAAACTTAAGTGTTGGTTTGGTAGGGTAAAAAACAGTAATATTAATCCTTTCTTTATCTATACTTATAATATTAAAAAGCTGAAGAATTTGTTTGTTTGTTTGTTGGAACTCGCCAATGTCAGGAACTACTGGTTAGAATTTAAAAAATCTTTTTGTGTTTTGATAGTCCATTTATCGAGGAAGGCTTTAGGCTATATAGCATCATGCTAAGCGCAATACGAGCGGAGCACCAATCAAGAACGTTTCAAAATCGCGTTTTTTTTTCCTTTTGAGAGTTTTCGCTGCGTACGTTGCGCTAGTTTCGCTAAAATTGTCTTTGACAGAATTGTTCCTCTTTAAAAGACTATATATGTCATATTTTAAGGTTGGCTCACAATAACCTTTTTATGCTAACCAAATTTGTTCTAAAATTAAGCATTATTTGTGAGGGTGTTTTCATAAAGATGATATTAATCCTTATCCAAGTAAATACGTTATTCATTACAAGCATTTAATTTAGAAGAAATTTGCCGTTCACATCATTTGATTTCAATGAGTATTTTAGAAGATATCGCAGTTATAAAATAATCAAGCGCGCAATAATGTACGGCGCGCGGCGAGCAGTCGTGAGGGGGAAGCGCTTTTCCTTCTACGTAAATGAAGTCGCGTGTAAATCTTAACGACATCCCAATGTAAATGTTCCACGCGGATAAAGTCGCGGGTAAAAGCTAGTTTAATTGTAAAGTATAAATGTAAATATTGGAGCATTATATTTTATTTAAAAGTAGAATGGCCGTTTTTTCGGACCCCAGTTTGTTTCGCAAGGGTTCGTATATTAATCCTGCGCTACTAAATAACTGTTTCCCTTTTTTTCTCGTCGCGACCTGCTACACATCCGCATCCGTATCAGATCCGCATCGATTTATGCGGATGCGGATGCAGATGCGGATGTCTAAATCGAAGCGGATACTCCGCATATGCGGATGCGGGTGCGAATATTCGCAACATCCCTGCTCTGGACTAGGCTGACTATGCTGTGAGAATGCCGTATGTGCTTGGGCAACCATACGACATTAAAAAAACCAACTGTCCAAGGCACTACAGTATTTCAAGAGTGGTTACTTCGCTCGGAGAATACTGTATAAATCATCCATTAACGGATGTAAAGGCCTAAGTTTGATAGATCTGTAGAACTTCATAGGGCATGACAAATAATAATTAAGTATCGTTCATTGTTGATATACATAAAATAGATAAATCTGCACAAAACGGCTTGCACAGATTAATCACTACGATAAAACGTCACTTGTATAGAGAGCTTTAAAAGCATCAACATTATATTCATTAATAATTAGAAGAGTAATTACCAGACTACAGAGAAGCCTAAAGGAAGGGTGATGATTTTGGCAGATATGTATGTATGTTTGTTCCACCGTAGCTCATAAACTACTGGTCCAATTTTAATAAATTAGGTTTTTATAGATTATTTGTAGTAGCTCGGGTAACATAGGCTATCTGGGGGCACGGCAGTGCCCCCGCCAAGTCGAGCGCGAAGCAAACACTGCCGTACCATCCTTTACTGGAACCATTTCGCCGCATTTTCAGGCCCCTATTTGAGAACCTCTGGATAAGACCAGAACGCAGAAATTTTCGTCATCCAGTAAGCTATAATCACATACTTAAAATCCAAAATTTCAAGTCTGTAGGTCTTTTAGTTCCGAAGTTAAGCGAAAGCAAAGTTTCGCATTTATGACACTCACTCACTCACTTATACACTCACTCATGATCATCAGAATAGAACTAGTACTTCCCATAAACTCAGAGAGCTGAAATTTGGTACAGAGTTAGGGTTTAATGGCCACATAAAGGGAAAACTATAAAAACTAGGATAATCGAACATCTGGAGTACCTGGTGACCCTGATTAGAAAACACAAGAGCCCAACCAAACTATTAGAGATCGACATACCGCCTTTACAAAAAATATTCAACTTGGTGGGCCGCTTCATTTGATGTCAAAAATCGAAGGTCTGAAGTATCTGATGAAGAACCCTCAGCTGGTCTCAGCTGTATTAGGGGCCATCCATAAATTACGTCACACGAATTTAATGATTTTTGACCCCTCCCCCGTCCTTGTCACAGTTGATCACATTTGTGAGACTCCCCCCTCCTTAGTGTAACGTCACCTCTTACAATTTTATATCTAGAAATAGTTAATTGAATAATTATAAAAAACAGCAATTCCGAAATTTGTTTAATTTCAATTTTCAATTTAAATGATTCTTAATCAAATTAACATCAAATAAAATATTGCAAGAAATTGACAAAACAAAAAAACTATTATTTTTTATTAATATAATTGTGAAAGTTTGTGAGGGTGGATGTTTGTTACTCTTTCACGCAAAAATTACTAAACTGATTTTGATGACATTTGGTTAGGTAGTCGTTTAATTTTAATTAACATAGGCTACTTTTTATCCCGGAAAAGTGCATTGTTCCTTTGGGATACTGTATTTACGCAGGCGGAGCGGCGGGCAACAGCTAGGTAATAATAGCACCCCACACCGATTTCGGTGAAGGTGGTCGGTTTCATTGAAACCAGGCCAGATGCGCAGAGTAATTTTTATAGTGTCCAAGTGTGTGCGCAGTACACAAGAACACTTACTTCTTACTTACTCTTCCTTTATTCTCGTAACCTAGTGGGATGGATGATCGATACGACTGGCGAGAGATCAGGCGCAGGACCGAATTTTTTAATGCCCATCCGACGCATGAATCATCTTTCTTGTCAGACAATCACATGATCAGCCTGTATGTAACGGGGGGATCCAACCCACGACCTCCGAGTGGAGAGCCAAGCTCTATATCATTACACCACGGTGGCAGTCGAACTATACAGCATCATCGTCATGATCCAAATAAAGAATATTTCTAGCACTTTTCTTTGAAGGTTTTGCCCATCGTTAAGATTCGTCCTCAAAGAACCAATTCTTGTTGTTTCTTATGTAATTGCTTGTGTTGATTAGTGGCCTTGTAAATGCAAAATATAGACAACTGATGCAACATGATCAACTGATGCAACATGACAAAGTATGCCTCGACACTGGGGCAATAAATATATATCATAATTCATAACATAGCTATTACTTAACACTTAGATTAAAATAGATTTTGAAATGTGACGTGATGTGACGTGACGTGTTTATACTTATACTTACAAGTTTACAAGAAGAAATAGTCGAACGATTAACTTTATTCTACTCGAAAATTACACAAATTATTATAAAAAATTACATTATAACAAATTACACTAACATATTAATTTCGTTCAAAATTTGATCAAAATGTAATGCATTGGACTAACGGTGATACCCGCACACGTCGCTAGATGGCGCTGACTGTATTTTAAATCGCGCTTACGTTTGTTTTTCCGATAACCTTATATTATGTCGAAGTGGCAACCGGCCGTTACAGTTGTTTACGATATTCTTATACTGCGCTTGAAAACGTTTGCTAGGGATTAGGAGGGATTATTTGCATTTCGTTGATTTCGCTTATTATTTCGTGAGGTTTGCTAAGGTTAATTAGCAGGTTGTTATTAATTATTGTAACAATTCGAAGATTTGAATAGATTAGGAATTTTATGATTAGTGACGGATTACTGATTATTATTTAATTATTAGATTTAAAAGAAGTTATAATTGATTATTGAATACTTTATTTAATTGTTAGTTATTTAATACTTTTAGTTTTCTAGGTTTAATTTACAGTTAGGCAGTACCTATTTCGAATCGCGTTCGTGTTTTAAGTAAGTACATTTCTAGTATTCTAGGTTTAGTTTATTTAGTTAGATATTACTTCGTTTCGTTTAAAAATATCATTAATTTAGCTGTATTTCAGTACTAGGTAGGTAATACCTTTGGTAGGAAGTTCATTGATAATTAAATATATTGACACTTGTCTAATAATTAAAAATTAACGTTTTGTTTATATTTTGTATATATTGAGTAGGCTGAGTAACATTTTCTAATATCTTTGAGTTTTTTTTTTATTAAGACAAAAGAAGTCTTAAAGAGGTTATTATTGTTTTAGTCTAAATATTAACGGTATTTCTGATTTGTTGTCCATATACTAAAGGTCGTTGAGTTTATTTGTGTTTGATTTCGCAAGATAATATCGTAAAAAATGTCGATAGTATTAAAAGACGACGATGAACTTAGTGGCTACCAAGTAGTTGGTATGCCCAAAGACGGGTCTTGTCTCTTCCATTCAATATCTTTCTTGGTGTATGGTAGAACTGACTCAACTTGCAGTATCAGATCTGCTATAGTTGCATACGTTGCTGAACATTGGGATGAAATGCAAGTGTACACGTGTGATGCTTATCGTGACGTATACACGAGCGCGCAATCCTACACGAGCGATATGATGAAACCCACTACTTACGGCTCAGCTTCTGAGCTTATGGCTGCTGGAAAAATCTATCCCTTCACTTTTGAAGTGTATGAGAACGGTATACTAAGAGGTTCCTTTGGCGATGCTGGCCAAAAAAAGTATTTACGTTTTACCGGTAGTTACTTAAGCGGCCACTACGATGCACTCATTCCTATACGAGATGCCTCTCCATCTTCTTTCCCCTTTGATCCCATAACATTAAATTCTGTAACATCAGATACTGCTATATGTACATTATATGACTTAAACTCTACGCAAAGTGAATTGAACATGAAGCATAAGGGAAAAGGCGGTAGACCGACTAAAACTAAAAAAGGAAGGCTTAAGGTATCCGAACTGTCACGATCTGAACAACTTCGAAAAGCTGCGGCTCGTTACCGACAAAAACACCCTGAAAAATGTCGAGAAACCGTAGAACTTTATAATTCTTTACAGCCAGGCGCCAACCGGGCATCTGTAGCGCAGTACAGTGCTTCATACCCTGAAGTAAACCGGGCAGCTGTAGCACGCTACAGTGCTTCACACCCTGAAGTAAACCGGGCAGCTGTAGCACGCTACAGTGCTTCACACCCTGAAGTAATCCGGGCAGCTGTAGCACGCTACAGTGCTACACACCCTGAAGTAAATCAGGCTGCTGTAGCACGCTACAGTGCTTCACATCCTGAAGTCAATCAGGCTGCTGTATCTCGCTACCGTGCTTTACATCCGGAAGTCAATCAGGCCGCAGTATCTCGCTACCGTGCTTCACATCCGGAAGTAAACAGACAAAACTTAGCACGAAAGAGATCTACTGATAAACTAAAGTTTAATGGAAACACAGAAACAATCATTGAAGTTCTTACAACTAAACTTAAAGATAGATTAGAATCAGAAAAAAATGTTAAGTGGACTCTCCATAATAGGCAAAGAACTCTAGAAGATTTGAACAAGACTGCAAATAAATTAAAAGAAAAAATAATAGCGGCATTAGAGAAGTTAAAAATATGTCCTGAAAGCACGGATATTAAAGACAAATTTGAAGCATTTCTTGGTAAATCAGAACATCGCAGTAATCAGGAGCCATTTTATTCTGAACAAGCTTATAAGGTTTATGAAGATAAAAAAAAAGCTATTGAGATTGATGATACTGGCAAAGCAAAAACCTTTACAAATGTTAAGGAAATGTCCAAAAGTCTGACATGGTCTTGTTCGGATTCATTGTGCGTATTAAATGATGGGATCTTATTAAAATTGAAAAACATTTTTAAAATATTGAGCCTCCAAACTACTGCGCAAATTTACTCGATGTCTGTGGAAACAGGAAAACTGCAAGAAAATATCAACTTTATTAATAACGTTAAATCGCATTTCCCACATCTTCGGACTATTATCAGAGAGATTTATCAAATACACAGTGACTGTAAGTTATTACTTGATATTGACAATTCTTTGGCGAGTGGTAATGTGGATAAGCTTATGGAACTAGGAAAGCAACCGATGGTAGGAAGTGCCGTTGTAGAGCGTACACCTGATAGTGAAATCGTGGAAGATGAAGTAATAAAAAGTAATAAGGTTGCTTTTAAATTATTTTCCAAAAAAAGTATAGATACACCGAAACTGGATTGTATGTCGTGCAATAAACTTTGTTATTCTAGGGATATTAGTTCCATAGAACGATTAAGAAAGCCTATATCAACAGATGTTTGGAATCAGCTCCTAAACTACTATAATTCTAGCCTAATAACTCACAGTCCGTACATATGCCACACATGCCTTATTAAGATTCGTGCTAACCAAATGCCTGCTGTCTGTATCCTCAATGACATGCACGTAAGCACTATTCCACCAGAAATAGCTCAGCTTAACGACTATGAAAACATTTTAATCCAACGCGCTAAAGCGTTTCAGGTGGTCGTCACAATGAATCCTGTGGCTAATAAACGTCTACCCAATCGTCAGATGGTTAAAAAAGTAAAGGGCAGGACTTTTCATTTACCGCTTCCGATGGAAAAAACCCTAAAAAAACTCCCAAAACCTGAAGACGCAATAATTGAAAACCCAGAACTTTATATTATAGTCCGAAGTACGCCAAACAAAGCAAATATTATATGGCAAGACATTGTTGACGTTAATAAAGTGTACAAAGCATTACAATACTTAAAAAATGTAAACGAACATTATGCTCATATCAAATTACCAGATTTACCTAACCAGCTCATAAACATACATGAAAATATTCAATATAATGTTATAAATACACCAGATAATGCTGAAGAAGGTATTTTAGAAGATGGTACAGCAGCACTGTTGACCCAAATCACAAGAGAAAAGGAAACTGATTATGAGCATTACACCATATATCCTTTGAATGAACGGAGACGAAATGCACCAGCTTCAGAACTCTACCAAATGCTTAAAGTAAACACAGCACCGATTGATGCCCGAGATAAAACCTCGATGTTAAATGTTTTCCACATTTATATGTAGAAGGAAAATACGGCCAATTTCATAATCGGCAGCAGAAAGTAACTTCTAGTGAATTTATTAAAGCCCGGCTTATGTCAAAAAATCCTCAATTTAGACTTATCCAACAGTATCTATTTTTCTTATTGAATGATGCCAATATGCGCCAATTAAACTCCGGAATCTTTTATAAAATGAATTGTGCTAATCAGAGAGATAAAATTACGGCAGAACAGTATCTCCAAATGCTCAACAATGATGAGCTGGAAGGTGATTTGACCGCAATATTTGGCCGACTTAGGAACACCGAACAGTTCTGGAAGAAACCACGAAACGATGTAAATTGTATGACTCAAAATTACGGTCCAGCAACTTGGTTTCTTACCATGAGTCCCTCTGAGTGGATGTGGGAGGATTTGGGAGAATATATCAGGCAAGTAAATGGCGTTAAAATGGCTAATAAAACAATCAGTGAATTGGTTGCTCTTGACCCCGTATCTACCTCACGTTTTATAGATAACAAGTTTCATGCCATGTTAGACTTTATAACTAGTTCAGATGAGCCTTTAGGCAAGATTATCCATTACTTTTGGCGTCGAGAGTACCAATCTAGGGGTGCTCAGCACTTCCATTTAATGTTATGGGTTAAGGATGCACCTATTCTACATAAGTCATCTATAGACGAGGTAGCGTCATTTATTTCTAAATACGTGACATGTGCCATTCCAAAAAAAAATATTTCTCCAACTTTACATCAACGGGTCACTTTGTATCAAATGCATAAACATAATAGTTATTGCATGAGGAAAAAGAAAACGAAAAAAGGATTCGTTTCAGTTTGCCGTTTTGGATTTCCTCGAACTGTGACGGATTCTCTTATCATAAGAGACATTTTTCAAACTATAGCGGCAAGAAAAACTCTTAGCTCTAATAATCGTCTCTACAATATTGTCCGCTCAAAGGAGTCAGATATGATTAATGACTACAATCCTGCTTTGCTGTTGGCGTGGAATGGAAATATTGACATTCAATATGTTGGAGAGAAAACAGCCATTTTGAACTATTATGTGACCAAGTATACTACTAAAAGCGAAAAGACCCATGCAACCGACATGTTTAACGATATTAACTCTACAAAAAGTCTTAGAAGCCGGTTATATAATATTGGTCTCAGAGTCTTATCGACTCGAGAATGCGGAGCTTTAGAAGCCAGCGATACATTATTGGGAATACCACTCTACGGCACGGACCCACAAACAACAATAAGATGGTTAGACGTAAACATTCATCGTAATCGCAGGGTTAAATCGAAATCTGAAATGACTGCACTGGACCCGAATTCTACTGATATATATTACGATTCTTGGATAGACAACGTTTACCCTGCCAGACCTGACGAATTACAAGACATGAATCTATTTGACTTTTCTAAAGACTATGATTTAGTTAATACACGGCCTGTTTCAAATAAAGTAGAGTATTATGTTTTAGCAAATAAAAAATACTTAAAAAAACGAGATAGACCATACCTAATTAACCATTACCTGTATGATGTAGAGCAAATGCCAGAAAAATATTTCTTTTCATTGTTGTTATTATTTATGCCTTGGAGAATACTAGATGACCTAAAAATGCAACATGAGACATACACAGAAGCATTTAATACTGTTAAGGACGATTTACAAGAAGCGTTACGCTACGGAAATTTACGGACTGAATTACGAAATATTTTACATACAGCTTTTGAAAAGGTAGAAGAAAAAGTAGCAGAACTAAACGAAGAAAGGGAAAACATAGTAGATGAAGGACCCGACAATCCTTTAGAGTTTGAAGCTTTGGAAGCAGTAAATGCTATGGAAGATTTAAACAACTTTGATTTAGTTGAAGCTGATATTTCTGAAATCAATGAGCAAGAAATGATAGATAAACTGAATTCTGACCAAAAAAGGGTATTTGATACAATCATTAATAAAATGAAGAACCAAAAAGAAATATTGCGACATTTTGTTAGTGGCACCGGTGGCACCGGCAAGAGCTATTTAATAAAAACCTTAAAAATATGGATTAAAAACAACCTGCATAAAAATGTTGCTATTACTGCCCCGACTGGAATCGCAGCATTTAACGTAAACGGATTAACTATTCACAGATTACTACAACTGCCCGTAGAGCATAAACAAACTCCTAAATACAAACCGCTTTCAGACGAAGTACTTCAAGTTTTAAGGACAGACTTAAAAACTGTCGAATTATTTATTATAGATGAAGTGTCTATGATATCTAATGTAACTTTAGCCTACATAAATCTTCGTTTATGTGAAGTGTTTGATACTTCTGATGTAGAAGATGGTTGGTTTGGAAAAAAACATATTTTAGTGCTTGGGGATCTTTTGCAACTTCCACCCGTTAGAGAAAAGTCGCCATTTGAAAAATTAACCTCTTCAGAAATTAGTAAACTTATAGGCTCCTTAAGTATTCCAATTTTATGGACTGAACTTTTTAGTTACGACGAACTTGCGTTGAATATGAGACAGCTAGATGATTCTACGTTTGTAGAAATGTTAAAAAGAATCAGAGTAGGAGTGACAACTCAATCAGACAGAGATATACTGTCTAACCGATTGATACCTCTGCTCTCGCATTCCAATGAAGGAAGGTTAATGGAAATAGCACAATGTTTGAGGGACTTACCAGAAGATACTGTTTGTTTACTACCGACTAGAAATATGTGTATGCAGTTAAATAATGCTATGTTAAAAGCGATTCCGCACCCCGAGATAAAATTAGTTGCTAAAGATTCCTTGGATTGTTCAAAATGTATGATAACGAAAGCCCGGGCGTATTTACAAAAATATGAAGATGATGCGTCGATGACTGCTGGACTGGAAGAAACTATAATCATTAAAGAGGGAGCTAAAGTAATGCTTAGGAGAAACATTGATGTTAGTTTAGGTTTAGTGAATGGGTCGATAGGCGTTGTACGAAATGTGAGGTGGGACCCGGAAGATCAAACAAAGCCTAAGCAATTGGTAGTAAAATTCGCTAATAATTTGATTCACGAATTATTGCCTATTAAGTCAAAATTTGAGATCATACCCCGGGCATACGTATACAGAGAACAATTCCCAATCTGTGTGGCGTATGCCCTAACAATTCATAAAAGCCAAGGTCTAAGTTTAAAAAATGCCCTCATGGATATTGGCACCTCCATATTCTCTTGTGGCCAAGCCTACGTGGCGCTTTCACGAGTAACCAATCTTCATGGGGTGCACCTTATAAATGTTGATTTCAAGAGTATAAAAGCTCAAGCTTCAGCGATCACCGAATACAACCGGCTTAGGCGTAAATACCGCGCCGATCTTTCAGAAATTTTTTTTTTTTTTTTTAATTAATTATTTAAGGTCGTTTTTTAACAACTAAGGTCATTAACGACCACAATTTATAACAAACAAAATAACATATTATACTAATTTATAAACATTAATCATTTTTAGAAAATTTAAAGTTTGGTTACAGCCATTTTCATTTAAGCAATCTTTAAGAGAATTGGGTAAGTTACATACTTGTTTTTCGTTATTATATGCTGTGCATTCTATTAAAAGATGAGAAACACTCATATCCTGCCCACACTTGCATTTATTTTTTGGAGTTTTTGTTATCAAATGTATGTGTGATAAGTTAGTGTGTCCAATGCGTAGTCTCGTTATTATAACTTGATCTTTTCTTTTGCTGAATGAAATTGGGGATTTATCGAAAACAGAATTTCTGACATGAATTAATTTACTAGCATTGCCTGTTTTCCAATATTGATCCCAAAAACTTTTAATTTTATGTTTGCAATATTTTTGAATTTCTGAAGGAGGTGATTTTATTGTTGTGCAAATATCATTTTCATAAGTAGCATTTCTAGCTTCAAGATCAGCTTTTTCATTTCCAGATATCCCTTGATGACTTGGGATCCATATGATTTGAAATTTATAGTTATTACTTAGAAGGTTTAACATTTTTTGTTTGATTTCAATAATTAAGGGATTTGTATTATTTCTATTTTGTAAGGCTGTAAGACATGATTTTGAGTCCGTATAAATTAAATACATTATCGTATTAGGTTCATTACATATAATCTCTAATGCTTTAAGTATAGCTAATGATTCACAACTAAAAATAGAGTGGTAGTCGCCAAGTCTGTATCGATAACTACTATTACTTGAGACAACTGAAAAACCTGATCTTTCATTCATAACTGACCCATCAGTAAAGAAAAGCTTACAATTATTATACCTACTATTTATTTCATGATATAAGTTTATGTAAAGTTCTCGAGGGGTATCATCTTTTAAGTTATTAGCTATTTCTAAATTTATAGGAAATTCAAGGCTTTCCCAAGGACCACATGACAATAACTTCTTATTTAAGACAGATGGAATGCTAAAGTTAATTTCCTCGAGATATTTAGCAGCTCTTATTCGTAAAGGTTGCGGAAGAGTAGGTCTGACATCATACTCTGCGTCTAAGGACGTTATTTTAGTAAAATAGTTAAAAATAGGATTTTGAGGTTGAGATAGTATGTTAACTATGTATACGATTACCAGTTGCTTCCGTCTAATTTCTAATGGCATTTCTCCCGCTTCAGCTAAAATACTTTTTATAGGGCTAGTCTTAAATGCACCTATGCTAAGGCGGAGTGCAGTATTTTGGATACTTTCTAGGGAATTTAAGGTTCTCTTTTTAGCAGAATCGTATATAATAGAGCCGTAATCTAATTTTTGTCGTATTAAGGCATGATATATATTAATGAGACATTTTCGGTCAGATCCCTAAGAAATTGATGATAAAACCTTAATTATGTTCAGTCTCTTATAACATTCAAATTTTAGTTGATTTATATGAGTTATCCATGTCATTTTTCTGTCAAATGTTAAACCTAATATTTTTAAGTTATTGACTTCTTTGATTTTTGTATTATGTAAAGTTAATTGTAAATTTCTTGCTTTATTTCTCTTTTTAGTTAAAATTAAGAATTCAGATTTAGTTTTTGAAAATTTAAAACCAGATTTGTCAGCCCATTGTTGAAGACTATCTAACGTTTTTTGGATTAATGTAAATATGGGTTTCAATGTTCTACCACTACATGTTATTGTCAAGTCATCAGCAAATAAGAATCCTTTTACTGGCTTGTTAATACAAGAGAAAACATCATTAATAACTAATAAAAATAATATTACACTGAGCACTGATCCTTGCGGAAGACCGTTTTCTATAGAAACAGAGTTTGATAATGTGTCATTGATTCTTACTTTAATTGATCTTGCTGTCAGAAAATTTTTAACAAATGCTAAGGCATTTCCTTTAATATTAATATTTTGTAGAGATTTTAAAACTTTATGCTTCCAGACCATTTCATAAGCCTTCTCAATGTCTAGAGCTACTATTACTATGAAATAATCATTAGCAAAACTGTCAAGTACTTCACTCTCAATATTCATTAAATGGTCTGTAGTTGATCGAAATTGACGAAATCCGAATTGAAATGGAGATAAATAGTTATTTTTTTCAATGTACCATCTAATTCTTTTACTTATAATTTTTTCCAATATTTTACACATATTACATGTTAGGGATATTGGTCTATAACTAGTTTGTAAATTTGGGATTTTTCCAGGTTTTAATATTGGCACTACTAAGGCTTCTTTCCACCTATCTGGGAAAACCTGCTTTTGCCAAATAAAATTATATAAATGAAGTAAAAAATCAAGGGCACTTATTGGCAAGTGTTTTATTATAATATTTGAAATATTATCTGGCCCTGGACTTGAATTCCCTATTTGAGATAGAACCATTGTCATTTCGTTCATTAATATTTTACTATTTATTGGGTTGGAATTGTCAAATACTTCAAAATTTTGTTCAGTTTCCTCAGTATTTTTGTAGTAAATAGAATTATTTTCATAGTTATTAGAGCTAGAGTTGTTAGCGAAAGTTTTTGCTAATATATAGGATGTTTCTTTTGGGTCAGAAGCAAATGAACCATCAGGTTTCTCAAGTACAATATTGTCAAGTCTAATGTTACGGTGATTAAGATGATGTATTTTTTTCCATAGATCACCAATAAGAGTTTGGTTGTTAATAGTGGATACCCAATTCTCCCAATATCTTTTCCTATTTTCTTTTAGAAGTCTTCTATAATAAGCTCTCTTTTTTTTATAGTCAATTTTATACATCGAATTGGGATCATTTCTCGCATATTTTTTAAAAAGTTTAAAGGCTTTTTTTGTTGCCCTAATTGCAATTTTACAGTCATCGTTCCACCATGGTAGATTATTTTTCCTAATATGACCTGTAGTTTTTGGTATGGATAAATTTGCAGCCTGTAAAATGATTCTAGTAAATTTTTCAATAATATCATTTATAGGATAATCGGGTATAGAATGTGGAGATGGTAATTCGAGAATATTTTGATTAACTAATTCAGAAAACATTAACCAATCAGCGTTGTCATACTTCCATTTTTTAGGTAAACATATATTATTATTTTGTAAATTTTGGCTAATTAGTGTTTTAATAAAAATTGGGAAATGATCACTGTCATATAAATCGTCTAAGGCGTTCCATTCGAAATATGATGATATATTTTGAGAAGCCAAAGTTAAATCTATATTGCTCGTGCTACCCGTATTACCATTAAAATGTGTAGGTTGTCCGTTATTCAATAATAATATATCACTATGATCATCAAGCCATTCAGCAATTGATTTACCTCTGGTGTCGCATTTAGCAGATCCCCAGTAAAAATGGTGGCTATTAAAATCACCCATAACTATATAAGGTGATGGCAGTTGACATATCAAATTATTTAAATCACTAATATTAAGTGCACTGCTATTTGGAAGGTAAATATTGCATATAGTTACAGTAAAAGGATATTTGATTTTAATTATTATTGTTTCTAAATTAGTGTTTACATTTATAAGTTCTGGAATAGTATATGGTTTGATAAAGATTGCTACGCCTCCACTAGCCCTATTACATTGTAAACGGTTTTTAAAAAAGTGTACATACCCCTTAATTGAAGCACAGTAATTAGAAGTGAAATTCGTTTCCTGTAAACAAATGCAAGTTGGACTAAGTCGACTAATCAACAATTTTAAGTTTTCTAATCTTTTAAAATACCCATTAACATTCCACTGTAATACATCCATGAAATAAATTGATAAATATGTATTGTATCTATATCCTTATATTAATTAAGTATAAAGAAGTAACATACTATTAATTATCTTTGTACGTAGGTACGATTGCGTCAGTAATTAATATTTCATTTAATTTTTTTGACAAACGTGAACATCTATTTTTTAAACTCTTATTTAATTTACTATGTATTTTATTACACATTACAATTAAACCGCTAATATTATCTGTATAAGTATATGATAATTCTTTCACATTTTGTTTTCCTTTTGCATTATCCAATAAGCTAATAAATTGATCTAAATTAATAGGGAATAAATTGTCACTGTTTATTTCTGCCATATTATGTTCAATATCTTTCCAAACTTCTTCTTCAGTTCTCATATCATCTTTCTTCAATTTCTTTTTTGTTTTTGATTTAACGACGATATCTTCCATTGAAACATTACTTTCTGTTCCATCTGTTTCCGATTCAATTATATCAGATTCATGCCCTTTTACATATTGTTTTAACTGTATATCTGGTACTGACAATTCACTAGTTGTTGGCGAATGAATACGTTTCTTTCCTTTAGAATATAATGGAATCGGTTGTGAAGGTGGTTCTTGTATAATCTGAGGCGTGCTGGGTGGGTCCAATATACGATCATCGTTTCTTTCAAAAATTTGCTTAATTTCTTCTTCCAAATGATTATCAGATTCCCTGATATCAGAAACAACTGCTTGGGAAACTGTTTTATTCTGTGGACAATTTTTCGCTAAATGACCCATTGTGTTGCATGAGAAGCATTTTAAGGCATCATTTGAAATGTATATCCAATAATTTGTCCCTTCATAGGATAGTTGAATTGAATCTGGGAGGCGCGATTCGTCATCAGGGCTAACGTATAACTGCCTTCTAAAGCTTAAAATATGAGAGAATCCCGGATCGCTTACCCCAATTTTCATAAAGGATATAGGAGACATTATTTTAATCTTCATCTCTTCAAACTTTTGTTCAATAACCTTATTTGGTATAACTGGGCAAACATTTGAAAGAACTATTCTTTTATTCCTAGATATTAATGATTTAATTTCAAGTGAATTCTTATTTATAATGACGTTTTTCTTTTCTTCAATAAGGTAATCAGCTGTTTTCTTGCTATCTAAATATATACATATTCGAGCATTCGATATGCGAGATATAAATCGTATAGTTGAAGCTGGAGTTATCGATGACAGCGCAATAAGGTACTCCCTGAGAGTTATTCCTTCGATTGAGTCCAAAATGATGGCTTGATCCTTTTTGGGGAAACATGTTGTGGATGTCACGTTGGCGTAACTTGATACATTTGGAACTTGAGACATTCGAGACTGAGGTAATTGAGACATTGGGGGGTTTTGACACGTTTGGGGGGAAAACATTTTAAGATAAAGGGCCTCCTGTTGCCAGGAGATACCCCGTTCTCGTTATTTTAATCTTATAGTATTACGTAAATGATCACGCGTAAACAAAACACGACGGTTCGATCGACCTAAGAACGGCACGCGCATCCGCTGTGACTGCTCGCGCAATACTGCTTTCAGAAATTAAACCATCTAAACCAACTAAAAGAATAAATAATGAACGCGAATGGGCCATACGAAAAACTGTTGCTACTGTACAAGAATCAGAACCGGAAAAAAAGAAAAGAAAGATTTGTAAAAATAAAAAAAATACACCTAAAAAGAAAAAAACTGTGTCAATTAAGAAAATCTAATAAAAGA
Organism: Glaucopsyche alexis; assembly: GCA_905404095.1. NCBI lineage: Eukaryota > Metazoa > Arthropoda > Insecta > Lepidoptera > Lycaenidae > Glaucopsyche > Glaucopsyche alexis. The sequence continues at coordinate 12,469,800 of FR990052.1, read as the reverse complement.
AATCAATATATCCACGTTTCTACAAAAAGAAGTGAAATCCCACCAAAAACATTCTGTAAAAAACTAGCCAAGTCTCGATGGAGCTGCTTGTTTATCTATAAAAAGTAATGAAATCTAGACAAAGTCGTGCCAAGTCTAAGGTTCCTTACTGCGATTTCTTTATTATTATAGTTAATGTTGTGTGACTTGGCCGTTGAACATTATTTATACGTTAGTGGGTACAAGTCAATTTTGTTTACACGTAATGTTATATCTGTTGTAACTACTTATGTTTGTTAAGCGAGATAATAGCCCATACTGGTATTGGTAATCGGACGCTAGTGTCTCATTTTAGGCTGTTGTTGACTTGGACTTACTAACGTTAACGTTGTACGTATATTGATTTATTTTAATAAGCCGGTTGTATTCGGTGATCGCTGAAGCTTGAGCTTTTATACTCTTGAAATCAACATTTATAAGGTGCACCCCATGAAGATTGGTTACTCGTGAAAGCGCCACGTAGGCTTGGCCACAAGAGAATATGGAGGTGCCAATATCCATGAGGGCATTTTTTAAACTTAGACCTTTAGTTAATGTTGTGTGACTTGACCGTTGAACATTCTTTATACGTTAGTGGGTACAAGCCAATTTTATTTACACGTAATGTTATATCTGTTGTAACTACCTATGTTTGTTATGCGTTTATTATATGTTATTGCCCATACTGGTATTGGTAATTGGACGCTAGTGTCTCATTTTAGGCTGTTGTTGATTGTACAACACATGTATTGGAGCAATGGTGTCATGGAGCCCCATTTGTACCCTTGTGTACCCTTCAACGGCCAAGTCACACAACATTAACTATAATAATAAAGAAATCGCAGTAAGGAACCTTAGACTTGGCACGACTTTGTCTAGATTTCATTACTTTTTATAGATAAACAAGCAGCTCCATCGAGACTTGGCTAGTTTTTTACAGAATGTTTTTGGTGGGATATAATTTACATAGTCGGTTTACAGTTTTATAAAAAAGTATAGTTATTTTTACTGTCCCATAAAAGGTCCAAAGTTCCTAACTTCAGAATCAACTAAAATTATTTCGATGTTTTACGTCGCCTGTTTGTCGTCGCTAAAAATTCATTTCGCAGTTGAGTAAAAAAAATATATATATAATTTAATCCAGCTGCCTTCGGAGTTTCAGACAACTTAAATTGCGAATATATCAAAGCTTAATAATATAAGCGAAGAATATAGGGTAACTTTGTAAGTAGAAACTTGAGTATAAAAGTGCGCATACAATATTACCTGTCCGTGTTGAATATAATATATTGTGATATTATACAATCGCCTCAAAATGCAAAAATTCATAGTTCCCTGCATCACGAAGATGCGCTTGTCCCATTGTTTTTAAATATATCATTATTATAATTTAAGGCCGATTCACTGTATTCAGAACCCCAATAATTCTCGTTTACATTTTGATTTCACTTTTATTGAATTATAAATGAGTCGTCGTGATACATAAACATATTTTTGGATTTTGGATCAATCAAAACTGGTTTGACGTAGGTTTGACGTTTAACATATCGGTACAGAACCTCAATTCTCATAATATTAAAAGTTGACTTTCATTTTACTTTGATTGTATTGTAAGTGAAGCGACTTGTTATCATAAACTGATTTTATGAAGTTTCGACCAATCAGAGCGCGTTTCACGTTGGTTAAACGTTTACGAGAATACCGTTTAACGGTTTTAGCGTATCGGGACTTGAATGTAATTGTATTAATTCAGGTTTTATTTAGCAGAATTGACCTGGATCGTTTCGATTAATCAGCACAATCGACCTTCAGATCAAACCTTATCTAGACGTAAACAAAAAGACAATAAATACTACATTGTAATCACCAATTTAAATGTCACTTATTTACTTGCGATTAAGAAATACAGTGCACATTAATTTGGTCGAATTTGTTATTTTTGTTTACGCTTAGATTAAATTGGATCTAAACAGTGTCTACGGCAAATGGAATTATTATACTTTTTAATTTTTAAGATTTTTCGTTTTTTTTACAAAACTTTTCGGTTTATACCACAGCTTCTCTCTTTCGCACGAAACTTTGGAACTTTACACAATCTTTCTGTCCCTGCTTCCGTTACATTGGCAAATATTTACTGCGAACTTTCGCCCAATTACCTTTGAAGCTTAAAGCTTCTTCGTTTATATGTAGCGATCAATTTCCGGTTTAATTAGTTGCCAGATTCCGAGCGCGCTTCATTTGTTTTGTTTACGGCCAGATAATTATGTCAAAACCATAAGAACAGAACTAGAAGAGAAGAATTGTGTAATCTGAAATCCACTTGAATTTGTAGGGATGATTCGGGGTTTTTTTTTTTTTTTGTGTCATGGGATACTCATCCCAACTTACCTGTCCAGTAGTTGTGGTATAAGTATACGGGTATGCGACCCCGGCTTCCCTAGCTATTACTGTCCTATACCTTGCCCTCCTGGGCGGTAATATCCTACATTTCCTATTTCCCCCTCTAACTTACCACTCTTCCTTTCCACACCACCTATCCTTCCCTATCCCTATTCCTACCCTCTCCACCAATCCGTGGGAACGCAATGTATAATCATAAATATAATTTAATTATCCAAAATGGCGGCGATATGGTTCGCCACCCATCACGTCTCGTTCTCACGGAGGCGAAAAGTGGCCCATGGAAAGCCGCTTCGCTACGTTGAATGTAAGAGGAGGAATGGATGGTAAGAATGAAAGTTGACGAAGCGAAACAAGTATCTAAGGATCGTAGCAAGTGGAAAGAAGTGGTCTCTGCCTACCCCTACAGGAAAGAGGCGATCTCTGCCTACACCTACGGGAAAAAGGCGTGATTATATGTATGTATGTATTCGGTTTTAGTGTAATCTATACTCTATACTAATATTGTAAAGAGGAATAGTTTGTTTGTATGTTTTTTTTTTTGTAGTCTATTGACTATGGACCCTTTTTACATCACGTCATTCAGGCTCCGAAACTATTAGACCGATATTGGTAAAATTTGGCAGAGATATATATACTTTTTATCGCGAAAAAATGTACGGTTTCTGCAGGATAAACTTTTGCGTGTACGAAACGTCTAGTTAATTATATTTTGTGTGTGTCAAATGAAATATAAAATAACTTGTAGAAAAAAAATAATCAATCTTAAAGTTTAAACTATGAATCAAAGTAAAAAGTGTAATTTGAACGTAAAATATAAAAAAATATATTAAAAGTGCTAAACTGATTTTTATAAGAGCTTATATTAATCTACCGAATATCATCATCATCATCAGCCTATCGCCGTCCACTGCTGAACGTAGGCCTCCCCCAATGAGCGCCAACCATCCCGATCTTGGGCAGCCCTCATCCATCCGCTAACCGGGAACTGGGGGCCGTAAATCTGGGTTGTGCTGCATAGGGGGGATTTGCCGTAGTCACCACGCTTGGCGAACGGGTTGGTGACCGCAGACTGGAATGCTTTTCACTAATAGCGCTGCTGCCCACTATCAGTTGTGGCATTTAGAGCATTCCAGAATATAGACATGGTTATACCGCCATGAAACGGTTACCGGAGCCCAAGCGGGCGAGGAAGATGTTTGTCCTCTAATCCGGCTGATATCCTTTAGTCGCCTTCTACGACACCCATAGGAAGGAGATGGGGTGGTCCTATTCTTTAGCCTGAGACCACACAGGCACATCTACCGAATAGCTTGTATAAAATTCACCTTAGGCGTTATTGTACTAAACAAGCCAGTTTGTACGGTACGTAAGTGCACTCATTAAAAGCCAATTTCTTTAAACATCAAGAAAGCAAAATATTAAAAATACGCTGCAACTTCGCCCGCTCGAAACTTCATGAAGTGTACTTAAATAATGCCTCGACCGAAGTTATGTTTCTTATTTTATATTAAGTTTGTGTGTCAAGCTAATTTGCAGCCCGATTCAATTTTCGGCGGCCATATTTCAGTAGTCGTGGACGAGATTTCAATTCATACATAATATTTGAATAAATAAATATGCATGAAAGCAATTTATAGAGGCCGGTTGTTCTACGGCCGGCGCTACGGCGTAGCCCCGTAGCCTCATTAGTAGCCCTCTACGGTGCTACGGCGCTACGGCGCTCGTTATGGGCGCCATCTATTGTTTGATGACAGCTGTATGAGCGTTACTTCTGCACGTGATTGTCACAAACAAAAGTAATTGTCGTGGGCGGCGCTCATACATATTCATGGCTAATAAAGCCTCGAGTAGTTATAAATTATTGTATCACTATTTTATGAAATTGGCTTTTGTATGACAGCAGTTCGAATGAAGAAATTATTGTGTGATATTAACGAAATACAAATTATACCTGGATTTTCACCTCCGTAAAAATATGATATAATAGTATGTTAAATTCCTACAAGTACCTACTTCATTAAAGGCATACGATTTAGTCAAAAGGGCAAGTCTAAAGGGGTTCTGTTGTATAACAACGCGCAATACCTTTTATATTGTTAATATAAATTGCTCCAAAAGGCAGATTTCGCTTAAAATAATTAGCATGACCAGTATGGAAAATTAAAAGTTTATATCTCTTATAGTTTAGAAATGCCGGGAGTCGTTGGTCGATTAATTATTATAAAAAACTATGTACTTACCTATTTAACCTTACCTTCATATACAACGACATATTCAACCATACTCCACACGATGGGTAGAATAAAAAAATCTCCCTCACTTCACTTGCATACGCATTATGTACATTTTTTATATTTTTGATTTCTAAATTAAAATAATATATTATATTTAATGTACTAAATTTTGTTTATTTATATATTCATAATTAATTATAATATTATATTTTATAGACGCTTCACACCACGTCAATCTGTCACCGTGATAAGTATCTGTAGAACTTATGTTACAGGTACCAGACAATGGAAATGTATGTAATTATTTTATACTATGCTTATATTTAACATTTTTTACTATAGTATACACATATTTAAAAAACATCCGTGACCCAAGAATACAGAAAACTTATTATTCTTTGTTCGGGATTCGACCCCACGACCTCCGGCTTGAACGCCAACACGCTAACAACTGAACCATAGAGGACGTCAAATTACCGAAGCTAGTAAACGATGACAGAAGGACGAACAGAGAGAAATGGTATCATGTACTTATTTAAACTAGAGCTTAACTAGAACAATTATTTCGACTGTACTGGACTAAATTAATGTTTATTATCAGCTATATAATAACCTGTCAGCTGTCAAAGCTTTTGCACTGTGCTGTTTGCAATTGATCGTGTAGGTACGTTATTAGCATTATGTTTAGCATTAGTAAGTAGCAAAACCTTTATGCCCCTTTTACGAAAATTAACCGAACGGCAGAGTATGAAAATTGGCACAATACATTGTAATATGGAAACAAAAAAATAATTATAATAACATTATACACACTACCGTGCGTTTTATACAATTTTGTATTACATTTGTCAATATATATCTTTCACATTCAAAAGACAGAATTCATATTTTTATTTCGTGTCTGAGAACTACCAGATTTCGACAAAATAATCCTTTTGAAGTACGAACTCAAAAATTAAATCGATTATTGCCAAATTTCTACGACTGGGCAACCACTAGTATTTAGAAATGACTATTTAAAAACATTGTAAAAGGTATCTGTATGTTTTAGTGACTGCATTCAGTGCAATGTTTTATAGAGGTAGCGAAGGGAATAAACAAATTGATTTTTACTCTAAAGTTGTTTTTCTCATTACAAAAGTTGTATCCGTGTCCCTGTGTCAGTCCCATTTAACTTGAGACGTTTAAACCTGCCTTTTGTTAACTCGGTGAGTGACATTGAGAAATAAAGTTTCTTTTTTTCCGAATTTCGGAATTGAGAAACAATTTTACAGAATAATTTGTTTCATCATCATCAAACAAGTTTGCAGCAGCTGTTAATTGTAATATGTCTAAAAGTGTTTATTGATTATGGTCATTTATGCTTTCCCCCTTACTAATAAAAAAAATTACACAACGGATAAGCAATAGCTTATCCGTATAGCTTATCCGTTATGTAAAAATGTTATGTATTTGTGTAAAAATATGTAATGTAAAAATATTAAATAAGATAAATTTCCATTTGTCTACCAAGTGACTTTTCCAACGTATGAGACAAGACAGAAACAAGCTAATTAGTTGTGTAAATATTTATTAGCAAGGTGGTTAATATCTAGAAGCTAATTAATCATGTTTATTCTATCTTTATAAAGGTTATTCGCTCTATAAATGAAAAGAAAGCACATCCAACATAATTAATGATAACAATATAAAAGTACATTTTCTTATTACGTGCAATATCTGTCCCCGAAATTCATTAAAGTACAACATTGTTATGAAAATAGCGGAGTAAAGCGAATCTCTCATCTGAGTTAACGAGAAACGACCAACAAAAAACGGCCGAATATTAGTGCGGTGTGACATTAAATAACCGGCATTATCTCTGCAATACAGCGGCGAGTACGCACTTGGTGACGTAAGCGCCTTGCATACGTGAAATTCGGACCGCGCGTAGGACCGCGTTCAAAACCGAAGGATCTGTGCGTTTGTATAGCGTATCGACTATCGTGCTTATTACGACTTAAGATGATGGAGGGTGCTTTAGCGTCAGTTCACACTCAGCATGACATGGTGTGGAAGCGTCCATAGATATTACTATTATAGTATTCCTTCCTGTAGTGCATGATGTCAAAATCGAAGATGATGTCAATACGTCACAAATGATAATGACATTAGACGTCAATTAGTCATCATACTAGCCGTTGAACTGGCGGGTATGGCGGAGTGTTGGCGAGCTAATACAGGAGTATATCGCACGATTAGTCAAATCGTACACTTCCATGTATGTTAACCTATGTTTGGAGGTATTAGTCAAATCATACACTTCCGTGTATGTAAACCTATGTTTGAAAATACTTAAAGTCTGCTGTGGCGAATTCCTTGCATTGAAACACTCGCGATCTTCAAGTAGTGGTTCGATGGAACCATTGGTGGTTACGAATAACGTAGATTGCTACGAGAGAAAAGCTACGCTTTGTGACATGTACTTTCGTAGTACAGACATATTTGGGCATGCCCAAATATGTCTGTACTACGAAAGTACATGTCGTAACGCTAATCAGCTAAGATCCAATTCTTGTCACCTCTAGCTTGTTTTTTTTACTTTGTCGCCTCTCTCCAGAGCTACGTCGTGTCGCGCAGTCCGTACACCCCTTATCTACAATATAAGGGGCACGTTGAGGCGCAATAACCGGCATCGACGCTTAATGACCGCCCTCTGTCATCTCCGCCGCGTCGATAAATTTATTTATTTAATAGCTTTTTCTTACAACGTTTACCTCGTTTAATTATTTTTACCGCCGATTTTCTTTTTAGTTAAATTTGTTTAGCCTGTCATAGTTAAATTGTTACAGTTTTCAATAGTCTATTCTCTCGTTACGGAGTCAGTGAGACATGCAAACGAATGTCAAAGTTGCCAAACTAATGACGCAACCGTGTTCACATTAACCAATGAATAAATAAGCAAGATTCACTTGACTTCTTAAAGCGAAAATACTATACCTTAAGTTGTTTTTGGCATGCTGTCGCTTACAGTAGGTGTAAACGGGCTACAATATGTTGCTGTCGCGTGTTACATCTATACAATATTTGAAGAGTCATCACTACTGCCGCATCCTAGAGAAGTGGAGCCGGTCTTAGTGTAGTTGTCGAGCCAACCAAAATGAAGAAATTTGCGCCGAGCTGAAATCAGACCGTATCAAAGATTTCAAAGTAAAGATAGGCATATGACATACATTTGACAGAACAAATCATCACACAAGAAAATTTCACCATTATTTCACCGTCAAACCTACTTCTGGGTTAAATGTGGGGCCATTTAAGTGGGGACAGCCTGGCCTAAACATGCCTAGTCTCTATATATATAATGTTAGTTCTGTTGGTTTGTATACGCTTAAAAAATTCAAAAAGTTTTGCACCGATCGAGCTGAAATTTTAGCATGATATATAATCATATATGTATAATCATATATATTATGATATATAAACATTAAGGATTGTTTTTATCTATTTTTTGCATCAGTCACATATCCGCGACCACGAAAAACCTATATTTACGCGGGCGGAGCCGCGGGCAACAGCTAGTCTATAATATATACGGTATATGTTCCTAATATTACAAACGCAAAAATTTGTAATACGGATGTTTGTTCCTCTTTCACGCAATAACTACTGAAAGGATTTTAGTAGTATGGTAGAGTAGTTCATACTCCGGATTAACACAAGCTACTTTTTATCGCAACAAAATATACGATTCCTGCGGGATTGCTTTTTGCGCGTAAGAAATCGCGGGTAAAATCTAGTAAAATAAGTCTAATCAGAAACGGGTTGATATGGCTATAAAAACGACCAAAATATCAATTTTTATGTGTTACAATTCACGCGATATTGTCACATTCTCATATTTTATTCCCATTCGAATGTTTATGATTTGTTACGTTTGTGTTCAAATCAAATTAACATAACTTCAGCGATAAGGCGATATCAAGTAGCGAGCGCCAATAGATCTTATCTGCCTTTGTTTCTCTTATTTGCCCCACGTACAACAACTTTATTTTCCATACTTGGCACTTCTTTTATATTGTGGACGAAAGTTTTCTAATAAAGGGCCATCGGTATGGAAGTTTTTCTAGTTTCCGTTTATTGCGGAGCTACAGGTGACAATTGATGGCGATAGCTGTTTTTAAGTGACTTGGCGGAGCGAAGTTTTTGTGTAATATTAGACGCCCTTTTAGGGATGTTACTTGTTACTATAAAAGAAACAGCGTTATATATTTTTCATGTATATTAGAATTTTCTAGACCTGTGTGTTTCTGAGTCGTTATGAATTTATGTATTTTTAAATTAATGTAAAATTATAATTAAAAAGATACATTTTATATAATTAATTTGCCATAAAATATTATGGTAAATAATTACAATATAATCTCGTTCATTTTCATATTTTTATTAATTATTCCGATTGTACATTATAATTAATCCGATGTAACTGAAATTCAACACGTATAATACGTATTTCACAATAAACAGATTATGAAGTATGGCTATCCTAAATTAATTTTTACCGCTCTCTTTAATTGGGAGTTCGCGTGCTGAGTTTCGCGTAATTTATATTTTATTACCCTCCTTTGATTGGACGCGTCGGTTACTACGTGTACCTAATGAAGTTATGTAATAGCAACGCTCGGATTACTTAATGCATAGATACGTAAAACGCATCTGTGGTACGATTTAAACTTAACTGCAGTATGAATAAAACAATTTGGATTACGAAAATATGATTTTAAGGAATACTCGATTTCATTATGATTATCAAAAATTACCTACAACTGTACGCATAACATGATAAAATAGGTTAATATTTTAATTCAATTCTTCATTGACTACATACTTAGTACCTACACTTAATAAAAATAATTATTAAAAACGGAATTATTTAATAATATTATTAATAATAATAATAATATCTTTGGACGCTTCACACCACGTCAATCTGATCCCGTGGTAAGTTCTCGAAGAACTTGTGTTACGGGTACCAGACAACGGAAATATATTTAATACTTTTATACTATACACATATTTAAGATTTTTATTATATTATACATATATTTAATACACATCCATGACCCAGGAATACAGAAAAACTTTTTGTTCCTTCGGCGGGATTTGAACCCGCGACCCCCGGCTTGAGCACCAACACGCTCAACCAACTGAGCCACAGAGGTCGTCGTAAATAGGTTAATATTCGTACGGAAGCTAATTTTAGTAGATACATTAATATCCGTTAAACAGTTTAAGCGACGCCAAACTAACAAGACCGCTGAACGCTTTTGCTGTTAGAATATTATCATTATTTGGTGAAGAATAAATATTTCTAAGAAAATTATACGTCAAACATCCCGTACACGTAAAAATGTACACCGAGAACGTAGCGTAAAAGCTCAGTTAAGACATCCGAGATTTCCCGGTCGCTCTTCCGAAACAGATTTAATCCGACGATTAAGTGCACTACTCCTCGAATCAGTTGTCTTGTGATCTGCACTCGGATTTGTCTTACTCTTTGTAAATATTACGTTCACTTTTATAAGATGCTTGCGTTTTTTATCCTCTTAGTTGAGTTTTAGGAAAACCTAGAGGGAACTGTCGGTTTCAAAACAGGTTTAACACATTATTATGATCTACCAGGATGAGAAAAACGTTCTAAGTTAAAATATATAATCAATTGTTTTAATCATTTACGTATTTTGTCGCGGTGCACTTTTATTTTTCCCGACGTTTCGGCTACTTTCCGGCAGCCGTGGTCACGGGATATTATTCTTGTAGTTCCTACAACAACAAATACATCTACATCTCTATCTCCATCAATTACGATTTAGGATTTTATTCTTGCGCAGAACTCCTATACCCGTGGTGTATATCGGGGTTGGTGTCATCAAATCTATACTAATATAATAAAGAGGAAAAGTTTGTTTGTTTGTTTGCATTGAATAGGCTCCGAAACTACTGGATCGATTTTGATAAAATTTGACACAGATATAGAATAGACCACGGGGAAGCTTGTTATTGCGGCAAAATGTACGGTTCCTTCGAGTTTTCGTTTTGCGCGCACAAAGTCGCAGGAAACATCTATATGATATAAAGTGAACCCATTGTCATACCTTTCATTGCTGTCGACTCTGGGTTATTTTTGTATAGATTTTGGACCATGTCCTTTTTCACTTCTCAATTTTCTTGTCGGGTTTCAGTGTCAGATTATTAATTCGAGCCTTAATTTAATATAATTAACAGCCTCCGTGGTCTAGTGGTTAGAGCATTGGCTCTCGAATCGGAGGTCGTGGGTTCGATTCCCGCATTGGTACAAAAAAAATGTTGTTTCCAAGTTTGGTTAGGACAATGCAGGCTGATTACATGATTGTCTGACAAGAAAGATGATCCACGTCGAATGGGCTTGTAAAAAGTCGGACCTGCGCCTGATCCCTCGTCAGTTGTGTCGGTTATCCGTCCCACTGGATTACGAGATTAAAGAAAGAGAGAGTGCTCTTGTGTACTGCGCACACATTTGGGCACTATAAAATTACTCCTGCGTAACTGGCCTTATTTCATTGAAACCGGCAATCGTCACCGAGATCGGTGTGGGGAGTTATTATTAATTTGAGAATTGGGCTGCTGTTTAATGAAATGACTGCACAAAATATCCACATCAATCTTGCTCTTATTCGACATTTGCACAAAGTGCATCGCAATGCGGCACATTTGTGTCTCTCGGTGTTGGTTTAGGGCCGCACTTTATTAAAGTTGTATTTAAATTCACCACGTCCTTTAAAATGAAACTTCAAACAAAATGAGACATATTTAAATATTTTATAAATTTAACTAGTGAAATTTTTAAAGCGAGTCCATTGTTTTCGTTTAAACGTTGGCACACATTTTGTTAACGTATCCTTTTAGTGGGGTAAATATACGTGGGAGTTGCGAATTGCATTCTAATTTCTTTATAATTGTACTAAACAGTTCGCTACATAAAACGAGTTTTTTAAATTCCATTTACATTTATAATAGTTATGAATGATATGTACATTTTAACATTACAATAGCACTAAGCAATCACGATATTCGCTAAGATACCTGAGCTAACCTACCTACCTAACCAGATAGATAATAATCTACCTGGGTATAAAAATGTAGTTGCCTTTCATGCGAAACATAATATTATGTTATAAAATAAATCATGTAAGTAGTTGAATATTAATTTGAAAATTAAAATTAATCAACAATAATTTTGAAGGCTGTAATGAATACCGATTTATTAAAAATTTACACCAAAAGGAATTCCAATATCGAAAATATCGAATAAATTACCGGTAAATTACTTACTAGCCAGGTTCGATTACCGAAAATCGTAGAAGTTGGAGTTGTTTGTATAATGTACGAAATATCGGTTACAGTCGTCGGTAAGTTTGTTAAAGGAATATCCTATCAAACGTCGGCGTAAACTAATTTTGTCGGCAAACTTGAAACTCGTTAAAAAGGGAAAAACTCGATATCCACAACGGGGGCAACTAAATTAGTTACCTATTACTCTGGCCGTTTAACCAGACGATACGATTTTTTCAGAGCAACAGAATGAGCTGAATCTTTTTCCGATTTCATTTTGACTGCACCTCGATAGGTTTTTTAAAGTTTTTTTTTTCAAATTCTCGTTTCTAGTATTTACATCGAAAATTCATATCGTTTTTTTTGGGTATGACTAATACTCGTAATGCTAATAGGCACTATTACACTACACGGTATTCAGGGCCCGTTAGTCAGGAAGGCAAGGGCGTCGATTAATACACTGCACTGAACACCTTTCTGTTCTTTTCTTAATTTCAAGTATTAAGAGAAAAACATTCCAATATGCAATATACTCAGTGCTCTGGAACCAGTGGATTTTAAAAATAATTTATGAATGGGAGAGGAGGAATTTGAATACTTATTAAATTTAGTAGCTCCGTATATAAAAAAGACACAATTTTAAGACAAAGTGTGTCACATTTAGATTTCTTGACTGAGACAAAGACTGGTTGTCACATTTAGATTTCTAGCTGCAGGAAGCTCCCTAACCGTATTATTACACTACTCGATCGTAAAGGCGATTAGGGAGCAAAGCTTGTCGAAACCGTCCAGTCACCATAATTACTCCAGTAGGTAATTCTATTACACTGCCCTAAATGAGGGTGAACCCCCCTGAATACAGTGTAGTGTAATATGCCTTTAAATAATTTTATAGTTGTTAATTATAATTATAATAAGATTTAGAACAGTAAGATATAATCTATCATAGTAGGTATTTATTTTATTATCTTACTATCGGTCGGTATTTAATTCATCCGATGCTATTGGATACAGTCAATTTCAAGTCCAATGTAAAACTAAAGATATTATTGGAAAATGCTAAATATTGTATTAATTTTCAGGGCCTGTTCTTATCCTGAACCACGCCGAAGATAAAATAGACAATTTAGAGTGCTTTAAGAATAAGTGAGTTAAAATACGTTGGGGTTAAGTACGGATTTGGCGTCACTGGTGGCAGACGCATTACCTGAAATGGTCAAGGTAATCAAATATATATATGAATTATTCACCGCTCCCGAATTACGCCACGCTAACCCTTCCCTGGGCTTTTTGTAAATATGTTTTCTAAATCACTTTTTCTACACCCGTATTTTTGCAACCTAACATTTGGGACTTGACCTTATTATTAAGTAATGTATTTTTTAACAACATTGATCTATTATTTGCAAGTAATTTAAAAATGTAGGAATAAAAATAAGATTTTAGCTCACATTTGTGACTTTGATTACCTCCTTATTATGGATTGGATCTTATCTAAAAATTATTTTAACAATATGGAACATAAAAATATTTTTGCAATATGTATTACATTATGGGACATTGATAGAGTTATTGATAGATTTGAACTCATTATTAATTAAGTTTAAAAAGATGTACAAACGGGAAATTGTTTCTTTTACCTAAATCAAAATCTATTCAATTATGTAAAGCGAGATATTTGTAAAATGAATTTAGAATTCATATCAAACTACGATTAAATGAACCCGGATTAAATATTTCACGAGGCAATTTAAAAGGGAATATTGAGAGCATAAATATTCTGATTACATATCCGAATTGATTTTACCTGCCTTCAAAATGGGGTGTTCTGATTTTTTTTAATATCTAGATTTTCACTTTATAATGATTTTAATAGTGTGTATTAACTTATAATAAGAATTAATTCAAACCTTTATAACCTAATAATTTACTCACAAATAACTTTGTTGGTTGGGTTTACTAAAACATTTGCGTTTATTTGTTTCTTGTGTAAATCTAGTATTTTAAGTAATAATTAAGTGCTTTTGTTCTTTCCTTGTTTATTTTATTTTAAGCCGGTCTTTAAATACTTTAAATGTCTTTGAAATTAATGACAAACAGCCCTAAGTTAAACCTTATTTCGAACGCTGTACCAAAGTACGGTGTTCAAAGTAACGTCGTGGTAGACACATCGTGACGTAAATCAAAGATTCTTGGATTTCTTACGTAAACCTTTGACTGCCATGATTTCTTGCACTTTTACTGGTGTCGATATCATTTTGTAACTGAATAGTTTAGTTAACTTTATAAAACAATTACAACATATAAGTTTATAATGTATGTATCTATTTATCTCTATATAATAACCTCAAAATGGCCTCCATCCAAAATTGACGTATCGTATTGGGCTCAGTATGCTCGAGCAAACAGATTATTTCGCCCGTCTGGAAATCCCTACTTTCTTCCACGCCGTATCACATTCCGCAAACGCGTCTTTTATTCAATTATTATGAGATAAATCTCACCTGTGACTGCAGAGGAAATGGAGGGGATTGTTTTTCTTACACATAAATATTTCCGTGTTCGGCTTAATGTATGTTTCATAATCACAAATCTTGTCTGACTTTTTAGCCAGGCCTTTTCGTGGCACTTTTCTCACTAATATAAAATTTTGTGGGTGGGCTTTAGAATAGGGTTTGCCTGAATTTATATATTTTGATGATTAAGTTTTGTTACTTACCCCATCATTTTGGTACCAATTTTAGGGCGAGGAAATGAGTAAGTTTTTACTTTTTATAGCCATTTTTGTGATTAAAAATTTAACACTTTTTCACGTTTTTCACAAAATTTACTTACGTAAATCTGTTTTTATCACTAAAATGTGTATAATAACGCTGGTTTTTTAAATATTATTATATATAAATTTCGTGTTTTGTGTAAATATTGAAGGAAAACATCGTAAATAACCTGCACAGGGTTTTGCCCTAGATGTATTGACCAGTCATTCCTCTGGACTAGGCTGACTATGTTGAGAATTCCGTATGTGATTGGATAACCTTACCTTAGTCATTTAAAAACCAACTGTACAAGGCACTACATTATTTCAAGAGTGGTTACTTCGCTCGGAGAATACTTTATAAATCATCTAATAACGGATCAAAAAAGCTTAACTAAGTTAACTAAGTTTTATTTCTATACAGATATTTTGTCTTCTTGTAATATGAAATTATGTATTTCTTATGCCTATAGATATGTTTAAATAATAATCTCAAGCTCAAGTGTGGGGTGAAGCAAATCGATTTAATTTTATATGCTCCCGCGAATCGGCAAATTAGATTGGTACTTAAAACGGTCAGAAGACGACACCGGGCCCTTCAGCCTGATATCATACACTCTCAGCAATCATTCGGAAAAGGCGTTAGCACACAAATCTGTTCTGGGTTCCATACAATACTCAAAAAGAACTAAAAAATTGGCATATATTTTTAGTTCGTTTTGAGTATTGTATGTCTATAATATTCTACAGTAGAAAATTACAAGGGTTTCCTTCGAAAAGTTTCAGTATCAGTAGGTAGTATAATTTTGATTTAATATTTTAAGTTAGTTACTAAAATATATCCTAAATTATTATTGTTGTTTCGCAGATACTATAATTTTTGTTGAAAATGTTTTAAATAATATAGTCTGTCACTCTACTTGTTATGATGTGTACGCCTGTAATTTGGTACATACATCAGGTCAAAGTTATTAGTCTCAATATTATGTTGTTTAAATTATGTGCGTACTGTTGGTGTACCTTAATAAATAAATAAATAAATAAAAAATAAATAAATATGGAATTTCGACCACAGAATGATTTCTAGTATTTAATAAAAACTTTTATTATATTTAAAATGCTTATGACGTTTCTGTACAAAATTTTCAGCTGCGTTTCACATTGGGCGTGATATTAATCTAGTAGATACATTTCAATTATCAAAGTTGTGCGTGTAAAGTAATAATATCTGGATTATTTGCTCGCAGTGATCAAAGGGCTGAGAAATATTTGATTTCAATTAGAATATTTTTCAGTTGCCACCAGACTCTCTGCCCGAAATTTACCTAAATAAGATACATTTTTAATAAGCTTTGAGTTTTGCAGACAACCAATATAACTCTACGTGCAGTATAAATGTATGAATTAATATTAACTTAGGATTATTTGTTTTGACTTAATAAACTCCTAAATGAAATATATCTGACGGAATTATATAATATACTTTTCGAATTAAAATATCTTATGAGTTTTATTAGCTTACATTTTCTTAAAACCAATTTTGATTACTTTATTTATTAAAACTTTCCATTAAGCAGCAAGAGCGATAAATTAAAAAACTAATTAAAGCTACAACATATCTATTTATGTTTTAAGTGATAATATTTAAGGGTTCTGTAGCTTAAAAGGGAAAAACGGAACCGTTCTATTCGCTCCGTGCACGACTTCAGCGCCACCTAGCGTTCGCAACTTTGTTGGCTCTGACCGTTCTGGCGTTTTTAAATTTTTTGGCGGCATTGTGATAAAATATTAAAACAATAATTTTCCTAGAGTTTTTAGCATGATCTATCAGCATGGAAATTTGCAAGTTTCTATCTCCTATAGTTTAAAAATGCTAGGGGGGGACCAACTTACAAACTATTTTGGAGGCCGATTACTCGAAAATAGTCAACTTTAAAAAAAAAGTAACGTATGAAACCTTGCCTTTATTTTAAAAGACCTATTCTACGATACCCCACACGATGGGGTAGAGTGAAAAAATATTTTTCATCCCCACTTCACATATGTATGGAGAGCCACCCCTAAAATATGAAATTATTATTTTTTTATGATCCCCAAACCGTGATCTATACACAATGTATAACTGTACCAAATTTCATCAATTTATATTCATAATTACAGGAGCTAGAGGCGCGGACAGACAGACAGACAGACGGACAGAGCGAAATATAGGGGTTCCTTAAGTATTACGGAACCCTAAAAATACTATTGTGTTATTAATGTAAACTTCAAAATTACTGTGATTTGGGTGGACAGTGTTGTGTAATCATTTTTGGGCATTCAAATTAAATGTGGTATGTAAAATCTATTCCAAAGTGTGTTTTATTTTGGTTATATCTGGGTTTGCTTACTTCTTTTTTAATTTATAATTCAGACGACCTCTGTGGCTCAGTGGTTCAGCGCTTTTGTGCTGAAGCCGGAGGTCGCAGGTTCGAATCCTGCCGACGGAACAAAAAGTTTTTCTGTGTTCCTGGGTCATGGATGTGTATTAAATATGTGTATAATATAATAAAAATCTTAAATATATGTAAGTATAAAAGTATTAAATATACTTCCCGTTGTCTGGTACCTGTAACACAAGTTCTTCTGATACTTAGCACGGGGCCAGATTGACGTGGTGTGAAGCGTCCATAGATATTATTATTATTATTATTATTATAATTGTAGTTTTACTGTAAAACAAGAAGATAAAGCTACTTTAATGGTTTTATTAAATAATAATAAATTTAATTTAATTTAATTTTAGTAATAAATTAAATATAGTTTTCAGATCAAAATGAGTATTATTTTAAAGACCGGGTTTGTGAGTATCATTCAATATAAAATTTCGACCACAAACCGTTTGTAAAGGCAAATTGTTGGTATCTGCTGGACATGTCCGAGATGTAGCGGAATTATTAAGAACAAAACAAGGACAGAGTTCTATACTTTAAGCCCGCATTATCAAACATCTGGTTCTTTGATACATAATATTAAAATTTTGATACCTTATAAAACGCTTTTAGAATTTTAGAAAATTAAAGATTGCTTCGGCATTGACAGATGACAAAGCCAACATTATTTCTACTTTTTGCCACCATGAGCGCTGCGATCGATTATGATACCCCCACCTAGTACTTCGCACCCAGCGAATACTATAACCGTACTATCACTTTGTCGTCCGTCCTTCTGTCGCGTCTGTCTGTTTGTCGAGACCATTTATTATAAGAACGCGTGAATGTATAAAGTTCAAATATCGACCGAAAAAATAGCTATTGATATTTAACTAAAGGTGGGTTACTTTGAAAAAAAGTTAAAAAAATATAAAGACGTACGGGTAGGGTTCTAATCTGTGTGGGATTGGCCTGCGGTAGACGATAGAAATTATTATTTGAACCATCTACCATGAAAGAAAATTTTTGTTGTGCAATATGTGATTTTATAAAAATAAAAACTACGTGAACCATATTCAACTTTAAGGTTTCATTGAAAAATATCTTAAAAACGGATCCCTAAATCGATGAAGATTATTCCCTTTCTCGCGGATCAGGAGCAGATCCCATTTCCTCCGACAACATCAAAGTGAGATAGCAATCAGTTTTTTATTCGAATCAGCAATATTTTGTTCGACAGCGAACGGTTAACTCCGCTCGACTTGTTTGACATTAATCGTGGTGGATGTTACATACTACAGTTTATTTACTAACTTCACAGTTCACAGTGTAACTGAATAAGTTTTATTAAAATATCTTATGACGAAATAGCTTTTGCCCGCGGCTCCGCCGGCGTAAATATAGTATCCCACAGAAACACTACTTTTCGGGATAGAAGTATACTATCTGTCATTCCAGAGTTCAAACTCCTACCATACTAAAATTCATCAAATTTGAGAAAATCAATGTATTATCAGCTGGGGCTATAATTATAGGTAACATATACTATACCTACGTAACATATACTATACCTTTTGACCAAAATGGAAAAAGTATATCTTCCCTTATTACGATAAAACTATCGTAATCCTAAAGGAAGAACTGTCGTAATAACTATTAGTTGCACAATTCTATTAATCAAACGCATTAATAGTCAGACTACAGTTTATTTACTAACTTCACAGTTCACACATAAGATATTTTAATAAAACTAAATAATTTTTATTAAAATATCTTATGATGAAATAGCTTTTGCCCGCGGCTCCGCCGGCGTAAATATAGTATCCCACAGAAACACTACTTTTTCGGGATAAAAATAACCTATGTGTTATTTCAGATCTCAAAATACTACCATACTAAAATTCATCAAAATTGAGTGAATTTAATGTATCTTCGACTGGGACTATAATTATAAGGTAACATATACTAGATATACCTACGTAACATATACTATACCTTTTGACCAAAATGGAAAAAGAATATCTTCTCTTATTACGATAAAACTATCGTAATCCTAAAGGAAGAACTATCGTAATAACTATTAGTTGCACAATACTATTAATGCAAACGCATTAATAGTATTGTGCGACTAAGTTTATAGGCTCAAAACAACTCACATTGTCAATGAGACGACGCGACGTAGGTATTATGTTTTTCACCTATAGCATAATATTCATCTCCATTTTCCATTATAAATTTATAACTAAGGCGCTGTGAGTAGCCAACTATGAAGTATTCGAGGGGGTGAAGGAGATGAGTGGGGGACGTGCCGCCCCCGTTACTGCGGGGGGCTTCATGCGAAATACGTCAAAGTGATGTGTCCTTAATGTACAAAAGCGGAATTTCGTCAACATCATAATGTGCTTCATAGCCTAGCGGTATTGTGCCCGCCTAAAGCATAGCGTAGCGTCTAGGTTCAAATCTCAGTACAAATTTAATGTGTCAAAATGTCTATTTTCAGTCTAGGTCCAAAGAAGTCTAGTTCCTAATTTTGTACTAAACTAGCTGTTGCCCGCGACTTCGTCCGCGTCAACTGATGGCGCAATAATGCATTAATTTCGACCAAATTTGATTACCATAAAAAGGTTATAGTGAGTCAATCTTAAAAGATTTTTTTAGATCATTTAAAGAGGAATAATTCTTTCATTGGTACATATTTTTTGAGTAAGTTGAGCCGTTTACGCAGTGCACGCAACGGAAGCCCTCGCAAATAAAGCTCAAATATGAATATTTTTCCCCGTTTTTGCAACATTTTCACTGATGCTTCGCTCCTGTTAGTCGCTGCGTAATGTTATATAGCCTTCCTCGACAAATGGACTATCTAACACAAAAAGAATTTTTCAATTCGATTTAGCAGTTCCTGAGATCAGCGCGATCAAACAAACAACGTAAGCCCTCAAAGATGAATAATTTTCCCCGTTTTTTCCACATTTTCCACTGTTCTTTGCTCCTATTGGTCACAGCGTGATGCTTTATAGCCTAGATCCTTCCTCTTTAAATGGACTATCCAACACAAAAATATTTTTTCAATTCAAACCAGTAGTTCCTGAGATTAGCGCGTTCAAGCAAAAAAACTCTTCAGCTTTATAATAATTATTATAGTATAGATAGCTGATGCCCGTGGCTCCGCCCGCGTAAGTACAGTAACCCACGGGAACCGTATATGTCCCGCGATAAAAAGTAGCTTAAAGTTGTAGAGCACGAGGAAGAACACTTCCTCGTGGTCTACTTTATATCTGTACCAAATTTTATGATGATACGTTTAGTAGTTTTTACGTGAAAGTGTAAAAAAAGTTTTCCACGGGAACCGTATATTTCTCCGCGATAAAAAGTAGCCTATGTCCTTCCTCGTGGTCTACTTTATATCTGTGCCAAATTTCATGATAATCGGTTTAGTAGTTTTTACGTGAAACTGTAAATAAAGTATCCCACAGGAACCGTACATTTCCCTGCGATAAAAAGTAGCCTATATCCTTTCTCAGGCTGCACTCTCTGTATCTGTGTACCTACCAAATTTCGTTACAATCGGTTCAGTAGTTTTGGCGTGGAAGACGGACAAACAGACACACATTTTCCCATTTATAATATTAGTATGGATGTATTATGAAGATAATATGTATTATATACAGCATTCGCAAATATTTAAGTGCCTACTTTTTCAAGAATAGATTTTCATCAAATTTAACTTTTTAATTCTTGTCAGATTTATTTTTCAACATGATGACAACATAATATTATGTCAAAATAAAAATAAAGCTCCCCACTCACGGGCTATCGATTGCTTCGATCAAATTGGAAATTAATTCGTATTTGAAAGTAAATTTCTAACGATATACTATTACACAAAATGATTAGTGTAAGACCTACCAGCTAGTTTTTGCTGTGGGCGTCAAAAATCGGAACAAAATTTACTCATATATATACGAGTTTCATATAGGTAAAAAGTGTAGTAAGGCGGTCCTAGGATCTTAGGCTATATTCAATTTTTATCTAAACCGATTTCCTTGCAACTACGAATCCAATAAATGTTTAAATTGTAAAAACTAAATCGATCGATCACTTGTGAATGGGAGCTTTAAATCAAAAGCACCAAGGAGTATTTATATCAACTTTAAAGCAAATCGCTCCCAAACACCTTTCTTTCCCTTTTTATTCCCGTTAGGGGACGAATTTCAATAAACTATGATACACGAATTCCATTAATTCTGTAACTTAATGTTTGTGCAAAATATGAAGTAGATTGGACCAAGGAATCACGTTGCCCCATACAAACTGTTTTCCCCCTTTTCACCCCCTTAGGAGTCGAATTTCGAAAAATCCCTTCTTATCGGATGCCTACGCATTACAAAGAGCAAGCCCTGCAAGTTTCAGGTCTCTACGATCAGCGGTTTAGGCTGTGCGTTGATCCGTCAGTCATTCAGGACAAAGGATTTTATATGTATAGATTTAGCCATTGCGATTTCAGCAATTAATCTTTTTAGTTTCCCTAAGCTAAAAAAAAGTAATTGTTAAATAAAGTTCACGTATTCAATATTGTTTAGTCATAAAGAATCTATATACCTATCTAATCTATATCCTAATTTCTTCATTTTTCATGGATTTATTACTTAAAATAATAAAATGCAAATCTAATATTTATATATTATACTAGCTGATGCCCGCGGCTCTGCCCGCGTAAGTACAGTAACCCACGGAAACCTTATATGTCCCACGATAAAAAGTAGTCCATGTCCTTCCCCATGGTCTACTTTATATCTGTGTCAAATTTTATGATAATCTGTTTGGTAATTTTTACGTGAAACCGTAAATAAAGTATCCCACGGCAACCGCACACTTCCCCGCGATAAAAAGTAGCCTATGTCCTTTCCCGTGGTCTGCTTTATATCTGTGTCAACTTTCGTGATAATCGGCTTAGTAGTTTTTACGTGAAACTGTAAATAAAGTATCCCCTTTCTCAAGCTCTAGACTATCTGTGTACCAAATTTCATTTTAATCTGTTTAGTTGTTTTGGCGTGAAAGACGGACAAACACAAACACTTTCCTATTTATAATATTAGTATGGATGTATTGATGACGGACGGCCGGCCGTGAAGACGTTAGAAAAAAAACATCGATGTTGCCTGACATCGATGTTGCCTGACATCGATGTTTAGCAATCGATGTCATTATCGATGCCAACATCGAACATCCCTACTCATAGATCTAATCTAAACTCCCCTCCCGCACGCGCACCCCCGCCTTGGTGACGCTTCGCAACGGGCCGTGCAGCAGAAATCGTAATATTTTAATTTCACCATAACTTCAAAACCAAACGTCCAATTTTAATCATTCAAAGACCAAATATTATCTACATAAACTGTACTTAGTGATGAAATTTTGATAAGGATTAATAGCATGAGTAAAATAAACGCGTTTAAATGTATTCCAAAAAAAAATTCAAGATTTCTAAATAAAAATTGGTTGTTGTGCCTCACTCGACATAGATAGGTATAGACTATAGTGTGTCGCGGACTTTTTTGTAGATATTTATAAGATCTACAATTATTAATTAGAACATATTTTTATGGTTCTATCTTTTATAGTTTAGGCAGCGTACGCAAAATAAGTAACTTTTCCAGTTGATTTTTTACACCTTGTGTCCGAAAAACCCAAATATCTTACGAAACCCTATTTTTTTCCAAAATAAAACTTTGCCTATGTTACTCGTGGATAATGTAGCTTTCGAATGGTGAAAGAATTTTTGAAATCGGCTTATTCATAACAAACAAACAAACATACAAAGTTTTCTTCTTTATAATATTAGTGTAGATTTCTTATATTATAATAAGCAGTTGAAGTACTGCGGAATACACACTACAACATACACATACACAATACACATTACACACATTGACGTTTCATTCTAAGAGATTTCAAAATTGTATGTAAAATTTCGCAATTTTCAGCGATTAGAAAATCTAAACTTGCTTTTGCCCGCAACTTCGTTCGCGTAGCACAAAGCTAAATTATTTTATACAATACATATAAATAAATACACAATAAAATTCAATATCCAATATTCGCCTTCTACTTACAAGAACTTCGGCTATCTGACACCCAAAAAATTACAATTTCAAATAGGTATCTAGTACCTAGGTACCTAGTTTCTGATATTATATTAGTGGTTTAACCAAATAGTCTCTTCGGCTACATCATATTTATTGTAAATATTGTTTTATTTAATCTATACTAATATAATACAGACAGGTTTTTTTTTGTGTTTATGTTTGTTTGTTTGTATTGTATAGGCTCGGAAACTACTGGACAGATTTTGATGAAATTTAGGACAGATATATAATAGAATAGACCACGGGGAAGCACATAGGCATACTTTTTAATGCGGAAAAATGTGAAGTTCCATCGAGATTTCCTTTTGCGCGCATGAAGTAGCGGGCATCACCTAGTCTAAATCTAAATATATAAAAGGCAAAGCTGACTGACTCATCTATCAACGCACAGCCGAAACTACTGAACGGATTTAGCTGAAATTTGACATACAGATGTGACGTAGGCATCCGCTAAGAAAGGATTTTTTAAAATTCGCCTCCTACGGGGGTAACAAAGGGGTTAAAATTTTGTATGGAAACCGATCTTCACGCCGACGAAGTCGCGGGAAAAAGCTAGTAAAAAATAAACGTAGATTACTAATTAATACATGTTCCTTATTGCTCATGGTGATTAGAATTAGAATTGATTATAATAATTGATATAATTATATTATCTATAAACTTTACAAACCAACAGAATAATATTTAGGTATTATAATATAATTACTAATTTTGTTGTCAATCAATGTTGTCAATTTTGAATCAAATATGTTTTTTCTTTCGTCGTGTAATAAATTATATCAATAATTTCGGTAACTTTACGTCAGGCTGACTGGCAGCTCGGTTTGCGTACCTACGTTTGATTTTTGGTGGTGAGTTCAAATCCCAGTAAGATAAATATTATTTTTGTGATTCTTATACATAATGTATTTGTTTTTCTTTAATATTTTTTATTTATTTTTTATTATATTTTATCGTTGTACTAAAACTACGACCAAAGCTCGGTTTCCCTAGTAGGTACCTACTTATAAAGAGTTTTTGTACTTCCATCTAGCATCTTAAAAAGACGGTTTTTGAACTTTCATCGAATATAATCTTTTCATATTTTTTATAATATATTCTACACTAATATTTACAACAACTTAAAGTAACTAATAATAAAATAAGTACATAACTAACAATATACTTTTATTACTGGGAGAACAAGCATTGCTCGGAGTTTTATAGTGCGAGAAAAAGAAAAAGAAAAAAAAATCGTCTGACCGGGATTCGAACCCGAGACCAATTGGTCGCAACAACGCAAAAAGCCAAAGGGCTACCGAGCGCCTTACGTCAGACAGCAAAATTACGCATATATTATTAGTATTACACGACGAAAGAAAAACTAATATTTATACCCCCGACTTGACCTTTATGCAGACGACATAAAGGTCAAGTCGGGGGTAAATAAATTTGAACGGACTTTCAAGATTAAATTCGAATGATTTTTGAGCAGAAAAAGGGGAAAAATTTGACATACGTCTCATTAGCAAGAGGCCTAAGCCGGTACTGTCTTATTCCATAGATATGAAAGAGAAGGAATGACAGGTCGCCATTTCGCGATGTTTCATTCGACTCGTCCGAATTATTTATTATTGAAATAAACTAATTGTAACAAATATCTTATTCCAATCGAAAAATCAAAACAACAATTCCCTTCCTTTTATTATGTTTTACGAAACTGCAAATAATTTTCTCATTTTTGTTCACAAATAGTACAGTTACAACTCCAAGAATTTCTATTTTAATGGTTACTTTATGATTTTTTTTTATCGGTAAAATGTTCAGATAACGTGTTTTGAAAATGAAGGTCCCCTAGCAAATATGATCAAAATTAACATATATTTTTTTATTGCACTAAAATGTATCCATTCGTCTCAAAAAATTTTTTAAAGAAGCGTATTTTTAGGGTAAGAGCGCCTTAAGGTACAAATTTTTATTATATAAAATATAGCATGCGACGTCACGTGTTGGCGCTTATATGTTTGTCGCCATATTTCTTTAATACGTAGGTATTTGTGTATAGTGCGGTTCTCTGAAGATGACCACAAAATATGCCCGCCGTGTAACTTTGGTACACTCATGAAGAAAAGAGTTACATCAGACAAAATGAATTAATGTAATGCTGGTTCTCTACCATATCTCTTAGCATCTCCAAGGGGACTGAAATATGCATATTAAGTGAACTAATCTGTACCTTAATAATGAAAAAAATATAGATGATTATTATTATGCTAGTACAAGTTAAAAAACATGACGCGTCGCGTAGCTTCGACTGTCTGCGCCAGTGTGAGTTGAGACTTAATATCCCAATCATAAGTTTTTCTATAGAAATGATCACAAACGATGTATGTAAAACGATAATTCCTGAAAGACAGAATGTGGTTTTCTGTAAATAACCTTACCCTTATTAACTGATTCAAACTATGTTTGATACTAAAACAATACCATCAGTCAATACAGTTACGGAAATTCGATACGACCGAGATTGCTCATATGCTGAACCAAAATGAAAACAAGTAAATACAATTGAATTTTAATGATGCGAATTTTTCGAATGCCCTCGAATCAGTGTAAAGTTGCGCATTGGTCAAAGGTTTACATTACATAAATACTAACGAGCTATTTTAATTTCTGTTTAATAATATGGTTAATTAATTCTTGTTTGTATATTGTAATTATTTTATTACATGCCAGGTGTTGTGTTGATTTTAATTAATTGGTAATAAATATGCCGTGTACCTACGTGATGAATTGGAACTAGCTCGCAGTGGCGTCGGGTTCCTATAACTCCATTCCTATCGGCTTCACTTACCACTTACCTTTTGAAAATTCTCATCCAAATCGCTACAGGCTAGGGCTTCTCTATGAAGGAGAACCAGCCTTCGCTTCTGTAAGCTTGTACTAAACATAGTGTATAATAAAGTACTTGTTAAAATAGTTACAAGAGAACTTTATCTTAAGGGCTGCAACGTATCGTACGTTTTATTTGTCATCCCAGTATTTACATCTCCGTGGTCAACACAACATAACAGCCTCCGTTGTCTAGTGGTTAGAGCATTGGCTCTCGACTCGGAGGTCGTGGCCCGTGAGTTTGATTCCCGCAATGGAACAACAAATAATGTTCTTTCCAAGTTTGGTTAGGACAATGCAGGCTGATCACCTGCTTGTCTGACAAGAAAGATGATCCATGCGTCGGATGGGCATTGTAAAAGTCGGATCTGGGCCTGATCTCTTGTCAGTCGTGTCGGTTATCCGTCCCACTGGATTTTGAGAGTAAAGAAAGAGAGAGTGCTCTTGTGTACTGCGCACACACTTGGGCACTATAAAGTTACTCCTGCGTAACTGGCCTGGTTTCAATGAAACCGGCTACCGTCACCGAGATCGGTGTGGGGAGTTACTATTATTTACATCTACAATTATAATATAAGATTGTTCAAAATCAATTTCGAATATTATGATCTACTGCTTATGTAAAGACGCTTAATCTGAAAAATTATTATAAATTTCGATGTATGAACAAAATGTAGGTATACTAAATATATTATATTTTTTTTGCGCTCTGTAAAGCGGTGAGGTCATTAACCTTACAGAAATAGGTGATTTAAAGAGGAAGCAAACACTTTTCCTAACTAACATCAATATATCAGCTGTGTGAGGTCAATTACCTTAACAGTACTGCAAAGAGAGTTATTATTTTATGCAGTATTTTTTACATCTTTAAAATCATTTTTCAGCGTAAACGTCTTGCCATAATCAGTAGATCACATGCCGAAAATATCCGTAATTGATTTAAAACATCCCAATTTAATCCGTTATTCGATAACCTAGCGGAAAGCAATAAAATTAATATGAAATGATAGTATAATATTAATGAAACGTTCTTGCGGGTATTTGGAAGCAATAACCTACCGATCTGGGCCCTGAGAGAGTAATTATTTTGGAAGTTTCGTTCCGCGCACGCGCGGTGGGCCTGATGGGTGGTTAAGTGATATATGGCCACGGAGGAACCCTAATGCGCCGGAGCGGAACCCCTTAACACGCATCACTGCTGGATAATACGGGGAACTTTTACGCTCAACTTATTCCTGTCAAATCAACAGATATTGTTCTAGGTAGTTACCTACGTGCATTTTAAAGCATTGTTATTTGTTTGAATTTAATGAGAATCTTCAGTTTTTAGGCTTCTATTAAAAACCCATATAGTTTCGCTATGTACGTCCGTCTATCAGTCTATTCGCCCTTTTCACTTCCGTAATCTACACTAATATTATAAAGAGGAAAACCTTGTTTGTATGTTTGTTTGTTTGTTTGTTTGTTTGTAATGAATAGGCTCAAAAAGTACTGGACCGATTTCAAAAATTCTTTCACCATTCGAAAGCTACATTATCCACGAGTAACATAGGCTATATTTTATTTTGGAAAAAAATAGGGTTCCGTAAAATATTTGGGTTTTTCGGACACAAGGTGTAAAAAATCAACCAGAAAAGTTACTTATTTTGCGTACGCTGCCTAAACTGTAAAAGATAGAACCATAAAATGTTCTAATTAATTGTAGATCTTATAAATATCTACAAAAAAGTCCGCGACACACTATACCTATCTATGTCGAGTGAGGCACAACAACCATTTTTTTATTTAGAAATCTTGAATTTTTTTGGACTACATTTAAACGCGTTTATTTTACTCATGCTATTAATCCTTATCAAAATAAATTATTTCATCACTAAGTACAGTTTATGTAGATAATATTTGGTCTTTGAATGATTGAAATTGGACGTGTGGTTTTGAAGTAATGGCGAAATTAAAATATTACGATTTCTGCTGCACGGCCCGTTGCGAAGTAGGCGTCACCAAGGCGCGTGCGGGGGGAGTTTAGATCTATGGTATTTCATACGATAAAAGTATACCCACCTACTTATTTCATTGAGTTTTAGTAGGTACCTATATTAATTTGTTTCTGTTTGTTTTGACTAGATTTCGCCCGTTTTGTTAGAGGTTTAAAGACATTCTGTAGTATTAGTATCAGTATTGTACCCGTGCGAAGCTGGGGCGGGTCTCTTGTTATCGATATAAACGAATGAATATTATATATTTATATTTTAGAGGTACTACATATGAAGTAGGGATTAAATATATTTTTTTATTGTACCACATCGTGTGGGTCGATCTTATCGACGAATACGTATTTTTATATAAAAATTGGTCTTCCTGGTGATCCTACTAATATTATAAATGTGGAAGTTTGTGAGGATGAATGGATGGATGTATGGATGGAGGGATATTTTTACTCTTTCACGCAAAAACTACCGAACGGATTTTGATGAAATTTGGTGTGGTAGTAGTTTAGGCTCTGGATTAAAACATTACTTTTTATCTCGAAAGAACACAGTGTTCCCGAGGGATACAATATTTACGCGGGAGGAGCTGCCGGCAACAGTTAGTTTTATATAAAAGCAAGGTTAAATTAAGTGACGCTTAAGTCATGCTGTCCTTATCATTTCGGCTAGCAGAGACAGCGACAGCCTGTGAATAGAAGGACTCTTAATTTTGATTAACGTTTCGGTATTCGGTCGTTAGTGTATCCAGCTTTATGCATAATAATTATAAAACTTAAAAGCTGAAATTTACAGGAATTAGAATTCAACGAGGACAAACTAGTCTGTGAGATTCTCTTTAATTTATCTGTAGTCAAATTTATATAGATTGTTCTGGAACAAAGGCGAGACGAATCGTTTCTTTATAGTTGTACAGCGGGCTTTATACTAAGATATTGCTTATTGTTTAGAACTCCAAATATACAAGAGAGTGCGATTCATCACACTAATTTCCTTTGTGATGATATTACTAGTATTAAAGATAAATTGAGGTGAATTTAACTTACAAGTCAAAGTAATGTTAGATTTATCTACATGTTTTAAATACAGGATATAATGAAAATAAATTTTTTCATCTTTAATACTGAATATAGTAGATAGACCTTATGTTTTTTACCTGGGCATAGGTAGGTAATATAAAAAAAATCATACATATTTTAAGAAACTTATTACCCAAAACCTTCAAAAATAAATCTAAACACAATACAATGGCAAAACCTTTACGGAATATTATAATGAAATTGCTTCAAAACATTAAAAAATAAGGAAATCCTTTATCAGACGGGCAAGTCGAAATCAAACATCGGGAAGCGAGCCCGCATATGCGAAGTTTCGTGTTGATGGAAGATATCGCTATATCAGTTTCGGTAACCTTTCATTACGAATGCCACAAAGGCGACGCAATTACATCAGCGACATCTGCTGGTTTTATCGTGAAAGCCTGCATCTTGAAACATGGCGGTCGTCTTAATAACCCGCTGTATAATCTTGGGGACAAAGGTCGCCTTCATTTAATTTCGCGCCGCACCGTTGATTATTAAATTGCAGAAGCACCGTTTGATTTTTAATGGGACATTTGTTTTAATAGTCTTTCTGCCTGTCTTATTTACCTTTAGATGTATGTAGATAGTAGAGAAAGTATAACGTTACGGTAGAATTAAAAAAAGTCCTTTCAGGCCATCTTAAGTTCGCCTTCACAGTAGTAAATAGTGTATGTATTAAAATAAATCCCACCAAAAACATTCTGTAAAAAACTAGCCAAGTCTCGATGGAGCTGCTTGTTTATCTCTAAAAAGTAATGAAATCTAGACAAAGTCGTGCCAATTTATTATTTTATTATAGTTAATGTTGTGTGACTTGGCCGTTGAAAATTCTTTATACGTTACAAGTCAATTTTGTTTACACGTAATGTTATATCAGATTCTGTTGTAACTACCTATGTTTGTTAAGCGATATAATAGCCCATACTGGTGTTGGTAATTGGACGCTAGTGTCTTATTTTAGGCTGTTGTTGATTATATAACACATGTATTGGAGCAATGGTGTCATGGAGCCCCTTTTGTACCCTTGTGTACTCTATACATAAGTATTTTTCAAATACGCAGCTTTATCAAGCATACATTAGACTGGTTATTAAATCAACGTTTTCCAAATGGCAATTTTCCGTCGTCAATGGGTAGCGGTTCTGGCGACAGATTGGTGCAATGGTGTCATGGAGCACCTGGTTTTGTACCCTTGTGTACACTTCAACGGCCAAGTCACACAACATTAACTATAATAATAAATAAATCGCAGTAAGGATCCTTAGACTTGGCACGACTTTGTCTAGATTTCATTACTTTTTAGAGATAAACAAGCAGCTCCATCGAGACTTGGCTAGTTTTTTACAGAATGTTTTTGGTGGGATTTCACTTCTTTTTGTAGAAACGTAGGAATATTGATTTATTTTACTAGATTTTAGTGTAATTTGTTTATTTAATTTGTGTAATGTTCGAGTAGAATAAAGTTAATTGTTCGACTATTTCTTCTTGTAAACTTGTAAGTATAAGTATAAAAGCCAGTCCAGTCTTATCCAGAGTTTTCCTTTAATTTTATTTATATGCGTATTAAAAGCAGAAGGGGAGGCATTCGCCCAGCAGTCGAACGCTACGGGCTAGATTAAATTATAAGATGTGTCCCACTGCACTGGATTTTTGCAATGACAGTCGATTTTTTATGTACCAATAGTAGAAGGGGGCATTACCATATCCCTAATCAGCTGAGACCAGCTGAGGGTTCTTCATCAGATACTTCAGACCTTTGATTTTTGACATCAAATGAAGTGGCCCACCAAGTTGAATATTTTTTGTAAAGGCAGTATGTCGATCTCTAATAGTTTGGTTGGGCTCTTGTGTTTTCTAATAAGGGTCACCAGGTACTCCAGATCTTCGATTATCCTAGTTTTTATAGTTTTCCCTTTATGTGGCCATTAAACCCTACCTCTGTACCAAATTTCAGCTCTCTGAGTTTATGGGAAGTACTAGTTCTATTCTGATGATCATGAGTGAGTGACTGGATGAGTGTCATAAATGCGAAACTTTGCTTTCGTTTAACTTCGGAACTAAATGACCTACAGACTTAAAATTTTGGATTTTAAGTATGTGATTATACTTTACTGGATGACGAAAATTTCTGCGTTCTGGTCTTATCCAGAGGTTCTCAAATAAGGGCCTGAAAATGCGGCGAAATGGTTCCAGTAAATAATGGTACGGCAGTGTTTGCTTCGCGCTCGACTTGGCGGGGGCACTGCCGTGCCCCCAGATCGACGTTCTGGTCTTATCCAGAGGTTCTCAAATAGAGGCCTGAAAATGCGGCGAAATGGTTCCCGTGAATAATGGTACGGCAGTGTTTGCTTCGTGCTTGACTTGGCGGGGGCACTGCCGTGCCCCCAGATCGATTATCCTAGTTTTTATAGTTTTCCCTTTATGTGGCCATTAAACCCTAACGCTGTACCAAATTTCAGCTCTCTGAGTTTATGGGAAGTACTAGTTCTATTTTGATGATCATGAGTGAGTGAGTGAGTGAGTGAGTGTCGTAAATGCGAAACTTTGCTTTCGCTTAACTTCGGAACTAAATGACCTACAGACTTGAAATTTTGGATTTTAAGTATGTGATTATAGCTTACTGGATTACGAAAATTTCTGCGTTCTGGTCTTATCCAGAGGTTCTCAAATAGGGGCCTGAAAATGCGGCGAAATGGTTCCAGTAAAGGATGGTACGGCAGTGTTTGCTTCGCGCTCGACTTGGCGGGTGCACTGCCGTGCCCCCAGATTGTAGCCAACTTTTTTTTGTAGAACGAATACATATTTGACGACCTCTGTGGCTTAATGGCCGGAGGTCGTGGATTTAAGTCCTGCGAAAGGACCAAAAAGTTTTTTTTTATAATCCAGGGTCATAGATGCGTATTAAATATGTGTATAATATTTATGTAAAAATCATAAATACGTGAATAGTATAATAATAATAAAAATATTTTTGTTATCTTATACCCGTAACGTGCCGTAACACAAGTTCCTCAAGAACTTAACACAGGGCTAGATTGACATGGTGTGGAAGCGTCCATAACTATATGTTTTATTAATATGTCTAGTAAAGACTGCACTTATGCGTGCGTTAAGTAGCTCATGCATGAATCACATAACTGAATCACATATTTAGAATGTTTTATCTAGTAACATTATATTTAGTGTATTTGACATCTAGGTCGTAATCATGTAGCATACATTATACTTTATTAAAGATAGTAGACGAAGACTGCAAAAGTCTAATTTTCCGTAATTAAACCAACCTAAGCCAGCTTGGAGCCAACTTAAAAGGAAATCAAATTTGTCCTGCCTTCTGCCTGCCTTCACAGTTCTTCAAAATGATTATTGGACTTGTTTTAATATTATTTTTCATGTTGTTTTTACGATAATATCATTTACTGATGAATTTTTTGATTAAATAAAGTAACATTGAATTTATGTTTATGAAACAGTCTTTGGGGTTTCGTACCCAAAGGGTAAAAATCCTGTCTGTCTGTCACGAGGTTGTATCTCCTTAACCATGATAACTAGACAGTTGAATTTTTCACAGACGATATAACTATTATTGCTACCTCTATAACATTAAATACTAAAAAAGGAATGAAAAAAATATATTTAAAGGAAGTTCCCGTACAACAAACGTGATTTATATTATCATTTTAGAAGTTAATAAAATATAATATTGTATTCTAAAAACATATTCTCACTATTTTCTAGCACATGTAGGTACAATAATACAAAACAACAATGCTGTTGATTTTACTTGTAATATTTTCATACCAATAAAATAAAATGTTTACGCACACAAACCCCAGGGCATTTTACAGTTTGCATATTTTCGAGCACGTTATGTTTTCTTAATAATCAAATATTTTTTTTAACCCAATACCGTATGAAAATAAAATAAATTGTTAAAAAATATATCATTGTGCAATCATTGATATATTTTTTTGGCTACCAATTGTGTTTCTTTTTTCAGAGCAATTTTTCACATGTATAAATTTGCTTTTCTTTTTCAGGTATTTGGATTACCATTTCTTCGAGGTAAAAATGATATTTTATTTAGGTAATTCGTCTAAATAAAGTATCATTTATATAATACTAGCTGTCCCGACACACGTTGTTCTGTCTTAAATATGAACTGGAATGAATAAAAAACTACACCTACTTCTATAACCTACACCTTTTCCAATATTTCTAATCGTTTAAACCTCCCCTCAACTTCCATAATTATTTCAAGACCAAAATTAGCCAAATCGGTCCAGCCGTTCTCGATTTTGAGCCGCTCGGGAACGGGATAAAAATTATCCTGTCCTTGTCCTAGTTTTAAGATACGTCCCCTCCAGTTTTCAGCCAAATCGGTTCAGACGTTCTTTAGTTATAAATAGTGTAACTAACACGACTTTATTTTAGATATATAGATATAACTGGTGGTAGGCATACTTACCGTACCAGTTTCATAACCACATTTATTTTGAGAATATACTAAAAAAAGAAATATTTATATATTGTGTTGAACAATAGTGTTACAACAAAGCAATACTGAAATTCCCGTCAAAACACAATAATGCTGACCCTACAAATTAGCCCTACGGTAAAACAGCACACCAGATACAAATGCAACGTTATCATATTAACCCAACCATACATTGGATGTTATTTAATCGAAAATTATTTCACAACCGTTTACATTATATGCTGTTTATTCCGAACTCGATTCAATAAATAATTAACTGATTTTAGTTTCCGCTTAATCGGCTTTTTAGAAAACTCATTTGACTGGCAAATTGTTTTGCCTATTCATGAAATTTCAGCTTACAGCTAATGTGGTTTGCACGGAGGTTTCATTAATGCCCTTTTCAATAACTCGCTACATTTTTTCATAATGGCAAAGATGAGGTGCCGTTGCATTTTGTTGCATTGTGAGTTTATTTTATGTAATTGTACCGTCACAATACTTTGCGGTTTTTATGAATTTGTTTTGAAACAAATTTCGACACAAATATTATTTTAATTAACGAAATATTGTATTTATTTGTTTAGTTATTTCGAAGCGTTGACGTTATAAGAACACAGAAAATAGGATTCTATTGCTATGCAAATGCTTATTATAAGAGTTGCCTCCTAAATATCTAAAGACTTCTTATATTTAGAATCGGAAGACATGAGCATTATAACAGAGAAATTAAAGTTATAAATCCACGCAACGCAGATTAAATACATAATCGCTTATTAATTTTACTTATTATTTAAAAGTTATGCTCAAATGAATAAAATAGTTTAATAATTTTAATCTTTCTATTAAAATACTACGATTCCATTAACTGTAGGTAATATAGAACAGAATTAATCCGGAGATAAAACAGCGAGTATTAAATAAAGAGCTTACACGTAAAGCAAAATGGTTAATAACCATCGGCTTAATGGTTACATTATGCGCCGCAAATACACGGGGGATCGGTTATGGTTAGCCGATTTTGGTTAGCCAAAAACTCACTTGACTTAAGAAAGTTAATTAGGAAGGGATGCAATTTTAATTACCGCATTATGGATTTTGGTAGCGAAGGTATCTGTAGCTTTTGCCCGCAGCTACGCATGCTTAGCCTTCTATATTTTTACTTCACGTTATAATAGTATATTAAATGTTTTTACTTTACATATTAATAAACTGTAAACTGTAGGTATATGTTATATTATTATATATTAATTTTAGAGAGCTAATATATCAAATTTATTTATTATATTGTGTACCCATTTTCCAGAACATTGTTTATTCCAACATCGTAATGCTGTCTGGAAGAAATTAGCCTTTGTTGTATGTCTGATTATTGTTATGTTTTTGTTTGTATTTTTTCATTACTTAATAAAACTTATTTAACGTATTTGATTTGATACTCGTAGATAATAATTATATGATTGTTAGTGTAAAGATCTATACACGTATTGTCGTGTACAGATCTAACGAACAATAAGTAACAGTTCATGAGTAGGAATTTTACTAAAAGTCTATACAAGTTTTTTGCACCAAATCGCATGTTAAAAACTAATTTAATCTTTCATACATTCACAATGATAATATTGTTTATTAATCAATATTGTTTATTAATCAGCTCTTTCGCTTGACTTCACTAAACAGTATATAAAATGATTACTGATGGAGCTAATCACCATAAACGAGTATTCCTGTTCAGCAGCCACAGTCTCTGATATAATTTGCGTTAATTTTATGGTAAAAATATCTTGGTTCATAATCTAAATATATAAAAGGCAAACCTGACTGACTCATCTATCAACGCACAGCCGAAACTACTGAACAGATTTTGCTGAAATTTGGCATAGCTGTGTGATTTTTTAAAATTCGTCCCCTAAGGGGTGAAAAAGGGGTTAAAATGTTGTATGGAAAGCGAACTCCACGCGGACGTAGTCGCGGGCAAAAGCTTTAAGCTATTAGGTAGATATTAACACACTTGTAATATTAACACAGAGTAGAAAATATGTATGTAATTTAGAGATAGATATACATAATATATAGAGTACAGTGAAATAGCTTTCATAGAACGCTACAAATTTGAAAAAGACGTCCTCTTCAACGGCCCACAGTTTTTCCACACAGTCGAGGACACACCGTTTGCTTGTAGTAGTGCATTCAAATCAAAAGCTTATTATGTAGCTGTTTATCCATTTGTCTTTCATTAATCGGTGATATTAGCGCCTTACATTAGAAATTACTAAATTATTTTGATTTTTATTAGATTTAAACTGCATATATGCAAAATCATCACTTAATAATATTCAATTAATATATTTTGTAAGTTGACACGAGTTAGCGGCAAATAGTTAATCTTAAGACTGCGTCGTTATAAAACATTGTAAAAATTGAAATTAAATATTAGAATAGAATAGAATAGAATAGAAATCATTTATTTGCTTAAATAAGGTACAATATGGTGTTACATAGGTACATTTGTTCATTCTTATTTTGCCTTACATGTGGCGTGCAAATTATCAAGAATATTGACTATTAAATCAGTACAGTCTTACATCTGATCAGTTATATTATATATTTATAATTTTGCTTATGATTAATTATTATTATTAAGTATTTTTGTCTTGTTTACAAAACATTATAGCTTGGGTACAATTTTGAATGTTGGTTTGTTTAATTTGCTGTTATTTTTTTAATGCTTGTTTAACTTGTATGGATTACCTGTGAAAATGTTATCTATTTAATGAGTTACGGATGGCGGATATTTTAACAGACACTATCAAAATATTAGTGCGAAACCAATATTACAATGTGTGAAGTCATTTATCATCAGTACCTTTCTGTGTATAGGTACTTATTTAAAGCAAAACTTTTAAAAAGTCGCCGTGTCGTATGTAAACTTAAAATCACGTGTGGGTAAATTAACTTAAAATTACACAAGAGAACAGCATTTTTTTATTGAAACATGTTCTTGACAAAACTGATAATATTATGTTTTTTATACGATTTTTAAAATCTGAGCTCACTGAGCTCAGATTTTTCCTAGTAGCTTTAGTTTTTGAGATACTTATAGAGATATTTTTAACACCTGCGACAGGTACTAAGTACCTTATATGGTTTGTAACACTAACATGTTTTGTACCTAGGATCTCTGATATTAATGGCAAATAAAAATATTTAACTAAGTACTTTGAACGTCCTCATGGACGTTCAAAGTACTTAGTTAAATATTTGATCTGATGGAGGCCTAGAAAAAAATATTTACTCGGGTTATGGAGGATCTAGGAGGTGGTTAGTGAAATGGCCACATTATTTCACAATACCGCATAAGCATTAGCTAATATCTGTTCTGTGGCATTAGGCCAAAGCCCCTGTAAACCGAAGCAAAAAAAATGGTTGTTTTATTTTATAATGCATTTTTCACTCAAAATTTTTGGCTACTTTAAAATACTAATTTTGTTCTCTTGTGTAATGAGTTTACCTACTCCGTAGTCTTTTTGCTGTTGCTAGTGTTCAGCTGAAGACAATCGCTTCATAAAATCCTTACGAACAATAACTTTTTATTAGCGCCAGTAATCGCCTTTGACTGGTGGAGCCGTGTAAACTTGATCGGGCGAAATTCTTTCGGATTGTTAAAAATGAGTTTATTAGATGGAGAACCTCTTAGCAAAACAAAGGGTTGTCCAAATCCAATTAGCGCAATAATTATGATGTCATTGGAGGAAGATTTAATTAAAGACCTTTTGGAGGCCTCCGAGGTAATTGTTGTTCAATGACTCTTTGTAGTCCGAGTGTTCGAGTCTTGTTTACTTAGTAATTAACCGAGAATCGTGATATACTTTTTGGGCGAGTTAGTTTTTCTTCCTGAGATCAGAACTTCAATTCTCGTATTTAAAGTAGACTTTTACTTTGACTGTATATAAGGGAAGCGACATGTTATCATAAACTGATTTTGTAGAGTTTAGGCCAATCAGAGCGCGTTTCACGTTGGTTTAACGTTTACTAGAATACTGGTTTGGCAGTTTTAGCGTATCGGGACTTGATTGAAATTGTATTATTGCAGGTTTTATTTAGCAGAATTGACCCTCTGCTTTTGTTCGTAACTGATTTGTTTTGGCGCGTCTTTTAGACGCAATGCACGGTCGAGGTCAGATCCGGTGTACCACTTTTCGACCTTATTGCCAAGTAATAAGGTCGAAAAGTGGTACACCGGATCTGACCTCGACTGCACATCTGCATTAAAGAAAGGGTAAACTAGCCTAATTGTAAAACGTAAAGTAAAGTAAAGTAAAGTTTATTTCTCACCAATAATACATTAAACACAAGACTATAAAGTAGTAAAAGTAAGTATTTTGGTGGGTTAATACCTGAACTAGGAGTTTCCTGTGTCTCAGGTTATCAACCCTCCACCCCTTTCAATGGTCAACGTAAAACATACCCTTTATTTGCATCTTCAATGTAGTTTTATCCTCCAACGAAAACAGGGATTTTAAATTTTGTGTCTGTCCGTGATATCGTAACTGCCAAACGGAGGAATCGATTGTGATCTAGTTTTGATTGTGTGTTTTAAAACTGATATGATCAAGAGCGATCAAGACCTATTCGACAAAACGATGGAGTAGAATAAGAAAAAAAAATCATCACCAATACACATATATGGGGAGCAGCCACCCCTAATGTATAAAACTATTTAATGTACTACCGAACAAGTTCCCGCTCGACCAGGCATAAGATGAAAATCGCTCAACAGCGCCGTTGTATAGTGGGCTCGCAAACATACTCACGTGTAAATACGTAGTTCAACCTCGTCTGCAGTCGTTGCGACTACTTCCTTTGCGTTTAAATATTTTGAGGCGTCCTAGTACAAAGGTGAATGTTTAGACACTGGTCGAGCGGAAAGTTTGTCGGTGGTACATGTTTTAAAATAATTAAACTATTTACCGAAAATCAACAAAAATATATATAATGCGTAGGTAAATGTGACGTAAAAAAGTCTCCACCATACTTACTTAAATTAAGAAATTTCCATTACACAATGTTGCTTTTTGTAGTTGAGAGTCAATATTAAGTTTGCTTGCAAGTTTCTGTCGTATAAAAGACGTATAAAACCTAGAAGTGTAAATTTTGAACTCTCTCATAACCTGTCAACGCTCGCTGTGAAGGTACGATCTAATTTATTAAAACTTTAATTAACAACTTCGCTTTTCAGTGCTGAGTAAGCAAAGTATCGTCTCACCTAAATGGAGCAAAAAGATTTTAATATGCGGTGAAAAAGAACAACGTCTAGGTACAGTCATTTGCCAGCTGAAAATTCTCTTTCTTTAGCCCCGAAGCACAAAAGAGATGTGCGCTTGAAAGTTAATTAAATTTAAATATGTGTAAAGGAACAGGAAAAAGCGTACAGACTTTGTTTTAAAATTATTTATTTTATCTTCTCTTACCTACGGTGGATCATAATTAAAATTCAATTTTATATGCAGTGTATTTTTAATGGACGGATTAATTAAGTATTATTAGGGTGAAACCAGTGTAGTTGGCCCAGGGGTGTAGGTACCCTGATTTTAATTACTCTAGTTTTGCAAATAAGTTGGTTCTATTTGCAAAACTAGAGTACATTTATCGCGCGTAAAAAACTCAATAAATAATTGAAACTAAACAGTTTCAAACATTTATCGAAAGACTTACTATAAGACGAGCTAAGTTGATCGTGTGATTGCATGAAAAAGCAAAATGCGATCACATTCATATTAGCGAATATAATTATGTCCCATTTCTATAAGAGATATATACGTGGGATAAATGGCAAGTAACAAGGAGGTCAGCTAAAATCACTAATACCTACTAATAAATATATTTACCAAGAGATATAGAGTGATTTCAAAAAGTGGGCAACTATCCTGGTTTTCCTCTAATTGATAATGAATGAAATTTTATATTGGGCTTCCATTTTCATAATAATAATGCGCGCGTATGATTTTTACCCTTTGTTTTGTGTATAAAATCATCGGAGATA
This sequence comes from Glaucopsyche alexis, assembly GCA_905404095.1. Classification (NCBI taxonomy): domain Eukaryota; kingdom Metazoa; phylum Arthropoda; class Insecta; order Lepidoptera; family Lycaenidae; genus Glaucopsyche; species Glaucopsyche alexis. Next base: position 12,430,025 of record FR990052.1, on the reverse strand, counting down.
TATGAAAAGCTCAATTATTTTAAACCAAATAAAAATAAAAGCAAAGAAAAATGAAACTACAGTCGTCAATATAGATAGTTCATTTTTTTTTTTATTTTAATCATGCCTTATTTATATTCAAACAAAAGAACCTTCAATACTTGAAACAGTATTTATTTTAAATGATTTTTTGAGATTAAATAGATGATAATTGCAATATGCTTTTTTATTTAAATCATATTTTATTTAATATCATAAATAAAAGAACTTTCATTTAAACAGTATATATTTTAAATGCTTTTTTAGGATTAAATAGATGATAATTTCGATATGTTTTTTATGCCTGAAAGGCTGTGATTTGACAAGAGAACCCTAATGAAGATAGTCGGATGCCAACGATAACGTTAAGCCGACATAATTCGACATAATTGGCCAGTTAGCTCAGTGGAGAGCGCCGGCCCCCGGACCACTTCACATGATGAATGGTCATTCAGGTGACAAATTTTATAGAGCCCTCGAGAGCTAGTTTCGATAGCATATGTTCATATTTTGCATATTTTATTGTAAACTTTATGCGAGACATAATAAGATTTAAAGTCACCTAAACCGCTTTGAACTGAAGTAACCTTTACGGTGCATGAATTATGGATGACTGTTTAGCGAAATTTACAACGCTATTAGTAAATATTTTGAGTCCATTGTATCTAAGACTAGACAGTAAATCTTCATAGATACTTTAATATCTATGGACGCTTCACGTCAACTTCACGTCGTAAACGTAAAGAACTTGTGTTACGGGGACAAGATAGTGAGAAGTCTATTAAATATAAAAGTGTACCTACTGTACATAATATATTTAATTTATTATATTATACCTACACATATTTAAAACACATCCATCCAATCCTTTGGTGGGATTCGAACCCGCGAATTCCAGCTTGAGCGCCCGCCAGCGCGCTAACCACTCAACCACAGAGGTCGTCAAATATATGACGTATGTTATGCTTATGAATGTTTATGAAAACTGATAATAATAGGTTGGGGAAAAAGTCTTTTCGCATTATAGTATGTATGAACTTGTCATAAAATATCTTGGGCTATACCAATTGTATCTGGCTGATTTTGGTATCATTAAAAAGTTTTAATTTTACAGAAGACAATTCCAAATTCAAATTAGGTAAATTTGAGATTTTCATTTGTTTTTCTTATTGTTAAAATGAGTGATTCTTATGAAGAATTTCGATACATTTTAAAATTTTATTACAAAAAAGGTAAAAATGCAACACAAGCCGCGAAAAAAATTTGTGATGTTTATGGACCTAATGCAGTATCTGTGAGAGTAGCGCAAATTTGTTTTAAGCGTTTTCAATCCGGAAATTTTGATATCAAAGATGCACGTCGCTCTGGTCGCCCTGTTACGGACAAAACTGTTGCCATTTTTTAAAAAGTGGAGCAAGATCGGCATATTAGTAGTTACGATGTAGCTGAAGAACTGGGGATTGACCACAAAACGGTTTTGGCGTATTTGAAAAAAGCTGGGTACACAAAAAAGGTCGATATTTGGGTGCCTCATGAGCTCACTGAAAGTAACCTAATGAACCGTGTACTCATTTGTGATTCTTTAATACGACGTAATGAAACCGAACCATTTTTGAAGAAGCTGATAACTGGTGATGAAAAGTGGATCACGTACGACAAGAACGTGCGAAAAAGATCGTGGTCAAAGGCCGGTCAGGCTTCACAGACTGTGGCGAAACCCGGGTTAACTCGCAACAAGGTGATGCTGTGTGTGTGGTGGGATTGGAAGGGCATTATTCATTATGAGCTGTTACCGTCAGGCAGGACCATCAATTCTGAACTGTACTGCGAACAACTGATGAGATTAAAGCAAGAAGTTGAGAGAAAGCGGCCGGAATTAATCAACAGAAGGGGTGTGGTTTTTCACCATGATAACGCTAGACCTCACACATCTTTAGCCACTCAGAAAAAATTACGGGAGTTTGGCTGGGAGGTGTTAATGCATCCGCCGTATAGTCCTGACCTTGCACCTTCAGATTTCCACCTGTTTCGGTCGCTGCAGAATTCCTTAGGCAGTGTCAGGTTGACATCACAACAGGACTGCCAAAACCACTTGTCGCAGTTTTTTCATCAGAAGCCCCAAAAATTTTATAGCAATGGGATCATGTACCTACCAACAAGATGGCAAAAAGTTATCGAACAAAATGGCACCTATATACTTTAGTCACTTGTAAATAAACTTTATACAAAAACCTTTTGAATTTTTATATAAAATGCGAAGAAACTTTTTCCCCAACCTAATATTTAAGTTGTGGTAGATGTCCATTATCTTAGATTCGAAAACCTAGTAATTTAAATATTTTTTATTGTTTTTATACATTTTACACGAATTTTTTAGTAACCTGTCTTACAAAATTACTTGATAGGTAGGTAGGTATTATATCATCCAATATTTGCATGTTACCTGAATAAATATATATTTTTACAAGTCTTTATTTAAATTTTTAACGCAAATAGACAAAAATTGATATGAACGCAATGGCTAGCCGCACACGTGCAATATTATTGACAGAATAAAATTGTCAATACTAGTCAACACATACAAAAAAAACGGCAATATGGCCCGCACACAAGGAATATAATTGTCAATATAGGAATTATTGACAATAATATTGCACGTGTGCGGCTAGCCATTGAGTTAAGCCGATTTGTTCCGGTTGTTTTGTGTTTATTGGCGTTTTGAGAGAAGTAATAAACCATTCCAGTTTGTGTGCTAAAAAGGCTCACTGCGGTCCCTGTGTAAATTTGTATTTGCATAAAAAAACTATTTTTAATGGGAAATCTGCAACTCTCTCTCCTCGTCTAAATTACTCCTTTTTGTACTGAGCATACAGGCTTAATTTATTTAATACCTACACGAAGTAAAAATTAGCTAGATCACCCTCAATGTTAACGCATTTTACTATCTTAACCATAGATAAAAAATCTTTAGCACATTATCCGTTTTAGTCGAGTATAGAGTATAATCATGGAGTTAGAATATCGTATTTAAATTGTCGTATTTAAAGTAGACTTTAATTTTAATTTGATTGTATTGTGAAGCGACATGTCAACATAAACTGATTTTATGAAGCTTCGACCGATTAGAGCGCGTTTCACGTTGGCTTAACGTTTACGAGAATACCGTTTGACAGTTTTAGCGTATCGGGACTTGATTGTAATTTTATTAATGCGGGTTTTATTTAGCAGAATTCACCCTCAGGAGATCGACTCGCTACGTGCTAAAACATTGCCCACCTGTCCATGAAAATTTTTAGAATTTATAAATCATTTTTCAGCCACCCGCGATGCCGTCGGTAAGTAGTATAATTTTCTTCGCGGCATTGGGGGCCCGATTTTATTGAGACAACTTAGCGATCGCAGCTCCTCACTTTTTGGTCCATATACGTACGCTGTAGAAAATAGTTTTCCAGAACACACACACGCGCACACACACACACATACACACAGATCGCGTAATATTATTTTCATTAGAAAAATTATAATAATTGTCAACAAAAAATAAATATATCTTGAAGGAAATAGAATTCAAACTGAACGTACGTTGTAGATAATAGCTTTTCAGAACACACACACATACACACAGATCGCGCAATATTATTTTCATTAGAAAAATTATGATAATTGTCAACAAAAAATAAATATATCTCAAAGGATATACAATTCAAACTGAATTTTGGCAATCTGTCCTGCAGACCCTGCTGTCTAGAGCAGGCGCCAACCTTAAACAATTAATGAGTGTATAAAATATGTTGATTTAATAATTTATACTGTACTCATGTACGGATGTAAATTTTCGCAAAATAAATTATTCTTCTTATTATTTTCTACAGCGTACGTTCTCCTGTATTCTATCGTATGTAGTATAACGTTGAATCTGCGGTAAGGGCTGGGCGGCGGAGGGCGGAGCTCACACGCCTCATTACTTTAAAACGGATTCAGAGTTCATCGTTAAGTAATTGGGTGGGACACAATTTTTCTTCATTTTCATTCTTTTTTTTTTTCGTTTTGATTTATAAATTTCCATTTTATTATGTTTGCTCGTGTTAGGTGAATCTTATTGATGTAGTGGATTTAAATTATTTTAGCGCCTTATATGTAACACCTGAATAGTTTATTAATACTAGCTATCGCGACATACGTTGTTCTATCTTAACTATGAACTGCAATAATTAAATACCTACACCTACATCTACTGACCTACCTACATTCATGCACCTACAATTTCAACACCAAAAACTATACCCACTACCTACACCTTTAACTTACGCCTAATTAAATGTCGACACCTATACACCCTAGACACCTACTGGGCCGGCTGATTTTTCGACAAATAGACAAAACTGAACGCACCGTTTTGTTTATTTATCGTATTTCATAGTCAAGTGACTCTGAATTTACTCAACCGACCAACATCAAAATAAGTTTGACAGGTGGGAACAGTATGCAGTAAAATTTAATTGTTTTAGTGTCTTCCTCGCATTAACTCGCTTAACAAAAAAAAAAATATTTCAAGATCAAAATTAGCCAAATCGGTCCAGTCGTTCTAGAGCTTTAGCAGGATAAAGGAACTGCAATCCATTTTTAAAAAGAAGAATAAGAATTAATTTTTATAAACTAAAACAACAGTAATTTTCTATCAATGTTGTTTTATCGACGGGAATTTCTGTGCGTAGTTCCGACACATGGTTTTTTTTTGTTTGGCTAAACTGAGCTTGTCTAGATAAGTACGAATTTTAAAAGTGCAAACAATTATTTTCTAAAACTTACACGTTATTAAAGTCATGTCTATGCATATTTTACTAAGGTAACTCCTATCTGAAATATACCCTCAGTTTGGTTTTGTTATCATATGTGATAATTAAATTTTATGTAAAAAATCAATGCTCCTCAGTTCAAAGAGAAAGGCAAAAATGATTGTATAATTTTATAAATTGACTTGAAAACAAAATTTATAATCATACACAGAATTTATTTTGACCTCATCCCTTTTTGATAAAAAAAAAAAACTCTGAACCAATTTTGCATAATAACTTATTCTAACATGGCGAACACGGATCTAATTGGATTTCATCTGTTTTGTTTGCGTTTCGCGGTAAAATATGAAATGGGGTTCCGCTGATTTTAGTTAGATACGTACCTGCCTTCTTGCAGGTTTTCTTATTATTTTATTTCAAATTTTACATCATAAAAGCTTTTTAATATATATTTCTGTAGTCTGAACCCACTTCCTCCAAGTCTCAAGGGTTCAATTAATGGACGACCCCAAGATTAAACCGTGCATAGATGCATTGAGTAGTTAAGTACTAACTACTCACTAACATTTGCAAAAACTAAGCCCTCGTACCCACAAGGTTTTTTTGTGGTTTCCACAGAAAACACCTCTCTAGAATAGAACTCTACACTAAATAGACCTGAAACTATTTTCTGGTCTATTTAGCGTAGAGCTGTGTGACAGGTGTCTAATGTCAGAATTGACAACTCTATTTCGCGATTTTCAGATCTTGTATTAGCGCACTATTAGGTTTTTCAGTTGTGACCACAAAAAAAAAAAACGCTCGTGGGAACATAACCTTACGTTTTGAGATATTGGTATTTATCTACATTATACAGTCACTATTGGTATCTACAAAACTCCAATTAATAAAACCTCTGTATTGTTAACAGTTTAAAAAGTGAATTAATAATTTGACTTAAATTGTCAATAATTTTATCTTGATATATTGGAATACATATTCTAATTCGAGCTACACGTATTTTTATTTCTCGTCCTTACTACAGTCACAAGCATTAAAAATCAATTTTCTTTGTTAATTTAACTCATATATTTTTTAATTGCTTCTAAGTAGTGACACACAGAAACATAATAAGTAAACGGAACCCCCAACAAAACACATATACGGTGGAATTAATTTCACACGCACACGTAAATCAGAAGAAAATTGGGAACAGACTTGGCCATTTTTATGAATTTTCCCGAGCGTTACAGGTGAAGGATTTACCTTTCAACTTTTCCCAAACAAGCATTTTCTATCTGTTAAATGTTGCATCTCGTTGAGGCGGGAGTTAAGGGGAAAATATTTTATGTTCTCGTCTGAAACGGCCTGGCTTTATGAATATTTCATTGTAAAAGTAAATTATAACTATACCAACTGGGATAAATAGAAGTAAAATATTCTAAACTATTTTATTTTAGAATTCAAACCTTTATGGTTTTTACTTTCACTAGTATAGCAAATACACAATATTATGCAAAAGGTATTTATTTGAAATGCTAACGAATTAAATTTAATAATTTAAAAATGTGGCAGGTGTACGTACTATTTACTAATATCTAAACCTGAAGAAAGAAAAACAAAATAACCTAACCAAGAGCATGTCAGGACATGTCTAAGGAGGGTTCCGTAACTATAAACGCGTAATATGCTTTTTTTTAATTACTCCAAAAGTTACTGTCCGATTTGGTTCAAAATAATTTTCCTAAAGAGTTTTTAGCATGATCTATCAGCATGGAAATTTGCAAGTTTCTATCTCCTATAGTTTAAAAATGCTAGGGGGGGGACCAACTTACAAACTGCTTTGGAGGCCGATTACTCGAAAATGGTCAACTTTATAAAAAAGTAACGTATGAAACCTTGCCTTTATTTTAAAAGACCTATTCTACGATACCCCACACGATGGGGTAGAGTGAAAAAATATTTTTCATCCCCACTTCACATGTATGGAGAGCCACCCCTAAAATATAAAATTATTATTTTTTTATGATCCCGAAACCGTGATCTATACACAATCTATAACTACACCAAATTTCATCAATTTATATTCATAATTACAGGAGCTAGAGGCGCGGACAGACAGACAGACAGACAGACAGACAGACAGACAGACGGACAGAGCGAAACTATAAGGGTTCCTTAAGTATTACGGAACCCTAAAAAAGGTAAAATACCATTCAAGGAAATAATATTTTAATAAAAGCTAGCATTAATTGCCCGCGGCTTCGCCCGCGTGAAAGTAGGTATTAAACTTTCAATTAGGTCTTTTATTTTACCCACCTAGGAGCTGAATATTTGAAAACGCTGAAGTATGTAACTCATTATTTTTTCCTTCTCAATTCAAACTAAATAACATGCAAATATGTCCAAGGAATAAAAAGTTTCATACAAACGTTTATCACCTATTTTTCTCCTTGGGGGTTGAATTTTGAAATATACTTCCTTACTGGGTGCCTACGTCATATGAGAAATACGTGTGCAAAATTTCCAATTTCTAGCCTTAAGGCATACTATACAGCTTTTGTTATAACAACATTATGGCTTAAAACGCACTTAGCGGTATTGAAACATATCCGACCCCGTTAAATAAAGTGAAAATGAAAAGTTTGTGAGGTGTATTCATAATTCGTTACCACTATTGAATGAATAATATTCAAGTTGGCAGGTGAGAAATATATAATAGCAAAATGGACAGTCTCGAAGTAATGGATCAGCTAAAGTTGTAAAGTTCCTTTCAATAAGTGCATCCAGTTAAAATAAACTATATTGAGTAGGTACATATCGTACGTTTACTTTATAGTGAAATTGTACGTGTTTGGTGAAAGATGTTCATAATTTGTTAAGTCTCGTTACTGTCTTATGTCCTTATCAATCTGAGAGTTTATTCCGTCATATTATGTGCTTAACAATAATTATATATGTAATATGTTATTAAAGCTTTCTGATGTGAAAGCTTTAATAACATATTACATATATAATGTTTAATTTAAGCAATAATATTTTTTGCTCATCTACCTACCTTTATACCTTACTAGATGTTGCCCGTGACTTCGTGCGAGCTAAAAGAAATTTTACGGGAACCGTACATTTTGCCGCAATAAAAAGTAGCCCCTTCCTGTCTACTCTACATCTGTACCAAATTTCATCAAAATCGGTCCAGTAGTTTTGGAGCCCATTCGAAACAAACAAATAAACGTTTCCTCTTGTAGGAATCGTGGCAGCCCCAAAGAGAGATCTCCGACCGAGCGAAGTGCTATGCTCGGTCAGGCCGAAGCCCAATGTAGTGGCTTTCAGATGTTCTATATATATCGCCGATCTAAGAAAACTTCGATAGCGCGATTCAGGACTGTGCCCTGATTGGTCCGCCACACTCTTTATTACATTAAAATTAGATGACTAGATGTTGCCCGATGTTGAACTAGACTATATTTTGCCCCCGACTTCGTGCGCGCAAAAGTTGATTTCGCAGAAACTGTACATTTTTCCGCGATATAAAATAGCTTATGTCCGTCCCCGTGACCTACTCTACATCTGTGCCAAATTTCATCAAACGCGGCCCCCAGTAGTTTCGGAGTCTATTCAATGCAAACAAACAAACAAACAATTCCTCTTTAAATTATTATTAGTATAGATATAGTATAGAAGTATAGATATATCTCTAGTTAATTAGCAATAAATGTATTGTTTATTTATTTAATTCCAATACTAAGTCCCAGTTTCACCAAGCCTGTTCGTGTTAATCGCTTGTCTAAATATCATGCGTTCTCTTTCATTAATTCGAAGAACGAGAGAGATAATAATAATACCTTCCCCCCACACTGATTTCGGTGACGGTGGCCGGTTTCATTGAAACCAAGCCAGCGACGCAGGAGTTATTTTTATAGTGCCCAAATGTGTGCGCAGTATATAAGAACACTCACTCTTCCTTTTTACTCTCGTAACCCAGTAAGTTGGATGATCGACACGGCTGGCGGGAGATCAGGCGCAAGATCGACTTTTTACATGCCCATCCGACGCATGAATCATCCTTTCTTGTCTGAAAATCAGGTGATCAGCCTGCATTGGCCTAACTAAACTTAGAAACAACATTTTTTGTTATTCCAGCGCGAAAATCGAACCCAGACCCTCCGCGTCGAGAGCCAAGCTCTAAACCACTGGACTACAGAGGTGTTTACGAGAGATTACATGGCTTTTAATCGACGATTAAAAACAGGCGTTGATGACATTGGCTCTAAGCTTTATGACATGTTTCACATGCTTAAATCATCCATGCGCAAAAGCAAATTTGATCAATGATTTTAATAACTTCGTTCAAATTAATTAATCTGTTCTCCTTCCAGTTATTATGTGAGCTTTTTGATTAATAAATAATCTATAAAATTAACCTAAATCAAAACTTCATACATCTAAACTTTGTCCTTATTAAGCAATTTTAATTTTAAATGAACATTGAAATTTACAAGTTGTAATTCTGACATAGGTACGGTTCAACGGTGCAAAGTTCAAACCCCGTAAACTTCGCTTTGTTTATGTAACTTCCAGCAGGTAAGTTTTCGAACATTGAGGCTTTAATGATCAAATATTAACGAACGTTGTGGGTATTAATTAATGATGCGAAGTAAAACTGATAGCAAAATCATCATACTTGCGCGGCAACTCCGCGCCATTTTGAAATTAATTGGTCGCTACAAAATAGAACACAAAGCCGAATTAGAGTCGGGAATTTCATTTACGAATGTTAAATTTAAAATCCTCCTTTGAAATATTCAACGTGTAGAGTCGCCAGACTATTGGCGAATTAGTTTCATTATCTGTATAGTGGCGAAGATATTTCCAATATACATTGAGTATTCGAGTGGCATTTTATAATAAAATAGTTGTTTACGGATATTCCTCAAAATATTTGGGTATTAACTTATTCTTATATCCTACTAATAATACATAATATCTATAATAAATGTGAAAGTTTGTGAGGATGGATGGATGTATGTTTGTTACTCTTTCACGCAAAGCTACTGAACGTATTTTGATGAAATTTGGTACCATACCAAATTTAAGACTCTGAAATCTGGATAAAAACATAGGCTACTTTTTATCCCGAAAAATTACCTACAGTTTTCCCGCGGGATACCCTATAGTATATATTCGCGGGCGCAGCCGTGGTAAACAGCTAGTATAAAAATGTATTGCAGTGTCTATGTTACGCTAAAACTCGACATAATTGTGTAGGTTGTAGATGTAGAAGTAGTTAGTTCTATATTCCACTTCATATTTAGGACAGAACAAGAAGAGTCGTGACAGCAGTCTTCTTAGTTCTTATTTAAGTAAGTCCCATATCTCGCAAAAACACGAGAACAGCTGGACCTATCTGTCTATTTTGGTCTTGAAATGATTGTTGAAGCTCAGGGGAGGATTAAAGTTTAAATGGAGAAATATTATTCAAATTGCAAGAACATAAGTATGTTCTTGCAATTTGAATAATATTTCAAGTGAAAACGTCAGTTAAATTTTCCAATACTACAACACTAAAGTGGCAAATATTTAGGTATGTGCGTTCAGTTAAATATGTTTGGTTGGAGTATATTTCAGAAAAATCGCCGGCGGCGGTGAACATAATGTACCGGCCGATTTTTCTAGGTTGTAGGTTTCTACAACCTAGAAAAAAAAATATCTAATATTTAAATGATAAAGTGCCGCGGGGAAAATTCTAAAGTTGAAAATGAGGACAAGCCTAATGTGGGTAGGTCGGTAACTTCGAAGTTGGTATGATGATAAGTAACTAGGTGTTTGTTTTTATGTAGTTCATAGTTAAGACAGAAATGTGTGTATCGGGTGACTACTTTAAAATATAAAATTGTTTTATACATATTTGTCGTCACTATTTTGAATTTCTGGCGTCTGTCATATCACATCAAAGAGCTCAACCAAAAAATTCTCTGTACTCACTAACATGTACACGAAATTTCTCGCTGCGTTAAACAAATCAAAGCCTTTGTTATAACATGTTCACACATTGAATTTTAAAATATGTATCTATATATAATATATGATATAGATATAACAATATGAGGCGTAACCATTTTTTATTATGGATCGTCAATTAATTACAATATTGAGACGCTAATCCAAAAGACGACAATGTAAGCTGTTCTTCATTGACAAGTGTCAAATGTATTGACGTGTTCGCGGTTGGCTAAGCTTATTTTCATGGCGGCGAGTTTGTTCGCGACTTGAAGTGAAATTGTAGGTAGTTTGAAAAAAGTATTGTTTTTTACAAAACTAAACATTTTATAGGGTGACATAATCATGTGATGATGAACCTTTAAATAAAGATTAGAAAAAACATTAGATTGTGGTAAAATTACCTTTGAATAAATTTTGAAATCCTTAGGTTTTAAACAGCAGAGTGTACAAAAATTTGACTTAAGATTTTTTTAAATTATAGCCAAACGACTAATTCACATCACAATATTTAAAAATAGGATGTATGTATGTACAATAGTAATTTAACAATAAGAAATGTTCAGTTAAACCACTGATTTAATCCCTGGTTTGCAAAGGTTTTGGGTTGTATGTAATATGTATAATATACTAAGCAGTAAGCCGATAACAACCTTGGTTCAGTGCAGTTCCATTAAAGGCTTATAACAGTTCCATAATTTTCAAAATTGCTGATAAGGTCTGTGTAGTGCATACAACTTTTTGTTTAGCGATTTCATCCTTAATCATAAGATGACAAACATTAATCTTACTTAACTGCTTAGATGAGTATAAGATTTTTCTTTTAAATAAATTAAAAATATGAAATAGCAATGAGCATATAACTACTCCTTGACATAGAAGCAAGCTCTTATTGCTGTGCTTAAGCGATTGTCTGTACCTACCCAAATATATTCTGTACCATAAAAATATTGTAATTTACGTTGATTTCAATATAAAAAAATATCGATAGCTCTTCCAGTAACAGGTATCTGTAAGTCGCCATTTATTGGCTGACGCAGTGCCTTTCCTAATCCTACTATGTCAGCTCCGTGACCTCTTTAATCCTTCTTCCCTTTTCGCCAAAACCGAAGCCCGACTCCGCGGAGATTATAGATTTTTTCGAGGGGTTTAACCGGTTTTCAAGTAACGATGCTTATTCCGAAGGAAATTCTAATTTGGTTCGTATCTCTCTTTTAATTCTATTATTTAATTGTACATTTGTATTTCGTTTTAACGTTTTTGTATTAGTTATAAATAAAACTTTAAAAAAATATTACTATTATTATTACGGGTCATAATTAAACGGTCATAATAATGTATCGAAAAGACTCCGAAACTACTGGACCGATTTTGTTGAAATATGGCACAGGTATAGTAGACCACGGGGAATGACATAGGCTACTTTTTATTGCGAAAAAATCTACAATTACCGCGACATATCCTTTAGCGTCTTGCGCGCACGAAGTAGCGGGTAACATCTAGTAACCAATATATTTTTAAGAACAAACTCCCGAACCGTCCCAATACTTACTGACAATGTTAATAATAGATAATGGTCAATATATTATGATGTTCTAATACAAATAGACCGAGTCTCAAAACTAATATAGACGATCAATAGGTCTTTTCATCAAATTAATAACGCCACTTAACGAACTTTGGTAACTAAAGACCCAACTTGAAATACATACACGGCCGGTCTGGCTGTCCCCAAGTTATTAGAAACAAAACTTGTAAGTAGCTTAAATTCTCCCTGTAATGTTCATTAAAATAAACCTACCTTCAGAGGTATCACACCACCTGCTCTTACCACATGAATATTAGTTCTGAGCATAGACCTTCTAAAATTATAGCAATAGACTGAGATCCCAGACCCGCTAGACTATCCTTATATTCTTACTGATATAATGTAATTATATTAATATTGTAGTATTAGTGTGTACAATGATGGTATGCATACCCGGTAGTTTGTGCGGTAGGCCAATTCTCGGGTACAGGGCACGGAAGGTACAAAAAAATCGTACTAACTTTCCTTACAGCATTTGAAATGATTCTAACATGTGGTAGAGTAGAATAATGACAATTAAATATTATTAAGTGAAAACACCGATTACTCATGTTCATGTTCAAGCGTCAAAAAAAAAAGGAAAATCATTGACGTAAAAATAAAAAAAATAAAACGAGCGAGCCTTTACAATAGTCGCATATGATGTGTAACATTTTATGAAAATATTAAAAAACACAATACTTAGTACGATTTTCTAATATGATAAAAATAAGGAAACTTTCCATTAGGCAGTGACAAAAATCAACCTCAAAATTCAAATAGCTAAATACTGAAATATTTTATTCGAATCTGACAATCAAAAATTGTGCGTGCGTTTCCTTGAATTCCTGCTATACACTTCTGTTCCATTTAACGAGGTCACTCCCACAAATTGCAAGAAAGCGAGAGGAAAGATGTTACACATAAAAATCATTGAACTTCTAACGTTATATTTTATCTGTTCATACCAAGTTTAGAGTTTACTTTAATATATTTTAATCCTTACGTTATTGTCAAACCAAAAAACAAGATTGACACAATTAATCATAATATAAGTAAAGTGATACGTGATAAGATAAAGTACAATTTTCCACAACTTGAGCGCCTTGTACCTAAAAATCTTAAACAGGTATGCAAACGTTCATTGTACACACTAATACTACATTAAGATATCAATTTTATCAGTAAGAATATAAGGGTAGTCTGGCGGGTCTGGAATCTCAGTCCATAAATTCGATTCCTTGTATCTAATATTACAAATGCGAGAGTGTGTCTGTCTGTCTGTCTGTCTGTTACCTCTTCACGCTTTAACCGCTGAACCAATTTTTATGAAATTTGGTATAGGCACACTTTGGAAAGGACATAAGATATTTTTTATCCCGAAAAAGTAGTTTTCCCGCGGGATAATGTATTTACGCGGACGGAGCCGCGCGCAACAGCTAGTAATTTTGAGTTTCTTTCTAAGCTGATTTAAAACAATCAATTGATTTATAATAAATTCAATGCAATAAAATGAATGGTTCTTATGTAGTAAATGTAGTCAAATTTTATTGAATAAATATCAAAGGTAATGTAAACGGATATTCGGTATACTATATAGTTGATGGACGTTGCCTTAAGACCGTATTCCAAACGTTTGCCATTGTATCAGGTATATAGTGGTAACTCGAGCTGCACTATTACGGCAAACCACAGGGCACGGAGAGCTCTTATCTACGAATTACGCCTGTTGTTACACTTGTATATACCTTATACGATCTATGTTCTAAACTGGATAGAAATTAAAGTAATTATTCATCATCATCACCATCATCAACCACAACATCTAAGATGTTACTCTTTCACTTATGTCTATTTCTGTGTGAGAAATTCTCTCTTCTCGACTCAAATGTAAATAAGATAGAGTCCTCTGCTTTTAGTTTAATACGTCAATATCTTTTTTAGAGGATTCTGAGCAGTAACATTATGTTCAAAGTTAGAAATGTACCTAAATTGTTGTTCAAAAAGTTTATTTCAGTTGGAAAAATCTTTATTTTCAACTGGGAATTTATTTTAAAACATGACATTGTAACACCCGGTGTATTACGGAGTTAGCGTCGTGCGTGGCATACCAAGAGCACCAGGAGTCGAGCGCAACAAGTGACGTCTTTGTCTTCGCCATTGCGATGTGGAGCTCTACAATTCCTTTATATAAAAAGGGCAATACATACAATATTTTTTATATTGATTACTAGCTCTTGCCCGCGGCTCGCCCGCGTAAATACTGTATCCCACGAGAACACTTTATTTTTTCGAGATAAAAAGTAGCCTATGTTTTAATCCATACCTTAACTACAACCATACCAAATTTCATCGAAATCCGTTCAATAGTTTTGCGTTAGTACTTTTTGCGTCAAGGAGCAAGAAACATCCATCCATCCATCTTCACAAACTTTCACATTTATAATATTAGTATGATGCGTACACATATCGTACCTATTATTCAAACCTAATCTTGAGGTCACAATTTAAACTTTTATTCGCAATTCATGGTTGTCAATGTTCGAAACAATTTTCTACCCGGTTATGCAGAATATGTCTAAAGGTACCGATTAAATCTGTTTTCAAAAAGCCATTAGAATATGTCTGCCAAAACTTTTACCGAAAACTATTCAAAATTTAGCATCAGCCAGACATAACAAATCAAATTATGTTAATACAACAGCATAAAAGTATAAAGTCGTTAGACGAACATCTTCCGTTATCTTGCATGTGCTCCAGAGGATAATACATCACGATTATTCCGCCGTTTAGAATGCTCAGAGCATTTTAACTGGAGTGAGACTTGTAGTCGTTAGGCGGACATATCGTACTTCAAAATGTTGCAATTTTATGCTCGCTTTATTTTGCAGATTGCAACATTAGGTATCCTATGTACTTATTTAGATTTAGCTAATTAAAATAACTATAGCTATAGTACTATAGAGGCCAAACTGGTTAGTTTAATGAGTATCTGAAAATGAAGAAGGGAACATATTTGCACTTAGGTATACTGAATGATAAAAATATGGTTGAAACATCTCTAGTTAAAAGATTTATGACGAAAGCTTCGGTGTAGTTAACTGGGAGGTTGCTGGCAAGCAACCTCCCAGTTAACTTAAAGTCCTGGCAAGAAAAAAAAATAGTTTTCTGTATTCCTCAATCATGGATGAGTAAAGATTTTTTTTCTTATCCGCGGTAAGTACCTAACACAAATTCCACGGGAAATATTTTATGTGGTCTAAAAGCGTCCATAGATAATATACGTTCGGAGAAATTATGAAGGTATTAATGACGGAAAGATGACGTCATCGGCCAGTTATTATCGACATAATCTGTCGGGCCCCGATCTGAGGTCGGGATGATCTTCAAGTAATTACACCTTCACACAAGGACCGATAACTATCTGACGAAAGGGTTGCTCGCGCATATAAAAACATCTCATACACAAATCACGTGTACGACTAATATCCGGATCAAATATTATTAATTCATATTGATTTCTTATTTTTACGCGAATATTATTTATTGTCTTAAACACTTACGGATCAGCATGAAAACTTATAAGTTTCTATCTCCTATAGTTTAGAAATGCCAAGGGGGTCTTCATAAGTTATAAACCACTTTGGAGGCCGATTACTCGAAAATGGTTAACTTCATAAAAAATCGTGTATAAAACCTTGCTTTTAATTTATAAGACCTATTCAATGATACCCCACACGATGGAGAAGGGTGAAAAAATATTTTTCATATTTTCATATACTTCGTATGGATGGAGAGCCACCCTTAAAATATAAAATTATTATTATTTTATGATGTCATAACCGAGATTTATATACAGTCTTTAGTATTACCAAATTTCATTAATTTATATTCATTATTACAGAAGCTAGAAGCGCGGACAGACAGACGGACACAGCGCAACTATAAGAGTTCCATGAGTATTACGGAACCCTAAAAAGGAATTAAATTAACGACATGTTTACATACGCATCCCATATTTAATAATCAACAGCCTCGTATCATGATTTATGCACCCCTGAAAAGGCAAAATCCATACAACACATAGCTCATTAAAATTTGCATCGTTTAAGTACGAGTAATAATTAATTATTCACATTTATCTGATGCATGCATGATTCGTACAATAACATTATATTAAAATTTTGTGTGCATTTTAGAAAACATAATGGACGCTGCGCATTGCACAATAGGCTTCTCTGTGCAAATGGTGGATAATTGGTGCTCTCGAGTTAATATCTCTTACAAATTGTGCATCTCCCATTCTATGCCTCGCTCCAAATTGAATAATGGTACATAGGTTTAAAGTCTTGAGTAATTTTGAAGCAACCTGGTACCTGCAATTATGTGTAAGGAATATGTCCCATCGTAATTGGAGTTGTCGGCTAGATTTTATAGTTCTCCATTCTATTATATAGCTTTATGTTTATGGCTGATTCCATTTTAGTTATACTAGTTAGGTCTTTAAAAAATAAAAATTATACTTCAGCAGAAATAAATATAGAGCACTCTGAAATTAAAGCAGCCATCGCTCGTCTGTCCAATCTCGTATAAAAATTCCGGCCATTTAGAATTTCTTAAATAATTCGTGCCATTGTAGCGAGCCGCTTTGTTTGCTCCGGAGTGATACAATATTTACGGGCCTACAATTTTGGCCGAGTAATCCATAATTAATCCTTTGATATGAATTATAAGTGGGCCTGAGTTTGTGACATTTTAAAATTGTTCTAAGACCCTAGCACTACCTGAGTTAAATCAAATACCTTCTTTACATCAAACGGCATAACAAATTCATACATAATGTATAAACGGCTTAATGGAGCTGGCATGAGGTCAGACCGACTTGGCATTAAGAGCTCTCGGTGAGGGAGGGACCAAAGTGAATATTATAACAGGATAATAATAATATTCCTTGTTTTGCAGACACCAAATAAACAGTTGTAGGTCCTTTCAAATTTAAGAGCTCGATCTATCAACGTTACTCGCAAAATATGCAGCATTTTTATAATAGTCAATAGGAAATTACTGGACTGATAGCGTCTGGGTGTAAAAGTTTAACTCACGGCCCAAAAACATATTCACTGTGTATAATATATCCACGACTAATTCTTTTCCTTTCTTAACTATAAACAGTCTCTCTATATCTAGTTGTTTCTACATTTATATCACTAAATGATCACCTTAGAGTTAAAATTTTAACCACTGTTCGATATTGACAATCTTCACGATAAGTTTAAAATTTTAACTATGAATATCATAACATAGATAAATTATTATATAAATGACCGGAAAGTATACCGTACCACGAGTGTACCTACCTACAACCTACCACTGTTCGATATTAACAATCTTCACGATAAGTTTAAAATTTTAACTATGAATATCATAACATAGATAAATTATTATTATAAATGACCGGAAAGTATACCGTACCACGAGTGTACCTACGACCTATTATACAATTTCAAACCCAATCCGACCGCTTCAAGTAAAATCCTACACAAGAACAACAGTTCACAAACATGAATTTTTGATAATATTTACCAAAAATCTTACAACAATGAACCAAATTCAACAAAGAAATTTGGAACACGCAACGCAAATTTACTTATCGAGAAGAATGTCGTAAACAGGGATCAGAATATGAACCTAAGTAAACCTTCCGAAGCCAAGAAGACCGCGACCGGCCGGTACGATCGCTCGCAGGCTCAAATACTCATATTTATTCTACGTTTCCTTTGAACTCACATGCTAATTAGAAACTGGCGAATTTGATATATTAAAACTTGTTTGGCATATTTGTACTGTCTTTGTTTAATGTATTTATGCTTCGCTTAGTTGAAATAATATGTGAAACAATTTTATTAAATGCTTTTGTTTTTCGTTGTCTACTTGTCACAGATATGCTTTTGTTATTTCATATTAAGAATTTCAAAATTCTTCACTCTTTGTAGGTAGTACTAGGTACCTATTAACATTGGAGCTACGTCACTAAAAGTCAACCTATAAGAAATTATCACGTAATTAAATAATAATATTTTGTTTGGTGTTGATAACATAAGGTTCAGTTCACACCGAAAGGGTACGATACGCGACACCACTCTGCAATTTCAAGGTACCTATTCAAATTTGAACTTTTTTTATTACACAACAAAATACGTAGGTACTAGGTACACGTTTCATTGCGAGAGTTCGAATGTCAAATTGCACCGTGCTACTGATGTCATATGAAACGTGTATCTTTTTATGTTGTGAAAAAGTTCAATTTTGAATACTTGTCTTAAAAATGCAACTCAGCGTCGTATATCGTCTCGTTTCCGTGTGTACTGATTGACCTAAGTATTGCAACAATTTCAAAATACTTTTTATAATCAGGCAAAACCTAACGCATGAAATATTCTAATTTAGGAAGCTACTTCAAATAATTGTTTTTCCGAGAAGTAAAACAGAAACAGGTTACATAAATTTACTTTATGTTTTAAAGGTAACTAGAAACTTGGTGCTTTCTAAAAATAAAATTTTAAGTGGTTTATAGTGCGAACAAAATGTTCACATATAAAAAATTTAAATATAATCAGTTATTCTGTTTGACCGTACAATTCTTCATTACGTATGTCGTGAGCAGTAAGGGCAGACATTGCCGTACATAATTAATCGTTCTTATAATAAATTCTAATTTTAATTTTATCTGGTTATGACGTCAAAGAGCTTTTGCGAAATAGACAATGTTGAAGCCACTGCGAATCTTCCTTTACTTATATTAATTGGTATTAAAGTGTCCATCGCAGGTTAGCAGTGACGAGACTATTGACAGTTTAAATTTTAACTGGTGTTTGATACACCAGTTAAAATTTAAACTTAAAAGGGTTAAAATGAGATTTTGCAGCTGACGAAGTCCGAATATGAAAATATGAGAAAAATGATGTTTATTATTTTTTTAACGCAAGGTTGGTAGTTGGTCTATTATAATAATATCTATGGGCGCTTCACACCACGTCCATCTGGTCCCGTACTAAGTATCCGAAGAACTTGTGTCCTGTAAGTTGTAACACAAGTTCACCATACAACTATATATCTTGTGCTTTGATACTATAAAGAGAAAAAGCTTTTTTGTTTCATTTTGATAAAATTTGGCACAGACATAGATTATAAAATAGGAAAGGACATATGCTCCTTTTTATCGCAGAAAAATGTAGGATCCCTTGGATCTACCACTTGCCCCTCGCATGAAGTGCAAGCAACATCCAGTTATTTAATACTTTTATACTATACGTATATATTTAAGATTTTTAATATTTTATTCACATATTTAATACAAATCCATGACTCAGGAACACAGAACACTTCGGCGCCAAAGAGCTAAGCACTGAGCCACGGAGGTCGTCAAATTATATTATAATACCTACCATTCTAATAAAATCAAAATATTCCTTTGATTGAAAGATTATTATTTTTGATTATTATCAATGTCAAATAAATAAATAATAAATGAGAAGGGTTAAAATTTTATCACTCTAATTAAAATCTCCATAAGTTGCTAAGAGCTTAGATTAATCTTCATTATTTTGGGAATTGCTGACATCTGATTTTGATTCGAATATTAGAAAGTAAGAATTTAATAACAAATGAAAATTAATTGAATGATGCTTTGATTAACTTTCATCAATACGATTTCGTGGAAGCTCTCAGCCTTAATGAGAAATATGATTTTCTGATTATTTCACTGTTGGATCAAGTAAGTTTTTTTTTATTTAAGACTAGCTGTCCTGAGAACTGAGATACGTTGTTTTGTCTTAAGGGCCATACGGAGCGTCGAAATACAAACGTAGTTTCGTTTTAATTTTAAAATGGTACAACCAAACTTCACTAAACTTTGTACACATAATAAATCATAATATCTGACTAGATACGACTGAACCAAGAACGAAATAAGAGCGAATTTAATTTCTGGAGGCTGAAATAAAATTCGCTATTATTTCGTTCTTGGTTAATATTTTCTAACATAACCTAATTATAGGACTTTTGTATGAAACCTTGCCTTTATTTTAAAAGCCCTATTAAACGATACCCCACATGATGGGGTAGAATAAAAAAAAAGGTTTTAATCCCCACTTCACATGTATGGAGACCCTTAAAATGTAAAATTATTATTATTTTATGGTGGCAAAACCGATATCTATACATAGTCTTTAACTAGGTATACCAAAATTCATCTATTTATATTCATAATTACAGAAGCTAGAATCCCGGACAGACATACAGACGGATGGATAGAGCGAAACTATTATGGTTCCTCAAGTATAACGGAACGCTAAGAAGCAAGGTTCTGTGATATCTTGCTATAGGTTTTATACTGATTAAATTATTCCCTTATTGACCTTTGGCGAGAGGTGATTCCACGGAACTCCTATTATGTGGATGTCTTTCAACTGTATCCTGTTAGATAATTTTTGATACATGTCGCGAGATACGATAGAATTTCCGCCAGCTATTCAACGTCGCCAATTCTTTATCTGTTCCCCGCTGACCTTTTCAACTTGATCATTCTCGTCACATCTTTGTTGGTTTTATATGTCATATGCTCCACTTTCTAAATGTTTATTCACTGAAAGAGATACAGCGAACGAAGGTTACGGTTATGTATTGATATTTTAGAAAATACGCGTACCTGTTTCGAAGAGTGACGTTCTTTTTTTATTTTATTTTTTTATTTATTAACACAAAACAACATCTCTTACAGCCATTACATAAATTGCCTAAACTGTGGAGCGACTACGACTTATTTTCTGGTACTTTAAATACCGACGAGTACATAACTATGTAAAAATATTTTGTAATATTTTATTTTTGTCTAAAACTAGCTGCCCCCACAGACGTTGTTCTGTCTTAAATATGAACTGGAATGAATAAATGACTACACCTACACCATCTCATACACCTACTCCTATAACTACGCCTACACCTGCTCCTACATCTACTCTTATACCTACTCCTACAACTTTTACAATATTAAAAAAAGGTCCAAAACCTAAACCTATATTTTTACGATATTGACGTCACTCAATTTTGCCTTTACGGGACCTCTGCACTAACACTTGAATTTTATGGTATAGTATTGAAGTTTAAATTGACTTTTAACTTTAAAGTATTAGGTATTACGAATCGTTTGTATGGGAGTGTAGAAAAATTTTGTTTTTCAAAAAAGATTTAGCGACATCAATTCAGCTGTTATCGAGATTTGAGCTTAGCATGCGATTCATTATTATATTAGGTATAGATGATGTTTGTATCTATTTTAAATTAATATACGCGAATGGAGTCTAAAAGCACGCTTTCTGCATTTTCACGCGACTGTAAAGGCTAGGTAAACCTTTTGCTTGACCATAAATTATAAATCACATTTTACATTTTGCACGCGATTTATTCATTTAAGCACTTTACCTGGTTATGGCATAAGACAACAACAGCTAGGCTTTTCACGACCTAAATACTATGTGCTTTTAATATAATATTATTATTTGTTTGCAATGATAAAATATTTCCTCAGATTTATAGACACTTTAAAGAAAAAATATGGAAATATCTAAATAATTTTAATATACCTTAAAAGCTACATCGATTACTGTAAAATACTGCAAACTTTTTATATTTTATTTCCACTTCATGTTTACATAACTAAAAGTTAATGTTCCCTCATACCTTGGCTAGTCTCGGCTGTAAATGAACAGACCTTACCTCACTAAGCTATGATGTAGTTTATACACGTACGTTAATTGGTTGTTATTAATTCAATACTCGAGGCACCTGTGACGTCACGCGTGCATCTACAACTTGCGCTCATAGAGCGGAACGGTCCCGTTGCGACCCACTGCATTATCATCGTAAAGCGGAATACACAATGTATCTCACTTCTTTGTTACTTAATATGAATTGTATATTTATGGAATTGAAGTTAATAACATCACGTAAAACAATTAAGTAAGTGGCTGAAAAATGTGGATGCTCGCCGCAAGTGGCCGGTCATACTTAAAAGAGAATTATGGGGGAGACCCATGTCCTGCGGTATATGTTTCGTGGCTTAGATGATGATGATGATGATATTAACACGAGATTAACAAGCAATCTTCAATCCAAGATCAATTCAATCCTAGATGATGCCTATCGATGAACAGTTTTATTAAAGTCAATCCTAGAATCGGTTATTGATATTGATTGATTTACTTTTCCAAAATATATCGATATTTTCACCTTACATACCTAGATAGGTATATTGCTAAAATTGGATTAGATTAGTTGTTCATTTTTAGCCTATGATTACTGTAGCACCCGTAGTAAGTAGTAGTCGTAGTATAGGGAGTTTTGTAATCACCAAGAAACATCACAAGGCGAACTTTATGCCGACACATTAAGAGCATTGATCGGCGCGAGACTCAGATTTCACGAAAAACGCTACTTTTCAAATGCGTCTATATCTAACAAAAAACTGGTTATTCTGATTTTTTATATGTAGAAAAACACTAGAAAATATTGTATTCTAATTTTTCACTTATCATTTATTTTAAAATAATTTCAAACTTTTGAATAAAACTGACAAAACTAACCAGAAGTTTTTACAACTTTAGGCTCAGGGGCAATTTCAAAACATATAATAGCTAAAACCGCTTACATTTTTTAAAAACAAAAAATCTTTACAAACTTGTTGGATCCTCTTCTAGATTATCTATTTGTCAGATTATTTTTATATACGTTTCTATCTCATAAAAATAAAATTTAAAGAATGCGAAATTATCAGGAATTATAGTTATTTAAAATGATGATATTTATGTATTTTACTTGCTCCTTTTGTTTCTTACTTACATAATCTATGAGAAGAACCTTTTATCTTTAATATGCTATTTAAATTTTTACCTAAATTAGTTTGACGAATTTTATATGAATTTTTAAAACTACTAAATAAATCGAGGCGCACGAGCGTTTACAAATAATTTAGGTAAAAATTTAAATAGCATATTAAAGATAAAAGGTTCTTCTCATAGATTATGTAAGTAAGAAACAAAAGGAGCAAATAAAATACATAAATATCATCATTTTAAATAACTATAATTCCTGATAATTTCGCATTCTTTAAATTTGATTTTTATGAGATAGAAACGTATATAAAAATAATCTGACAAATAGATAATCTAGAAGAGGATCCAACAAGTTTGTAAAGATTTTTTGTTTTTAAAAAATGTAAGCGGTTTTAGCTATTATATATATGTTTTGAAATTGCCCCTGAACCTAAAGTTGTAAAAACTTCTGGTTAGTTTCGTCAGTTTTATTCAAAAGTTTGAAATTATTTTAAAATAAATGATAAGTGAAAAATTAGAATACAATATTTTATAGTGTTTTTTTACATGTAAAAATCAGAATAACCAGTTTTTGTTAGATATAGACGCATTTGAAAAGTAGCGTTTTTCGTGAAATCTGAGTCGCGCGCCAATCAATGCTCTTAAAACTAAGAAGGTTCAGAAAAAGACAACAAATAAGATATTTGGCACAATAAATAAACAAATAACGGAAAATATAATAATAAAGGAAAACATGACAAAAACAAGGACTACTTAAGTCTGTGGAGAAGAAAAAGAAAAGAAAATCAAGAAAGTACAGGTATTATTTTGTGATCTAAAATATTTTGGTAATTTGCGTTTGCGGCTTATGTAGAGCTATTTCAACATCTATTTAAGACCTGTCAGGTGTGTCCGAAGCGTAATGATTTTTAATCATATCATGCCAGTTAATACTAATTAAAATTCAGCATAAAAAGTGCATTTTAACTGCACCATACGCGGCGGTTAGTAAAGCGTAAATGCCATGGTCACCCATCGTAACGGAGCGGTGAAGGTTTTTTCTTAACTATTTATGCGTAATTAAAAACAATTTATTCGGTTTTATTAGTGCGCACGGACGATTTAATGCACGCAGGATGTTTTCATTTCATAATATTGTTATGGTAGGATGTTTGTTGCATTTTTTATTGAAGGTGTTAGGTGGTGTATCGACATGAAGGGTAGGTCTTATAAGGCTATTGACCTATTGACTACTGTAATCGTTTTTTGTTGAAACCGTTAACCGAAAACTAATATTTGTGCGGTTATAAACATTAGTGTCTAATCGCGTAAATTATCAAGAAAAATTCAATGGCTGTTATTATTAAACAAATTCCGACTTGCATCGTTTGAAGCAAAGCTTGAACTATGCCCTAACCCCCGTTTAATCTGGAAAACTCTTGCCTCGGATAGGACGATATTTTTCATACGTAAAAAATTGCAAGCTCAAAATAATAAAGAATTCCCCCTTTGTCTCCCTAGGGGCTCGATGTGCTATATTATTTATTATGTACCTTTGCCAATTGGACAGACGTTTATGAATTAGAAAAAAAAACAAGGATTTCTCCTGAACAATCAAATACGTCCATTTTTAAATATGCTTCTTTAAAGCTTGTTACAACATAACGTAGAATATGATTTTATTAAAGGCTTTTCGTTTTGGCAAAGAAAAAACCCACATCCAATTAGTTAGGTATCTTCTTTTGTAGGTAATATTATTTTTTGTGTTTCAATTCGGTAAACATTACTATTTAATCAATTTGAATAATAACTATATTTTAATTTTACAATGTTCGTATTTTTTGCTAAAATCATAAATATTTAAGTATGCTTATCTACACTAATATTATAAAGAGGAAAACTTTGTTTGTATGTTTGTTTGTTTGTTTGTTTGTTTGTTTGTTTGTTTGTAATGAATAGGCTCAAAAAGTACTGGACCGATTTCAAAAATTCTTTCACCGTTCGAAAGCTACATTATCCAAGAGTAACATAGACTAAATTTTATTTTGAAAAAAATAGGGTTCCGTAAGATATTTGGGTTTTTCGGACACAAGGTGTAAAAAATCAACCAGAAAAGTTACTTATTTTGCGTACGCTGCCTAAACTATAAAAGATATAACCATATAATGTTCTAATTAATTGTAGATATTATAAATATCTACAAAAAAGTCCGCGACACACTATACCTATCTATGTCGAGTGAGGCACAACAACCATTTTTTTATTTAGAAATCTTAAATTTTCTTTGGACTACATTTATACGCTTTTATTTTACTCATGCTATTAATCCTTATCAAAATAAATTATTTCATCACTAAGTACAGTTTATGTAGATAATATTTGGTCTTTGAATGATTAACATTGGACGTTTGGTTTCGAAGTTATGGCGAAATTAAAATATTACGATTTCTGCACGGCCCGTTGCGAAGTGGGCGACATTCTGTAGTATTAGTATCAGTATTGTACCCGTGCGAAGCCGGGGCGGGTCATTTTAAATATAATGCTATATCTAAATTTAAAAAAAAAAATATATTTTGTAGCTTAATATCGAGTGTAAAAATCAAATCTAAGATCGACAATTTACCTTTATGCGCCCTCTTAATATAATAATATGTATATCAAGGGGTCTCGCATGTCGCGTGACGCGTCTTATGATAGGGTCCTGTTTTTACCCATTCGGTACGAAACCCTAAAAACACTTTCAATATTGTATACAGAAGTATACAGCAGTGAGTAGTTATTTGCTGAAGAAGTTTTTCTCCAAGAACACTATTCCACACGGGCGAAGCCGCGGGCAAAAGCTAGTTAAACATAAAATAGTTGTAGAATATGTACAAATACTAAATATTGATTTCAGAATGTGTAATATTTTGTTCATTGCTGTTTATAAATGATTAACTAAAAATCATTTGTACATTTAAATGTCCTAAAAATATTACAGTGCGACCGAGTCACGCCAACAAGTAGACCTTTATATTTTCCAAAAAAAGGTATCTTTTACATTGGACTTTACTGTACCTACTTATCACACCCTTTGTTACAGATTCCAAACACATTTTATCGTCTTATTATGAACATTTTTCGCACCAAAAACTAATGTAGGGCCTTCGTCTGATAAAGTCTCGTGTAGTAGTCACACGTCTAACGTCAGCGGAGCCGTATAAGGTCGATCCGCCTAATGTTAAGGTCACATTACGTAAGTTCGTAGACGGCTTGGCGGCGCACGCGCAGGTTATCGACCGGGGCCCACGCGGGTATTTCGCACATACCTGTCATACAATATATACAAACGCACACACATACAAAACAATACAAACACACCTATAACTAGACCCAGGAAATAACAACTATAATTGCGATCAGTAAATTATAAAGTACCTTTCTTAGATAGGTAGCTTTAGGTACTATACATAGTTATAAACCGTTTTTGTGTCGCATGTAAGGGTAAAATCACACCGAAACTAAACGATACGCGACATGGGGCTTTATTTTTAAGGTAGCCGCTAAAGGTTTAAGGTAGGC
Organism: Glaucopsyche alexis; assembly: GCA_905404095.1. NCBI lineage: Eukaryota > Metazoa > Arthropoda > Insecta > Lepidoptera > Lycaenidae > Glaucopsyche > Glaucopsyche alexis. The sequence continues at coordinate 12,403,236 of FR990052.1, read as the reverse complement.
TCTGAATTTGTAAGATAGATATTCAAAATTGAACTTAATTCGTGAAACAAGAAGATACACGTTTCATTATAAGAGTTCAAATCTATGACTGATGTCATACGAAATGTTTTTTTTTTTTTTTTTTTTTTAATGAAATATGGGGGCAAACGAGCAATCGGGTCACCTGATGGAAAGTAACTTCCGTCGCCCATGGACACTCGCAGCATCAGAAGAGCTGTAAGTGCGTTGCCGGCCTTTTAAGAGGGAATAGGGTAATAGGGGAGGGTAGGGAAGGAATAGGGTAGGGGATGGTGCCTCCGGTAAACTCACTCACTCGGCGAAACACAGCGTAAACGCTGTTTCACGCCGGTTTTCTGTGAGGCCGTGGTATTTCTCCGGTCGAGCCGGCCTATTCGTGCCGAAGCATGGCTCTACCACGTAACTTTGTAGTATTTAAATGTGTATCTTTTGTGCAGTAAATAAAGTTCAAAATGCATAGCGTCGCATATTGTCACTGTATGTACTGACCCCAAATGCTTAAGGAAAATTTTATAAAATATTAATATTGCGTTGTAGAACTTGTAGAGCCTTGCTGTTTTGTCTTATAATTGTAGGTATATTTTGGGTACCAAGTTGGCAGAAACCAGTACCACCCAAGGTTATCGTGCAATCAGCTCGGTTTCAATGTTTTTTACGTGTGAAGGGACAGATAGTATTTTATTATCTATCCGAAAAGCTTGAGCGTATAACAAAAACATACAATCAACACAATAATTCCATGAACAGAACAGTATAACTTACGTATGTTTCATTAATGTTTATGGTAGCTATGTCAAGAAGGCATAATATAGCTTGTATGAATAGAACAGCAAATATGTCTTGCGGAAATTGGCACTACATTAATCCCCGTACGATGTTTAGCCTCTGTTTACCTATCTTCGATTGCACAACACACACTGAATTGATACTATTAATAATCTTGACAGTGCCGCAGTTTTTGTATAATGCAAATGGTTTAAATGAGACATTATTATGCTATTCACTTGCTCTACATTTTTCAAAGGTGATCATTGTACGATAATTGCAATAGAAAATGATACATTTTTCAAACCTTTGAAAAATGTTTTATCATATTTTTTACCCGACTACTGCAAGGTGTGTGTGTTTGTTCCACCGTAGCGCCTTAACTACTAATCCAATTTTAATAAATGAGGTGTCAATAGGTTCGTAATAATAGCCCGGGTAACATAGACTATTTAATTTACGTAAAATTAATTATAGTTATTCGAAAGTTATATTGTTTTTTACATAGTTTCAAAATTACAATGCAGCTAAAAGAGTTTTCGTTTCAAAATATATGTAAAACGTTGAGTCCTTAACACTCTACAATGCGGTAGCGTAACTTAGATATATTTATATACGAGTAGTAATGAAGACAATCAAACGTTATGCAAATGTGAACTTGTAACCAAAACATTGACGGTAGATACCATATACGAATAACAGCTTCCTTAGTTAGAGCTCGGCTCTCAACTCGGAGATCGTGGGTTCGATTCCTGTATTGGAACAGCAAAAAAAATTTTGTTACAGTGCAGGCTGATCTCCTGATTGATAAGAAAGATGATCCATGCGTCGGATGGGCATGTAAAAAGTCGAACGGTCGTTATCCGTCCCACTGGGTAACGAGAGTAAAGGAGAGAGTATTCTTGTTTACTACGCACACATTTAGGCACTATAAAATTACTCCTGCGTAACTGGCCTGGTTACGCAAACCAGCCACCGTCGCCGACATCGGTGTGGGGGAGTTATACGAATAGATACCTACATTATAATATCTAATCTCCTAAGACGAGGGAACTCTTCAAACACATGTCAGCTCACCACCCTGTAATTATTGCCGTACATACCGATGACAAGAATTAATTAACACTATCGAAAACACACTACATACTGACACCTGACAAGTATAATTTAACCTGTATAGTTAGTTGATGAGTTAAGGTTCATATGCATTGAGTTTGTGTTTGAATGCGCTGATTGGTAGATAATTTGATATTATAATGTAATTGGGTATTTGCTAACTTTTTTAACATTAACAAATAATTAGGTATTACAAATCGATAAAAGTAGAGAGTATTAAGATTTTTTGTATAGTTATGGTTACACATTTCGTAGCAACTTACAGTGTAACGTCACCTGCTTGTGTGACTTTTGTATGTGGCGTTTTAACAAAATTCACAAAAGTGCTTCAAACAATCCGCAGTTGATTTTTAATATAAAATAAGTTCGTAAATTTTCTTATTTTTCAGAGCAGTATTCATTTATGTAACAAAATAATTAGAGAAATATACCCTATTACCGTTGATGTATAATTTATTTTACATACAAGAATAAAGTATTATATAGGCTTTAGTAGTTGTTATGTTAATCAAATAAAGGGTATTAATACGTTTTGTATGAAAATATCAGCTTAGAATATGATGTTTATAGCCAGGTAGTTTTACGTAGAGTAGAGAGCAGCATCAGCAACAACCTTGAAACTATAAGTTTAAAGTATTCTAAATTAGTTAAAGTTATTTGTAATTAGTTTTAATGGGAATGGAAACCTTAACTGCACAAACAGATTGCGGCCTGGACAAATTCCTGTAATTGATCGTAACAAGCGCTTTATAGAATCAGTTTGAAGACGTTGTCCGGCGTAGTTTACCTGGAAAAGTAAATAGTAAACGACGCTAAAAGGCGCTTAATGCCGCTAAGCGTATACAAAGAGCTTATATCGGCCGCGTCTTCTGATGTCGTCTAACGAGGAAGGATCTTCAGGATCAATACAATTTCGTGGGGTCCAGTAATAGGACTCATATGTAATCCTCGGTTTGCTTTAAACATCACGATTTACAAATCAAAGAAAAATAGTCTTCAAATGGAAAACCATATTATGTAAGATAAGGGTTCGTTACGGTATAATAGCTTTACAGGATATTATTAAATTTCATCAATATTGTTTTGAAATTTTCATGTTTTACGCATTTTTATTTTTATCTTATACGATACGAAAATTATACGAAAAAACGTAGATTTAAAATTTTATCAATGAAAAACAGTAATTTTCATTTTTAAATTAGCCACATATCTGAAAAAGAAAAACTTTCCTCGGAAAACTTTATTTAAGGTCGTCGAAGATAAGAAAACATTGAAAAGCATGTTAGGTTGCAATAAAACCGATGCCTTACCGATGCATTTTGTTTATGGTGTTGACATAGAATTTGAAAAGTAAGGCAGCGGAGCGATGTCCAGCGGAGGCTGAGCGAGCGAGCGCAAGCGCCCAGGTGTCTCAGGTGGGCCCGCCCCTACGCCCCGCGCCCCGCGCGCACCTGCCGCGCCGCTCAGTCCATCGCCACACGCCGGCCTGGCGACTTGTGCTCCGTGCACGCCGCCACTTTTCCACACTCGCGAGCCCTGCGCGTCGTTTTCGCTTCTCCCGTCCGCTCAGTTTCCCGCTCCCGAGCGCGACCCCCCTCCCGTTCCCTCTCAACTTCGTGCAACTTTTTCGAAGTTCCCGCGTGTTCGAGCGGTCAAAGAACTGTTCGGTCGGCGGCGCGCGTGGCCGTCGAAAGTTCGGAGGTCGGCCGCGGATGCGGTCTTGAGAGACGAGTGAGTGGCCTCCGGGAGGCCGTCGCCACGCTGTTCCCGCCGCAGCTCGGGTGCGTGTCATACGCGACGCCGTGCGCCTGTTGCCCGCCACTGATCCTGCATCCCCAGCCGCTCCCGTTGCCCCTCCCGCTGCCTTTCGCGTTCCCGTTCCAAGCCCTCGACTCCCAGGTCGCTAAACACCAGCGTCTGCTGCTCTCTAACATGGTAAGTGTACTCATATTTCCCGCGCGATCCAGCACACGGCCGAAGTTTATAGACGAGACATTCTCACTAGAACGCGCAGTTGTCGAAACAGATCAGATAAAATGCTCCGGCTCTCCGGCTCCGTTATGATAGTATCAGCTGTGCGCGCCGTACCACACACTATCGCACCACACACGACTGAATAAATAAACAATGTTTTATAGTCTCGCTCGAACGTAAACAGTATATTACATATTTAGAACGAAGGCACAAACTTTTGATATGCTCACAAAAGTTTGTTAAAAGTTTCTAACTCTTAAATATTTTATACGCCTCTACATTTATTTCACGAAAAGCGCGTCGTAAGGTAAACATATGAATGAATAATACGATTAAAATTCAAGCCTACATTTATCGACCAAGTTATAAATGAGAAACAGGTCTTAAGTTTTGTAAATTACTTTTGAGCTTTTTAAAATCACGTCACCACGCGGCTTTCTTAAACATTTTATCTTGTCTGCAATTATATTAGTGTATAATAACATTATAATATACTTACACTTGTGCAGATAATAACATTTAATACATGATGTAATGTTAAAATAAGTAGAAAACATTCGTTATTGACAGAAATGCGGCCGTGCGTCTATTTCGGTTACTGAAGAAACTTGTTTATAAATCGAGGTAGGTCATTATCTTGTTCCTACCACTCGGCTGAAGGTTCCTCAGCCATGAAAGTAAACGCTGATGACAGAAGTTTCACTCAAAACGAAAGTCGCATCAAACTTTTCTCATTAAGACCTCCCGTCAAAGGTACTATATAATTATTACCAATTTTTATATGTTTACTTGTATTAAATGAAAATACTTTAATGTATTTTCTGTGGACAAATTCGAAGCATTCAAACGTTTTTATTTATACCTGCTTAATAATAAAAAGGAAGTAGCTCATGACACAAAAATAGTAAAAATACTTGTTAATTAAAAAACATAATTATCTTCTTCTCAAATCTCAAACTTACAAGTGGATACTACAAAGTTTGTTTACAGAGAAAATTCTTATAAAACAATACTCAAAAGTTATGCAATATTAGACATATTTTAATTAGGTTCATTCTGGAAATATAATGGCTGACGAAAGAGTCTGTATGTTCGTCACGTTCCATTAAAATATTCAAAGTCGCGACAGAATAACGGTAAATAATTTTACCGGCACAATTAACAGTATAGGTGAAGTTCTCATGGATGATGGAATGTGTTTTATACTCAGAAACTGTCTTTGTGTTCAACTTAGTAGTCAGTTCTAGTATAGTTAGTACCTATCTCTTTTTTGGGGGGGCAAAATAAGTAGGAGTTTTTGTTTTATATATTAACTAGCAGTCGCGACATATATTGTTCTGCCTTAATTATGAATTGAAATTTCTCACTGTTTAAACCCTGAACTTCCACAATTATTTCAAGACCAAAATTAGTCAAATCGGTCCAGCCGTTTTCGATTTTTAGCGAGACTAACGAACAGCAATTCATTTTTATATATAAGATAAGAAGAAAGATAAGAAGAAAAGACAATAGTTTAAAATTTATACCTAGCTTTAGCTAATGCAAATTTTTTAACCATTGGTTTGGATACTATATACCTAGTATATATAGTAATATGTTTTAATAAACAAAGCAAAATGTTCTGAAGGTATACTTGAAATTTTACATAAATTCCACCCATATCTTCAAAGTACCCTATAAACCCTTGACTTATTTAACGTTATTTAATGCAATACGACGATTCATTGTTATTTGGTATCTGTTTGTATTTTGTGTTCGCGAGGAAATTCTTTAAATTGTCTCTATGGCAATCCATAGTCTTTGTAATGTCACATCAATTACATAGTTTCATACCAATATACGCCACACATCTACTGCATCCTATCCTACTAAGATTAAAATGTGAAGTTTGTGAGGATGGATGGATGGATGTTTGTTACTTTTCACGCAAAAACTACTGAACGGATTTCAATGAAATTTGGTATGGTAGTAGCTTGAGCTCTGGATACTGGACATAGGCTACCTTTTATCTCGAAAAAGTACAGTGTAAAGGATACTGTATTTACGCGGGCGGAGCCGCGGGCAACAGCTAGTCAGTTATAATTTTTTATTAGAAACTGTCGTAGCGTGGCTGGCGCGTCATTATATCATTTTCACCGCAATTTCGCTGGAAAGCCGCGACTCAGCGCGACCGCGCGAAACGGTATTCGAAACACAAGTATGCAGTTAATTGCATTCAAACAGCCAACGAGTATTAATTCCTATTCAACGATCGTCACAAAAATCTCGGAATTATTACGTATACTTGTTGGTACGAGTTTTAGGTGATTGTTACACTTCTGAAATTGGTCGGGTTACTATTTCCCGACGGTAAACCTCTATGGTTACCACATCATTAAGGACGATCAAAATTAAATTTAAAGTCAGTGCTTTGAGAAAAAGGCATACTGTTCAACGCTAGATAGATCCCGAACTTGTATTCGCGAGATCCCCAGAATAAAACGCTAGCTATGAGAGCTAAATTTGCGACCAAATAAATAGGCAATATATGCGACAATAAAGTTAAGAAAAATGACAGCATCCGGTACATTATAAATTTTTACACTTATTAGCGTCAAATCCATTTGAGAGTAGATTCAAAAATGATTTTGATGCTATTTAAAAAAACGTTAGTTATTTATAGGCAATAAAATATCTTTTACAAAGTTATTAAAGTTGGAAAAATACCATCAGATATATAAAGCACAAATCACAACTAAACAATAGTTATCATCAAGTTAATATTTCCAAGATGAGCGAGGGGCCGCTAAGTTTTGTTTTTAAATTTTTAAATCATAAGTGAACTGCGACTACTGACTAGTATTAAATTTATTTTTGCTATGAAATGGATGAAGAGTTAAGAAAAAAAATTGTACCTATATCTAGTTTTTTTAATTTTATTGTAGATACATATTTTTAGGAATATAATTTCTATGTATATACCTAGGTACCTACATTAAGAACCATGACAAAAATTCGATACGTAAACAAACATATATCTTCTCAGAATATCAGTTAGGAATTTGGAGTTAATTAATATTTTGTATATCTACCAAAAATTGTGTAGAATGTGTCAAGCATTCTTTTATATATTATAGTAATTTAAAATCAATCTCAACAGTCATTATGTTTGCGGAACTCGAATCTTGCTCAAGAGCCAATCGCTTCAGATCTAGTGGCTGTAAGGACATTTTTCTAAACAATCTCACCTGATATTATTTTACTAAGCATAGCTAATACGTATGTAGACAGTTTATCGCGTAAATTAAACATTTTACTATTCTTTTTTCATTTCGAGTATCTTAAGCCCCTCTTATTTAACTAAGACACCTGATAATCATAAAAAAGCTGATTGTTCTTTATCCATTTTTGGTTGATGATAACTTTTGACCGCTTTCGCCCATATCTTGGGTCCGTTCTAAATAATATAAGGTCATTGTGCTGGCGTACGAACCGGAACGCTCATAGAGCAACATATAGTAAGTAAAAAACAGACATTTATTTAGTTTTGAATCATTATAAAAGCACCCGGGGCTTAGATGTCTATAACAAATTTATTAAAAAATCTATTCATGTCGAAAAATTTATCGCGTTTTAGTAAAAGTACAAAGTGCCACACATTTGACGATATTAAAAACTGGTTTACCCTGTGGTCGAAATTCGACATAATTCAGATTTTAATTTTTACGTATTTATTTAGGCCTTTTTATTTTTTAATTTTTTTTGTCTCTGAAAATAAAAATGTAATATGTTGTCTTTTGTATGTGAAAAGCAGATTGACAAACGTTAATGTGTGACGAAATATGACTGTATCAAACTCTTGATAGTGCGAGCTATTAATCTGAGATAGTGCGTCTTGTTATGTGTATTAATTTTAGGCATTTCTAAGCATTATTAAAAAAACGAGCTTTCTTCCTCCAGATAAATCTTAATTGTGCCAAATTTCATAACCCTTCGTTAGCATAATACTTGGTGTATCACAGCTGGTGCTTATTGTGGAGATGCGCAGCTATGCTATAAGATGTAATTGTGGTTGCTAATAACCTCAGCTGTATAGATAGATAAACTCTTTATTGCTCACATTAAAGAATACAATCATTAGACTAAAACTAAATTTATAATCTAAATGTGGGCAAGGGCGGCCTTATCGCTATAAGCGATCTCTTCCAGGCAACCCTGCAGCACAGGAGAGGTAAAATAAATAAACAAGCGGAGTAATACGAAAAGTCAAAGTTGTTCCAAGTGACCTTAAATTAATAAATTACCTAATTAAAAAAACATTTTTTCCTCTACAATTTATAAATACTAGATAATAATTTGGATAAGCTTTATGGTTTTCCATACTTTCATTTTGTATTTACCGAAATATTTCTTATTTGGAACATTATAAAACCCGCTCGGTAATTCTAAAGTAGTGGATATAAGAAGCTAGACATTCTTTGGAAGTCGTTATGTTGCCAACTTGATGTAAATGGCCTATCCATTCTGTATAAAATCCCTAATAAATTTAACGTAAAGAATTCCGCCTTTTAGCATAAAATATCTTTTTTATAAATATTTATGGCAACTTTACTGAAACGTTTATTTTCACCTTCTTAATTTCACAGTCGCTTAGGAATAGATTAAATAAACAAAGACTCTACGTTTTAAGCAATTGCGGGGAAAATTGTATATTTTGTAATGGTATTAGTGGATAGAAATATAAACTACGTGTTTAGAATAAACTAGGCACAGTATAATTATAACTAATAAGTTATGTTGCGTCAGATATATGTTGCATTAAGCAGCGTTGTCAAAGAAAAAAAAAATTTTTTTCGTATTATTTCATATCATGTAAAAAAATTAAGTACCTGGGTAACCGAGCTTTGCTCAGAGCTCTAGTAGATTTAAATAAAAGAAATAATCATAAAAATATTTTGCTGGGGTTCGAACCCACCACATTCCGAATTTTCGAACAACGCAATAATTAATCAAATTGCCGATTGGACTGACATTATAGAGTCGAAATTATTGATATATGATTGCGCTACGAAAGAAAAAACATATATAACTTAAAAATGTGCAGTTTTCCCAATTTCCCGAGGATAAAACCAAGCTAGACCGATTTTTTCTCCCTCAAAACTCATTGCGTACTAAATTTCATATTGCCGTTCATGCCGTTGCAGAAATTACGATTATGATATACTCGTATATTCATGATTGTTTCGTTTAAAGTACAATATTGCAGCAACAATACTTAATTATGAACTCACACACTCGATTCATCCATAGCAATTTCAAACAAACAAATCTTTAACTACAAGAAATATGCCAAAATTTATATTTACTTATTAATTAATTTAACACTTAAATATATCTTAATCCTAGTGTGACAGGTACAGTCAAACCACGTTTCTAATGTCTTTCGGGAATCGTCGTTTTTCACACATCGTCTGACACTTCCATAGAAAAACGAAGATTGCCGAGGGACTTTAATAAATTATATATTTGTAAATAGGTACGTACTGCAATTGTAACTATGTTTAACATTATATGTAGTAAACATTAAAATCAAAATAAAGTAAATTCTTAATTTATACTTACTAATAAACATTTTTTATAAATTATTAACAATATCGACCTATAGTCATTACTTATTTAAACTCGAAACGAACTATTCATTGTACTTCTTAAAATTTAATATTTCTCATTTCTAAAAACAAGAGGCTTGAAATAGTTGAAACTTGAAGTTAATAATATGATAATTTACTCTGATAAATTACATGTTAAGTAAAGCATACCTAACAAGTTAGCTATAATTAAGAATTTTTATAATATTTTTATGGTTATGTTACTTTGTTAAATCGTTAGTAAAATTGTAACATTATTTGATATAATACAATTTTTCATGCACAGCGTTTGATAAAATATTTAAAACATCTCCGTATCTGAAGATAGGTAAAATTGACACTTCTGGACTCTATTCAGGCGTTCGAGTTCCATAAAAGCTTATCCTTTTGTCTTTGACCCACCTACAGTGAAAATATATCGTTTAATTTTAATCGCAGTATTTACTCTACCAGTGGCGTGGGGTTCCTATAACTCCATTCCTATCGGCTTCACTCACCACTTACCTTTTGATTTCGTTCTATCTCTACCTATTATACACTGGGCTGCCTCATAAAGGAGAACCAGCCTTTGCCGCTGTACCTGTAGATATGCAAACCTATGCCGTTGTAATTCAGATAAAATCATGCTTGCATCTAACCTAATTTTATGTTTGGTCGACGTGGATAATTGTTCCATAGTAAAATTCTAAATGTGCTGTAATAAATAAGTAAGTGCGCACTAGCAAGATATAGTGGCGATGGGCTGGACATATAGCCTGTAGAACCGATGCCCGCTAGGTTCGAAAGGTTCTCGAGTGGAGACCACCACTGGACGTCGAAGCGTAGGACGGCTTTCCACCAGGTGGACAGATGACCTGAGAAAAGTCGCAAGGAGTCGGTGGATACAGGCCGCGAGCGACCGGTTGCACTGGAAATTTATGGGGGAGGCCTATGATCTGCATTGGACGTCACCAGGCTGAAACGACGAAATAAGTAAATAATTAATAGATAATATCTACTTAGTACTAATTTAAGTAGTATGTAGGTAGTAGATACGTTACTTTTATAACACTAATGCCATCGCCCAGCATTAAATTCTATATTATAATACGTGAAGCAAAGATTTCATGTACAGTTTAAGAGTGAAATTTCGCGGAGTTAAATTTTATACTGAGGAAGGTGTGCGAAAAGCTTAAATTTCTTTCAATAATGCTTAGAAATACATGAAATTAATGAAAATATCAGCAACACACTACCTCACTCATAGTAGCCTTTTTTTTTGTATAAATTACAGTAGGTTTCACACAATAATTGTCAATGAGTGTCAATTATCTTTTACATGCCATAAACAACATTTACATATATTTATTGCGTATTTAAGAGGCAAAATTTTTAGGTTAGAGTAACCTAAAAAAGTTGAAACTTTAAAATTAAAACATGAACATGAAATTATGGTCGAATTTCGGCCACATGGCAACTTCTAGTTTTCTATATAAAAATCTAATATTAACATAGGAAATCCTTAGCAATACTGTTCCAGACGTCAGGAAGGGTAACGAAATTTTTCTCTCTAATTACTGGGTGTCAGGGCGATTGTGCAGGAAATGCGCCATACAAAGAAGTCTGCGACGTTCATTAATAACATCTTTCTAACTGTAGCTCCACTGAATAAAACTTGTGGTTCTTGTAGAGTTACGTGTCTTGATTGTCTTATACATATAATTTCAAGTACCTGGGAGACAGAACTTTGCTTTGAGCTTTAGTCAAACGATAAAATAAATAAAAAATAGGAAATAAATAAAAATAGTCACAAAAAAAAACGTCTAACCGGGACTCCAACCCTTATTTTCATTAAAATCAGTCCAGTAGTTTCGAAGCCTATTTAATGCAAATAAACAAACCTTTCCTCTTTATTATATTAGTATAGATCTAGAGATGTGATAATAGTCTGTCACCAAAAAGTGCCTGTGACTTTAAATGTCGAAGTAATTTTATTGTTCTTCCTCCTGTGTATCTACACAGGAGTTTAAAATTCTAAGAGGCTTGAAGTTAGCAGTGTGTTATTTACTATTAACTATCTTTTCATTATAATTACTTTAAGAAAATAAAATAAAGGTAAATGAAAATTCAAATTCATTTTTATTTTCTTACAGTAGATGCATTAAATAAAAATATGTCTAAGCGTCTTTTATATTTTTCATTTGACGATTCTAACAAAGGTTGTCTACTTGGGCGTCAGAAATTCTTTATAAAATACACGACGTTAACGATAGGGCGGAGAAAGGTTCTTCTCCCTTTATAAAGCAGGTAATGAAAAAAATGTACTAGGTCACCATGATTTGACGGGAGTTTATTAATACCCTAGTGTTACGTGTTTTTCGCGCTTTCCTACGTGTCTTATGCTGTTAACTAGCGATTATTTGACATTGTGTTTTAGAATTTAATGTACTCTCAGGGAATCTAATACATACTGCTTATGTATTAGATGTAGAGTGTTCTCTTAATTTTACAATGACGGCATGCAGAGACAATACATATCAGTTTGATACCATATAATTAATTAACATGATACTAACAAGTTTTGCCATAAGTCAATATTAAATATATAAAAGGCAAACCTGACTGACTCATCTATCAACGCACAGCCGAAACTACTGAACGGATTTCGCTGAAATTTGGCACACATATAGTTGTAATGACGTAGGCAGCCGCTACGATAGGATTTTTCAAAATTCGCCCCCTATGGGGGTAAAATAAGGGATGAAAGTTGAAAACCTAATTTCACGCGAGCGAAGCCACTTGCAATTAATGCTAGTCAGCTTATGAATTAGATTCCCCTGATAGTACAAATACAAGAGGCTTACATTTTCTCTGTAATATTCCTTCCTGGGCCAAAATATTTTTATGGTTTTGGAAAATGCTATAATGCTCCTAGGTTGACAAGCAAGCAAGCAAGCAAGGAATATAAAACAAAATTTTTCATCTACAAGCAAGTCAAATATTCCGATACAACATACATACCTTCATTGGCACATTAGATTTCTTAAGATTAAAGATAAAACACATTAAAATAGCATTCATTAAAATTTCTGGCGTTTAATAGAGCCACAAATAGTAGCGCGATATCTCAAATACGATATTTCCGATATTAACCGTTATTGCATCGTAAACTAATACCGCCGTAAATGGCTGAGCATTTGAATATTCTCTTGGTAGAGCCGCACTTAGTGGTTACGCTTTTTATATTATGAAGCTTGGCATTAAATGAAATGTATTTTACTAAACTAGGGATGGTGAAGATTTTTAAATAAACTTACAGCGGAATGTATTATATGTAGACGAGGCATGTCGAGGCAAATACTGTCCACACTTAAACTGCCCCACTTTTTGGGTTGTGTGGGGCTGTCGGTGTTCGGCATTTGTCATCGTGACATTTGCTTTCCGCAGTTCAATCAGTCCGCTTTAAATCGACAAAATCTGAAATCAATATAATATCTATGGACGCTTCACACCACGTCAATCTGATCCCGTGGTAAGTTCTCGAAGAACTTGTGTTACGGGTACCAGACAACGGAAATTTATTTAATACTTTTTATACTATACACATATTTAAGATTTTTATTATATTATACACACATTTAATACACATCCATGACCCAGGAACACAGAAAACCTTTTGTTCCTTCGGCGGGATTTGAACCCGCGACCTCCGGCTTGAGCACCAACACGCTCAACCAACTGAGCCACAGAGGTCGTCAAAATATGGCGTTACTTTTTCTTGCATGATGTCAAAATAATGTACGTCCTAGCCCATTCTTAGTTTTGTAATCTTTATATTAACAATCCTAACTAATTAATCGAAAAAAAAAAACTATTTTTATTCCTTAAAGAAATAAAAGACGAATTTTGAAACTGTTCAAAAGTTTTCTTCGCAATATTAAGTAGAATTTAGTTTTAAACTCATATTGTAAAGAAGGTCAACCTTCTGCAATTGTCCATAAGTCATAGAACAATAGCCGCGGCGTCCAGAAATAGCTTCTGAAAAACAAACATCGAGACAGAATCCGGTACAAACTACAATATTAAAGTTTTCGTTCTCTTTTTTTAACCGCGTTTATGTATTCCGTTCTGTTGATTATAAAAATTTAAGTACGTAAGTTAATAAATAATATTTGAACGCACATTTTCAAAGAATGAAAGTCCGGTATCCGGGAATGATAGAACGTAATAATTTACCTAATAATAATTCACTACTACTCCCTAAAAACACGAGAAATTACCTGCTTCATATTCGTATTTTCCCTACTTGTTGTTTTACTCTATATCTCTCAGTTTATATTCCCAGAACATTCACGAAACAAAATATCGCAACCCTACTAAAATCAATGCTCACATTGAATGCCTCTCCAACAGTAAAAATCCGAGCCAGTCCGTCACATCAATCGAACAACTATTCACGAAAAATAAACAATGATAAGTTAAAAATGGAATTCGAATATCGAAGTCGTGCAGCGTGCAAAACGAGAAAGAAGCAACGCTTTCTGAACGCACCTGAAACTACAGAAGGCGGATGTACTGTGCTAACTAGAAACAATAGTGTTACTTTCAAACAGGGCATGACTGAGTCCAACATAGTCGAGTGCACTCTGCGAATCAATATTAAAACTAGTGTTATTAAGTATTTATAATTATACTGTACCAAATGTTTCCCGCGGCTTGGTGCGCGCAAAAGTTAATTTTGTAGAAACCGTACATTTTTTCACGATAAAAATTGTCTATGTCCTTCCCCGTGGTCTACTCTACATCTATGCCAAATTTCATCAAAATTGGTCCAGTAGTTTCGGAGCCTATTCAATGCAAAAAAACTTTTCCTCTTTATTATTAGTATATAGATATAAATATAGATGTATTCATCAACCTATCGCTTTTTATCATGGTCAGTTTATAGCGCGACGATAGTCGACGCTCGCGGTATTTTTAAAATGTCTATTAAAATTTGAACTTTATTCATTACTCAAAAAATAAATAATTAAAAAAATAAAAAAACCCGACTGCAAAAAATACATATACCTAAGCAACGCACTAAAAAGACCGAAACAAGTTTGAGAAAACTGACTACACTATGAGCTGAAACCCTAAGTGAAATAATTGACGTTATGTTTGGTAGCAGGCGGGACCCATTCGCAAATTATAAATCGTACAAAAATATATGGGCCAGTTGTATTAGTATGTAGTCGTTGTAGTATGTAGTCAGTTTTCTCAAACTTGTTTCGGTCTTTTTAGTGCGTTGCTTAGGTATATGTATTTTTTGCAGTCGGGTTTTTTAATTTTTTTAATTATTTATTTTATTTCAGTCTTTTCAGTTGCTTTTGAATTGTAGTTATCGTAGTTATTGTTATTGTAGTATAATGCAGGCGGGTTTTTGTTTATTATTATTATTATTTATCGTTATATTTAATATAAAACTGCAAGTTATATACATATTTAGAATCAGTGTTTAAAATCCTTCATTTTGATACCCCACTCGATATACTTGGTAGATATTTTTTTTTTACCTCACAATATGGCGTCAAACCTCCGCCATTTTGTTTTTTTTTTAATGGCACCTATCTAAGAACACTTGGGCTATTAAGACGAATCTAACGATACCTCAAATGTGAAAATCCGTTTACCGGTTCTGAAGATACAAGGTAATAAAGAATATTACATACATACATACATACATACAAGATACGCGCCAAACACATAACCCTCCCGGCAGTCGGGTAAAAACGACATGCGCTGTGCAGCGCAGTGAAAAATGACATTCGAACTTTTACAATGAAACTTGTATCTTTTTTAATGAATTTCAATTTAGAATAGCTTCTTAAAAATACGGCGCCGCGTCGCGTATCATTTCGTTACGGTGTATTTACCCTTAGGCTCTATACGGAAATTACAAAAAAATGATTACTAAAAAATGCATTGTGTGAAGAAAAAAAAATGTCGTAAAAATTTCATAAATTGTATCAAAAATTTTGACAAGCCTTGCCTGCACGTCCTTTTCTCAAATAAGCTAAGATTAGCTATAATATTATGAGAATGTACCACGAAATAGAAAGCAGCCTTTTATAAACGTTATAGTTTCCTAAATATGGTGCTTATTGAAAAGTAAATATTCATGTAAATCGCTCTTTTATGTCCACTTTATGGCATCTATGAAAGGTAATGCTGAAACGACGGGAAATCCTGAAATCTTTTCTATGCCAACAGAATCGCGTGTTAGCTTATTAAATATGCGATAGACTCTATAATGGTCATGTGCTAATGTAAGCAAATTGCCGTCGCAGCCTTCAACGTCCGGTCGCAGCTATCATTCCCAAGATAAGCGCTTAAAAGCCCCGAGAAAAACGCTTTCAGAAGGCGACTATTACCGTATACTTTTTATTTTTTAAGGTTTTTATGTATGTATCGGACAAACGCGAAAAAGATCAAGTTTTATGTTTAGCTGACACCTTCTTTCTTTAATGCCTTATTTCTGAGGTGAATTTGACATCTATACTAATATTATAAATACGTCAGTGTGTCTGTCTGTTTGTCTGTCTATTACCTTTTCACGTTCTAACCGCTGAACCGATTTTTATGAAATTTGGTATAGACATAGGTACTTTGGGTCGCGGGAAAGGACATAGTATATTTTTATCCCTAAAAGGTAGTGTTCCCGCGGGATGATGTATTTACGCGAGTGGAGCCGCGAGCAAAAGCTAGTTAGATATAAATTAAATAGCGCTTTGGATTAATAATAATAATAAAATACTTTATTGGCAAAATATTTTTTACATTAGGAGCAGATTGGTTAACGCATTTGGATTTAACCTATCAAAAGCACGTCTATTGAATACATCAAGTAAGATAAATTTATTCAGAAACCAGACATAGGTAAATCTATCTTGTAATTTCCTAATTATTTATTATTATCTATTATTAAAAAGAAAAACAAAAACAGTTTTAGGTGTCTGTTTTTGTAACAGATAAAATAAAATCATTTGCGTGCATTTAATTTAGAGTAAAGCATTACTGGCAACTCTTAAGAAATAAGATCAAGCAATACACTTAATCTAATCAATATAAAAATAACGAGATGAAAAAGGTCTTTATAAGTAAAATACATCAATTTCATCAAGTTAGATGTTTAAATTTTGTCGATGCGTATTTACCGACATCGACCCAGCAAGAAATATAATCAAATTACTTTGACGAGATGGGCTGAAAAGTCGGCAAAAATTCTTGTACAAAGAGTTTTGTAAGAAACGCGAGGAGTTTAAAAAAACCTAATTTACTACAATATACTTACAAGATTTACCTACCCGATTTTCAATTTGTGTAAGAGGCGTAGATTTAAATGATTAGGTACTTAGTACATAATATCTACTATTTGTTAATTGAATTACTGAATACCTAGCTTTATTTCTATGTACCTACTATCAGGGAATTTAATACAATATAAGATTGACCGTTATCATAATTTGTTCGTATTATAATATCAAATTGACAATATTATTATCATTAAAGATTGTATTGTGACTGCATATAATTATCATTAAAATACAAATAAATTATTACAACACTCTACTGCTTAAGAATTAGATTCCCTGATACCTGATAATCATTACAACTATGTATTCAAAGCAATACGAAATAACACATTTCAGTTTATATCAAAAGTCAGAATTGCATTTCATAATACATCACACTGGACGCAACTTTACATTTCTATAGCCACGCAAGCTCTCTATATATCCGCTTTACAAAAGTGACGCGGAAGAATTATTCTAGCTTAGATTCTCTAGAGAGAATTTCTTTGTGCGGCTCGGGCGAGCGAGGGGGAAACTCGCCGGGGCGGGGGGCGGGGTACTTGCAATGCACTTGCCCCGGTCAGGAAGCGCCAAGGAATGCCGTCAGTCGCGTTTGCGGCGCGCGGGGCAGAGAGGGCATTGCACGCTGCGCCGGCGCACGTTTTCCCATTCAGACGCTTTAGTTTCCATACGGCGGAACCTTTGTGTGTTTCCTCGAATATAGCATTCACGAAATTGGACATATAGGCATAATAAGTATGTTATTATAAGATGATTATTTAGAAAATCCTAAATCCACTTAGGGGAAATTGTTCTGAATACCAACTTAGCGAGTAGAAACCGAGGGAAAAGTTGCTATCGATGATATTAGGTATAGAGATCGGTAGTGGATAGAATATATTATAAAATCTGTATTAAAAAACGGACTGAAAAATCATTTGTATTGAAATGTGACGATGACACGGAAAGGGGGAAAAATTAGCATAGTAGTAGACAAAAAATCTGTCTTATTTAATTGTTGAATTGTTAAAGTTTTGTTTTAGTACGCTTAAACATACGCCACAGCTTACGCGGTGCCATATATTCGTACATTTTGCGACATTTTGCGGCGGAAAATTCATACAAATCCTTAAACAGCGACGCCGCTGTAGTTGCGGCCCGTGTGTTAAGGCACTTAGGTAAAGGAATGATTGTATATCATTGGTCTTAAACAATGCAACGAATATTTAAATTTACCGTAGAATAAATAAACGGACGCATAATTTAGTGGAGACAAGAAATTTACGAGATAAACAATAAGACCACTTTTATTTCGGGTTAAAGCTACTAAATCTCTATCTAGATTATTCCGATAGCCGACAAATTGAACTAACGTAAAGCTGTATTGGTGAAAAAAGCCCGAGCCATTCGATTCCACATACACGTGATACGATTCGAGTACGCATTGAAAAATACAGGGTTGCCATCTCTACAAATGTTTTTATAGTATTTGTTGGTATTTGTGTGAGAACGCTAATGCTATTGGCAGCCCTGACATACACCCACGTAGCGAGTACACCTACTCGTTAACGTCATCCAATGATACGCCGTCATCACGGCAAACCGACTGTCGGCATAGACCAGGAGCCAGACACAAGTATAAACTACGAGTTTTTGTCTTATGTCACTATATAAATAATTAATATTTTATCTCCTTTACTTTGAGGTACACTATACAGTCTTAATTTTCCAATGACATTTTAAGTTTTTATTTGTCGTCACTGCTCAATATAAAAAAAACACACAATCTACTAATCCTGCTAATATTCCTACTATCCTACAATACTAATATTATAAATGTGAAAGTTTGTGAGGATGTATGGAAGTTTGTTCCTCTTTCACGCAAAAACTACTGAACGGATTTTGATGAAATTTAGTATGGTAGTACCTAGTTTAGGCTATTTTTTATCCCCAAAAATTCAGTGTTCCCGAGGGATACTATATTCACGCGGGCAACAGCTAGTTGAATCTAAAACGTTATAAAGCAATCTGAAACATCGATATAAACTCGCAGTCCTTAAACAAAGTTCTAATAAACTGTTTATCTTTTTATTATTTTGACTACTAGCACTTAAACTAAACTGCTAAAGTTTAGTGTCTGGACAATTCCTGGACTGTATATTTAATGCTCCTCTAGATTAAACTTTACCGCGTAGTTTGTGCACAACATACTTCACCTTAATAAAATTAAGACCACATAAATTGTGTGCATATTTTGACAATATTAGCCTCTTTTACTGACCGTTGTTAACTTACTTACTACATTGTATTCTCATGTGAAGTAACGTTGGTCAATTTCGAAAAATAAAGTTCTTTAAACCTATCCAAGTTCCTATGTTAATGATAAAAAAAAAAAAAAAAAATTATTTATTTGAACATAAAGTAAAAAGAAATACTTACAGAAAATATTATTATTTTCTGTAAGTATTTCTTTAAAAAGTCCAAATTGGCGGCCTTACTTCTGAAGCAGTTTCTCCCAGGCATTTTACAAATAGATCGAAGGAAAAGTAATTGACAATGAAATTATAGACTAACAATGGAAAAAAAAGTAGCGGTGGGTATTACTATTAAATAATAATCTTATGTAGTATAAATATGATGTACTATCTAAATAGTATCAAGGTTAATTATTATCATTATAAAAATTAATTCTACGAGTAAGTGCTATTTTTGAGTCCAAAACTAACACTGTGTATTTTTGTTTTCAGGTACGTGCTGTTAGAGAATTCAAGTAGTTTAAGTTAGTACGTAAGTAGCGTTAACTTTATTTTTCAGAAACCAATAACATTTGAAACAATTGTGAAATACAATACCATTCGCATAAAATAGGTTTTATCGCGTCATAAATCCTGATATTGCTTCGTGAAAAAAGCGCACTATAACAATATTCGCTAACTAAAATTCACTACGTCCACAGTTCCTGCGTAAATATCGGGCCCCAGGTGCCCCAGGTGCCGGCTCAAACGGCGCAAGTTTCGCTAATGTGCGGCTTAAACGATGACACTGTAGGACAAGCCGTGCCTACATACAGCTACTACTATACATTGATCTTAGTTACTACGTTTCCGAGCTTACACTTCAAACCGAGTTATTTCAAAATGACTCGACTTTCATAGCGCTTCAATATTGGGTGAAACGTAGAAAAATACACCTATTTGAATATGTTAAAGCTTCTGCCCGTAAATAATACTTTTTTGCAACGTGCTAGTTTATATATAAACTAGTTTATATGTAACTATACTATAAACTTGCTGATTAATCTTACTACTATTGTAAAATTGAAAGTTTGTGACTCTTTAACGCAAAAAGTACTGAAAAGATTTTAATGAAATTTGGTTTAGACCCTTTAATACATGGTTTAGACCCTGGATTACTTTAAACGTACGTTTAATTTTTTAGTGTTATGGGAAAACAGAAGTTTTACGCGGGCATAGCAGCGGGAAAAAGATAGTGTTTCATAGACAAAACTAGTATTTGTTAAGCAGATCTAAATATTTATCTGCGGAATTTCTTTGATAACAAAAACTAAAATTAGTATTTAATCTCGAAACATAAACTGAATCAACTTTATCACACTTTGCAGTAGGTACTTTCTTTAACACCATCAATACATAAATAATTAACTCACATTGAAATCCAGTCGACGCTACACCCCACTAACGACTACCTTGATGCTAGTACCACTAACGACCACCTTAAACCTTTACAGTTAATTCAAAGGTCCCTCGGGAATAAAATCGCTAAGCTTATCAATAGTTGATTGTAAATCACTCCAGACTCTGATACCTCTTGAACCCACATTACCGGTAACGAGACTCACCGCGGTGCGTGAATTGTGCGCATACCTTACACACCCATAATCGGAGCTTATAAATAAGTTTTATAGACATTTTTGCATTGAAAATGCTTTTTAACCCCCGACGAAAATAGATGGGCGTTGTAAGATTGTAATGTCTGTGTGTGGTCTGTCTGTCCGTGGCATCTTAGCTCCTAAACAGATGAACCGATAACTTAGGCCTTTACATCCGTTAATGGATGATTTATACAGTATTCTCCGAGCGAAGTAACCACTCTTGAAATACTGTAGTGCCTGGGACAGTTGGTTTTTAAATGTCGGCCCAAGAACATACGGCATTCTCACAACATAGTCAGCCTAGTCCAGAGGAATGAACTGGTCAACCATGTGCCTTTCCTTTTTTTTCCTCACGATGTTTTCCTTCACAGTTAGAGCCGTTTAATGTACTTGAAATCTGAAAAAGTCTCATTGGTACACGCCACGACCTGGGATTCGAACCTACACTCTCTCGAGTGCGAACCAAACGGTCTACTCACTAGGCCACGGAGCTCTTTTGTTTGAAAGCTGATATGATCGAGTGACGAGCTAAAATTCGTCATCATCAGCAAGCTCACCGCATGCAAATTCTGGCGTTACAAAATTTTGTTATTTTGTTTTTATATTAGATGTTTTACCTATTATTAATTACCCAAGTATTTTTTAGTTGGAGACAAAATTTGATTTAGGAAAATTTTCATGGAATAGACATAACAATTACTGTATTAAAAAATGTATTTATCAGAATTCCGTGCTGTTTTTGTTTAGGCTCTATTTTGTGATAATTAATGATTAATCCTATTACTGTTATTAATGTAAAAGTTTTTGAGGATGGATGAACGGATCGATCGATCATCGTTACTTTTTCACGCAAAATCTTGACATTTGGTATGGTCGTAATTTACTTTTTATGCCGAAGAAGTACAGTGTTCACTTAGGGAACTGTATTTACGCGGGCGGAGCTGCGAGCAAAAGCTAGTTTAATTTAAAGCAGAGCCAAACATTACTACATACTTAAACGTTAGAATTAATTTGAATACATAAATATAGACAGTATGTAATTGGTCGCAGGATTTTAAAGTACGTCTAATTAGGAGGTTTGCATTAATTAGAATTTCGCGTTATTAACCGACTCCCAAAAAAAAAGAAGGCGGTTATATGTTCATTTTTTTCTGTATGTTGAACGAATTTGAACATGAGTTCTCTAAAATATTGTTTGGGCTGGTACCAACTTCAAATTTTTGAACAATTGAGTAGGAAAATAGTTAAAATTTTAGCCGAATTTAAAAGGGAATTATTTAGAAAATAAGGTTTATTTCATACTTTCTTGTATATTTTTACTTTGGAAGTCCGTTTAATTTTTTGTTTAATAAAAATAATTTCATGTAACGAGAATGTTGATATCCAAAAATAAGTAACAGAAGATTATAGGCGTGTGGAGGTACCTTTTGTAACTTATAGAAACGTTCGTGGAAACTGGAAAGTGCTTGAAATACTGTTTAATAAAATTTAAATAATTATTAAATTATTTAAATTAGTAGAGATCGTCTAAGCTGAAATGACGCGCCCCACCTCCACATTTACTCACACAAGCAAATTTCAAAATACACATAAAATGCAATTATTATTGGTCGTTCAGTTGCCAGTTATCAAACGTAGGAAGCTCGCATCGTTCTCGGATTTGTTGTCCAACTAGTTTAGTACTTCGTGAACTTGCGACAGGAGAGGACGTCTTGTTCTATACAATGTGACGGCGCTGCTCCATAGAGCAAGCGTTGTCGGATTTATCACCCGACTAGTCGGCCGTCATGTGCACATACAGTGCCGTTATTAATATTATGTGCACATACAGATGCAGTGCCGTTATTAATATTCGCACTCACACTTATAAATAAAGTAATTAAGTAGTGGGGCGCGTCATTTTAGTTTAGACAATGTCTACAAAACTATAGCCCCTTATGTAACAAAATCACAACAAACACAGATAAGCTATTGTTTTGTCTTTCTCTTATACTTTGGAAAAATCGCTTGACAGACAAGGACAAAACATTGTATTGCTTATACACTGTATAAATATTTTAATTAGTAAGGGGGTAAGAATAAAAGAGTTGCACAAATAAACTTTATCCATTTTACTCTCTGTAAAATAATTTAAAAGCTACGGAATCTCCCACTGCTCTTTCGAACTCACACTCACCTCGTAAAGGTATACAAGCCGTGTCACCGTAAAATTGTAAAAACCATTAGATTGTAATATTACTAGAGATATTATAATATGCTGACAGATTGTCAAATACAAATTTATCCATACAATAACCAATCGGCACGGTAAATATTACAATATAACGAAAAATAATGCGTACAATTGTATGGAGAAATTTGTATTTGACAATCTGTCACCATATTATAATATAATATCTCTAGTAATATTACAATCTAACGGTTTTTACAATTTTACGGTGACATATACATCTGAAATTCTTTACGTTTGATCAAACGGAATATGTGATGGGCCATGGCTTTATTTGTAACCTCATTAGCAAGGCTCATTAGCTCCAAATGAAATCAGTTTACATTTTTCTCGGTACGAATACACAGGAATTTCGCATCATTAAAACTTTACATAAATTATTAAACTATAGTCTATTCGCGTTAAGAAGGCAGTGAATCATGAGTAAATATGTCGAAATGGCTAACTTTTTGGTGAACACAGCTTATGCGTTACTGACATTTGTACGCATATTACAGCTAAGTATACTACATTTTGCCCGCAGCTCCGCCCGCGTAAATACAGTAGCTCACGGGAACACTGTACTTTTTCGGGATAAAAAGTAGCCTATGTGTTAATCCAGAGTTTAAACTACTTCTATACCAAACTTCATCAGAACCCAATCAGTAGCTTTTGTGTGAAAGAGATCCATATTGATTTCTTATGTTTACGCGAATATTGTTCATTGTTTTAATCCGTCAAATTTTGACAAAATCCGTAAGTGTTTAAAACAATGAAAGAGATCCATCCATCCATCCTCACAAACTTTCACATTTATGATAGTAGTAGAATATAGGAAGTTTCTTACGCCGGTTCTTCTCGCCGGGTTAGTTCCCGAACCGGTGGTAGGCATCAAGTAGGGACAATTCTTTAAGCGTTACTTTGTAACCAATATGGAAATAAAACTTTTTTGATTTAATTTGATTTACTTTGTACTTGCGTAGGTTAATCTTTTAAAATTACGTTACATAGTTGACAACCCACAATGTTTACGATCTTACTAATATTATAAATGTGAAAGTTTGTGAGGAATTATGGATGTTTGTTCCTCTTTCACGCAAAAACTACCGAACGGATTTCGATGAAATTTGGTATGGTAGTAGTTAAGGCTCTGGATTAAAACATAGGCTACTACAGTACAGTACAAAAAGTACAGTATTCCCGCGGGATACCCGATACTATATTTACGCGGGCGGGCAGCTTAGGTAACGAGCTAGTAACTGATTAAATAAGCTTTAATGAATCGGTAGCTTTTTTTCATTCGATTGTAACTTCAAACGCACTTGTGACACCTCTGTTGTTAGTGTTGTCGATAAGCGGCAGCCGACAGCTATCGCATACAATCAGGTCATCCATTTACATACGGCGGGCTTATTACGTATCTTGCAATAGCCAAGCAATAGCAAAAATTGCGCAATTTTTGCGCAAAAATCGCAAATTCGTATTACGTATCTGTAAAAACCTAGCAGAAGCAACCTAGCGACAGTACTGCCTCTACCGAACAATCGAGGAACTATAAATTGCAATCAATCGTTCGATCTCTTCACTGCTGTCTAATTTTTTGTATAACGTAAGACTTTTACAGCAAAGCGAAAGCAATCAGCGAGCGATTTGAACTGTCAGTTAGCAATAATAAGCGAAAATGAAGCAAAGTGCATTCAAACACAACAGCGAGCGATTAGCAATCGATCGCATAGGTAATACGATTTTATTTGACGTTCAGCAATCGACTGCGCGTCTATCGCGCGATGACTGCAGCTAATCGCTATTTTTACGTAATACGGCGGCCGTATTTCATACCATCTCTATTTATTTTGAAAATGTATTGTTTTATATGGCCGTAGGTACTTGCGAATAAATGAAATAGCGCGGACATAAAACTAGCTTTTACTGTCGCATATGTTTATTATTACAGTTCAAATAAATATTCACGCGCTGTTGAGGTGTCGACAAATTTCCGGTGTTACTTTTAGGTTGGACATTTGTATTTTTATATCCATTACTAGCTTTTATACGCTATTTGGTGTCGTAAAATTTACGGACTTTCGTAAAATCGCTGACATATACGGTATCAAGTTATCAACGGTAGAAATAATGCTAACGCAGGATATGTGCTAATAATTACAATTGTAATAAAAAAAAACTATAACTATGTAAAACGTGATAATATAGCCAATTAGCCAATGTTATTATCATATACGGGCTATTATTACGAATATATGACACCTCATTACAATCGGACGAGTAGTTTAGACGCTACGGCGGAACAAACATACTATGTATATGTCACCGTAAAATTGTAAAACCCGTTAGATTGTAACAAAACTAGAGAAATTTTAAAATGTTGATAGACTTCCGACGCGAATATTCTGCCTATAATTTAACACAATAATTTTCGTTATTTTATAAATATATAGAACTATAAACTTTCGACATATTTTGACAATTCGTTAGTTATTTTACAATCTAACGGTTTTTACAATTTATACATAGACTGACAAAATCATTATTTTGGCAGTCTATGTAATAGATTTTTTCATTATCACTTTTGCCTTTAACGTAGTAAGGTGAAAAGTACACGGATGAGTACTAATTAGTATCATATTATTCATCAATAGGTGTAAGTATATAAATATTAATTATAGACAAATTATTTATACCTATGTATAGTTTCTAGATCATGTGCCAATTTTGTTAGTGTTTCATACAATAATTAATTCGAATTGTTTTATTTGCCCGTATTCTCTGTAATCAGTAGCGTGTTATCGCTAGTCAAAGGGTTGTCACCGTCGATAAAAACTGATAAGCTCTGTCCGAAACATTCGATATATCGATTTTATCGACGCCGGGGTTGTGGACCTATTTATTACCCTACATTCGACTAATTCACTTCTAGTGTATGTACCTACCTATGATTATTTATTATACTTCTTTAGTAGGTAATTACGTAGTTAGCTGCATTTATCATGTGATATGATTTTTATATAAAACGGCAGTTGAAATAAGGTATAACACACATTTAAATAGTGTACGAAAGTCATATTGGCAAGTGACGTCACACGCCTATGATTTGCTACGAAAAAATTGCCATTTATGAACAACATTGCGCGTTTCTGCCTCACTTAGTAATAAATATATTACATACCATAGTAAATATTTTGTATTAAGTGGATATTACGTACAACTAACTAATTATGTAAGTCACACTTAAGTTGTAAAAAAATATTCCAACTTTTATGTAACTTTAAAATGCACCTAATTAGAAAACTGCACATAAAATCTTAATAATTTTACTTTTATCAAGTTGTAATACCCTATTACCTATATATACATACAGCACCTTAGTATGTAAAAATGAAGTGTAAGCTCAATAAACTTAGAGGTACAAAGTTACACAAAACTAGCAAAGTGCTTACACAAAAACATTAAATTCGAGATCAACAAATAAGTGAGGTGAAACAGTAAGTAGAGTTAGCAAATGGGCGGTGAAGTGATAGCGGAACAAAGCACACACGTGGAACTCGCTACTAAATACTAACAGACTGCAACTTTGCTAGCACTTTGCTTACATTGCGATTAACTTGCAAAACGTATGTTTAATTAGCTCAATTGACGACTGCTAAACTTGTAGGCATATTCGAAACAGTAAACGCCCTTTCATGTAGCTTTCATTTGACGACTTCTTAATGTGTTGGCATTTCAGAAACCCCTAAGGATAGATTTAATTTTTTAATATGCGTTTACCTAATACCTACGATTTTTAGCAGACTGTAAAATAATAAGTACTTATTGATCGATTGTGTAACAAATGACTAAAACTTCGCTCCGTTTATCCATCCATTTGTCTGTCATCAGAATCTCAATTCTCGTATTTTAAGTAGACTTAATTTTACTTTGTTTGGATTGAAAGTGTAGCGACATGTTACCATGAACGGATTTTATGACGTTTCGACCAATCAGCGTTTCACGTTGGTTTAACGTTCATAAAAACACCGTTTGAGAGTGTAAGCGTATCGGGACTTGATTGTAATTGTATTAATGCAGGTTTTATTTAGCAGAATTGCCCCTCTGATCTCATGAACCGTTATAGCTATTTGAAATTTTCACAGATGGCATTTCTAATGCCTCTGTAACAATAAATACTAAAAACAGAATTAAAATAAATATTTAAGCGGCGCTCCTATACAACAAACGTGATTTTTTGCCGTTTGATACGGAACCTTCCGTGCTAAACTCGCACTTGACCTTTTTTAATTATGCAATATTTGAAATTATAATGCAAAAAACCTAAAGATAAAATAAGATTTTATGCGAACCTGGCGTATCGGCTATCGTTGTATACCAAGTGTTTGTTTAGGAGACAATACAAGTAGACGGTCGGTCCTTTTTCCCGTTAATTGACAATTAAGTATTAAATGACTCCCATAATCGCCGTTTACATAAACACTTTAGCTTGTTTATCTCCGACGAAATTTAAAAAATAACCGTTAGAATAAACTTTAATAACTTTCTGATTCTTTAAAAAAACAGACTATAAAAAGTTAGTTATTCAATTTAATAAAAAACCTTGCAATAGCATGTTTACTGAAGTATTACGCATACACACAATTAAATTTTCTTCAAAACTTATTGTTATGAAGTAGGTATATAAATTATTTTAAAGTATATAAACTTATTATATACTTCAAAATAATTTAAGTATTTTTCCTTAGTATTTAGCCTTAGTTATCAGCATGCAAAGTTATATGTTTGTATTTTGCAACTTTTAAAGCTTAGAAATGTATATTTCATCAATTTCAATTATCAATTAAAGAAGTAAGTTTTTTGTAAGCGGAATTCTAAAAAACCTAACCAAGAGCATGTCAGGACATGTCTAAGGAGGGTTCCGTAAATATCACCGCGTAATAGGTTTTTTTTTCAAATTACTACAAAAGTTACTGTCAGATTTCGTTCAAAATAATTAGCATGATATATTAGCATGAAAACTTACAAGTTGCTAAGACTTATAGCTTAGAAATGCTAGGGGGACCAAGTTACAAACCACTTTGGAGGCTGGTTACTCGAAAATTGTCGAGTTCGAAAAAAGTCATCTATGAAACCATTCCTTTATTTTAAAAGACCTATTCAACGATACCCCACATGATGTAGTAGAATGAAAAACTAATTTTCATCCCCACTTCACATGTCGGAAGAGCCACTTCTAAAATTGTTATTATTTTATGATGCAAAAACCGAGACCTATACATAATCTATAACTGTACCAAATTTCATCCATTTATATTCATAATTACAGAAGCTAGAGCGAGGTAAGACAGACAAACAGACAGTCGGATGGATAGAGCGAAACTATAAGGTTCCTTGAGTATTACAGAACCCGAAACAGGTGAGCCTTTTATATTAAAGGTGAGTGTTTGAAATAAAAAAGTAACAATGTGAGCTATAGCTTTTGAATTAGCACTTACCGCGCTGGGGTAAACTGATATACGTTTGTTTCACGCATTTTCTACGGCATCGGTGGTGCGGCACGTGACAAGCAACTTTATCGGATAACTTTATGAGTTGACGGTTGACGCTTTCGGTTTAATGCTTCGAAAACATTAACTTCCTGATCGTGCCATTTTTCGTCAGTTTTTATTCGTTTGTAATTTACATAATGACTCGGTTGTTGGCGTTTTGGAATTGTTTGAAAGTTTGAATTTTGTGAAAATTACTAATTTTTTCATTAATATTCCTCCTCACGAAACACTGTAAAACATCAGAGAAATAGCTGATGCAAGATACTGTGAATTGTAAAATAAACCGTTTTAATGATTGTGATATTTCAAGTTACGTCACTTTACCCAAATGAAAATGTAGTGAAAAGCCATAGAAAGCCACTTGTTCTCGTTAGCGCGCCGCGTGTAAATTTTCAGGAATACCGCGCGCCTCAATACAAATAAATGGCGACAATGTATGGGGAGTAAAAAATTAATGCGCAGTTGGTTTTACGAGCCACCTGCATGTGGACAGTATTGGACGCAATATTATGTACCTACTCACAGTAAATGTAACCTACTATTATTATAAATGTGGAAGTTTGTGAAGATGAAGATTACTGATGATGGATGGATAGAAGGATGTATGTTTGTTACTCTTTCACGCAAAACCTACGGAATAGATTTTGATGAAATTCACTATGGTAGTAGTTTAGTCTCTGGATTAACACATAAGCTACTTTTTATCCCGACGACGGGCAAAAGCCTGTAGACTTATAGTCTACAGGCTTTTGCCCGTCGTCGGGATAAAAAGTAGTTAAGTGATCTGTTTATACAGATCACACATTGAACTTTAAATTAATTAACTAGATTGGGCGACGACGAAGTTCCACTCGACATTTCTAAACATTTTTCTTTGTACTAGAACGCCTCAAAAAACAGAACGGCAATTAGGAAGGGACCGCAACGACTGCAGACGTAGTCGAACTACGTTGTTAAGCGATTTTCATTTTATACCTGGTCGAGCGGCAACTTGTTCCATAGTACCTGCTGCTTTATTTTTTAGTTCATGCCTAGGTCACCTTTACCCCATAAACTTTACTGGAGTTTTGAAACATATTTAAGGTAGATACGTGAAAGTATTCGCATTTCCAAATGTCTAACAATGTGCCGTTCTTTTGATAAATTTTCGGGTAATTAATTTCTTTGAGAACTTTCATCCGACGGGTGCTATTATTGACGCTGAATTAACTTTAGTATCCTATAATATGTTTACTTACAGTCGGTTTTACTAACTTATCAACCAATAACTATCAGTTAAAACCTTCATATTTGGTATCATTTTCCGGTATCAATATTCCGTATTCCGGTGGTATCAATTTGCTCGTTTTTTGCGATACAAATTTGACGTTTTTAACAAACAGTTATTGGTAGGTTATTGAAACGGGCTGTTAGAACACCTACTTTTGTGACTTCCTTTGATCCACGATGTATATGTCACCGTAAAATTGGAAAAAACCGTTAGATTGTAATATTACTGAAAATATTATAAAATATCGACAAATTGTCAAATAAAAATGTCTCCTTACAATTGTACGCATTATTTTTCGTTATATTGTAATATTTACCGTGCCGATTGGATAAACGGCAAGTGCCCCGCGCCGCCATATTTGTTTGCTTTTTCATAATAATAATTACTTATAACGAAAAATAATGCGTAAGGAGAAATTTTTATTTGACAATCTGTCGACATTTTATATGTATCTAGTTATATTACATTGTAACGGTTTTTACAATTTTACGGTGACATATACATCGAATTAACTTACTGCAGTTAAATGTAATGTAAACTATTTCTTAGGTTAATTATTATAATTTAACCTTTTAACACCCGATGGAAATATTAAGTTTGTCGTGTCTGTCTGTGTGTGTGTCTGTCCGTAGCATCGTAGCTCCCAAACGGATGAACCGATTTGGATCTAGTTTCTTTTGTTTGAAAGCGGACATGATCGAGAGTGTTCTTACATATAATTCATCATCATCACCTGCAAGCTGATGATGATGAATTAAAGGTAAGAATGACTAATGGTAAGCTTGACAATGACGCGGTTTCTTATTTTTTTAACATACTTAGATTTATAAGTCAGACATAAAAACTGTTACGCACAACGGATAGTAGGGTACATCTTTGTTAAGGGATTACTCGGTAAGGGTAACAGCTGTCAATACCCAAGTTAATCTTTCGTAGCCCTGTTAATTAGCCGGTATGAAGATCAAAGAGAGTTTGTGATCTTCGCGCCGACTCCGAGTTAGTAATGAGCCTGACAGTTAAAGTTTAACAC
This sequence comes from Glaucopsyche alexis, assembly GCA_905404095.1. Lineage (NCBI taxonomy): Eukaryota > Metazoa > Arthropoda > Insecta > Lepidoptera > Lycaenidae > Glaucopsyche > Glaucopsyche alexis. The sequence goes on along the minus strand of FR990052.1, from coordinate 12,372,467 downwards.
AAGTTATATCGCGCTAAACAATAAGGTCGAAATTCCCCTGCACTCAGTATTATCAGACGTATTAGCGATGAGTTAATTATTCGGTGTGCTGTTATAGTTTGCTAAGGATTAATTGTCAAGGATTTCCTTCGTTTTGAAGTTTGGTCCGTCGATATCTTGCGTTTGCAATCGCTGTGTATCGATTAAATAGACAAGGAAATTGGTATTATTTAAGCCTTTATAACGAGCAAGAGCGTCATTTAGGTATTTTGTCTATACTACCATACCATATAATATTAGTCAGCATATAGCCGACTAATATTATAAAGAGGAAAGATTTCTTGTTTTTATATTTATTTGTATGTTTTAATTGAAAATTCTCCGCAACTACTGGACCGATTTTGACGAAATTTGGCACATATACAGATGTAGAGTAGGGGAGGGACATAGGTTACTTTTTATAGCATTAAAACGTATTCGGTTCTTCTCGCCGGGCTAGTTTCCGAACCGGTGGTAGGCATCATGTAGGACAATTCTATAAGTGTTATATAATAACCTACATGGAAATAAAAAAAATGAGTTTGAGTATGGTTCCCACGGAATTTCCTTTTGCGGGCTTGAAGTCGTAGTCAACATCTAGCCTGAAAATAAACTATCATACTAAATATAGTATGATAGTTTATTTACGTAGTAAATATACTACGTTGGTTTTTGTATTATAAAGTCAGTCTATCAACATTTATTGCAGTGAGTACGTTTTTCATGGTTATTTTTAAGCAAGAGTAAAATCTTTTTGTGCAGCATAAAAGAAATGCGTTACATAAAAAGTCCATCAAATCCCATAATAAAAAATAATAAGTTGCGTAACAATTTATAAATATACCTTCAACCGACGCGGAAGGACAAAACAATGTTGTCTAAACAAATACTTTTCGAGTCGCATTAGCCTCGCAAATTACCTCAATTTCCTCGTCGCGGTAACTGTAGAAATTTTACAAGGAAATGTTCATAACCTCACGAAATATGTCTGAACGTTTTTCACGCACTAATTTGCGTCGGCCGATCAGTCGCCCGATTAGTCTGACTACGGGTCGGCCGGTCGGGACTCGTCCCGGATATTGAAGCACGTAATCTCAATACAGTGTGTCTCCACTCGCAATTTATCCGACGATGAATGGTCCCACCATTATTTTCAACCCTTAACCTCCCCTACTTATTAATATCTAGATAATTTATTGAAAATTACATTCTGCACGAGTGATCCGGAGCGTGAATAATGATCGCCCAAAATGTTGCGTTCGGAGCACGATTCGAGCAGTCCCTTCGTATTTTCGCTCATTATTTTAAAAACCGCAAATGGATGAATTTCGAGTTAATATTCCGTAATATTTTAAATTGTAATGGAGATGTCACTTAAAAGGTAGGAGAGTACACAAATATGATAATAAGGTCCCCCAAATGACGTACAATTTTTCTCGGAGCTTACTTCAGTTATAATTGCCGGATTAGCGAACTCAGCTTATTACGCTATATTTTGATGAAATGAGCAGCAAGATAGCAATATAAGCAAAAAAATAAAGATGAACATCATATAAATCAAAAGTTTATAACATAATAATCGAATTGAAATAATTACGAAACAAAGCGTAGAATAAATATGCGGTAACGATTCTGTTACTACCCATAAGTTTATAACAATTACATCACAAAGTCCAAAGTCGAAATCTAGTTGTAGTGAAATGCATTCGAGTTCCGTTTGCGGTTGATTTCGGGAAGTGGCTTGTGGGACTCAGAAAGGCTTCCATTCCTAGTCGAATAAGTGCGGTTTACATCTTAGTAATGTACCTAACTACTTCAAATTTGTTTTCAGCTTTGACCGGATTAAAAATGGAAATATAACTAGGTAAATGTTTTGTAAAATCGAATGACTGTGGAGTATGAACTAAAGACGACAGAAAAGTACAAAAATGTAAAAAAGTTTATATCATTGTTACCCGACTATGGCGATGCTAAAAGGATGGGTAAGGAGGAAGTGACCCCAACGACTGCAGACGTGGTTGAACTACGTATTTCACTTGAATATAATAGTATACGTTCATCGGCACTTTTAAACAATTTTTATCTTATACCTGGTCGAGCAGCAACGTACCAATCGTACTCTTTTTTAGTTTCGTGAAGTCACATTTAATTCCATAACTTTGAAGATCTGTATGGTGCTCATTTGAAATAAAATAATAATGTGTGAGCCTTCGCGTGCAAGTGTGAATATATTGTACGAGACCGTCAAAAACCGCACTTCACTCGAACCCACGTCTATAGGTATAACAACCGCACTTGTAGTCCGTATATAAGAACATAATGATTTAAAGGTACTAAAATAACCCTTACAGGAGCCGCTCTAGAGAGTACAATTAATCGCACAAAAGAGCCAAACAGATTTAAGCTACAAACGTGCGGTATTTTGTACTTGAATTTAGTAGGTATTTTATAGTAAGTAGGTACTCGTACTGTAGATAGACTTTCAAACTATCGAAAAGGATTTGAATTCCCTCACCGTCAGCTCATCATATTATGTTGACCTTAAAATTATAATCCTACTACTAAATATTATAATTAATGTGAAACTTTGTGAGGATGGATGGATTAATGGATGTTTGTTACGCTTTCACGCAAAAACTACTCAACAGATTTTGATGAAATTTGATGTGGTAGTAGTTTAAGCTCTGGATTAACACATAGGCTAATTTTTATCCCGAAAAAGTACAGTACCCGTGTGATACGCTATTTCCGCGGAGCCGCGGGCTACAGCTAGTAGAGTATATATTATGTCATCGTAAAAATTTAAAAACCGTTAGATTGTAAAATAACTAACGAGATTGTAAAAATATGTGGAAAGATTCATAACTATATATTTATAATCTAACGAAAAATGTTAAATTATAGGCAAAATATTCGCGTCCGAAGTCTATCAACATTTTACAATTTCACTAGTTATTTTACAATGTAACAGTTTTTACAATTTTACGGTGACATATTATATAAGTTGGGACTTATAGGCAATCCTGAATTCCTTTCTGTCATAGGCCGTTGTCGTCTGAAACAGAGTAATAACAAATTTTATACATTTAATTAAAATTTCAAGAGCTACAGACAAGTAAAACGAAAATTCTCTCTATTTCAGCAGATGTTAAAAATGTAATTCTCTATTTACTCAGAAAATACCTCGTAATATCGCTTTTTGGTATTATTGCGTTTTAAATTTCACCATCTAAAATAAAACACGTTCACGGACGGCTGTATCTAGTGATTTACTACTAAGCTTTTGGCGAGTGAGACTCACCAGGCGCTTACTCACACTTCTTACAAAAGTAAATCTAATGTAGAGAATTTTGCGGTTGAACACGCATTATGAAGCTATAAATGTTTTACAAGTACATTAGGGTTTATACAGAATTGTGTGGGAAATTCGCTTACGACAGAGTTATAAAATAGAGACTCGAGTCGTACTTGTTATAAGTTTTGAATTGTCTTTCAATTATATTGGTAAGCAATACGGTATTTGACTGTATTTTTTATTACATAAATTAATAGTGCTCTGAAAAATAAAACAGTTTACAAAAGGATTAGTACCTACCTATACTAAGAATCTAATTTTTCAGATATATTGCATCCGCAATTGTTTGAAGCACTTTTGTGAGTCTCGTGAAAACGCCCCATATAAAAGTCGTACTAGTAAGTGACGTCACACGCTAGTAGTTGTTACGAAATGTATGGCCATATTATGCACAACATTTCTGATATCTCGTAATTTTGCGCGTTAATGTTGATATATACCATAGTAAATCTTTTTGTATTTGATGTAGTAAACTAATTATGGTATATAAGGTTTTATACACTAATGTTTTAAAATATTTAAATTGTTTGTGATTTCGAAATGCATATATTAAAAAACTACACATAAAATCCCAATTATTTTTACTTTTATCAAGTGGTAATACCTAATTATTTCTTAATTTAATAAAAAAAAAAACTAAATTTTTACATGTTATCAAATACCCATGGCGATACCCAATCTATCTAATCGCGTGTTGTTCCGAAAACATATGGACATTTCGAAGATAAAAATTTCAATTTATGAATAAGAAACTTTCAGAAATAAACTCTAAATCTTTACCTAAGGCAAACAAAAATCCGGAGTTAATAGAGATTAGGAAGCCATTTCCGTCATGACGTTTTCTTCATCAGTCACTGGTTGAAATGCACGGTGCATACGATCATGCATAATGCAGGCCACCACTCTGCCCTTCCGACGTCTGCACAGAATTAATGAGCATAACCGTAACCTGATATTGGCACTTATGTTATTGCCAAATGTTCGGTTAATAAGTCATCCGGGGAACTCGCGCGGAATACGAATAAGTTGATGTTTATTCGAATACCTGTAGGCACGGGATGAAGCAGAAATCCCGCCGTTTTACGTGTAGAAATGTAATCTGTAGGTACGTAGTTACGTACCTAGAATACATACAATACCTTTAATATGTGATTGGTAGATATTAGGTACAATGACGCATTATTTTTAAGTTAAGCTGATTTCGATTTTTTGATGTTTATGAGAATACCTGCAGACAGGAACTGAAGCAGAAATCGCGATTTACTTGTAGAATTGTAATATGTAAGGGGTCGTCCATTAATCACGTGATGCCTAAAGGGGGAGGGGGGGTCCGAAAAAATATCACCAAGTATCACCAAGGGGAGGGGGGGGGGGGTATAAGGAGACATCACGTGTATTAATTTTCGAATCTAGTCTATGCATACCTAAATTCTTATCGGTTGTAGATTCGTAGTGTTGTCACAGAATAAATAATAGTACCTAGAGGTACAGAAGAACCACTCCGACAAATGGTTAGAAGAAATAGGGACTCTTTCTGCGATGCGATAAGGTTCAATTCAGCTAACACAACGCTTGATTACCTACGATTATATTTACCTAGAAGTTGCGTCTCTTTCTATCGCGTAATTCTTATCCTTTCTAATGACATTAGGGTTGTCTCATTTTAGAAAATTATTAACCGACTTCCAAAAAAGGAGGCGGTTATACGTATTATATATATTTTTTCTTAATATTTAATTACAACTTTTTTTACCTACTTTCTAGTACCTACCTACTGTACTTTACTGAACAAATTGCTTTCCAAATAAACCTAAGGTAGGTGTTAATAGTACTGTAATAATTTGACGACCTCTGTGGCTCAGTTGGTTGAGCGTGTTGGTGCTCAAGCCGGGGGTCGCGGGTTCAAATCCCGCCGAAGGAACAAAGAGTTTTTCTGTGTTCCTGGGTCATGGGTGTGTATTAAATATATGTATAATATAATAAAAATCTTAAATAAGTGTTAAATATATTTCCGTTGTCTGGTACCCGTAACACAAGTTCTTCGAGAACTTACCACGGGATCAAATTGACGTGGTGTGAAGCGTCCATAGATATTATTATTATTATTATTATTATAATAAATTTGCGCATATCTATAAGTATATACATACTTATGCGTAAACGTAACCATTTTTTATACCTTCACGGCCTGATATTACTCGAAGAAGTTGAATCACGCCGCCTTATTTTTATTTATATTTACTACTAGGTACTACTAGGTACTTTTGTCAATAAATGATTCTTCAAATCGTATCACATCGGAATAACATAAGACGCGAACAGATAGTTCAAGTGGACTTGCAGTAGCAGTAGTAGCTCAAACTATATTTTTAAATATTGTTATACATTATGTTATATGGTATTATAGTTATAGCTGGCCGAGTGATTTTTACCTAACTTACACAGTACCTATCGTAATATTATATGCACAGATTGTAAGGTATTAAATCCAATCCATAAAACATTGCGACGAACAAATCTCACGCATACGTCGCTCACTGCTCGCGCGCGAGTCCCTCGTAATTGGCCCGTTTAAGGAGGCCGCCGCACGTACTTACATTTTTAATACCTACACGGGGAGTGGGACAGGCCTGGTGTTGTTTAAATACTTACAAGACAAATGACTCGTATAGTTTTTAATTGCTTAAATTATTCGATTAAATTGTTTTTTAAGTTAAAGTTTTTCTTCAAACATGACCTGTTTGCTATGTAAAAAAAATACACGTGATCTTAGGTGGGGGGGGGGGGGGGGGGGGTAGTATAAAACCTCACCACGCATCACCAGGGGGGGAGGGGTCTAAAAAGTTGTTAAAAAACATCACGTGATTAATGGACGGTCCCTAAGGGTACCTACAATATATGCAATACCTATAAGATGTAATAGGTAGATATTATAATGACGCATTTTTAAAGTTAAGATTTAAATTTTTTGATATTTATGCGAATATCTATAGTGACGAAGACGAACTGGCGCAGAAATCACGCTAATAAATCAATAATTATACGTACCAATAATATATACAATTCCTACAATAAGTGATAGGTAGATATTATAATGAAGCATTATTTTCGATTTTATTTTTTGAAAATTGGTATTTTCATTATAATATTAGATGTACGTTGTTCACTGTACAACCTTTTTAGTTCCTTTTAACAGCGGTCATGTTGAAGCTTAGTGCAGTCTACTCAGTAAAGTTTCTGAATATTTTATCACTCCATATGCTGGTCCATCACATTATTAAGCTAATGTAGCGTTAATATTTACTTTACATAAACTTCACTTAGATATACATAACATTAAAAATTTCCCCAGTGACAAAAATTATATTTACATTTTATATCATAATTCACAGTGCCTCAATTCTACTTTAAAAGATATTACGAACTGTATTTTCAACAGACCATTTCCGAAATATATTTTTTTATATACGTATAATGTTTTTAAAATATTATGAAAAAATATTTCATTAAGCTTTCACCGAAATGTACATGTTACTGAAGATTATGAAAAATTGCTATTATTTTCAAGGTTTCGTTGTCTACTTCTGAAAGTATGTATGAGTTTTCTAAGGGACACTGTTGTGTCTAAAATATTTATAAATTAGGTAATAAGGTAAAAACCCCATAAACTAAATCACGTCCAAGTGATTAATAAAGTTAAACTAATCGTATCAAACCTAATCCAAAACGTAAGTTACGAAAATCTCTAATATGGTGTAGGGGATTTATATGGATAAACAGTAAATTATACGCGTGATGAACCTATTTGCAGCCCTCCCCGCATCACCCCGCACATCCCCGAATACCCCCGCATATGCGGGAGCATATCCGCGCATATCCGTTTCCGTATAAAATTAATTGGACCGTGACACGCGGAAGGATGAAGGTAACAACTCATGTAAATTACTTGTATCTCAGCATCTTAGATAGTGTTGGAGGTTCTTCATCCAGCACTGCAGTGAGATGTTCAAATGTTCTGGTTAACATATCGTATTCATTAACAAGAGAAGATGTTGCTTAAATTGAGGTTCTTTTGCATATAATATAGATATAATTTTTTTTATCTTTGGGAGTCTTGTGTGGCCCTCAAAGTAGTCTAACTGCCTATCTTTGAATTTTCATTTGCTTTCGCAGATTAAAAATATTTATTTCTCAAGTATACAGTACAGTTAGCTCGTAGACTTACAACTCATTTGCTTTCGCAGATTAAAAATATTTATTTCTCAAGTATACAGTATAGTTAGCTCGTAGACTTACAACTGCAAGGTATATTCCGTATTTTTCATAAAATATGCAACTGAGTTTTAGAAAAGCATCGCCAGAGTAATATCAACTAAGTTAATTGGCTTGAAAAATGTTTCTAAGTAACCCTTTGGTACAGAAACCTTGTTCTTGAGGTTTGAAACTCTCGTAAATCCTGCAGCTTAAAATTCTTAAGAAGTAAAATCGCAGTTTATCCCCCGTACGTTTGGAGTCGTTTACATTCCAACAGATTCGCCCTGATATATGTATATCATAATCTCTGGATACACTCTCATAGATTTTGAGGATTTACTTTAAAATGCTTGCAAACATATGTTTTGCGCTTGCGGTGAGGCATTAAAATATTGGATTTGGTTTTCGCGTAGCATGGGCTTCGTGTAACTTCAATTCTATTAAGCACACTGTTTCATTTTAAACGCGCTAACGACGTCCAGATAACTCGCGTATACGCGCTTCAAAAGAGATGCAAATGAAACTCCAACAACATAAGCGTCTACAGCGCCGATACGCGCAAAACTCGCGTCGTATGCGCGTTTACAATACGCCGTGTGCGCACTTATTAAGGCACTGGTTTATCTTAAGAAAGAATATCCCTCTCTATTAAATCTTGGCATAAGTGTTTAGTGTCGATTTGAATTTTTTTTCTGAAAAATTTGAATGCTACGAAATTTAATGGAAAATTCTAAATCTTACATTTGTATTCGTGTACCCAGATATCCTTCGAATCATACCAAATGAGATTCCCGAATAATGTTTATTTGTTTTCGGAACTGTATCTTATTAGCTTTAGACATAAGCGCAAATGTGTTAACGCGTTCGTCCCGTGAGCCCGAACAAGTTATTCGTAGGCCAAAATCGTACCTGTACAGTTGCGGATAAAGGTCGTATTTGCGTGTACGGCTCCGCTCATTAGCATTCATTGTGCGCTCGCAACCACGCTCTCCCGAATAAAGCGGCTGTTAAATGTCGCGTGCTAGCTAAAACTTACTCATAATTATCTGTTAACATTCCCAACTTTGACCCGCAAAAATCTTCGGAGAAAATCCCATAGGAGTTCGCCCGAGGCGCTACACTTTTATAATTGGGCTTAATGAAAAATATTGTTTCGCCATAAAGCAAAAAGATTGGTTAAATTTTTATTTAGTATTGGATCAGGGTTGCCAACCAGAAGTTTTTCTCAATAAACACGTAATGGGAAATTGTTCTTTTGCCAACCCTATACGCAACCTTAATTCCACCTATCCTTTTCAGCTTTGCGTTTGATATTGCTAATTAAAACATGTTCATAATTTTGTTTATTTTCAAATATTTTTCGTCAAAAATTTGAAAGTAGCTATTGCTAATTTGTAATTTTAATTAAAAATTAATAACACAATTTAGTCTGTTGTTCCACGAGATTTGCAAGTTAATATGAATTTAAATTTATAAAAAGACTAAGTAAGCACATTTACACACGCGCCGCGCCCCCGTATTTTGTATGGATTTTAACCCTTTACGCTTTTGTAGTACCTACTGACCGGGGCTTTACTAAACATCGATAATCAGATTTTCTTTTTTTTTTAATTAACCATTTATGTGAAAATTTTCATTTTTCGCCACAAAACATTCTTAAATTGAAAAAAAATCTAAAACGGCCGGTATACTCTCGCATTTAGAATATCCATCTCCTTAGATTAAGCCAATAAATTAAGGATGTCACTTTTTTGAGGCAAACAAAATATACGCTACCGCGACCGGCGGCTTCCAAGAGTTGGCACTACCGTTGCGTTCACTGCGACAAAAAATGTCAAATATTTATGCAGCGGAGTCGCAGTAGCTGCGGCGCGTGTGTAAGCGTTCTAACAATGGACGCAACCGACGAGCTTTAATATTTTTGTTGAAGCACTAATTACGAGCTTGAAAGGTTTTCGATATCAATATCACAACCGGGAAAAAAACTTCCGATGTCCATTATTTTTTTATGTACGTAAATTCATTTGTATTTTTTAATATTCAGTTGAACGTTTCTCAATAATATAATAGCGGGGTGTACAATTCGTTCAATTATTCGAGCTCTAGCCACGCTAATGGCTATCAAATAAACTTCCACTAATGGTTCGCAACAAAACATCCCAATAATTAATATTAGTAAACCATTTTTGTTATTTTTCGCTTAAAAAGCCGCCTGTTCGTAAAATCAGTGTATGTAATTATTGATTTTAATGTTAGATTTTTTTTCTGTACTTAAAATTTTCGCCATTTACCAGAAATGTCATTTTGCATAAGTAACATTTTACGAAACAGATTTTGCACGCTTTAATCGTGTACCCTTTAGCTTCAAAGTCATTAAAAGAAAAGGAATTGACAGACAGATTTGCGAGTCAGCATTTCGGAGTCAATAATATTACATTAATCATTAATCAATACTGCCGGTATTCTGTCCGTTATCGTTTGTAAGCAAACCGAATTTTGCAATATTCGTTAAGGTATATCAGGTATCGATTTTCAATTAATCTTGTGTCCCTTTTACGCGGTGATACCTTTATTTTCGGGATTATGATAATAACCACAACTAACTTATCAACATCTGACTAAAACATTAAATCATCGACTCAGTTATCTTTAGGTATATTTATAAGACTAGCTGGTGCCCGCGTGTTTACTAAGTATTTACTATGGAGCTATACATTTATGGAGAGAGACAAATAGATTACGATTAGGAAATGCTATAAACTAACCTTATTTACTTAGAGAAAGTCGCCTTTGCATTATATTTAAATCTACGTATTCTAATGCCCGCTCTACACCAATACGACAAAACTGCATAGACACTCTACGGAACTCTAAAAAGCAAATGTCTGTATCTATCGGTATCTTGTATCATAACATACAATGTTATTGATTTGTCGGTTTCAATTTTGCATCGGATATTTGTATTTTTACTCATTTCTGTTATTTGCGTATCGTAAGAGGCGGTACAGTTTGCGTAGAATCCGGTCTCGAACTTTGTGTACTCAACAAACAATGTGAATACACATTCGATCATATGCCAGTGTTTTTCATATCCACGTTGTATTTTTTTTTTTGGATTTGAGAGAATATTTATAATGTATCGATTGTCTATCGGGCATAATAATTGAACATGTAATCTATGAATTGTAGTAACTAATAGTGGACACTTTCGGACCAATACTACTTTGAACTTTGTTATCTTCAAGAATTGAGTACTTGTTTTAGAAAAGCCAACAACGCAATTGTCAGATCTTTGGTGTTGTTGGGCAATCGGCATTTGTTGTTCTAGGACAATCGGCATCTATTGAATCGTACTGAAACATCAATTATTGAATTTCAACAGTTGATTTTCATAGTACGTTTCATATAATGTGACCATTTTAGACCTGTATCTGTTTACCTTCTATATCATAAATATATTTTCATCAGTACTCTAGTTTTTAGCTGACCTATAATATTTTGCTGCGTTTTAACATACCAGCTTAATTCTTTATAGAACAATATTTATAATTACTTTTTTGTCTTTATCAAATTACTATTGTAGTCGGTTACTAGTTCATGTAGCTTTTGGATTATTTTAAATAATCAAGATATATCAGGTCAATATGACGATAATTTTATTTAGTAGATTATAGAATACCTAAGTTTTTATATTTTTATTATATCTATAATAATCGGATCCAATGTAAAATGTTTTTTTTTTCTCTTTTGTTACTTTGTTGGATTTTACTGTGAAAAGAATATTTTAATTAAAGTTTACAAGCTAGCATCCCTTTAAAAAATAAAAAATAATTTGCGAATTAGCAAAGAGAAAAGTTATAGGTAGCTGATTCATAGGAATAGCTGAACGAACGATAAATAAAAATAATAAAACTTATCCGCTTTGCCGTTCCCTACGATAATTCATTTGCTAATTAGAAATTTTTCTGAGGCTCTCAAGAGCTCTTTGCCATTGGTTTGTGTGGGTTTAATCATATGTTGGCCATATTTTGCATCTACCTATAAATTAATCAAAAAGTTTATATTTCATTTTCACATTTCATCTGGATAACGTATGCTTTTATCGTTGATTCCCAGAAGTTCATAAGCTCTGATCGATTTTTCACTGAACGATAGTGGGATATTTTCGGTGAAATTTTAAACACAATTAGATGCTATCCCAGATCAACACAACGGATACTTTGAAAGCCGGAAGCGAGCGGGATCCGCTGGGAGTATTCTATCCTGCAAAAGCTGCCATGTATAGTCGGAAACATAAATGTAGAGGCAGTTTACTACCTTGCGGCACTAACTTATTTGCAAACTTTGTACCAAGTCGCAACTAATTTAAAGCCATTTCAATTAGACGAGGTCATATGAACACAAACAATTTTTGCAAGCGATTGTACCGTGTATAACTTTCAATCTGTACAACCCACATTCAACTTCGAAGTTAGGTTGTGTAAGAATTCCGGAACTTTGAAATTTCGGTATATACAAGTAGGAGCGTGCTTAACTAAAAGTTATACTTCATTGCGGGCCACGAAACTGTAATATACCTAATCGAACAATGTTACTAATAAGACAGCGAATTTCACTTAAAGAAAAAAAACTTCGATGTTGCATGAGTGAAATAAAAACTGTCATTAAGATATAGAAAAGAAATTCGATCTCTTATATTATTATAAAAAAACATGTGTAAAAATATATTCGTTATTAATTCAAAAAATACTAAGCATACTTTGCAAAATAATTCACGGTAAAATACACGTGGCTTTATTAAATTCCCTGCTTCGTAAGCCAGGTTCCCCGGCAAGATCTCACTTTATGGCTCAATTTAAAAAATGTTTCACATTACATAAATAATAAATAATATACTCTAACCGATCTTAAACAATACTAAGATGTATATTATAAGAGCTTTGTTTGGAAAATAAATTGATTTTATGGATAGCGCAGATTTCCGAACGCAAAGAAGATTTGCACAAAGGAGTCTTTATATCAAAGGTATCATGTCGTGTATGTCGACGTAGGTAAACGATATTTTTAAACAATTTACGAATACCGAGAAATGTTACAATATTTGTTGGAAAATTTGACAGAGTTACATTTTAGGACGTGAAAAACTCCAAGAATGTCGTGATTCTACGCACATACGGCTATATAAGGCTACTGCTTTTTCAAGAGTTTTTAATCAAGTTTTTATATAAACTCTTAATTAATTATAAGACAATCGAGTTATAACAAGGAAGATAAAAACCGCGAGAAAGTTCTAAAACTTGTCTGAAGGAACCTCCTTTGTGAGACTTAACGATTACAAACAAGAATTGCTTAGAGAACTATTCTTATAGGCCTTCAATCAAAGTTCGATCACAATCTATTGACCCCGAGAATGTGGACTTTGAAGATGAAACGCGAGTTAATCGCACTCTGTTACCTTCTGATTAAATAACGAAACCATTTCTTTGACAAAACTAAGTCAGTGAGTTGCGCTTTTTCCGTAAAGTTGGGACTTTTATGAAATACTAGCTGACCCGGCAAACGTTATTTTGATGTATGAAAAATAGATTTAGGACCGACTCTCAGACCTACCGAATATGCAAAAAAATCATAAGAATCGGTCAAGCCGTTTCGGAGGTGTATATTCCCGAGCACTATGAAACGATAATTTTATATATTAGGTTTGTATAGCTTTTATGTTTTTAAGTATGTATCCTATCCTGCTGTCACCTTTTACACATTAATATAATTAGTTTTGTGGCAACAGAGACTAGCTAAAGATATGTACTAGATTTTGCCCGCACTTTCGTGCGCGCAAAAGGAATTCTCGAGGGATCCGTACATTTTGCCTATGTCCTTCTCCGTGGTCTATTCTATATCTGTGCCAAATTTTACCACAATCAGTCGAGTACTTTCGGAGCCTCTTCAACGCAAACGAACATATAATCAAACAGACCATTACTCTTTCTTAATTAGTATAGATTTGCAAAAGTTGCACATGTGCGAGTATAAAAATATTATATTAAATAGCTTTATTATTTTCTGTCGATTTCAAACATTTTATCAAAATTATTAAAATTCAAGCAGCTCACGTTAAGCTAATAACAATTACTATCAATTACCCGTAGGCAACAGTCGTGCTCGTGCGATGTTACGAAGTTTGTATAGAGCGCAAAAGACGCCGTCAAAACTTCGCACAACTTGAACGGCGGGGAATAAAAACCCGAATATCAAGTATAAAATGATTTATAATTATCTACAGTATTTAGTTTGGAACAGTTTTGTCATTATTTTTAATGTACTAGCTTTTGTCCGCAACTTCGTTTGAGTGAACGGGAATGATACCATTAATTTTTCTATAATTAAAGCAGATTAAATTTTAATATTTAAAATATCGGCCAGTAAATCAAAATCGGTTCAGCCGTTTAATACATTATTATCTGGAACAAACAAACAGACAGCCAGACAGACCCTGACGATACATAACACAATTAATACATTTGTTTGTGTAATTAATACTTGAATCAGCCCGCAAACTATTCTATTCGCAACAATCGAATCGTTTAGCGTTTCGAGGTAATGAAGTTAAGCGGAGATTGTGGTCTGCCCCAACCCGACTGAAACAAGGTTGGGCCTTTGTGCTCAGATGACTTTAATATTCCGTTTTGTGATGTACTCCGTTATGGGGAATTTCACACCCCTATGCGTTGATTGTTGCCGTTCGACTGCTGTTTTGGCGATTATTATTACTAGATGTTGCCCGCAACTTCGTTTGTGCAGAATTTATATCGTGCGGGGACCGTGTACGATTAATGTTGCCTGCATGAAATAATATTTCATTCTTCGTGGTCTATTCTAAGTCTGTACCAAATTTCACGAAAATCAGTTCAGTGGTTTAGACGTTAGGACATAACAGAAACACAGCTGCTTTCGCATTTATAATAAAGATTATAATATTAAGTAAATATTATAATACTATGATGAATCGATAGCTCCTAGTAAAGGTACTTTAATGTTTGTTTTTTAAAAAGGTATTAGTCGCCGATTAATAAAAAACATATAATTATTTTTAAAGTATTATAGGGCTAAGTTCTTATAGTTTATTCGCTTTGTGACGTCAGTGAATCGTGGCTTACTTTAGTCGGTTAGTGGGAAAACGGCTTAGGATCAGCTCATTTTTAGGATAGCGATTCAAAATTGAACCTTAGTCAAGACTCGAGAAGGTACACATTTTATTGCAAAAGCAACAGCTCGATGCATCTCGAAATTCGAGCTCTTGCAATTGAAAGTGTATCTTCTTGTGTATTGAATAAAGTTCAATTTGAAATCACTATTTTAGAAATGAAGCACTGCGTCGCGTATCGTTTCGGTGTCAGCTCACCCATATGCGCCATTAGTTAATTTTGACAATTGTATGCATGATTCACTGACTTCTTAACGTGAATCTATACTCTATACTAATATTATAAATGCGAAAGTGTGTCTGTCTGTCTGCCTGTATGTTACCTCTTCGCGCTTTAACCGCTGAGCCGATTTGTATGAAATTTGGTATAGACATACTTTAGGTCCCGGGAAAGGACATAGGATATTTTTTTCCCTAAAAGGTAGTGTTCCCGCGGGATAATGTATTTACAAAACGGAGCCGCGCGCAAAAGCTAGTAGACTATAATTTGTAATGTACAGCAAATATATGCTGCTACATAATTTTTACATCGACTGCGAAGCCTTAAAACTTTGATGTCTGCAAAAATTGCCCTCGCCGTGTTCTAATTCGATTCAGGATTGAAGTTGCCTTTTCTTAATTTCAGGTGAGTGAATCTTCACTACTTGAGTGCAGCAACGGACGCTACACAGCGTCCGAAACGGTGAGTCCATTTTAGTATTTAGGTTTATTTATTCACTTTAAATGTAATAAGGTGGTTCTTTTCTATTAACCTATTCCATAATAAGCTATCCTGCACAAATATAACTCCCCCACACCGATATCGGTGACGGTGGCCGGTTTCATTGAAACCAGTACCCCAATCAGGAACATTTTGCGGTATCGTTACGTGTACGTAAACGAGAAATATGAGGAATATTGTATGAACATTTTAGTTACTTTTACGTCCGCTAGAGGCGCTTTCATGGTTTTCATACTATATTTCTCGCTTACGTACACGTAACGATACCGCAAAATGTTCCTGCTTGGGGTACAGGCCAGTTACGCAGGAGTAATTTTATAGTGCCCAAGAGTGTGCGCAGTACCTACACAAGATCACTCCTTTACTCTCATAATACAGTGGGACGGATAACCGACACGACTGACAAGAGATCAGGCAGGTCCGACTTTTTACATGCCCATCCGACGCATGGATCATCTTTCTTGTCAAACAATAAGGTGATCAGCCTGCATAGTCCTAACCAAACTTGGAAACAACATTTTTGTTCTTCCAATGCGGGAATCGAACCCACGACCTCCGAGTCGAGAGCCAATGCTCTATAATTGCACTAATTGCATTACTATAATATTTAATACTAGCTGGTTCGTGGAACCCGAAGATTAAAGTAAGCCTTGGTTACTCCTTATAGCATCTGCCATTGAAAGTCCGGTCAAAATAGTTCCTTCCGTTATAGAGATTAGCCGGAACAAACAGAACAGACGGAGGGACAGCCCAATAATTTTAATGTTTAATAAACTATGCTTAAAATTTAATTACGGTCTACCCTTTGATTAATTATTACATAGATACGTTATATCCTTACAAAACTGACAGTTTTTCTGTGCCACGACACACATTGACATGGAACGCGTGTCAATGTGTCAACGTCGCATAGTAACACAGAACACGCTATTACTCGCGGAGCACACTAACCATTCGAGTCTTCATTTTTACGCGTTTATAACATATCTACCTCTTTTTAATATTATATATCTATGGGTCTATCTATGTAACCTGCGTTTGACATTTTTCAGCATAGACGTACGTAACGAGTCATGTTGAGGCAAAAAGTGTATACAGTTAAATGGCCCCAATTTTAAAGATTTTCGGGCCATTTTGACATTTGAAATAAAATGAAAACAAGATGGCTGACATTACAAATATGGTGTAAACCAAGATGGCGTAACTTCTTTTTGTATGAAGATTTGTTCTGTCAAATGTACGCCATAGCCTATTTTGAGTTTTGAAATCTTTGTTTTTCAGGTCATAATTATGAATTTTTAAATATTTAGATACCACTACGTACCTATACATATATAAAAAAAACTTTTAATTATGTTTTTTATCATTTAGTAAAAACCGTGCGTGTTAGTTAATTTATATGACAACGTAGATATAAATCCAAGGTGTTGTAATCTGTTTTCTATTATGACCCTTTTTTATCCAAATATGTTTTTTATTCCGGCCGGCATTATCAGGGATGATTACGTTTTAATAATAGTGGACATTTTTAATTGTATATCTGAACGAAAAGTAATTGTTTATTCTCTGTTATAAATAATTTTATAATACTATTTAAAAAGTTTATAGGTTTAAAATACATATTTTGTGGCAAACTTATTCTTCAGTTAAAATGTATTCTCTAGTAAATGTTTCATGTGCTATTAGTTGAAAGTTGAGAGAATTTCAGGAATAGTAGGATTACGTCTTTGTAATAATTAAGTACATCTCTACCTCATGCACTTACCGTTCTAGGGTTGTGACTTACTAAGTTGTTGCTTTGATTTGCATAACGAGAAGCAGGGTTGTCAATTCTGAATAATTCTGTTTTGTGTTAAAAGTTCGAAGTAATATAAGACCAGAAGTTATCATTCTCTTCTTCAAACAAAGCGTAATTTTTCATCATGTCAAAACCGGTCGATTAATATATTAAATGAATGTAAAATATCTATTAAAGTGGAAACGGTAGGTACCAGAATTTCTATGTATTATTACCGTAAAACATGTTTTTTCCACCAAAACCTACAATACAATCAATAAAATACATTGTAGGAAATGTGGACATTATAGAATCACTAGATGTTGCCCACGACGTTGTGCGCGCAAAAGTTAATCTTGCGAAAACCGTACATTTTTCCGCGATAAAAAGTAGCCTATGTCCTTCCCCGTGGTCTACTCCATATATCTGCCACTTTTTATCAAAATCGTTCCAGTAGTTTCGGAGCCTATTGAAAACAAACAAACAACCTTTTCCTCTTTATTGTACATTCAGAGTTTAGATTTTTGAGTCACGAATGGATTTCACCTTGTTTCAATGTCGGTTTTTACGAATAGCACCGACCGAAACACTTTTTCATTCATGTGTTCCATTCAATCCCCAACACTCTCGCTCTATTATACATGAATGTGTCTCCTGATTATTATCTAACTTTTAATTCAAAGTTATAGAAAAATCAATATGTTGCGATGAGTTTTGTATTTAATACTTGATTATATGATTAGATAGAATACTATTTTAGTTATTCAGACTATTGACCAGACCTTGCGCCTACAGACTACTACTTTTTCCAGAATTTGGTTAACTTCTTGGCAGGAAAAAAATTCAATACCCGAGAGGCAGTACAAAATACCTTTGAAGAATTTGTTGCCTCCCGTCCAGCTGATTTCTTTAAGAAGGGCATCAATAAACTGCCACTGCAAAGATGCATTGATTGCATAGGTGATTACTTCGATTAATACAAATAAAAATAACATGAAAAAAATTCGTTTAAATTTTTTCATACAAAACAGCAATTTCATAGGTTAAGACATAACACAAGCCAACTCTAGGCTCCATATTAGGTTATGTAAGTATGTAAAAATCGTGATATCCATAAAAGTAGTTTCACTGTAAAAGTTTGCGTCAGAATGTTTACACCACGCACTCTCGGCCGCCATGTGCTTTTTATTTATCTGCACATCTTGCCACTTGACTCCTCGCTCGAAACACTAATTACAGTTTTTACATGTACGCTCTCATTCTGTGTTATTCCCATGTTTTTACCATCGATAGCGCAGTGAGAAACGATCGACATGCAAACACTGTCGCATTGTACCGTTCGCGTTCGTCATAAGAAGCGGTATATTGAAATGCCACCAGCTACAAAAGACTGATATACACTTATGTTTAATTACATAAACGAGAAGAATTTTAGTATCCAATACTTTGCTATAATAGGTAGATACTAATAACAACAAATTAAAAAGGACAATATGATACAAATATTTTCAAAACTAAAAGTTATTTGTTTTGCTCAGACCAAATTATATTGGAAATTGAAACACAGTTGAACTTTTATTTAACAATAATAAAGTATTCGAAGCAAAAATGTTCGTTCGACGCGGGGTTACGAATTCGACGGAGTTAAATAATGTAATACCTATCAAATACCCTTTCGAATTCCGGGCCCGTCGCTACATAGCTCAACTACTCGCAATTATAGTTCGAAATATTGAAGTCGAAAGAATTTCATTTTAAAAATAGTAAGCGCCAAGTAGTGAGGCGGGCCGTGGTTCGCCGCATGTTTACCAATATTTTACATTGAATACTTTGGTAACATTCTTGTATAGCCAGAGCGGATTGTTTCCACTTTAAGTACATTGTACAGTACGTAAACAGATAACAGAGTAAATTGCAGGGCCGCTCTCGCTGGATCGCTTCACCTCTCGTATACGGAGCGTCGACGAGTTTTTGAATTTTTAAATTACTCATTGTGCGATGGAATGCTGCCGGCCGAAATATTTCGCATGTAGCACGAACTGCGCAATGAAATGTAAACTCAAACACTCGAGCTTACGCCTCAAAAGACAACAGTGTGTTTTGCGCTTGTGCCCGTTCGAACCTGGGGTGGCGTTATGCTCGCAAGTCTAGGATGCGGTCCTCCTGAGAGCGATACTAACGAATGTCGTTCTAAATATTTAATTGTTAAAGTCGAAATATCCATACCGCCCGACGGCACTTGATATCTAGCTTTCAAATTATACGGGATGAAAGTAGTGTACGTCTGTACTTCAATGCCGTAATCCATAACTTTGTATGTTCGTTCTAATGGGTTTTATGCATGCTCATATTATATTCATACATAAACGGTGGAGACAAAAATGGGAGTACAGTTTAACCTAGATGTTGTGTATAATATTTTTATGTACAGACGACTTTTCATGCTAGTCATGACCTGCGGCTGGAGCATCACCTGATTATTTGTATGGGTTTAACATTAATTTTACAGGAGTGATCTTCTCTAATAAAAAAAAAACACGTACCTACTTCAAATATGTTTCAAGGTAGCCATCTCAAAACGTTAAAACGTACTTACGGACTAATTATGCGTATTTCGTAAAATAATCCAAGCCAAACTTCAAAGTATTATTATTTAATTAACTAAGTTTAAATGTTTTTATTCAATTTGGTTCTAATATTTTATTCTACGGCTTTTGTAGCATGTCTTAACTTTTTAATAATCCTGCATTTACTTATTTAAAAGGTCAATATTAAAGTTACTGCTAAGAGAAGGGACGGAGTTTACTATGCTAGCCCAATGGCGGTTTTTGACTAAACATTGTTTAACGTTTCGTTTAATTAAAAGTTTATTATGTATACGTGCCTACCTACTAAGAATACATTTTGTGATTTAAAATATTATGTTTTATTATGTACGGGTGGATGGTGGATTAGGTTTGTATGGGTGGATGTAAAAACAATTGAACGTAAATTGTCTATCTATACTTAATATAAAGAGGAAAAGTTTGTTAGTTTGCATTGAATAGGCTCCGAAACTACTGGACCAATTTGATGAAATTTGGCACAGATGTCTACATCTGTGTCTTTCCCCGTGGTCTACTCTAGTAGACCACGCGGAAAGACATAGGCTTTTTATTGCGGAAAAATGTACGGTTTCTGCGAAATGAACTTTTACGCGCACGAAGTCGCGAGCGACATGTAGTACCAAATAAAACCGACCTCGCGTACTATTCTTTATAAAAACGGCAAAAAATCACGTATTCCCGAGCCCACCTTAATATTTAATTTGTTCTGTTTGTTAGTATTTGTTCTTATAGCAGAAACAGTATTACATCATCTTCGAACATTTCAACTGTCTAACTTTCACGGTTTATCAAATACAGCCTGGTGATAGACGGACAGACAGACGGACGGACAGACTTTGTAATAGGGTCCCGTTTTACCCTTTCGGCACAGAACCCTAAAAAGCATACATTTTTATCTATGGTCATTTTCTATGACAATAGACAAAAATGTTTGCGCAATATGTCATCAACCAATACAATCTTTTGCGCTAGCTCCTTACAACTAAACAATGTAAGAGTATAATAATGTGTATCAAGTCATTCATCTAGAATGCTAGATACTAGATAGTGAAACATAAACGTCGACCGCTTTCTAGTTCCTGTAGAAACTTATTCTACAAAATGGATATATGGGACATCTTAAAATATTGCTCTGTTGTTACGTTTTATCCGTACAAGTTTGTTAAATCTTATCGCTAACTTTATGCGTCGTTAAGTCTCAACTATACAATTAATTTTAACTATACCTACATATAATTTTTATAAAATATAGATAGTTATTTACGCATCTAATTAAACGAAAGCTTCTTATAGCTACTTTATTTTTATATTGCGTAACTAGGAAAGATTTCTTCACTTTATAAATTATGTGTTATCTTACATGGTGCTATAAATATGAAAAGCGATAGCGTAACCTTTAATGATACGATAATTTCTGCTTAGGTAGGTACCTATATAGTTCTATAAATGGAATGTATGGTAAGTAGTTAACGATATAAATTAGTTACTTAAATAATCTTCTATCATATTTAAGGAGGAAATCTGTATGAAAGATATGGAATCCGTTTTAGGTGTGTAAGATAATAAAGCACTATGGAAATGGGAAAATATGTCTCACCCAAGTTTTCGTAGTCACTATTATATTATTATTATATACCTTTTACGTATATAGTGACTTTTAGGTTTCTTTGAAATTATTTTACCATTAAGTCAATTGTTATAAAATCTGATTTAATTGGTTTATTTACCTTCTGCGAATCGTACGAGTGTAATCGAACTTTTATCCTTCGTGTCATCGGCATAACCCGTTCCACATCGGCGACGTACGGCGTCGTAGAATGTTATTACCTCGGCAACCGGGAAGCGCAAGCGCAGCGTGCGAGCGGGACGCATCACGAAGAAAGTAATAGGTGGGAGAGGGATGGTGGCCGTGGGAGGAGGCAAGGGGTCAGCGAAAGTGCATTGCCACGGACATTGCGCCGCCGATGGGAAAAGTAGCTCGTAAGTGGAATATTCACCATGGGAACTTTTCGGATGTATCGACACTTATCTGGCTAATGTTTTTCATTTAAACAATTGGGAAATTACCGTCATTAAGATGAATGCATCTTCGCAAATGCTTCTCCACAAGAAGTTGCCTTTTTGCAAAGATTTGGAATGATTACTTTTTTGTGTAAAGGAAGGCATTTGCCTGGCATTAGAAAACAGTCTAATGCGAGTTCTTGATATGACTGAAAATGTTATTTTTCTCAGCATTATCTTGGGTGTAACGAGCATAGATAATTCATCGAAGGTTGACTGCGCCTGCGCCGGTGGTCTTATAACGGAAATGTCAACCCATTCCCACAAACGAGCCACACTGAGCCTCGTACGTCTATATTACCTCACGTATACAGATAAATAAAATTGAAGTATCTGTTTGTAATTTCAAACTAACAGCTTTTCACTTAATTCATATGAAAGTATATTCGGTACTTACAATGAAATATCAATTTTAAAATTTTCTTCTTTCTGTCTGTCGGTCTATCTGTCTGTTTGTTCCGGCTAATCTCTGGCTAGACCGATTTTCACGGGACTTTCACGAGCAGATAGCTGATATTATAAGGTCTAACATAGGCTACTTTTATTTTAGGGTTATGTTTAAAAATAGGGTTCAGTTTCCGTTAGTTCTATGTAAATGAAGTTGCGGGCATCAGCTTATAAGTCATAAGTTCATATCCCTCACAATGAGCGAAATAAAATAATTGCTTCTTTGAAAGAACTTTTAAAAGAATGTTATTATGTCGTTCTTTGTTCTTATAAATTGCATGTATAAGTATGAATACTTATAGGAAAACTCGACCTACCTGTTTCAATTCGTAAGAAAGGCAAAAATGAAACGTGTCAAGTGGGATTTGTAACTCTTATAAAGCCTGTTGGCCGTTCAAAACAAAGAAAATTCCTTCAAGTATCCAAACCGAGATTTTTAATCTCGAGTATCCGAGGAAATGAGTTATAAGAAAATTATATTCGGACGTGTGTCGCACTTTTTATTGTGTATCTTTCAAACTTTTTTAATTGCCATCAACTTTTTTCGCATAAAATTTCTTAAGGTAAACAAAATAATTTTCCCCAAATTTTTTATTGGTTCGCCAAGTAATTTTATTACTTTATGCATATTTTTAGTACGGTAATTTTTGTCGTACATTTTATAGTCGTTATTTTATTACGAGAAAATCTTTTTTACGTTTTGTTTTCACTAAGTACCTACCTATCTTCCCTTCACCCAGAATAGGTACTTTTGCCTTAATTTGCTATGACAGGAATTACAAACTCGTGCCTAATTTGTGCGCTTTAATTTTTTAACATTTTATAATTATGATCTAAATGGCATATTAAGCTAAACGTTGTATATATGTCACCGTAAAATTGTAAAATAACTATCGAGATTGTAAAAATAGGTCAAAAGATTCATAACTATATATTTATAATTTAACGAAAAATAATGTGTTTAAATTATAGGCAGCATATTCGCGTCGGAAGTCTATCAACATTTTACAATTTCACTAGTTATATTACAATCTAACGGTTTTTACAATTTTACAGTGACATATTATACGTAAAATAAGTGAAAGGGCAGTATAATATTATCGGGACTCTACTTTTCATTTATTTCTCGAACTTAATTTAAAACCCACACATCACAAGTTTATCTGCTGTAACACCAGCTTCACACACACACAGCTTAAATGTGCACACATAAAAAATGTACAGCATAATGTCCAGGTAAATTAGATACAAGGCCTTAGTATAATATGCAACGATTTTAATAGTTAATGTCTGCGACTCGACTCGTGTGTGCAAATTACTCCACACTTATACCCGGGAGAGAAGCTTCTGGATTTATGTCTGTACTTCGACTTGAGCTCCCAATCTGATTTGCAACAAATTTACGCGTATGTATACAAGTTGTTGCAATGATATAGTTTGCAGTTCATCTGCAGGTAAATTACTGTTAACTTATGTACAAGTGGCCCATGGAGAGCCGCTTCGCTACGTTGAATGTAAGAGGAGGAATGGATGTAAGAATGAAAGTGGAAGAAGCGAAACAAGTATGTAAGGATCGTAGCAAGTGGAAAGAAGTGGTCTCTGCCTATCCCTACGGGAAAGCGGCGGTCTCTGCCTATCCCTACAGGAAAGAAATGTATGTTTTACTGGCCAAAAACTGGAATTCATGTGCGTAAATGAAAATATTTACTATGAAAAAAATAAAAAGTAGGCTTTATCAATGTCACTTGTAGCAACTTAGGGTAATGAAATTATTAAATTCATGAAAGTTCAAAATAATCTAGTTTAGATATCCGATTTTATTTGTGTGCTCTTTAAAATCTGATCAGAAGTTATTACTGCATTTGAGACTCGAAGTGGTGCTAGTAGGCACGGCACTATCGAAGAAGATACAGCTCGAGCATAATATGAAAATCGTTTAACAGCGCCGTTGAATTGTGCGCACGCAAACATACTCACTTGTTAAATAAGCAGGTCCAACCATATCTGCAATCGTTGTGGTCACTTCCTTTGTGTTAAAATATGTAAAGGCGTCCTAGTGCAAAAGAAAATGTTTAGAAACTACTGATGTTGCTAATAGTAGTAATAATACTAATTACTATTAGTATTATTAATTAGTAGATATAGACCTACTAATTACCTAAATACATAAATAATAATATGTTCTGCATTTTTTATGCTAGATAATAGTTATCATTATTTTTTAACATGCCATCATCTACGAGATTCTATATTGAAATCATCAAATACCTTTTCTTTACCTCACCTACCCCGAAGCAACCTTCAGAGCTAGTGACCCGTGTAATCACGGGTCGGACGTTTTAACATTGTGACTACAATTATGGCCCCAGCTATATTTGTTTAAACGTACAATATTGAAATTTTCAATTCAACAATTTCATATTGACTTGCCCTTTTTTTGGCTAACGACAAATAAAGTGGTTAAAGCTGAATTGTATTACTATTAATATTGATTTTAAACTAACCTAATTTTTACTACAGTTATGGGAACTAAATACGCGCCAAATTCACTGTTTGTATCCTATAATATAAGGTTTTATGTAGAGCAAACGATGTAAAAATAGCAGTAGCTAAAACGTACAAAATATGATGATAAATATTTAAATGTAAAAAAGTTTAAATTTTTCATAAGACATTAAAAATAAACTGAATTTCAAAATATAAAACGTAAAGAATTCTTTAGGTGCTCATTTTTACGCGTACGAGGTATTAACGACCATTTACAAAATATTTAACATATTTAGGTATGGCATATTAATTAAACTTTAATTAAAATTCCTTACTGACAATGCTTTTATTAATGTTATTCGTAATTATTTTCATATTAATTTCCGATAGACTATTGAGCTGAAAATTACCTGCAGGAATTAAATTATTATAAACTGCCAGTTATGAAATGAACAACCAAAGTGGTTGTTGTGGGGATTGGAAATTATAAAAACATTCTAAAACTGACCTCAACACCATTAATCAACGGTTTTATAAAATATAAGGATCGTTCGATTCCAAATTGTGGTGGAACATTATAACCAAAATTTGAAAAACACCGCAATTAATTCGGTCATTATCTACTTGAAATGAAATGCAACACTATATTA
Organism: Glaucopsyche alexis; assembly: GCA_905404095.1. NCBI lineage: Eukaryota > Metazoa > Arthropoda > Insecta > Lepidoptera > Lycaenidae > Glaucopsyche > Glaucopsyche alexis. The sequence goes on along the minus strand of FR990052.1, from coordinate 12,346,890 downwards.
ATTAGCTATTATCTATCTATACTAATATAATAAAGAGGAAAAGTTTGTTTATTTGTTTGTTTGTTTGCATTGAATAGGCTCCGAAACTACTGGACCGATTTTGATGAAATTTGACATAGTTGTAAAGTAGACCACGGGGAAGGCTACTTTTCATCGCGGAAAAATGCACGGTTTCTGCAAAATTTACTTTTGCGCGCACGAAGTTGCGGGAAACATCTAGTATGTAAATAAACCTTTTTCAGAAGATAAACGTTTCCAGTAGAAAAAGTAACTCAACTTGTAAATAGATAAAAAATATGGTTTAAAAAATATAACGTGTACCTACAGAGTACACGTGGCAGAAATGAATCTTCATTCATTTAAAATCCAAAAATACTCACGTCGCGTCGTGTCGAAAGAACGACACTTAAAAAAATAATAGAAAAGATAATTTCTGTACACCTAGCACCATCTATGTATTGAGCCGCACTTTAGAAAGTAAATTTGCTATATAAGAAGTATAAGTAGCTTTCGACAGATGGCGTTATATCCAAATTCGTGACGTGACACGACCTTGAAATTTCAGTCTCAACGTCGCTAAAGGAGAATCCCAATAAGATATTTTATAACGGAGTTTTTATGGCGAGCATCAGACCCTAGATACCATGTCAGATAAAGTACTGGCCAAGACAAATAATAATAGAAGCCTTAACTCGATGGTTTTATGTCATTTTATTGCGGAGTTCTTATGGCCACCTTCCAGCTCTAGAATCAGACCCTAGACACCATGTCAGACAAAGTACTGGTCAAGACAAATAATAGAAGCCTTAACACGATGGGTTTATGATATTCTATTGCGGAGTTCTTATGGTCACCTTCCAGTTCCAGTGTCAGATCATCTCAATTGGACAAGAAGTGGGTCAAATAGGCAAGATTTGGCTATAAACAAAGGGACAGGAACTAAATAAAAGCTTGCAAAATTGAATTATAATGGCAAAGTAATACTTACCAGACTTAATGTAATAATTGTAATAAGCAAACGCTTAGAAATTTGCAATTAATTACGGTACACAGATTCATTATATAGGACCGTAAATCTGAAACGATGAAAGACGACAACAGAGAGGTTTAATACTTGAGATAAAAGCCTCTCGACACAAAAAACTCATCAAAAGCAACAAAAAATGTACTCAAATCCAACTCGCGTACCAACGTTACAAGGAAAACGTAATAAATACCTACCTACGTTTCCACATCGACTCAACCTGGACCTATGGTAGGTGTAGGTGCTAGAACCGGTACGGAATAAGGGTAACTTTTGCATCATAACACCACCTTCCCATAATATCGTCTTAAGATAAGAAAAAAGATAAGATAAGAAAATCTTTTATTTTGATCATCACACAACACAAGTATACAAAACAAAACCACGAATAAACGAAAATAATCTACACAAAAATTGGGTGCCTATGTGTTGTGTGATGCCAAAAATTGACCCCAGCTCACTATTTCGCACCGAGCAAGCCCGCTGCACTGATATTCTGCCAGAATCATCTTTTAAACTGTTAAATATTAGTAGGTATGTCTTTTCTAAAACATGACCATTCCTGGTCCTTAGATGCAGGCATTTTTAAGCGATCCTAACATACTTTTTTCGCAACATACATTTTCGTGACCCTTTTCATACACGCTTCCTGGTTTAGGGTGCTACTGACTTGACCCTTTTTTAAGAATTTCCGGGAACAGAGCGTCGAGATTCAAATTCGCAACCACAGCCACAATCTAGCTTCTGATCTTTCTTATCTTATCAAATTTTTGTTTTGTTATGGTAAAAAAGTCTCAAAAACAACTTCTAGTCGAATAAAATATTCCTTCTTTGCAACTCCAAGATGTCGATTCCTTTTTAAAAGGTGGGCAGCGAACTACTTGACTTCTCTGTTGTGAGTGCAGCAGTAATCGCTTTCCATCAGACAATCCATCAGCTTGTTGATTTAACTTAATAAAATATTTATTATTTACAAACACATGAATTCATCATTATTCATGACTGGCTGCGCAATAAATGAAAGAACATCATTCAAAATGTCGCGCGCGGCGGTTCTTAGCCTATTTAAGTTAGCGCTCCTTTGTTTCACTCGTCATATAATAATATATTTACATAATAATACTGAAAGCCAGAAGGTCGAATCTGCTAATTAAATACTACAATAATACAGTTATAATCCAGACCCGATTATTGACATGTTGTTGCATGACTAAAAATAACTTAATAAATATAATGCCATAGTTGGCATTTTGTTATTGTGTTTTGACTTTTTTTTCGAGTTACTTAATATTATATTTAAAATATAATTTAATAATAATATGAACATACAACATAAAACGTCCAAATATTCTGATACGCATAGATACAATAACGATCACTTAAATACTTTATGCTTGTAAGTTTTTAATTATCCGTGTTTTATGGCGGCCATAAAAATATATTTGTGATGTCAAACGTTCGGGCATGAATAAGATAAAACAAGGTGACATTTCGAGATACGAAACAGAGAAAAAAGGACGCTGTTTTCTATGTACTTTTCGGTTTCACTTGAGGGCCACTCAACCCACTTCTTTTCATATCTACGACAGCCAGCGCTAGGAGGAGGCTTTTAAAGGGACCTATTCATTTTGACCTCAAGACGGGGAACTTAATAATGGGTGTCGGGTGCTGAAGGCTGCCGGCATCATCATTACAATTTAACGCGGAGGACGGCCGAAGTCGTCCATTATTTCGTTCCACCTCGGAAGGCGTTTAATAAACAAATGACGCGGGGACAGAATAATGTAAGTACATCTCACCCTCTTTTATGACAATGCTTTCTGCTAACTAGTTGTGTACACCTGTTTTTATACAAATTTTCTTGTGAAATAAAATGTTGTTTCCATGTAATATATAAAATATCCTCTATTGTTCTTCTTGTTTCTGAACTCATATTTTTGCCACGATCAAACATATACTTAGGTTAATTATTCGGACATTTCTTTTCGAAACCTTCTCTATTTTTTGCTTTCGATCGCAGCGGAATCACGGGTCTATAAGTTCCCCGATCTATGGCATCCGCGGCCGTATTTCACAGTATCGTCGATGTTTACAAATGGACCGATACCTCCATAAACATTAGCACCTGTCACGGTGTCGCTGTCTTAATAACAGTATTTATAAGGAAAACTCGGCCCGACACGAAAATACAATTTGGTGAAATGTGAACGTTGTCACAGAAACGCGAGTAAAACATTAGGCGGGCGGGGCGTCGCGTGTCCCGCTCGCTACAATACAAATCAAATTACCAGTAAATAATCCATTATATTGCTAACTTTTAATGTGTTTGAGTATTTGTTTTGTGCTATTTGAATACGGTCTGACAATTGATCGACCGCTGTCAAAGATAAAACACTCCGATTCGATATTGAAACGTTTAAACGTAGGTACGGGTATAATAAAAACCTTCCAGCTTTGGCAGCCCAAGTATTGTTTTAGGAATTCGGCAATATTATGACACGATTAAATAAAAGTTGAAACGTACAGAGTGTCGGAGGTGACAATCATAGTCTATCAACAATAATTTATTTATTTTGAAAAACCAACAGCTAATAAAGTCAGTATAAAATTACAGAGAGCCAATAATAGGTTTTCACTGATAAACACAGCATACAAAAATGAGCAACTTAACTTACTCGTTAATTAGTTCAAACATAACATAATATTCTTAATCTAAATTTAATTTCTTTACAATGTGGTACTAATAAAAATGGAAATATTCAATAATTATGCTGAAAACAAACCATATCAGTTGATGATTTAAAAAAATCTTAATAAAAGTTTTTTACTTTTAGTAGTATAAGGATCTATATTAAGTTGAGACAATACGTAATATTGTCAGGTGCTAGTACGACTTAACTCCTTCTTTACTCTATGTTTCCAATAATCGCATTAAAATTTTCAACGAAATTGGGATTATTCATGTGAATAATAATAATCTAATGGCGTTATTTGCGCGCAGCATCGTATTACCTAATTATGCCTAATTATTGTATGAATTGCATGTATCGGCTATCTGTGACAAACCACGGCTTATACTAGAAATTAGCTGGCGGGCTGTTTACTAAAGTAATATCTCTCTTAATTGTAAATCAGCTTATGCACACCATCATAATATTATACACTTACCCCCTTACCAATAAACGCTGTATAGGCTTTGAATACCTAGTTACACAGTGTTTTGTCTCCTTCTATCGAATTAAACATGTCACTTGTGTGATGTGCACAAAACACTCTATAACTATTCAAAGCTTATACAGCGTTTATAAGTAAGGGGGAAACCCCCTTAGTTAGTAATAAACGCTGTATAAATAAGCTTTGAATAGTTACACAGTGTTTTGTCTCCTTCTATCGAATTAAACATGTCACTTGTGTGATGAGAACAAAACACTGTATAACTATTCAAAGCTTATACATCGTTTATTAGTAAGGGGGATACCCCCTTATTTAGTAATAAACGCTGTATAAATAAGCTTTGAATAGTTACACAGTGTTTTGTCTCCTTCTATCGAATTAAACATGTCACTTGTGTGATGTGAACAAAACACTGTATAACTATTCAAAGCTTATACAGCGTTTATTAGTAAGGGGGATACCCCCTTAGTTAGTAATAAATGCTGTACATAAGCTTTGAATAGTTATACAGTGTTTTGTCTCCTTCTATCGAATTAAACATGTCACTTGTGTGATGTGAACAAAACACTGTGTAACTATTCAAAGCTTATACAGCGTTCATTAGTAAGGGGGATATCCCCTTAGTTAGTAATAAATGCTGTACATAAGCTTTGAATAGTTATACAGTGTTTTGTCTCCTTCTATCGAATTAAACATGTCACTTGTGTGATGTGAACAAAACACTGTATAACTTCGTGCGCGCAAAAGCAAACCTCGAGGGACACCTGAACGGTTTACCTAACGGTCTACCCACTAGGCCACGGAGCTCCAAATAGTACTAAGATATACGTAAAACTAATAAAAATGACAACAACACAACACCTAAAATTATTTTTAACACGCACGCTGACTTTTATCAATCTGTCACAACATTTACATTTGTTTTCTAGTAGGCAAAAGAACCCTTATAAAGTTCAAACTTAGAGATTATTGAATTATTATGGACGAATTTTGACTAAAGGTTGACCTCTAGTTACATAATATTATTGTTTCTGAAAATTTTCCAAAAAAATCAATGCGAATGAGACGTTAATTAAAAACGTAATCAGAAGCTAATTACAAGATATTTTGTGCAAAATCTTCTGAGTAGAAATATGATTCTTAATAATTTCGCTATCAATGCGAGCCCCTAAACGCTAATTAAAATACGTACAGATATTAAACGTAAATCGAGGGTAGTCGGGGAAAAAATAACAAAGCGCTAAGGTCCGGATCTCATTTGGACAAATCACTCGTGGCGGTTAGGTCAGATAGATTCCAATAAGTACCATGTGCTATTGTACTCGGACTCGTCATTAGGACACTTCCGCGAAATACCAAACGCCATTAGTGACCTTATCTCGTCGGCATAACGTCTATAATAAAATTTCGGCCCCACAATATAGGTGTCGGGTAACTAAGAAAGTTTTTTTTCGTATTTATGTTGGAGTTTAACAACGCTTAAACTTTGATCAAGTAAAACGAGGGTCCCGAAAGTGTGAATGTGTTTCATTGACACGGATCTGATTTTTATCATGATCATCTTACAAGGGCGATTCGCAGTTTCACGGCAAATAAAGAGTCTTATTAGCTACAAATTTTATAACTTAGAAAGTAGTTAGATACTTCATTAATTATTATACTTTAAACAAACTTTGTCCTGTTTTGGGCAGAAAAATAGATCTAGCTAAGTCTTATCCCTGGGAAACTGCGCATTTAACTATACATGTTTTTTCTTTCGTCGTGCAACAGTATATCAATAATTTCGACTCTATCGTGTCATTCTAATTGGCAGTTTGGTATGCGTATGTATAATTTTTCCTTTGTACGAAAATTAAGAATATTGTGGGTTCGTATATCGGTCAGATAAATATTTTTGTCATTATTTTTATTTTTTCAATTTATCATAACTCCGAGCTAAGCTCGGTTAACCAGGTACTTAATTTTTAAGGGCGTCACAGATGGCGAAGACACTTTAATATTTTATCTTAAGATGCCTCATGCCTGTATATAAAATGTACTGTAATATGAAGATATATAATAGCAGTATTTGATAGTTCATACTTAAACTGTATAGCAAGTGATATTTTATCTTAACATAAAATATTATAGTATCTACTATCTTCGTCGTCTGTGATGCCCCTTAAAATCCGATAACTCTCAAAACCAACTTAATCAGCATACACTGAAAGAAGACCATCTGCGACCAAAGTTTCATTTTTTTTAAATTGATTCAAAATTGAACTGTATTTATTACGTATAGAAGAACCATGTACTCTACATCTTTGCCAAATTTCATCAACATCGGTCCCGTATTTTCGTAGCAAACAAACAAACTTTTCCTCTTTATTATATTAGTTATAAATTATAGGAATAAATTAGGTATGTCAACGGTTAACCTGCTTAAGAATTAGATTCCCTGATAGTACAAGTCATGTTACTCAATATTTAATTCTGTGGTACAATTTACAAAATATTACCTCGAGAGCAAACTTGCTGCATTTAAGTTAATTAATCCTGAGCCACATCAGATAGTGGACCCCTAGGTTGGATCCTTGGGGGTCCATCTTAGGGGTCACGAAACTCGACCCCTCGGAATCATTAATAGTGGGATCAAATCTTTTGTCGTCGCTAAATAAGCTTCCGACGTACATCTTTATTATTTTTAATTAATAAAGATGAAAGACCTTTACACAAAAAGGAAAATTCGCTTTAAGCTAATTAATGAAATGCGATAAATATTTCGCTTTTTGGGAACAACTAAGGGATTGTTAGCGTTGAGGTTTCGCAAGGTGAAAATAATTTCGGCAAAAATAAATCCCCAAAATTGTATTTATCTTAATGTTTATTTTTTAAGTAGGTACTATAAATGTAGGTCCATCACAAAAAAGAAAATTCGCCATAAGCTAATTAATGACATGCGATAAATATTTCGCTTTTTGGGAACAAATAAGAGGTTGGTAGTGTTGAGATTTCGCAAGGTAAAAATAATTTCGACAAAAATAAATCCCCAAAATTGTTTTTATCTTAATGTTTATTTTTAAGTAGGTACTATTAGGGAATCAGGAATTCTTATGCAGGTTGACCGTTGTCATAATTTGTTCGTAAAATGTTAACTAGAGGTCGCCCTGTGGTCAAAATTCAATGTAATAATTCATAATATTATATAAGTTTGAACTTTATGAGGGTTCTTTTGCCTCTTAGATAGGAAAAAAAAATTAAACGGCGTTTTTGTGACAGATTGACAAACGTCAATGGCTGTGTTCTGCGGAAAATAGCGCTAACAAAAAAACGTAAGCAAAATAGTAACCACTGGCGTTAAATAGCCAAAATGGCGGATTATGTATATGATAGGAGTATTGAAGTTAGCAAACGTGTCCTGGCCGATAATCTGTTTTTTTTTTCTTTAGCGCTAGGAAGCGCTAACAAGCGCTATTTTCGGCGGAACACAGCCAATGTGTAACCAAATTTCACCTATCAAACGCACAGTAGTTTGTGTTAATAATATGAGGTAATGTGTGTTGTTGTTATTTATAAAATTTATTTAAGTCCACGTAAATATGTACTGAAAGTTTTTGTTTTACGTATAATAAATAATATAATAATTTCAAAGTGACATGTCAGTGACAATTGTGTTGTGACTGCATGTCGTCACTATTATCCAAATAAATTATGAGAACACTCTACCTGCTTATGAATAACATTCCTTTACATACAAACACGTACATAAAAACAATAAAAGTAAAATTATAAACTGACCTTGTCTATTTTAATTTTAAATGATTCAAATTCTAAATGAGTATCATACATAACATAAAGATAAATCAGGAATGGGAAATGCGTGCCCCAATCCGGTCTTAGCTGAGTCAAGAAAATGGGAACTCATACAGATTCCATACACTTATAATGTATGATATAGAAAGTGTTGAGGTGGCTTTTATGAATTCGGGATAGGTACTATTTTTTAGGTTTATTTAGGAGGAAAAATAAGGGAGACTTAAAGTAATTTCTTTTATAAATTGGTACAGATAATAAACTGAATATTTTTTTTTTAAATTATCCATTACATCAGGAATAAAAACTTTAAATTGTTTACTTGAACAGTCAGAATAACCGTCGTAGCGGGTCTACGAAAAGCGCGTAGCAAACAAAACTATATTCACTTTTAGTGATTTCATATTTTGTTGTTTCCTTTTTTACAAAATGACAATTTATATTCAACAATAGCCAACAATTATATACAACTAGCTTTTGCCCGTGGCTCCGCCCGCGTAAATACAAACGCGAAAAATTTTACCGGATAAAAAGTGACGTATGTTCTAAATCAGAGCTTAAACTACTACCAACCAAATTTCAACAAAATCCCTTTAGTACTTTTTGTGTGAAAGAGTAACAAACATCTATCCATCATTCAACACGTCCATGCTCACAAACTTTCACATTTATAGTAGTAGTTATGTTTAACTCCACAGTAATAATAGGTATCACTATAGAAACAAAGTTAAAATTCTCAATCCATTTAAAAGGCAGTTTCAGTAAATTAAATTTGCCATTGTACTAATCTCCGGTTACGATAACGATCGAAAGCAATTAAACTCTCGATTAACATCGATACGAGACAGCAATACTAAAATTAATCCCAGCATATCGAATTATAATTAATATAACATAAAAGGAAGTAAACCATCCACTACCGGATTAAATCTCTTTGATACTCAAAGAGGACTTGCCCGGCTTTGATATTACTAATATTCTATTGTACCCCTATCAAAAACAAAAACGAGTATGCTTTTCTCGAACACAAATAGAATTTTCAAATATGGCGCTCTCCCTGATGCGCAAACGGAATTTCATAGAAGTACACCGATAGGGCTTTATAGGCTAAATTTTACAAACGAAAACAAAACACGCCCGATCCATTTTTGATGCGCATTTCTTTTGTTTCATGATTTCATAAATATGTACACGAAAATGGGAATAAATGGATTGGTACATTGATCGCGTTGGTTCCTGTGACCTGGCTATTAATCATAAAGTGTTTACCTCCCCTAATAGAAACTGTTTTACCATTAAGGCTATTTAATGCATGGTTTTTAAAATTGTCGCTGACGTTAATGATAATGACTCTGATGGGCTTTTGGTAAATATTTTTCTTTTGTGTAGCAGACTGTCTTAAAGTTACTCTAATGGTTCAGGTAATTCTGTCGGTGTATTTTATTTTAAGTTAAAAATGGGTGGGTTGTTTGTAAGGAAATGGTCAAAAATCCATACAAAAAAACCAGAATCGACAGCCGTCTGAAACGGCTGTCAATGAGTTCACTCAATCATATTTGATGTTACCAAAGGGCAAACCCAAAATACGCCAGATATAGAAGTTATTAGTAAGAATACTTTAAATCAAACAACCAATTTATTTCTGTCGACTGTGGGACAATTTTGGACTAATTAATCGACTGTTAAACTTTAAAGTAAATTATTGTATAAGCCGTAAGTAGAGCAAAAAACAAAAGCAATATATTAAAGTGAATCCCGTGTCAAAATCAAAAAAGTTAACCTTGCCAACTACTGTATATAACATAAATTATTTAATAACTTCGCAACATTAGGTTACCCTTAACTTGGCAAAACAAACTTAATTAATCTAATATACGTTTTAGAGCCGACATAAATTATTAGAGTTGAAGGTTCGTATGGAACTACGCAACGGCAATAGTCCATGCCGCCTGCGTGACCCCACTTTATCTTACCTGCGTAAGTCGACCAAACTTGCTGCCGTATCCCGATTTTCTGGCATCTGTGTCGCCCATAAGTAAAGTTCAAATGTTGAAACAGGGGAATGAAATTTGAGTTCTAATTTATGCTTACGTACACGAGAATATTAAGGGTGCTGAGACGGAGGTAGATATTTAATGATATGTGTGTCTCTCATGACGTATGTATGGCAATTAATACACAACAGTTTTAGCATACAGAGTCACGCTTGGCTGTTGTAATATTTAATCGCGCCAACGATGTCATAATGTTTTCATGTGATAATTGTATTTCCTACTCAAAACGTTTTGCTTCACAAATAATTTATTCTGTGCTTATTGCATGCGATCTCTCATAGTTATAATTTGAGAAATCAAACCAAAATGTTCTGTGTTATGTTTTTGTTCACTAACCGCACGCGCTGGTGCTGGTGCCCGCAACTTCGTTTACGTGGAACTATTAATGGAAACGGAACCCTATGTTTTCTAAACGGAACCTTAATATTAAAGTAGCTTAAGTTACTTCTTATAACGTCAGCTAACTGCCATTGAAAGTCCGATCTAAATCGGTCCAACCGTTTTAGAGATTAGCCGGAACAGACAGACGACAGATAGATGATTTTTTGCTCTAAGTACCGTGTATATTATCATTTGCATTAAGTACTAAGTTGTTTATTTGAAATTACAATCAGACACTTTAATTTTATTTATTTATATTATAAGTTCATTAGCTTTATAGCAAAAGTAGCAAATAACACTTTTCAGGCCTTCAAAAATAAGTATCACTTTACGGCTGAATTCCGCATAAGTATGAAACATAAGTTATAACAGGAAGCATTCTTCGCAGTTACATAAAATTCGATATTTCAGATAAAAGTTACATAAAATTTGATACTCCTCGTACAAAATGTTGCTCTATATACGGTTACGTTCTGTATTTCACAATTTACAAGGCACTTTTGCACTTTAATCGCTAAGTGTAACGCGTTGTGTTAATTGTATATTTTCACGCGGGTGCGCGGTCACGGCTGTCACGGCTCGCTGTTAAAAGCTTTAATACGAGATATTGACAAGTTTTTGTTGGATAATCCATTTCATCTCATACTCAATTTATTGTACGGACCACGGATATGAACATGCCATTACCCATATCTGAAATCAGTTATGAACTTATACACGTTCTCTTATCTATAGTAATATAATAAGTAGGAAAAGTTTGTTTGTTTGCTTGTTTGTTGTAATAGGCTCTGAAACTATTAGACAGATTTGGCACAGATTAAGAATAAATCACGGGGTAGGATATAGGCTACTTTTTACTGCAGCAAAATGCATGGTTCTCTCGAGATTACCTTTTGCACGCACGAAATAGCGGCGCTAAATTGTATATGCCTAGAGCAGAGTAGCGAAATAACTTTAAAAAATCCACTTTCACTAAAGTGCAGAAATAAAAATATAACGGGTCTTATCTGAGACAATTATTATCCTTCCATTTGTGCTAAATATCTCATTCCTGGCGATTCGCCGTTATCTAGGTTCTCGCAAGTGGAAAAAAGTGCTATACTTTAGCGGAGTACTATAAAAGTGTTCAACTTCGTAATTAACACAATTCTACTACCCCGTCAAACCGAGATAAAAATGGAAAATGGAATGGATTGATGTCAAACTTGCCGTGAAAAATTTTAGTCAATGAGGAAGATAATTTTCGAGCGACGGATGAAGTGTTTTATAAAATTTCAATGAAAAATTGTCGCCGAGCTTCGGTCTCCGGGGCGTTCGGTCGGCCGAAGTCGCCGCGGTAATTTCGCATCATTTGTTTTCTATGAATATTTATTAGCGGATTTAAAAACAAAAGTTAAGTAATAAAATTCATAAAACTTTATTTACGGCGGGCATAATTTTTAACGAACGCGATTAATACAAAGTCGAGAATCGGGATCGAGTTTAGTGTGAGGTTCGGGAGGCTGAGGCGGCTAAGGCGGCAATAAAACCGCGTGCTAAAAGGCGTGATATTTAAATTCGCCGCGCCAACTTCTCGCCGGCAATTCAATTACAACTAATAGCCTCTGATTCATGTTTGTATTGCTAATTAGTAGCCGACTCAAGTTTTGTCACTCCTCAGTCCTCACGCCGCCGCTTTTGCCGTCTTTTATTTAGTTTATTTGTTCTTCGACTAAGCTGCCACGATAACAGTTTTTGTGGACTATAATCTTCTCACTTTTCTAAATGGTTTTATTTTTACCCGACTGCGCCAGAAGGAGGGTTATTTTTTCAAGTGAATGTATGTAGCTAATTATATTTCTTTGGCACGCTGTAGAGTCTAAAACCTAAACAGCTTGTCGCATTTGAGTTTGAGAGGTATCATTAAATTTGTCTTAGTCGTGAGGTCGGTACATGTAAATACATACACAATTGTAACCTAATTACCAAACTAGGTATGGTTATTCAAGTGCTTTCAGTTCAGCAGCAGAGCTCCGTGGCCTAGTGGGTAGACCGTTTGGTTTGCACTCGAGAAAGTACAGGTTCGAATACCAAGTTATAGCGTGTACCAATGAGACTTTTTCAGATCTCAAGTACATTATACGGACGCTCTAACGGTGAAAGAAAACATCGTGAGGAAACCCGCACATAGTTGGCCCCAGACGTATTTGCCAGTCAATCCTCTGGACTAGGCTGACTATGTTGTGAGAATGCCGTATGTGCTTGGGCAACCATACGACATTTAAAAAAAAAAACGACTGTCCCAGGCACTACAGTATTTCAAGAGTGATTACTTCGCTCGGAGAATACTGTATAAATCATCCATTAACGAATGAAAAGGCCTAAGTTTTTTTTCAGTTCAGCTCTTTTATACATATACGCCAACATAAGCTATTTAGTAAAATATTAATTTGTATTTGAGAGTAGACGGCAAAAGTAAACCCTCGCTTTCTAAGATTAACAAAATTGATCTCCAATCAGGAGTACGTAAGAAAACAATATCCCGTTACCTGTAAAAGTTAGATACGACTCGGACTGAAACAGGTATTCGCATCAGTGGAACAGAACTTACAAATCCCCCGTGAAACCGCAACGTTCATGCTACTAGGGAATTAAGAGATTTACTGTTTATAACAGTTTTTTGGGGGTTCGGCGAGTCATTTATTCTTATTGACTCGTTTTTTTTTCACTTGTTTTCATTGCAAAAATAAATGATTCATAAAGGATTATTATTTATAAACGTGGATAAAGTTGTTATTAAAATGAAAAAGATGTGTATATACCTAATAGTAATAATGTAATTGGGACAGCCACGTTTTGATACAAATGATCTGGTTTGACTGGATAAATACTACGGCCTCAGAGAAAACCGGAGTGAAATAACGCATGCCTCATGCCTTGTTATTACGATCCGTCTGCTCGTTTCCTGGCCCATTCAAAAAACCTAAAACTGCAATTTAATACTTACAATTAAGTATGGCTAACATTATGTAAAATAATAAGAGAAAATATTCCAAAACTGAAACTTAGGAATGTCAAAGCGATGTGTTATACCTTGAAAAATAACATGCAACCAACAATTGCAATCCCATACTCGTTTGTACAGTGATATCGTAAATTAAAGCAAAGCCAACATGCAAATGCAATAGTGTAATTAAAAAGAGATTTGTTCAACTCGTGTGGCAACTGAAACCCCGAGTGAATTATGTTAAACATACAGTTCCTGAAGATTATCTAAATAGTTCTCGAAGCTTAATACCCGGCTCGCAGAGACACGTAGTATTGTGGAGCGGGCCGAGGCAACCTGTTGCGCGAACTATTTTATTAGCACGAGTATGGTGGCCCATTCTTTACGGCTCTTTTGTTGGCGTTAGTTCGCTGCAGCCGGCAGCCGATTGGCCGGGCTCAACGCAAACAACTGGAATATTTTCGCTCCGTGCCGCCCTTTTGTCTATCATTTGTTCGCTCAGTTCGATATCGATTTTGCACTTAATTTAATTACGGACGCATTTGAGATTGTTTAAACTGCCTTTTTAATCATGAATTACGGGGCCACAAGTAAACAGGCTTTTTGTGGCACTTTATAATGTTACACGGGGTGACTACTGTTTATAGGGTTCGGGACGCTATCCGATTATTTATACAGTTGAGATGAATCGTTATAAAGTTGCACGTTATAATATTAATAACATCCCTCAAAACCAGAATCACAAATTAATAACTATTATGATGGTTTAGTATATTTATCTAGTAAGTATGATAGACGTTTCTATCATAAGTAAAATATGAACTCTTTACTTCATTTAAATATGACTTAATTTGCTTCATCTTTTTCTATCCTTTTACGTGAAAAAATCCTTTCCTCATATTGCTGTGCTTATATAATAAATGCAAATTTAATCCATAGAATCTTCTTGCATCTATTATGCTTTGCCTGGTCCAGCTAACGAAAGGATTCTTTTTAACAAAATCTTATTATCCATAGTCTAGTCGAGATTGTTATCCAGATAGACGCCAATAGGATCCTTGCATAAATTGAAGCCTTTCCGCAAAGCCGGGAGTTCCCCTCGGGGAATACCCTATTCAACGTTAAAAAAATATCAGCTATCCAATGCCGCAATAGTTCATCTATAATTTATTTTCTTCTATTACAACAGTGACTGTTTACGAGGCAATTTCCGTGGTTAATTCCTTGTATGCTGTATAAAGGAAAATTTAAGTCCGTTAATAATTAATAGAAGGTACACTCGCGCAGATAATATGAGCTCCGCCTACGCAATGTTTCGCGGTTTTCGCTAAAAGGTTTATTATAAAGTAGTTTGCGAACTTTTGCTTTTTAATAATGCATATGAATCTACTCCAACATACATTTACAACTTTGATATGAGCTTTCATTTAGCTTGAAAATTAAATTTTTGGAGTAATTTTGTTTAGCGAAATAAAGTATGTAGCTATTGTTTTTTTTTTTTTTTCTAAAAAAGTGTTGTTGGGTTAGTATGTATAATGCCAAACTATTTTATAACAAATATATATAACAAATTAATTATGTCATGGGGTACTCATCCCAACTTACCTGTCCGTTAGTTGTGGTATAGTATACGGGTATGCGACCCCGGCTTCCCTAGCTTTTACTGTCCTATCCCTTGCCCTCCTGGGCGGTAATATCCTACATTTCCTATTTCCCACTCTAACTTACCAATCTTCCTTTCCACACCACCTATCCTTCCCTTCCCCTATTCCTACCCTCTCCGCTAATCCGTGGAAACGCAATGGATAATCATAGAAATAATTTAATTATCCAAAATGGCGGCGTTGTGGTTCGCCACCCATCACGTCTCGTTTCTCGCGGAGGCGAAAAGTGGCCCATGGAGAGCCGCTTCGCTACGTTGAATGTAAGAGGAGGAATGGATGGTAAGAATGAAAGTGGAAGAAGCGAAACAAGTATGTAGGTAAGGATTGTAGCAAGTGGAAAGAAGTGGGCTCTGCCTACCCCTACGGGAAAGAGGCGGTATCTGCCTACCCTTATGGGAAAGAAGCGTGATTATTTGTATGTATGTATAATGTATATGTTACAGTCAATGTGATTAAATAGCTATTATACATAATGACTGGTCATTATATATAATAACTATATTGTCTAGATAATGTGATAAATTAATCACTTTGTCCGGATATTATTCATAATAGCGGGCCAAAGTTAGCTAAAGTAATAAACACTATTCAACTTAGTGATGCAACAGAACTCTGCTTCTACTTCCGCTTCCGCGGAAGTTCTGCATGTCTTTTCACTTTCGTTTCGGGAAAACAGGACCAACCTCGGATTATAATCCGAGTCCCGATGGTCCCGTTTTCACTAAAGTGGTGACCTGATGATCACGTCATAAGCTTTGATCAGAACTCCTCAGTCTTTAAATATACGCGTTTGAAAATTTCGGCATTCAAACTCAAACTCAAACTTAAGAACTGAGTTCAAAGAACTGCAAGCATAATATGCCACTATGTAACTTACAGTAATCATCATCGTCATCTTATTTTTACAACTATACAATACCTAATGGGAGCTTGGCGCGTATTCAATAATTATATATTCGATTGTTTATTTAAAACGTTAGTTAATAATTTAACATATATCACTAAAACCTTACCAAGAGCATGTCAGGACATGTGTAAGGAGGGTTCCGTAACTATAAAAGCGTAATATGCTTTTTTTTTTAATTACTCCAAAAGTTACTGTCCGATTTGGATCACAATAATTTTCCTAAAGAGTTTTTAGCATGATCTATCAGCATGAAAATTTTCAAGTTTCTATCTCCTATAGTTTAAAAATGCTAGAGGGGGGGGGGGGGACCAACTTACAAACTAGTTTGGAGGCCGATTACTCGAAAATGGTCAACTTTATAAAAAGTAACGTATGAAACCTTGCCTTTATTTTAAAAGACCTATTCTACGATACCCCACACGATGGGGTAGGGTGAAAAAATATTTTTCATCCCCACTTCACATGTATGGAGAGCCACCCCTAAAATATAAAATTATTTTTTTTTATGATCCCGAAACTGTGATCTATACACAATCTATAACTGCACAAAATTTCATCAATTTATATTCATAATTACAGGAGCTAGAGGCGCGGACAGACAGACAGACGGACAGAGCGAAACTATAAGGGTTACTTAAGTATTACGGAACCCTAAAAAGGGTAAAATTATTATAAAAAAATATTTCATAAAGTTAAATTACTTTATATAGATCACAATAAAATTGTATCTATGACAGTGTTAATATAATAATTATAATAAACATTATAATTATTATTTATAATTATTATTATTATAATAAACATTATAATTATTATTATATAAAGGCAGATTGAAATACAATTTTATAATCTTTACCTGTACCTACTTTTTTATTACTTTATCCAATTCTTCGAAGATATTATATAAAATGGCCAGTCAATGTGATTAATGCTGTGTCATTTATCACTTTGTCTAAATTGAGTAGACATTATAAATAATGGCTGGATAGTATATATAATATCCGGATTTATTACTTTGGCTGTAACATATATATAACAAAAATAATTTGCTCACTAAAACAACAATTTCATGGCAGAAAATACAGTATCTAGGTATTAACCGTTATGAAAACATTGGGTACTAAAATATGTAAAAAACAAAGATTGTAACAAGAAAATTCGCCTGATTAAATGTAGAGAAAGAAGCATTGTGTATTTATAAGGCGTATTTGACTTTGTATAAATTACAATTGACTTAAGCGACTCTTTGTTTTAATCCACAAGGTATATCGCTAAGTCGAGAACCGTGGATGTTTATTTAACCAACTTTACTTTGACTTCAATATACCAAAGAAATTCTCTCGGAAAGGTTTAACATAATATATTATTAATTGTATTTTTTCTCGAACGTAAGACGAAGCGTGCAACTGAATTTTATATTAAAGAAACTTATTTAATTAACCCTTTATATTTACACTACTTCTTAGTATCAACGACGATGAAATCATATACCTAAATTGCCACCAGCTCCCTAGCTATTAGGTGTATACTTATTCAAGTTTATTTCTGAAGATGGTTATAAATATAAAGGGTAAACTTAACTGTACTTCTACTAAATAAGTTTATTGACATAGTATTAACTTGCACGCTTCGCCTTCTCAATTAGTATCAACGACGAGGCAATCATAATATTATACCTAAATTGCCACCAGCTCTCTTGCTATAAGTAGATAAAAATTAAACGAAACAACATTATATGGTAAACTAGATTTTTCCCGCGACTTCGTACGCGTAAAAGTAAATCCCGCAGGAATCGTATATTTCCCCGCGATAAAAAGTAGCCTTTGTCCCTTGCCGCAGTCTACTCTTTAGCCGTGCCAGATTTCATCAAAATCGGCTCAGTAGTTTCGGAGCCTATTCAATGCAAACAAACAAAGAAACCTTTCCTCTTTATAATATTAGTATAGTAAATATCATCCCTGATCGCATTTAAAATTGTTATTGCATTGTCTAACAACATAATAATTGCTACAAGCGTAGTATAATATACGGAAGCTAAGCTGGTCACATTTAAAGGCATTTCACACATGCACTGGAATTGCAGTGTCATCACATTTCAGTGGCCGTACGTGATCCTATCTTCTGTAATCCGGAGACACCTGCTTTATAAAATTGCCGATTTTCTTCAGATTTTGATGCACCACACTTATTTCGTTTCTATTTTTCCGGTAGATTTTATGTTCATAGTTGCCGCAATGTTTTATTTGTTTATTTTATAAATATTATTGAGTTTCTTTTTTATTGAAGTTTATTTTTAAATTACAAAATAATATTGCAGCTACGGTAGAAACATTATGTTGTAATTAAGTTAACTGCAGAGTAATAAAAGTAAATGCCAACTGAAATATGAACTCGGTTTATTATAAAGTTGTTGAAATAATTACTTATATTATGACAAATTGGTTCAAGTTAACTTCAAATTATGAAACATGTTAAAAATACATTAGTCTCATGGGTTATTTAATAAATACTGTACGTAAAACTTTCTGGTCACCTAATTTATTATAGTTTTCGATGCTTAATAATACACAGTTAAAGTATATTTATATCAAAGAAAATAATTTGCCACAATATTAGTTAAACAGTTGGCTTTATAGTAGGTACTTACAAAATTACATGGTCAATATTTTTACGGATTTCCTACGTCTTTGAAACAGCTACTCAACATTCACTGTGTTCCTATGGCCCTATAAAATTAAAAGTATTTATGCAACAAATAATATTCGCAAACATTTTATTCTTAAATTTTGCACTTTCAATATTACATTTTCAATCAGAATCGCGTAAAAAGTACAGTCATCGTCCACATTAGTGCTCGGTGAGCGTAAATAGAAACAAATGTTCCTCAGGTCTTGCTGCGGTCAGACTTACAAAGCGCTTTGTCACTGCTGTATTACATTCCCCAACACTCGTGTTTCACCCCACAACAACTGACAATCACCTAACACGTTTCATTTTACACTAAGGTGCATTAAATAAATAATAATATCTATGGACGCTTCACACCACGTCAATCTGGCCCGTCAAACAACGAGTTTGATTAATATTTTCATATAACTTGTACGTCATAGTATATACTTAAGTTTTTTTTATTTATTGTACTCGTCATGTTTAATACACAACCATGAACTAGAAACACAGAAAAACATTTTTGTTCCTTCGGCGGGATTTGAACCTTCGACCCCCGGCTTGAGCACCAACGCTCTCTACCACTGAGTTACAGAGGTCGTCAAAATATCGTGACAGACGAAGATTCCCCATTTTTGTATAGGTATTAATTACCGGTATAATCGGTATGTCTGTTAAAATTTAAAAAAAACGAGTTTCTTACGCCGCGTGCTGGTTCGTCACGGCGGGTAATAATTAAACCGTTAGCTTCTTCTAACTTTATATTACATAAATTTAATATTTTTCATTAAATCTATTGCATTATCATTACAAAAAACATTTTTTGAAAAAATGTAGTTTAGACTTTCATATTAGTACATCTTTTAGTTTTGTCTACTTAAAAAAAGATACCAAAGTAGGTACACAATATGAATTTAAAACTCTACTTATCAATATCCATTGCTCTAGCCAACTGCAAACTCCATGCCATCATAAATGTAAAACCCTAATCTTATAAAAACATATCACGAGATAGAATGTTGAAAGTCGATGCGTTGAAGTATTCGGTATAAATAGGGGCTTTCACTCGCTGAAAAAACAGCACGTTAGATCGCGTGCGGCGTACGAGTAGAGATGATGCATGTACTAGGGATGATCGATGGTAAACATCGATATCGAAATTCTTTTATTGTTTAACTATCTTTTGCCCGCGACTTCGTCCGAGTGGAGTTCGGTTTCATACTAAATTTTAACCCCATTTTCACCCCCTAGGGGGGAGACGAATTTTCAAAAATACTTTCTTAGCGAATGCCTTCGTCATTACAACTATCTGTATCCCAAGCAGGAACATTGTGCGGTATCGTTACGTGTACGTAAGCGAGATATTTGTATGAAAACCATGAAAGCGCCTCTAGCGGACGTAAAAGTAACTAAAATGTTCATACAAAATTTCTCATATTTCACGTTTACGTACACGTAACGATACCGCAAAATGTTCCTGCTTGGGATACTGTATGCCAAATTTCAGCAAAATCCGTTCATCGGCTGTGCGTTGATAGATGAGTCAGGTTTGCCTTTTATATATTTAGACTAACAGCAATCGACGTGTAATTTTTATAAAGCTACATAAAATAAAATAGAATAAAAATATTATAAGAATGACGCTTAGTATATCGATGTATTATCGATATTAAGAATGTTTGACACTTGCTTAGTTTATAAGTTTATAAGTAAATACATTATAAAACATCAACAATAAATGCTCAATGACATGACGTTACTGTTAGTAGGAAATTAAAAAATTGCATTATTATTAACTGATCGAATGTACTGTTGGTTCTTGGTGGAAATTCATGTTCATAATAATATAACACAACTTTTTATACACACTTTTCCACTTTATTTAGATTTTTACAATAATTAAATATAAACACGACCGGTTTTGATTAACTTATGTTGAATCTACCTTCAGTTTACACCTGATGATGAGTTAATCGAAACCGGTCGTGTTTATATTTAATTATTGTAAAAATCTAAATAAAGTGGAAAAGTGTGTATAAAAAGTTGTGTTATATTATTATTGCATTATTAAGTTTAGGAGTTACACTTTTTAAAATGTTTGCTTCAGGTACAATGTTTAATGAAAATGTTGACTGTAGGTATTAGAAATAGATAAACAGAAAGTATAATATTATATTTGTTTATTATCTTTACAGATCGACATTTTTATAATCAAACATCACTATGCTATACAGAACTCTCGCGATCCTTTTATAGATTCGACTTCACAACGATTTTACAGGCTAAATAAAATACGAGCCAATTTTTTATTCAATGATTTCATTTCAATACTAAACACGCATCCTGATCTATTTTCAAAATCTCAATTGAATATTCGACAAATAATTTTAATAAATTACATTCCCAGTATTTTTTTAATTCCTTGTGTTTTAACTATTATATATTTTTTATTATTTACAGTAGGTATTTATTGATCTATAAATAAATAAAGTTTTCAAAAACTTTTATATACGTTGCTTTTATATATTTAACAAGCTATCCCGACACACGTTGTTCTGTCTTAAATATGAACTGAAATAAATAAATGACTACATCTACAATGCAGGTTGCATTGTAGGTGTAGTGTCCTAGTACTGCAACTACACCTACTTCTACAACCTACACCTTTTTCAATATTTCTTATTGTTTAAACCTTTTCTGAACTTCCACAAATATTTGAAGACCAAAATTAGTCAAATCGGTCTAGCAGTTCTCGAGTTTTGGGAACCTCGAGAATGGGATAAAAAGTATCCTATGTCCTTCTCCTGGCTTTAAGATACGTCTCCACCAATTTTCAGTCAAATCGGTTCAGCCGTTCTTGAGTTATAAATAGTGCAACTAACACGACTTTCTTTTATACATTTAAAGATTTAATTAAACTACTCATAATAATAAAACACAACTTTCTATACACACTTTTCCACTTTATTTAGATTTTTACAATAATTAAATATAAACACGACCGGTTTCGATTAACTCATCATCAGGTGTAAATTGAAGGTAGATTCAATATAAAGTAGGTAGTTAAAAAATAATTCAAAAAATTGTGCAGATTAATGTTGCCCGCTTCATGAAACATTTTTATATTTTGGGCAAATATATACTAAATTATACCATATCAATAATTGTTATCCTAATTATTATTAACACCACATGCAATTGACAAATTAATATTAAAATAAGATACAATGTCCTAAAACAGAATCATAATGCAAATGTCAGAGTATAAAATTAAATAGGTACAATATTTTGTCACATTAAACTTTCGTCACAAACATTAATATCGGAATATAAATAGGGTAAATATGTCAACAGAATAAATTAAAATGAAATTGTCAATAAAATAAATAAATTAAATTAAAATATGATGTCCCTGAATTAATTATTAAGGCTAAATTTAATTAAATATTATAAATAAAAATAAAACTAGATGTCCAATAAAATAGAATTCGAAAGACATGATTGATCATTTAGCAAATTTCCCCCTTTTTTTATATCTGTTATATCTGTTATATCTGTCTGTCCCTTTTTTTATATCTGTTATAAATTTGCTAAATGATCAATCATGTCTTTCGAATTCTATTTTATTGGACATCTAGTTTTATTTTTATTTATAATATTTAATTAAATTTAGCCTTAATAATTAATTCAGGGACATCATATTTTAATTTAATTTATTTATTTTATTGACAATTTCATTTTAATTTATTCTGTTGACATATTTACCCTATTTATATTCCGATATTAATGTTTGTGACGAAAGTTTAATGTGACAAAATATTGTACCTATTTAATTTTATACTCTGACATTTGCATTATGATTCTGTTTTAGGACATTGTATCTTATTTTAATATTAATTTGTCAATTGCATGTGGTGTTAATAATAATTAGGATAACAATTATTGATATGGTATAATTTAGTATATATTTGCCCAAAATATAAAAATGTTTCATGAAGCGGGCAACATTAATCTGCACAATTTTTTGAATTATTTTTTAACTACCTACTTTATATTGAATCTACCTTCAATTTACACCTGATGATGAGTTAATCGAAACCGGTCGTGTTTATATTTAATTATTGTAAAAATCTAAATAAAGTGGAAAAGTGTATATAGAAAGTTGTGTTATATTATTATGAACATGAATTTCCACCAAGAACCAACAGTACATTCAATCAGTTAAACTACTCATGTATTACCATCCAAAAAATATTTAGTTTCAAAATTCTTACCCTTTATTATTACTATATTGAATACGTGAAGTTAAACCTTTCAGTAGTAGAGTTTGACACAAATTGTGCAACTGGAAGAGTATGAAATTTTGCGATAAATTAAATAAAGCTTATATTTTTAAATTAGCAAAATTTAAATACATTAAATTAATAAAAATAACAAAAACACACTATTTCAGATTATTAACTCGCACCAATGTGCGTTTATTTTTACACTGTTAGTGAAATAAATGTTTTAATGAATTAAAATGCATTTATGCATAGAGTAACATCATATTTATGGAATATTGTTACACGTTGAAGTTTGTCAATCTGTCACATTCACTTTTTGTTCTACCCAGGAGTCAATTTTTCTTTGTTAAAATAGGGCGTTGTTCCCGCCCCCTCTTCCTTTCTGGAAGCAAAACGAAAATCGAAAATCTTAAAAAAAACATGACGGCATCCATGCCATCCATGTGATGAATGAATGAATTGAAAAAACAAAAACTATTAAATATAATAAGTAAGTGCCATGTAAATTATCAGTAAAATGGTACGGAACTCTACGTGCACGATTCCGACTCGCACTTGGCAGGTTTTTCTCAAGGTCTAATACCGCTAACTACGAAAAAAACAGATACGTAACTAAAAGTCAAAGATTAAGCCTTTGTCTCGATTCGCTTCACAAAGTTGACGAAGAATGATTTAGCTTAGTTTATAATTTAACTTGAAATTAATTAGAAAATTTTCTAATAAATCATTCGGGAACTTTAATTAAAGCAGGTAATGTCTACTTTTGTGTACAATCTGCGGCCGTGGCTTGAACAATTCATTTAAACAATAACGAGTATTTATAATGAGAAAGTTTTTGCTGCGTCTTGACGGCAGAAATGTAATCAACAGACACCATCGCACACGAGCTGTCCGTGATTGACATTTGGCAGGTACGTTTTATTAAATATAATTTGTTTGATCCATCAAATTTTGGGCGACGTGTTTACCTACTGATAAGCTTATTAAACTAGGGCCTTTGCGATCACTTTACGAAAATATTGCGAGACTGTTATCGTACGGAATTAATCGAGGTTTGCTTTGATGTAGGATTTTCAATTTCGAGTTTCCGATTCAGATAATAGACCTTTTTGATGAATTTCAGCAAACTATATATCTGCTGAAGCTAAAATTGCAAATATGTAGTCCAGGTACAGGGTATTAGGGTTTCTATTAAGAGAAACTAAGATTTTAATACTATCATATGTATGTATAACATACGTGTTATATGACACAGTTTATATCCGTAATGCAGCACGTAATTACATTTGTGTACGGCGCTAACGTATTTCCATTAATTTAGCGTAAAGAAGCACGCGTTGCCATCCGAGTGGCCGATCGACGGGAAATGACGCAGAAAATTGCACCTCACGTGGACGCAATATCCTACTACGACTGCCAATTATGCAGATTATGTTGCCCACTCTTACATATGCATAATAAAACAAGACAACGTTTATTTAGACTTGAGAAGACTTCTGCTAAAGTTAATATTATTTGTTTAATTATAGTAAACCTAAGTTTTTAATGTCTTTAGAGAATCGTCGTTTTTCGTACATCGTCTGTAATTTTCACAGAAAAACGATGATTGTCGAGGGCTATTAGCAAAATGATCGTACTGTATTTAAGTTTTTATATAATCTTAAATTATTGTCCATCAAAAATGTAACGTGATTCATAATATTCTCTTTTCGTCATTTAAAATTAATTGAATCTAATTGCTGCTAGTAATATTTTTAACTACTTCTAAGATTCTGTATGATCCAGCTAGACAATTCAGATACAGTTTATAGGAAAATATTTAACTCGTTTGAATACAATAATGCATAGAATCAAACATAAAAGGTAATAAACAAGGCTGCACACAATCCATGTATATACCAATATTGAATTCGATCCCTAATAGCCGGAGCAATAGAATGTAAGACGAGGCGAAGTCAACCGCAAGTACAGACTAGTCTGCAAGAACCCTCAGATGTGCATATGTGGACCGCGGGGCAATCTGCATAATGAAGTCGGCGTTATTGCCCGTTGTTGCCCGCCTCGCCTGTTCCCGCATTGTTATGGAATCGAGAGAATTGATTCTTTAACTCGCAATATCAATTTATAACAATAATCTGCAATATAAGATCAATTTGTATGAGAGTTGCGTAGCGTGTAAAAGTTAATTATGCTTTCAGTTAAGCTTACTGTATCTTTTAATTTAGTGGAATACCAACTTAAAAACGTTACAATAAGCTTGTTTGTCTCTAGCTACTTCCAACACGGTTGAGATGCTATCAAACTTATAGATATCGACGATCAAATGTCATATATCAAATTATTTTTAAGACTGGCAATACCGAGGCGACAGTAAACCTTCCAATTACGCCACAATTGATGGCCGCGATCTGTCCCGGTGCGATCAAATTTCAGCCAAAGATAACCACTTTTCGCCACTGGCAACTTTCTTTATATCGGCCATATGACATGTCCCCGGACCCGACTGAGAGATTTTTTATTGGCCGGTTATTATTTTATTTTATGGATACCCACTCTTATTTCATAGGCTCTAAGACCGAGTTACGGCTTCGTAGGCGATCATTGGAGCAAATCTTTGGACGATTTCCTACACGTTTATTGAATAGTATTCCGGGTTATAGGATTGTCGTTAAGGTTGCAACAATTTGTCGCAGGTATTTCTCACGAGATTGACTTTGATTTGATTTTTTTTTGGTGTGAATGCTCTTTTTAGATGATAATAATATAATGATATATTAAGAATTGGTTTATTATTAAAATGAAGATAATATTATTATACAATAATGAAGAACTAAATTAAGAAATCATTAAGTATGTATGTTTTCAGAAAGGAGCTACTTTCAGACTCAATATCTTTGTTTTATTTCAATTAGCCATTAACCAAGTCATCTCCCAGAATACATCAAAAGTATTAAAAACTAGATGTTGCCCGTGCGCGCAAAAGTTAATTTCGCAGAAACCGTACATTTTCCGCGATAAAAAGTAGCCTATGTCCTTCCCCGTAATCTACTCTACATCTTTGCCAAATTTCATCAAAATCGGTCCAGTAATTTCGGAGCCTATTCTATCCAAACAAACAAACTTTTCTTCTTTATTATATTATAGTATAGATAGAAGATTAAAGAATTAATAATAATGTTTGTTAAGAAAACCGACTATCCTAAACATCTGCTTTTTAAAGACATTTTCTTCCAATTTCAAGTACAGCAAGCAATAAAGAATGAAGGTGCAAAACAATCGAAGCATTTTACAAGCGCTCAACAATATTGGATTGAATAAAAATAAAAAGTAGAGTAGGTAGTGTCGTGTTGTGTTTTTGATCAAAGACAATTACTGACGGCAGAGGCGTCGACGCTTTCAGAGGCGTACTCTTGAGCTGTGTAAAATCTTTTTCATCGCAACATATCGTTCTTTGGTCCTAAATTGCGGCCGCCCCAGCACGGCAGACACATCCAGGTAATAACGCAATAAACCACTGAGAGCTTCCCCCCAGGTAAAGCGATTGAGTTTTACTCGAGCCTTTTGAAGGTACTGGTGTTATTAGTTGCGACGTTTTAAAGGAAACTTTATTTTTATTGCAGTAGGGTCGCATTTGGTTTATTCAGGCTGGTCGTGGCGGCGGCTTGCAATCGGCCAGAACGTTAGACCACAACACCGTTTTTCGCGGTCCAGCCGCAACCCTGCGGCCATCACTTTGTGTAATTGAAAACTCGATGTGCACTTGCACTGAACACCGTTTGCAAATAACTACTTTATGGTTTTGGAATACGTGTCTATTCATGATATGATTGATACATTTATAATGTTCATGATAATTAACCACGAGTCCAGATTCGACGTGATGTGAAGCATGATTTTATAGACAAAGGCCATTTCAGTTTAAATCTATGCACATAATAATAAAAAATAATATCTATATGTCACCGTAAAATTGTAAAAACTGTTAGATTATAATATAACTAGTAAAATTGTTAAATGTTGATAGACTTTGGACGCGAATATGCTGCCTATAATTTAACACATTATTTTTCGTTAGATTATAAATATATAGTTATAAATCTTTCTTCATATTTTTACAATCTCGTTAGTTATTTTACAATCTAACGGTTTTTACAATTTTACGGTGACATATATTGCCTTTGTTTGTCTATGAAATCACGATGCTCATATATAGTAATACCTATACTCAACACTCATATTATACAAATACAAACCGTATTGTACGGGAAACGTTGGAATAATTGAAACTCGCGAAACAAGCTCGTTCCAAGCGTGAATTATATTCTATCGACGCACGTCATTTGCCCGATAATACGAACAATAACAGAATACCAACCTAAGGGCATGCCACTGGAAATTATTTTCAGAATGCACGGTAAATTATTTCGGATGCATCTCGTAGTGAATCTGAATTACGGAAATATTTGTGTATGTATTTTGTGTTAATTTAACCGTGTAGTAGATCAGAATAGAAATCCTTATAAAGCGAATAAAAAAGATAAGACTTGTGCTCAAATAAAACTAGTCAAATATGCAAAAAATTTAAAAGTCAAGTAAGTATCTTAAATTGTGTAAATTTTTGTACTCAGTTATTAAATTGTAAATTCCACTGAAAGGACGAAAAAGGGTCTTAAATTCTTACTAGCTTCCACGGAATTCAATTACCGGTAATGATTTTACAAATTTGTAAATTTACAAACAATTGGAATTATAAAACAATATAATATAATGTCTCTGAAAATCTATTACGGATACTTCGGGCACATGATTCATTGCTTGTGTTAATGTCATACTCAATGAAAAATATAATGTCTTGTATGGATAACTTGCGGAAAAAAACACTAAAATAGCTAACAGGCGTGTTTTGTTACACTTACGCTGTTTGTCCCCCGCCAACGTCAACGGGGCATCAACGAGAAAAATATGACGTCGCCGATGTAGCGATACATACATTTACTATAGCCGTGTGTCCACCGCACGCTCGTCCTGTCAATCTAATCTCGACCAGAAATAATCTCGTTCTCGTTGACGTCCCGTTGACGGTGGCGGTGGACTAACAGCGGTAGGGTCAGCTCACACTAAGACGCGACGTAGCACGCTGACGCTTAGGCATATATAGTTAGCTTTGACTGTCCAACCAACGTTAGGTATAGGTCGCGCAACGAATTAAGATCTTTCGACAAAAGTAGAGGGGGTATGCGCAGAAGTCAGTTTTGGGTGTATTTGGCGGTAGAGGGCTCGGGCGGGGAGGTGTGGATGCGCCGAACGCATGCCGAACGTGGCTGCCGACACGCTATTGGTGCATTAGTAATATATATTCTTTGCTATTGGTCACATGCGCGAACGACCCCCTCCACTTTCGCTGAGCGCTCATAAACCGTTGCGCGACCTGTACATAATTATTTTTTAATGGAAAGGTACAAGTAATTCATACAACTATTTTAATGTAGGTAACATTTAAAAATACAAAATTCTTAACAATCAGGAATTGGCAGGCATTTTCGGCGAATGTCTCCGACTTGTCAAATTATAGGCCAACTATCACTGGCTATTTATGAATTAAATTAAAATGTATATTAAAATTAATTAAATTGTATACTAACATTAGTTAGGATTAGGATTTAGTTTCATTTGGTCGCAAAATCAACCGAAAAACAACTAATTTATATAAAATTTGTAAACTTAAAGGTATAATTATAATAAGATATTATAATATATTATATAATATTTTACTAACATTAGTTTTTAGGAACAATGTTATATCTTACTATGGATTTATAGATCTGAATTAAATAATTTTAATTTACATTTCTACGAAAATATGGCGCATGTATATTTGCTTTTGTATTTGACCGCTCATTTGAAAGTTTTTCACAACTTATTTAGAAAATAAGTTTTATTTCATACTTTTTTGTGTATTTTTACTTTGGAAATCGGTTTAATTCTTTGTTTATGTAGGATTTCGTTTTATTACGTCGCAAAATCGACCAAAAACAACCAATTCATATAAAATTTGTAAACTTAAAGTTAATATATAATAATAAAGTATTGTATATTATATTATAATATTTTGTAAATAAAATAAAAGACCTCAGTTAAATCGACTAAATATAAATCACAATATTATCCTCCGATGATTTTTAACCGACTCCTTTAAGGAGTCGGTTAAAAATCAACCACGTAAGTTATAATAACGTTCGCGTAAGATGTACTTCTAAACACCGAATGCCAAAGAGAGTTACAAAGTTATCTCCATAATAACATCAAATCAACATACATATTTATTCGCACATACATCATGCAACTTAAATCAGAGGGAAAACAATAAGTGTAGATTTATGGACGACGAAACTTGCATTTGTTTTAATTAAAGGCTTCACTTTGTCAAACGTTACTTTAAATTTTGATGAATAAAGAAAATTATTTATTCGGCAACCCTGTCTTTAGCTCTGATTTATACTCCGAGTTAACAGTAAATGGTGGTGGCCCCTCGGGAATTCCTTTATAAGTAAATAGGTTTGATTTCCGTATCTTTTGGAGCGAATTTTGAGATTATTGCTACTACTTTGTTGGTGCTAACGCTTAGAATAACGCTACACCTAATCTTACCTCAATTTATCTACATTTAATAAGACTTTATTTCAATAAATTTTTGTTCATAGATTTAGCAATATTATACTTAAATATTTATAAACTTTGTAAACTATTATTAATTTTTTGTCTTTTTTGTTTCAGGTAAGTTGACGTCAAAATAAATGGAGGGTGAGGTTTTAATTAACCATAAAATTATCGTGAAAATGCTAATAACCGAAATCGTAGCGACGTAGCTGCGTAGCCGCGTAGGCTCGTAGGCTCGTAGCGGCGTAGCGCGTAGCGACCCGTAGTAAATCTTTTAATCGGTTTACAATGGTCCATCGTCATAAATTTGACATCTGTGAATTTTATTACTATATTCGAAATCGTGTAACTCCCAGCGGTATGATAAAATCGTATTTTATGGACGACGGCCCGTCACTTCATTATTTTACGTTGTTTTATCTACGCAATTGATTTTACAATAGAATATGAATAGGGAATATGCACGTATTTTTTTTATTTATTTATATAGATCTATCTTGTTTGGTAAACCGTATGGTAAAATCAGTTTTTTGATATCATTAATAATAACTAAGATATGAACGTTTAAAGTGGTCTATTAGACAGAGAGATCCGACGTGTATCGTGACGTCACATAACACGACTTTCATAGAAAGTTCATACTAAATTTCATTTTGCTTGAAAGAGATAGATTACAAACTTTGACCGCTTATATCTTGCTCATTTATCAACAAATATTGAAAATTTTCTCGCCATTTTCTTTATTTTTCTGTCTAGTATCATATTATTATATTTTAATCTATTTTTATATTTTATGCATATTCCCTATTGTTCCTATAACTTTTCAAAATTTACTACTCTATAAGGGACTATGATGTCATGATATGAAGTAGTAACGGGCTAAACGTTTTTTTTTTGCATAAATGAATAGTACTCTTATATTGTAATATGAGTAAGTTCTCAGAAGAAACATTATACTAAAAATCAATATTTTAATTGGTCTCGTGAAAATGCTTCATACTAAAGTCGTACCTACCTAATTTTGATGTCACTTTTAGGTACAAGTGTACATGAAATAATAAGGCCGCAGAAATATTGTGGTATTATTACGTCTACTTGATAACTGTATAAAAAATTCATGTGTAGTTTAGTAATTTGATATAATATCTAAAAATTAAAAGAAATAATTCACTTTACACATTAACTTTTTATATTTTTATCAGGTAGACGTAATACCTACCACAATATTTCTAAAAATATAAATTAAACTAAATATTTCACATGTAGTCGTCTCCTACACTCTATCTATATAAAATATATTACAGGCAAAGCTGATTAACTGATGTATCAACGCACAGACCAAACCCTTAAGGCTAGATATTTTACACATGTATTTCTCACGTGACGTATGCATCCACTAAGGAAGGATTTTCAAAATTCAACCCCCAAGTGGGTGAAATAGGGGATGAAAAGTTAAAATCTAATTTCAAATGGGCGAAGACGCGGGGAATTAATGCTAGTACTATTCATACATGCTTAACGAGACTTCAGGCTGAACGCAACCATTGGTTTTAACCCCGTTGTTCGTCCCTATTCTCGTTGAATGGGTAACTCGGCTACCCTCGGTTTACTAACACGCATAGAATCCATCAAACACCATACGCATTCACTTAAAACCGATCGATCTTTCAACAAAGGTGTTGCTATGAATAATTATTTTTTCTCGAGTGCTATTGTTGTTATTCGAATATTTTCCACACAAATCTTCTTCTCGACTACAAAAGATGTAAAGTAAATAACCTTAATATTCATATTGTGTTTTTTATATTTTTCATCTCGATTGATCTGAAAGGCCCTAATGGTGAGGACCGTCTATGAATAGCACGTCCCTGTATAAAGTGAGTTGACGATTTGATGAATTGTAAAATAAATAATGACATTGCACGAGGTCAAAGATCGAGTTTTTTCTCATTATTGTGCTTGTTAACTTTCGCATAAATTTTTCTTCTAATACCTTTTGTTCTTTATATTTTTTGTTATGAAAAGGGTCACCGGCTTGATCTCTCTATATAGTACTGTAAGAGTACAGTAAGTAGGTATGTCAGAAAAAGGAAAATAAAAATATTTACTGATATTATACTTACTATATACTTACTTATATTTACCAATACATGTTTCAATGCACATTAATTATTTGCATAAAATCTATAATACCAGCCACTACATATATAGTATATTATAAATGCGAAAGTGTGTCTGTCTGTTACCTCATCACGCTTTAACCGCTAAAGCGATTTTATGGGTATTAACATACTTTGGGTCCCAGGAAAGGATATAGGATGTTTTTTATCCCGAAAAAGTAGCGTTTCCGCGATATAATGTATTTACGCGGGTGGAGCCGCGCGCAAAAGCTAGTAAATTATAAAAATAAATAAATAACAAAAAATAACATTATATATTACCGTATCTATTTTATACATATATCTTCATTATAATACGTGTACATGTCGACCGACCCTTCAATTCTATTGGATCCGCCCATCTTCATTGGACGCTGTCACGGAGCCACTATCGAAAATTAACAACCCACAAAGGTCCGGATGCGAGTTTTATGATCATTTACATTTACTCTGTGGCCGATCCCCAACTTGTTGCCATCAGCATCATCATCGACTACTAAGGTACTAGATAAGTAGCAAGGCGTGTATATGTCACCGTAAAATTGTAAAAACCGTTAGATTGTAAAACAATTAACGAGATTGTAAAAATCTGATGATATATTCATAACTATATATTTATAATCTAACGAAAAATAATGTGTTAAATTATAGCCGGAATATTCGCGTCCGAAGTCTATCAATATTTTATAATTTCACTAGTTATATTACTATCTAACTGTTTTTACAATTTTACAGTGACATATACAACTCGACATCATATTGGCTTTACTTAAGTATATTAGTCGTTTCATCCTAGTGACGTCTATTGCAGGACATAGATCTCCCCCATAGATTCCCTGTGCGACCGGTCGCTCGGGGCCTGTATTCACCGATTCCCTGCGACTTTTCTCAGGTCGTCTGTTCACCTGGTGGGAGGCCGTCCTACGCTTCGACGTCCAGTTCGTGGTCTCCCCTCTAGAACTTTTCGGCCCCAGCGACCATCGATTCTACGGGACATAATATGTCCAGCCACTTTGCTTGCTAATGCGCTGGGCCATGTCGGTATGAATATTACTTAGCATTAATAATAATTTTTCAAATTCAATACTAACACAAAAAACTTTTATAGATTTTATATACGGCCCGATAGATGGCGCTAATTGCATTAAAAATAAAGCATCGTTATTCTGTATTACATAGATATTAGCTTATGCGGCTTACCGTTCCACAGATCTCACCTTCAGGAAGTGACGTGTCTCGCTGCGTTGGAAAATGAACATAGCGATTCTCGCTGCGTTCGAAAATAAACATAGTGATAGTCATATGCCATGCAGTTTATTGCTCAATCGACTTGACCAGTTCGGTTGGATCTGTCTAAACTGACCATGTATGGGCGTTAATTGAAATGACGGTCTATACTTTTTATGTCAATATGGAAGTGATCCAATCGAACTTATCAAGTCGATTGGACGATAGTCTGTATGACATCAGGATATCAAATTTTATGTAATGTTGCACGCAAAAAAATAAATTTGTTTAATACAGAATATTTCATTTTTCTGAAGTCTAACTTTGAACGAACACCGTATAAAATGTAATTTTGGCGGTAACATAAAATATTGTAATCCGAAACACACTTACGCGATGTTATTAAGTAAAACACGCTCCTAAATCGAGTCCCTAAGTACTGATTTTCTTTCTCCATCCGCAGATTTTTATGCTCATCCTCCAAACTTTCGCAATCCACTTATATCAACCGTGAAACGCCAAGCAAACACAAAAAAGTTTTCATGTTTAATCTGCGAGCTTTAAGGATTTTCCATTGAAATATTTCCCACCGTCGCTTTAAATAATCCACGGGCGTATTATTTTTATAACCGTAGTCCTATTCCATATATTCGCGATTTGCAATCTCGCTACTTATCTGTGAGTTCCGAATTCCTCGTATAATATTATTAGCGCGATAGCTTGGTGAAGTATTAAAGACAACTTTATGTGACTTCGGGGCACTGTTAAGTGGCGATACTCGGCTTTCAATTACCGGGATACTTATTTTGTAAATAGACTGATGTAAACAAATATCGCCGAGCCGGGGTTCTTATCTGGCGGGCGCAGTGCTTTGATTACCGACAGGAAAAAGGAATATTTGAGGAAGCATTTGGGCGCTTTGTGTTTTCGTGTATGTTTCATTTATCTGAAGAATGTGTGTACAACGAGAAAATGTATGTAAATCTTTAATTTTCGCATGTAAAATATGTGCTGTCGTGTAACAAAAATTTCCCTTTAAATGTATGAAGATTGTTCAAAAAAACTGTTTTGTTACACGATTTTGCCACTACTGACTTTATTTTTATACTTATTGAAATATAATTGTAACTAGCCTATTTAATAAAAAATACAAATTACATCTTATGCAACGGAGTGGCGACGCGTTTCATCGCCTTCTACACACATAATATCTAACCGCTTTAGGTTGGGGAACATCCCATCAAAATTAACCCATCCCACAAACCACCAGACCATCGTACATGTTCCATCAAAATTGACCCATATACAATGCTAGTGGGTAACCAATATAGGGTAAAGCAAATAAGCGTTTATCACAACAAGTTGCCGGGACTGAATGTGTTTCATACGGAACAAATTATTTACTCGCAGCGGTTGGGATGTAAGTTTTTCCCCGGAACTCGTTCTGATCACCCGAGTACGATCTAAATCGATCGTAGCCCCTGATTCGTATCATTTATTCCTCACTCCATGAATACTTAAATTCAATCTTGATCTACGTACAGTATCCACCTAATAACATTACAGTTGCTTAAGGTGTCGCTATACGCTCTTTTGTTTCGTTATATCTAATTAGAAGAGTACTTTTCTGAGTAATTATTTATTTACACCATACTCGCTTAATTCGTTACGGACGGAGAAAAGGAAGTTCTCTCCCCGCGTGTTAAGACCGCTTTTCGCGAGAAGATCGTTTAATGGAAGTTTTGTAGCGTGTTTGTTACCATTTAGGTTCTAGTTGATCTCGGCTCATATATTAATTGTAAATAAGATTTGCAAAAATAAAAGGAAAAGTGTCCCTAACTCCCTACGTAAGAGCGCTAGTACCTACATCTTTATATACATTTTTATATATACAAATAAATAAAATTTAAGTGTGTATTTGTATTTTTAAATTAACAACTTTTCAATTTATGCATAAAAAATTATTTTCGGTACTTACATACAAATATCAATTTTTAAAATGTCTGTTTGTTTCGGCTAATCTTTGAAACGGCTGGACCGATTTTCACACTTTCCCTGGTAGATGGTAGATGTTCAAAGGCGTAATGTAGGCTAATTTTATCTTAGGGTTTCTTTTAAATAATAGGGTTCCTTTTCCGTCAGTTCTACGTAAGGGGACAGGTTGAGGGCCCCAGCTAATTTGAATAAATTCATTATTTTAGCGCCTTGTTCAGTATAATTATTTTAAACATAGCTTAAAAGAATATCAAATTAATAATATATTTTTCTAATCTTAAAATATTTCTAACTTATCAACTTTTATCTAGATGTTACGCGCGACTTCGTGGGTGACAAAAGGAAATCTCGTGGAACCGTACACTTTTACCGTTACCAAAAAGTAATTAATATCACAAGTGCCGTTACCGCAATAAAAAGTAGCCTATGTCCTTCCCCGTGGTCTATTCTATATCTGTGTCAAATTTCCCCAAAATAGGTCAAGTAGCCTATTCGATACAAACGAACAAACAAACAAACTTTTCCTCTTTATTATATTAGTATAGATTATTATTATTGGTACCAGTAAATATAATATTTGTAAAAAAACGTTCCTACATAATTTACTACTGCAGGTAAGTATACTTTAAAAATATATTCTAGCTGGGTAACGAATACCATTACAAGATAAAACATAATGTATGTTATTTAATGCGTCCCGAGAATTCCTGAGAGCATAAACCTAGGCTAGACTAAGTGAGAGTTCTTCGGCAAAGTGCGACAGTCCTCAGCTATTAAGTTTATATAATAAATCTTACTTACAGGTAACTTTCAAAATTTTCTCGTCGTAGCTCGCTTCGATAAATCTTAACAAGTAGGATTTACGGTTACGATTTTCGATTTTATAGTGTTCATCCCCGCTAATACCTTGTAAGAACTACATAAAGGCCGTAATCGTAAACTTTATCGCCCAACTACATTTGGGGAATGGACCTAGTTAACTAAAAGCAATGATTTTTTTTGCACATCCAATAAACGTCCATAGATTTTTATTGCCGTTTTACTGTACACTCAACCTGAGTAATTATTTTTATATCAATTGATACTTATAATTTTTTATTTGTATGACGATTGCGCGATGAACTTAAAAATATTAAGGGCTATACACAAATATTAAAAGTATGCACTTCAATGCTTGACAGAATATCACTTTAGAAGCACAATTTACGTAATTATATTTTCTGTTCAATTCGCAATATTGTGTCAGTGTCAGCGCACACACTCACACACGCATTAAATTGAGTGTGCACGAAAGTGATAGCATGCTCTGGCACATAATAAAAAACTAACGAACATACAAATAACAAACTTAATTTTTTCACAAAGGTGACAACACATAATTTACATAATATTGCCTAAAATGTTCCTCTTGACCCAAAGATATAAAAAATATACCTACCCCTCTTGCTGTAACCAACCTCACCTATAATTATTGTAAAGTACATTTCTCGAATAACATTTCACAGTACGTATTGATGCTTTAAATTCCATGAATTTATGCATGTATTCGGGTTTGCTCAGGTCCGAGTCGGGGTATTTGTCAATACGTGTCGGAGGGAGCATCATTATTAATCTCGGAGAAAACAATTTCCTTCCGAAACAATTTAGGGACACGCTCCTTAGAACCTCGATCGAGTGTTTGTCCTTTACACATACACTTGACCCCATTCGGAGAAGCCTCAATCTATGTGCTGAGGTAAATTCCTTTTCGATGGAAGTGAGAGTGGAGAGTGAGTGAAAAGATAAAATCATAATTTCTGTTGTAATATTGAGTTTAAATTTACTCTGAGGTAAATGAAATCTCAAATTTTATTTTTTTTACGAATTGCGTATCTACTTTATATTTTAACTAGTTTTACAATACTATCTGTATTGTAAAACTAGTTAAAATATAAAGTAGATTTTAATTTAAGTAGTTAGGTATGTAAATTCATAAATCGTAACAAGGTAGTCCGTATAATATAGAGAGATACTTAAATTATCAAATAGACACCACTCAAAACGGAACTTAAACGTTGACAAACATTAACCTAATTATTATTAGTCGCTTAGCTCTAAAATAATAACTCTCCTCCCACCGATTTCAGTGACGACCACCGTCATTTCTACGATCACAGGTTCATTGAAACTAGGCCAGATACGCAGGACTAATTTTATAGTGCCTAGGCTGTAAAATAAATCGAAGCAACGAACCAATGATCAGATTGTTAAGAAGTACCCGGAGGACCGAGCATTGCTCGGAGTTCTAGTAATACGGAAAAGTCAACAGATCGTAGTATCTAACAGACACGTAGCTGAGCCACGCGAACTTATAATTATCAGTTATCGCAACGAAAAAAAAATCAAAAATTAGCGGTTTGCCCTAGGTTAAGAGATCGATTCCATCCCCAAAAAACACTTCATACATACTAATTCTCATGGAAATTAATGGAGCCATTTACGAGATTCTGATATATTTTAAAGAATTGCTCGTTTAAAGTAAAGATAATTGTAGCAAAATATCGAATTTCATCCCGCAATGCAAACAATCCGAACATATATTTTAAATGAATTAAAGCTTAATGATTCAGGGAGGAATTTTGCAAATTCCCGTCCACGTAGGTGTCACAAGGCACGTTGGGTCACGGCATGCACGTGCATGCATTAGCGGTGACGGCCTCACGTCGGAATCCAATCTTACCGCACACGAACAATGCTGTTCGATTAATTGACAATCTATTCGTGTATAGCTCATAAAAACTACGTCTGGCGGAACCATTCTGCTGAAATGAGAACGTACATTATTCGAGCAGTTCAGTTTTTAATGGTTATTTTCATAACGTAATTAAGTTGCCGCTTTTAATAGATATAGACGCCCAACGATGATTAGGTTTCATTTAGGTGGAATTAGCATGTGGAATGCTATTTCAAGTCTTAAAACTTTATCAGTTTGTGAGATTACATTACCGTAGGTTTAGGTAGATAGTTTTACACGCAAGCTATTTCTCTTTT
This sequence comes from Glaucopsyche alexis, assembly GCA_905404095.1. Lineage (NCBI taxonomy): Eukaryota > Metazoa > Arthropoda > Insecta > Lepidoptera > Lycaenidae > Glaucopsyche > Glaucopsyche alexis. The sequence continues at coordinate 12,308,887 of FR990052.1, read as the reverse complement.
TCTTTCCTTGCCAAGCTGATTATACAGATTAAAAACAATAATAATCAAAAGCTAAAATCTTTAAATTCCCTACGATTGGATCAGCAGTTTAGGTGCTACGGTGGAACAAACATACATATTGTTATACATAGACTGCCAACAATTATTACTCTTTCTTTTGGCATCGCCGTAGTCCTAAAGGTCCGGACGCACTAGGCGGAACTGAACTTCAGCGGAACTGAGCGACACGTTTTGGTAAGTCGCACTTGAACTGCAGTGGTGCTACAAAAATATATTTAGTAGCTAGGCAACCTCCGAGCAAGATGGACGAATGGATGATTGACATTTAAAAGGTTTCTTAATAAATATGTACCTTCATACCTACAATCTAAATAATGTACATACGACCTCCGTGGCTCAGTGGTGAGCGCAGTGGCACTTTAACCGGAGGTCGCGGGTTCGAAACCCACCAGGGAACAAAAAGTTTTCTGTGTTCCTGGGTCATGGATGTGTATTAAATGTGTGTATAATATAATAAAAATATTATATATAAGTAAAGTTTAAAAAGTATTAAATATATTTCCGTTGTCTGGTACCCGTAACACAAGTTCTTCGGATACTTACCACGGGGCCAGACTGACGTGTTGTGAAGCGTCCATAGATATTATTATTATTATTATAATTTTTCACTATGAAACCAATTCACTATACATATATTTAAGAATTTTATTATATAATACACATTTAATGCTCATCCATGACCCAGGAACATAAAAAACTTTTTGTCTCCCGGTGGGATTCGAACCCGCGACCGGGCCTCTTGAGCGCCGACGCGCTAACCATTGAGCCATAGAGGTCGTTTCACTCCAAAGTTGTTTTTTTTTTTTTCATAGGAGTGTTCATGTACTTTTATGCTGGACGTCATGATATTATTATGTCTCCGGATACTGGCCCACGAGTACAATAAATTTTATTCATCTATCGACATTTTTGACGAACGATTATCGCGCTCCCAAGTATCTCGGTTGACTGACTATGAAAATGAAGTTGGCCAAACCGAACTGCAGTTCGCGACACTTTTGGTGAGTTGATCAAGTTTGACGCGCAGTTCGCTGCAGTGTAGTTCCGTTACCGCTTAGTGCGTGGTATCTCATACAATTTCATATAAAGAATATTTTGACGCGACGTGTCGCTCAGTTCCGCTGAAGTGCAGTTCCGCCTAGTGCGTCCGGACCTTAACTCCTAAGCCGTAGTAGGGTTTAAAATCGATCAGCAATCTAGAAGCCATCCTATCGCCATCTGGTGTGGCAATCAAAAATTTTATTAACCTATAAGTATATCTCCGATTGTTAGATGGCGCTTATTCTTCTGTCTTTTTCGGTCTATAACTTTAATGCCTAACGGATCGTTTCAATAACTTAATCTATCTATAACTATATTTTGTTAGAAACATCAAATTTGTATCGTGATTTGAAAAGCGGCAAATGATTGAATGACGATATTTTTAACAAATAGTTATAGATAGGTTATTGAAACGGTCCGATAGATAGGTTAATGAAACGATTCGTAAAAGTATATCTCCGATTGTTAGATGGCGCTTATTCTTCTGTCAATTTCAGTCTTTAACTAATAACTAAAACCTATCTATAACAATTTGTTAGAAACGTCAAATTTGTATCGCGAAATCAGCAAATGATTGAATGACGACGTTTTTAACAAATAGTTATATATAAGTTATTGAAACGGTCCGTAAACGTATCGCATATACTAGCTTAAATTAGCTAAAATAGCGTTTAAAAATATTATTAAAAAAAACATCGCTGTATAGATCATATTTCCCTAGTTTCAGTTTGTTTTAAAACTGAAACTATAAAGTGCAGGGCCGTGAAGGTGGAAAATATCGGAGTTTGCTTCAGTGACTTGAGAGTTTCCACCGGGATTACTCCAAGTCAACACGAGATATTTTATCTCATCTCACTTAGCAGGAATAATCATGTGTTAGACGTTCATAACATTGTATCAAGATTCGTCGTGTCTATTTTTTTTTTTTTATTAGATCTTTTACAAGCTATCTACAAGTAGGTGCAGTACAGCATGTTTACAACCTTTGTTTTTCTTTTCATTTTTTCTTCAGTCTTCCGACTTTAAAAACAATAGAATAGGCAATCGGACTAATTTTTTTTTATTGCATAAATGAATAGTACTCTTAAATATGAGTAACTTCTCAGAAGAAACCGTATATCAAAAGTCAATATTTTCAAAGGTACAGCGATTTGTATAAAAAATTTCGCGAGCCTCCTAAAAACGCTCCATACTAAAGTCGACCTAAAAATGACGTCACTTGTATATGAAGTAGTATGAAGTAGTATATGAAGTATATGGCCGCAGGAATATATTTGTAAATATCTCCGATATTTATGCGTTTAAGTTCATACTTACCATAATGAATGTTTTTGTATATGATGTGAGTAAACTAATGATGTAGGTTTTGTTTACCAATTTCGCAAAAAAAAAAATTTTTTTTGGTATAAAGACTCGCGAAATTTTGTATACAAATCGCTGTACCTTTGAAAATATTGACTTTTGATATACGGTTTCTTCTGAGAAGTTACTCATATTTAAGAGTACTATTCATTTATGCAATAAAAAAAAATCAGTCCGCTTGCCTATTGAGTAGAGAAATAACCCGAGGCCCATTCGTAAACAACGCACAAATTACGAATCTACCATCCAGCCGCCATTACAGCTAATAGTTTCAGTATTGAAGTATTGTTGTATATCGAAAGAAAAACATAAAAACTTAAAAATGATTTATCATGGATAAGACCTAGCTTTGGCAGAAGATGGTATGACATTGCATTCACACATACAGCAGTTCTTTAAGCAATTCCAAAATTTCCAAACCTTGATTCAATATTTCACTTTTGGCTAGCTGTGAATATTCAAAGAAATCGATATTGGTGTAAAACACTGAAAAATACCTATATCAATATAATATGTAATATGTTTGGTGTAATGATGGTGGTGTTGATGATGATTATTTAAAAGTGACATATGATACTAGGAGTTTTATAAATAAACCTGAAATTTTGGATCCAGGGTATATCTTGACAACATTTCACTTTTTAGTAACATATGCTCAAGTTAAAAAAAAGTCAAAATCACTATAAATCACCCCATATTAATGTTAAAGACTTCTCTCGATTCATCATTGATCCCATCACGAGGTCTACCATTTGGTCATAATAGGTCCAACTTGGGAGTCATTAAAAATTAAAAAAGAATTTCTAAAATCGGTCCACAAACGGTGAAGTAATCGTGTAACATACAAAAAAAAAAACATACGCACGAATTGAGAACCTCATCCTGTTTTGGAATTAAATTTAGAGCCTTAGAATTAAATTTGTTGATGTACTAACAGCACCGCCACGTACCGGTGCAATTGCAAATCTAAACCATTCTCAAATCCACTTGAACACACACAAAAAAATTCATATACCTATAAAGATAAATAAATCACACTAGACATAGGTAGGTACTACTAGCTAAAATAATTATTAAAATAACAAAGTATCAATACTTTTATAGCTACCTAGTAAAATACCATACTCGTATTGTGTTAGTGTGTGTAGTTACTAGTTACAGAGAATTACGGGAAGAAATCCTTAGGTAAGTCCCCAGGTAGACAAGTTTCCTTAGCTAAAATTATTTAGGTATATAATATCTTACATAGTTAATGTTAGGTTCATGATATTTTGACAAAGCAAGATTTTAGACATAATATTATTTTTACTCAACTGGGTTCAGTTTTTCACCCGTATTTTTTCCTTTAAAAATAACGAAAATTAAATTCGATTTTCTAAAACAACGCTATTCTTATTCTTGTGTTAAAATTTTTTAAAGACATTATTCGCTTTGGTGCTGTGCAAGAATTATGAGAATTACACAATTTCAAAAAGTAAATTAAGCGATGACGTTTTAACTTTTTAATCTTCCCGAAACGTTTTATATCCGGCATAATATTTTACGGCTGAATGCGCTTTGATGCTTCTGGCTTTGTACCCACCCATTAAAAAATAACAAGTGTTATTAATCAAATTCATTAATCTTCACGACAATTTACTATTTTCATTCATTTCATTCATAAACAAAATATTTATCTGATAAATATGAATAATTGTGGGTAGACTGAAATAAACTGCCAAAACGACAGTCCAACATTAGTTTGTGTCGCGAGACAATAGTATTAAAATTAACATGGTGTTCAGTTTACGGGAAATGTTAACTCGACTTCGCTACGTTCACGACGAACGGAACAGTTTAGAAGCTGAAAGCGATGAGGTTAGTCATTTATTACTTACAATAGAATTATGGGCCTTTTTCACTATTTACGATAAGTGACAGATATCATATTTGCGTGTTTTGTTTCAGCCTGTCTATTTTCTAAGAACATTTTCAAATCTCGACAGCTGAATCCGCGGTGAGTGTCAAATTTTTATATGATATTTGACACTTGCTGCGGATTCAGCTGTCGAGATATATTACAGAATAACACTGCTAATGCTTGAATGAAGTAAGCAGTAACGAAACTTTCGATTAAGCTTTATGACACTTAAATATTTTGAACAGGGTCTTAGTGTTGTGTTAAACATTTACTGTAGTGCATTCTCTAAATAATATCATAACTTTTTATATACGGCCTTTACTCTTCAATAACAGCGACGATTTTTGTTTTTTTTTTTTTTTTTTTCATTTCCCCACAAACTCGATCCCGTACGTTTGCTACGTCATCGATGGAGTATAAATCAACGCTGGGTGAGTACATGATATGAAAACACGTTGGTTGTTCATATGTTGACGTGTTTTTATTTTCTGTATAGGTAACTGTCGTTCATATTTTGCGAACGTAACACTTTAGGGTTCCATTAATTGTACGCTCGTTTTATTTTCTTTGAATTCTTTATCAAGTGATTTATTTTCTGATACAATACCTATTGAAAAAGGAATGTTGCTATGAAAGTGCCTAATAACTTTTCATTATGATGGAGTAATATATTATATACTTATATCTACTTGTAGTTTTACATTAACAAAATATATTATCTCTTGTGTTTGTTGCCTGTTTTTTCGCCTTCGTGGTCCAGTAATTTAAGGCTTGGCTCTCGACTGCGGATGTCGTTGGTATTATATATTAGTGTCTATTTAGTTATAAGTAACTAACTCAAATATTTGTAAATGTAAATTCAAAATATTCAACGTAGTTTAAAATATAGGTACATGATAATATTGTATACTAAATACATAGGTGTTTTTCACTGTTTTATGTATAAGGGTTGATCTGAACACAATTTTCGCATTTCAATATACCGCCACCGCAGGGTCGGGACAAAAACCTAAACATAAATCACACAGTTCGGACACAAGTTTGTACTGACAACACACTTGTTCTCGGACTGTAGCACCGAATATTAGTAAACCCCGTTTAAATTTTATAAAATAACAGGGAAAATTGTAGTTTGAGATACTTAAACTCAAATATTTTTACTGGCTAAAGATTAATTACAACTTTGCTATTCTGTTAAAGAGATTACAGACATGCCACTCATATATTGGAGTTAAGTATCATAATATTAAAGTGTCATTAAGCTATCTATTCATTTTAGAAACAAAAATTTTACATTTGCTTACATTTTTGTTAAGAAGTGTTTATATCTGTAAAGAATCTGGTTCAGCTTTTCAATGTTTGTGATAGTGACATATTGTTTTTTAACAACATGACGAAGGTGAGTGCTTTAGTCCCTTCCTTTAAATTACCTTGTAAAATTACATAACAGTCTTAATTTCTTCGCAATGCAACACGAGATAAAACCCGATCACAATCCAATCTAATCACAGTTACGGCATCCAATTTAAAATTTCATGCTGAAAGAGGAGTTAAATGTTAATGTAGCGACAATACGGATACAGTAAAAACTTGCCCGGGTGCACCTCGACATTGTTCTAAAAAGTAAATTTCAATAACGCTAGAAGTTAGCCGACTCTTTAAGTTTCGTGATAAAGTCTTTTAAACTTTTCCAAAGGTTGACGAGCCGTTGGATGCAAGACGATGTCTCCATCATAATTTTAAAACCGATTTATATTGTTCAGAAGTTTATGACAATATTTTTATATAAGAAGCATGGAATACCTACAGGCACTTTTGTTCCTTACACAGGCTGTATTTTTATTTAAATGAACCTAACATATTTAACCTAACAATAGGCTACAATATTGCTTAAGTAATGACAGTATGCATAACTAAAATCTACGTAATAAAAAAACAGATCAACATATCCTTCCAAGTCTTACTACACTACACCCTCACACAAAAACGTGCCGCCTTTGAAGGTCATGCGCCCGCCGCGTTGTATCGGTCGCTAGGCTATGACAAAATTTGTTTAATTTGGTCAAAATTTAAGGTCACATATTATTATCTATACTAATATAATAAAGAGGAAAGGTTTGTATGTTTGTATCGAATAGGCTCCGAAACTACTGGACCGATTTTGATAAAATTTGGCACAGGTATAGAGTAGACCACGGGGAAGGACATAGGCTACTTTTTATTGCGCCGAAATGTACGGTTCCTACGATATTTCTTTTAGCGCGCACGAAGTCGCGCGGAACATCTAGTAAATTATATTTTTGGAACGAGAATCGAATACTGATAACGCTTCTCGATTTCTTTTTTGGCCTGTATATTATATTATATAGTATTCAATATCAAATAACCGTCAAGTAAGCGTATAAAACGTAAAACGTTACACGATAAACGTAAATGTATTCCAATATATTTATTCAATAAGCGAAAAGCGATAACCAATGTTTGTAGTGAATTGACGAAAGAAATTAACTCGTGTAATCGTTATGTGATCCGCATACCGAATGCGCATAATATATACCTAGATACAAATCCGATGTTAACTCCGCTCGCATTCCACATGTTCAGTAGTTACGTTTCTAGTAATTGGTATTCAGTGCAATGGCAGCGAGCGTCGGAAATTAAAAATGATTGTAGTGCCTGCGCTCTCATAACTGCAGATGCATTTTTGTAACTGATGCTTTATATAGGCTATCGACTATACCTACTAATTGAAATACCTACGGCAATTTCTGGTTGTTAAATTTTCTATCTTTTTAAATGTATTCGGGGCTGATTTGTAGTTTTTAGGGTTCCGTACCTCGAAAGGAAAAAACGGAACCCTTATAGGATCACTTTGTTGTCCGTCCGTCTGTCTGTCAAGAACCTTTTTCGCAGGAACGCATGGAGGTACCAAGCTGGAATTTTATATCAAATACTCAAGTCAACCGTCCCTTGGAGCTGTGAAAAAATCAAACTTCTAAGCCGACGCAATCAAAAGATGCAGCCGTTTATGCCGCAAATTTTTGACACTCGCAAACTCAAAACCTACAGATTTCCGTGAACTCAGAATCTTGAAATTTGGTACAAAGCAACGTCTGTTTATAGCACAGATAAAGGAAAAATTTCGAAAACCGTAAATTTTTAGTTTTATCATAATATACCTAATAAAAGTATTTTTAATTATTTTAAACATACTTACTTATTTATTCTTTATGAACGGGGCTGATTTGTAGTTTTTATTGCGATAAACTTTATAGTTATTTAAACTATATTTTATAAATGGTAAGCAATTAGGTATTAAACATTCTATTTTGACAAGCTACGGCAAGCATAAAACGATAGGTAATAGGAATGTTTAGATGGTGTTTATCTATGTTATCTATTTACTAACAACAGCATCAAATGTTTTTTCTGCATCTTAGTCCAGTAGGAATCGGCGCATGAGTACCGAAAACTATTCCACCTCAATTTTTTTATGCGATCCTCTTCAAATTGCCCTCCTAATGATATAAATGCATGTTGCCATTGCGCAACCCGGTGCCATATTGTTTAAACCGAAATTGTTTAAACAATTGCAAGGAATTGTTAATTTTTAACCGGACAATTTTTTTTATATTCTTTATTGAAATACCAATAAAAAAGGTCCTATGACTTTTAACGATAAGGTTAATATTTTTAAAGATATGAATTTTTAAAGGTTCGAAAAATCTCAAATTTGGGTACTTTCGACCCATGAAAAATATATTAAAAAAAAACATAATGTCTAAGTAATATATTTTTTTAAATTCTCTATACAATTGTTAATAATATTGTTAAAAGAGATTTAAAAACATTTCATTGTTTATATCTTTTTTTTAATTGTTAATTCCGCACGCTCACAAGTATCATGCGTCGCTTATCTTTAAGTACAGTTATATATGTATATGTATCAGGCTTCGGATTTTTCACTACATCGTCTTCAGTCTCACAAAAAATGCATGGTAAGGTATCATCAGAATATTTTCTTTTCTTGGGAACAACTAAAAACGACATGACACTCACATTTATTGTAACGAAAAATCATAAAAACTAAAAATATAATTATTATATTCTGATGATACCTTACCATGTATTTGTGAAACTGAAGATGATGTAGTGAAAAATCCGAAGCCTGATACATATACATATATAACTGTACTTAAAGGTAAGCGACGCATACTTGTGAGCGCGCGGAATTAACAATTAAAAAAAAGATATAAACAATGATTTTTTTTTAAATCTCTTTTAACAATATTATTAACAATTGTATAGAGAATTTAAAAAAATATATTACTTAGACATTATGTTTTATTTAATATATTTTTCATGGGTCGAAAGTACCCAAATTTGAGATTTTTCGAACCTTTAAAAATTCATATCTTTAAAAATATTAACCTTATCGTTAAAAGTCATAGGACCTTTTTTATTGGTATTTCAATAAAGAATATAAAAAAAAATTGTCCGGTTGAAAAATAACAATTCCTTGCAATTGTTTAAACAATTTCGGTTTAAACAATATGGCACCGGGTTGCGCAATGGCAACATGCATTTATATCATTAGGAGGGCAATTTGAAGAGGATCGCATAAAAAAATTGAGGTGGAATAGTTTTCGGTACTCATGCGCCGATTCCTACTGGACTATCTACAATATCTGCACCTACCGCATTAATCAACAGAATAAAAACAAAACAGTTCACTGTATTAATGTATATTAAAAGTTGTGTCGGCGTAAGTGTAATCATGCGAATGGTACCTACATTTTTGCACCAATTACCGTATTGGAGTAAAAACGGACAACAAAAGGCCCGTCGAATGTTTACTCGACACATCGGCCGCTGCATCAATTAAAAATATATTACTCGCTGGGTGACTTCCGCTCATTTGCAATTTTGAATTACTCATATGAAAAGTTGAGCTTGTTACGTTCATAACTTGGTATAAAAGTGCGATCGTTATTCAGTAACATCAGCATCCATGGCTGGTCTGTTGGTTGATAAGCGCGAAGGTTTTAAGTCGATTTGAAGACGTAGGGATACGAATTGATGCTTATTTGCGTGTTAGTACGTAGGTACCGATACCAGGTAACAGATTGTCAAAATTTGATGTTAATTAGAACAATTATCATCCAATTTAGTGCATAAAGTAGCAATGAGTAGCAACAAGTTATACTGTGCTTTTGGTAGTTCAAAGTATCTGTCTAATAAAATTATTTAAAAGAAGATGTCCCCACTGACTAACTCACTGACGTATAGACGCTTGCACAACCGTAACCGCTAATAATAGAAACGTAAAATTTGGACAGTAGTTTTTATTTATAATGTAGACCCGTACTAAGAACGGATTTTGAAAAATTCTACTCTTGAAGGGGTGAAATAGTGGCTATAAGTTCATATAAAAAAAAAATAACTGTTAGCGATTTCTATGAAAAATAGCTGAGGAAATAAATAAAAATTATTGTGAAATTAAAAAAAAAACTATAAGATACGTACTGTATTTTATAGTTTTTTTTTTTTTTACATTTAAAGTAGTGAAATGGGGTCCAAAGTTTGTATAGTAAAATATCAACAGCTGGTCGGAATACATAAAATTTGGTCACGCAGTTATAATGACGCAGAAATCCGTAAATGGTTTTTTGAAATACTAACCCCACGGGAGTGCAACAGGGATCCACGCGGACGAAGTCGTGCGCGAAGGCTATTTACGATATAAAATAATATTGCTTTTAAAGTTTTGGGTAAAACATTTTCAATTAACTTATTAACATTTTGCACGCTCATTTCAGCGATTTTAATGTAAAACTATAAGCCCTTTTTCCTCGTTTAAAATCAACTTTACATCCTCAAAATTTACAATATTTTGTAATGCTAATTACAGCTATGTATTTACCCTTAATAACGTGGATTATGATACAAATTAATCATTAACATTGTGTATATATAATTAAGTGTACATTGTGAGTAATATTTACCTTAATGAAGCGTCAGTTCGCTATATAACCTAAATATATTTTTAAAGTAAAAACTTATTTAGTTTCGGTTTGCATTCGTTGAAACGGGACACCCGATAGGTTTATACCATAATATTAAGCAATTGACATAATATGTAGGAATTTTGTAGAAGAATACCAAATATAACAATGTACCTACTTATAAAGTTTCGCTGCTTTCGCGTGTGGGCAGGACACAAGTTTTTTTATTTAATACAAGATGTTGCGCGCGACTTCGTGCGCGACAAAAGGAAATCTCTTGGAATCGTACATTCAGCCCTAATAAAAAGTAGCCTATGTCCTTTCCCGTGGTCTATATCTGTGCCAAATTTCATCAAAATCGGTCCAGTGGTTTCGGAGCCTATTCGATGCAAACAAACAAACAAACTTTACCTCTTTATTATAATAGTATTTATAGATAAGTTTGACATGTCTATCTGTGCGTCTGTATTTGGCATCTCCCGAGCGAATTAGTCGATGTATTTTGATCTAGATTTTTTTGTTTAAAAAGTTGAGTAAAGAGTGTCTTTACCTATAAGTCATCATCATCAGCTCGCGTACCGCTTGACAATTCCAGGATTCTTCCACTTAATGTTGTTTTTACAACAGTTTTAGTGTCAAAGAAAACTATGAATAAACTGTTGAAAGAAAATTAATTTCAAACTTCTGGAGAGCTTAAAGCTGGAACAATTGGCCTTTTTACCCTTTATTCTTTAGATAAATTTTTAAACATGTTTAATATTTTGAGGATTTTTATAAATGTTAAGGTATTTTGTAATATCTAGGTAGGCACTTAATTATTGTCAAACGCTGAAGTTTGTTTAGTATTAGATATACTTTACTAGCTTTCCCGACACACGTTGTTCCGTCTTAAATATGAACTGGAATGAATCAATGACTGCAATGCAACCCACGTCCTATTCCTACACTTACACCTACTCCTTTTCCATTATTTCCCACCGTTTAAACCTTCCTTAAACTTCCACAATTATTTCAAGACCAAAATTAGCCAAAATTTTCTCGAGTTTTGAGTCCCTTAGGAACGGGATAAAGTATCCTATGCCCATCTTCTGGTTTTAAGCTACCTCCCCGCCAATTTTCAGCCAAATCGGTTCAGACGTTCTTGACTTATAAATCGACTTTCTTTTATATAATAGATAAATACATTATATAGATAAATTGCGTATACTGTTCATTGAAATATTATACTGTTTTTTTTACAAGAATGATAATAATAATTGTTAATATGAAACTCAAATTGAACTCAAATCATTATTTTTATTATAAACGCATTTGATTTTTATTGAAATGAGATAAAAAAAAAAACAACAAAAACTGCAAAACTGTATAACGGTTCGTGATATAAATTTTATAAAAATAGTTAAAAGTTTTAAACTCGTCGTTAACTTTCCCACATTTAGAGAGTACATTTGCATATAAATGAACTGCAACGGCTACATATTTCGTTTTCATTTTTTCCTACACTCTAACTACCGATAATATTGTCACGTCGGATCTATTTGGAGTAATGGGACAATTTTTATATGAGTTGTGCTAAAATTTCAGATATTTTAAATTCTATACAAGTTTTATTCATTTTTAGGGTTCCGTAATACTTAAGGAACCCTTATAGTTTCGCTCTGTCCGTCTGTCTGTCTGTCTGTCTGTCTGTCTGTCTGTCTGTCTGTCTGTCTGTCTGTCTGTCTGTCTGTCCGCGCCTCTAGCTTCTGTAATTATGAATATAAATTAATGAAATTTGGTGCAGTTATAGATTGTGTATAGATCACGGTTTCGGGATCATAAAAAAATAATAATTTTATATTTTAGGGGTGGCTCTCCATACATGTAAAGTGGGGATGAAAAATATTTTTTCACTCTACCCCATCGTGTGGGGTATCGTAGAATAGGTCTTTTAAAATAAAGGTAAGGTTTCATACGTTACTATTTTATAAAGTTGACCATTTTCGAGTAATCAGCCTCCAAAGTAGTTTGTAAGTTGGTCCCCCCCCTAGCATTTTTAAACTATAGGAGATAGAAACTTGCAAATTTCCATGCTGATAGATCATGCTAAAAACTCTTTAGGAAAACTATTTTGAACCAAATCGGACAGTAACTTTTGGAGTAATTAAAAAAAAAAGCATATAAAAAAAAGCATATAAGCATATATTATAAAAAGTTTATAGTTACGGAACCCTCCTTAGACATGTCCTGACATGCTCTTGGTTAGGTTATTTATTTTTTCAGGATTTTATGTTCAATATATTTACAATAGGGTTGCCAACTGTCCTGTTTTCCCAGGACATGTCTTCGTTTTTGCAGTGTTTTGGGTCGTCCTGGATAGTTTCAAAGCAGCGTCCTGGGTTTTTAAAGCGCAATTGATAAGGTTGTGTATTTTGAAATTCTTTTTTTCTAGTTTCTGTAGTGATTTTGTTACAGCTTATTTATATCATAGTCTATAATACCTATTATAGACTATGATATAAATTTTAATTTAATACCTCTCCGGGTTTATGAGGAAAGGGGTAGTAAGGTTAAAATTATTAAAAATATTTTTATTATATGATGCAATTCTTCCTTTATCTGTGCTATAAGACGATGCTTAACGAACCCTAATTTACAACATTTGTACATGTTATCATAAGCATTTAAATTTATTCTGATATTGTTTCAGTGGTTATAATGTATCTATTCGAGTGGATCAAATACTGATTATTATTGTTATTCTTGCCCGCCTTCGCACTGTCTATTCTGAAACATCTATACTAATATAATGAAGAGGAAAAGTTTGTTTGTATTGAATAGGCTCCGAAACTACTGGACTGATGTTGATGAAATTTGGTACAGATATAGATTGGACCACGAGGAAAGACATAGGCTACTTTTTACCGCGGCAAAATGTACGGTTACCGCGAGATTACCTTTTGCGCGCACGAAGCCGCGTGCAACATCTTGTAATAAAATAAATCTTGTTACATCGGCATACATCCTTTTACTACCGTGAATTATCTGAGAAAACCCTTTTTTCCACTACAGTTAGACGAGAATTCAATTTGGGATCAAAAACAAGATCCTGGCCAAATTTACACATTCCAATGAAAAATTTGGTTACATAAAAACTGCAGAGTTAAAGGAAAATATGCAAAGCTACCGGCTAGGTACACATGTTTGCTGGAATATTACGAAGATTCGTTTTTAAGCTCCTCCGTTTACTTGTACATGTTTATTCTGGTCCCATCTCTATATATTTATTGAAATCAGTATTTCTGTTGGTTTTAGGATATTGCTTTTAATCTTTATTGTTTTTAGATTTTATTTTAACCTAGATTTTACTGTTTGCTTGATAAGGTCAAGGCTATTTGTGATTCACAATATTGACGCCGTAATAACATCTTCAGTAAAGTTTTACGATCATCATGCTAACGGAGGAGTATGATATTTGGCACTGTTAAAGTTTATGTGAAGGAAGTAAGGTGTGCAGAAAGCTAATATATTTTTAAATAATGCTTAGAAATTCTTAAAATTAATATAACAAAATCAAATATTTACCATACATTACCGTGCGTTTTGTTGATACAATTTTGTAACATGTTTGTCAAACTGTCACGCAATTTTTTCTTTTCTATCTGATAGGTAAAAGAACCCTATGAAGTTCAAACTTAAAAGTTATATGAATTATTATGGGTGAATTTCGAACGCAGGGCAACTTCTAGTACCCAAAGTTAGGTTAGTTTAGGCACTACCCTAATAAGTGCTACTAAAATTGAAATTCGGTCGATTAGGTACATAATTGCTTTTTCACGTGTCATTCGATTCTATAATACGTTTTTATCAGCAAAGGCAGGCTTTGTACGACGTAACTGTACAGATGTACATATTTGTGCCATTCTCCCTTTTTCGATGTTGGCTTTTCATCACCATGTTAATCGTGTCATAATATTGGTTGGAACGCTACTGAAGCGCACCTGCCTAAAATTGAATAAAAATAATACACAAATTGGAAACTCGATTGTCAATTTTTGCACGTTTTTGTAATTTTGTTGTGAGCTCGAAAAAAAACCCGGCCAAGTGCGAGTCGGACTCGCGTATCGAGAATTCCGTATAAACCTGTAGTAATTTTGTTACAGCTAAAAATATGTATCATAGACCTGAATGTTTGATATGAATTTCAATTTAATACCTTTACGCGTTCATGAGGAAAAAAAGTAAGTTAAAAATTATTAAAAATATTTTTATTATTTATATTGTAACTAAAAAATTACGATTTTCGCAATTTTTCTTTATCTGTGTAGTTGCTTCATACCAAATTTCAAGATTGTGAGTTCACAAGAAGTACTCTGTAGGTTTTGAGTTTGCGAGTGTCGAAAATTTGCGGAAATTTGCGGCATAAACGGCTGTATCTTCTGATTTCGTTGGCTTAGAAGTTTGATTTTTTTTCACAGCTCCAAGGGACAGTAGACTTGAGTATTTGATATAAATTTCAGCTTGATACCTCGACGTGTTCCTGAAAAAAAGGGTCTTGACAGACAGACGGACGGACGACAAAGTGATCCTATGAGGGTTCCGTTTTTACCTTTCGAGGTACTGAACCCTAATTAAAATGGGATAAGAAAGTCAATAATACACCTAAACTTGAATACACATCTGCACTGCTAAAGATGAATCGAATACATATTGAACAATAAATATCATTGCTATTCGAGTCTGTTTAAAATATAGAAATATGTTATTTACATAAATTACCTTATTAAAGTTTAAATTGGTTTACTTTGAGGAGCTCCTGACTATTTTCCGTTTCTTACGTCGCATCGTAATTTCTTTTGATTTACTTCTCATTTTCCAATCTCATTATTCAAAAGACATATAAAAGTTGTTACAATGTTTACGTACGAGATTGAAACAAAGTAGTGTTATTTATTTAAATGACAAGAATTTGTCTTATGTAGTCTTGTTTTTGTGGGAGATGTAGGTAAGTTGAATTAAATAAAAAAGCAAACGGAAATTGTTATTACACATTATCAAGCATATTATGTCCATAATGTGGGCACAAAATCCGAAATACAGTCGCTGTATGTAAAGTTAAATCCATTTCTCTTATTTAAATTACATCAAAACACAATTACGGCCATAATTGGCAACATTTTTTCCATTATACGGCAATAAAGAATAATTTATTTCTCAATTTATCTAACGAACTGCGAAATGACGCTTCTGTCTGTCTGAATCTAGTTTTTGGTGTCGTCTCTCTTTTATGACGACTTCCTACTCGTAAACTGGTGTTTTACAATGCACCTAAACTTGGAGAATACTATAATTGTATTAGAGAAAACTTTGCTGCCTCGGCTTGTTTAATACAAAAAAAAACAGTGATAATTTCGTATAGTATTTGAGACATCACTGAATATGGCGGAGATATTTGACGACTTCTGTGGCTCAGTGGTTGAGCGTGTTGGTGCCTCAAGCCGGGGGTCACGGGTTGGAATCCCGCCGAAGGAATTGGGTCATGGATGTGTATTAAATATGTGTATAATAAAAATCTTAAATATGTGTATAATATTTAAGTATTAAATATATTTCCGTTATCTTGTACTCGTAACACAAGTCCTTCGCGAACTTACCACGAGACCAGATTGACGTGGTGTGAAGCGTCCATAGATATTATTATGTTATAATATTTTATAGTAAAATAAAACATCGTTCGCTAATATACCTACAGTTTCTAAACTATCACAGACGGCTAAAATTGTATACCTACTTTTTTTTATATTATACGTATTTTTTTATATTATGCGGTACGCCGCAGTAGGTAGGTATCCTACTAATATTATAAATCTGAAAGTTTTTGAGGATGATTGGATGTTTGTTACTCTTTCACGCAAAAAACTACTGAACGGATTTCGATG
Organism: Glaucopsyche alexis; assembly: GCA_905404095.1. Taxonomy (NCBI): domain Eukaryota; kingdom Metazoa; phylum Arthropoda; class Insecta; order Lepidoptera; family Lycaenidae; genus Glaucopsyche; species Glaucopsyche alexis. The sequence goes on along the minus strand of FR990052.1, from coordinate 12,292,601 downwards.
AAATTTGGTATGATAGTTTAAGCTCTGGATTAAAACATAGGATACTTTTTATTTCGAAAAATACTGTATTTACGCGAGTACGAGAATTTGGAGGAGAATACTTATTGAGTAGGAGCCGCGGGAAACAGCTATTATGAAATATATCCAGGCATCTTAATATAAAATATTAAAGTATCTTCGCCGCCCGTAATTAACCTATACCGATTCTGACCGTAATCAAACAAAGTATATTATGTCACCATATACCAACTTACTAAAAACAACCTTTACTAAAAATAGTTGATTTCGTAATAAAAAGGAACTCTTATAGTTTTGCTCTGTCCCTCTGTCTGTCTGTCTGTCCACGCCTCTAGCTTCTGTAATTATGAATATAAATGGATGAAATTTGGTATAGTTTTTTGTATATTATATTATCTCGGATTTAGCATCGTAAAATAATAATAATTTTATATTTTGAGAGTGGCTCTCCATACATGAGAAGTGGGGATGAAAAATATTTTTTCATTGTACCCCGTTGTATTGCATAACGTTGAATAGCGCTTTAAAATAGAGTCAAGATTTCATACATTTTTTCAAAATTTTCGAGTAGTTGTAGAGTAGTTTTCTAAATTATAGGTTAAACTTGTAAGTTTCCATGCTGACATATGTATAATGCTTAAAACTAAGGGAAAATTATTTTGAACCAAACCGGACTGTGACTTTTGAAGTAATTTGAAAAACGTATTACGCGTTGATAGTAACGGAACCCTCCTTAGACACAACAAACGTGAATTTTTTGACGTTTTTGGCGTGATTCTTTAATGGCAAGTTGGCAACAGGTAGACGCTTGCAATAAGAATTTTGGTTTTTTATACAATACATTTTTTATACCAATAAGTGATAGGTCAGCTGTAATAATAAATAATAATAGTATATTATATAACTTATCGTCAAGCAAATCAATTGCATATTTAAATAAAACAAGCATAAAACCCCCCCTAATAACCCCTTCAGATACCTTTTCTCCCTAAATTTAGGGAAAAAGTCCCAAGTTGGCATCACAGATAGACCGGCAGAAATTTTGTTGTGATAAGATAAGAATCTCTACGTGCGTAGGTTTACGCAGGCTTACGCACTTTCTGGACAGAGTCTTAGCAAAACGAAAGATATGGCTACTGATTGAATAACAATCACTTAAAGTGTCAGTTGAACCTTTTTTCCAATACGTATGTAACATTATAATATAATCATTTAAAATGTTATACACCCAAATACTGCGGTCGTCTAGTAAACTGTAAGATATATTCAATATGTTTATGTGTTGCACTTGTCATGCATAAAACACCATCCCGGCTCCGAATGCATAGACCTGAAGCGCATTTATTGCTGTACTTAAATTTTATTTTACATACGCTTCGCTTTTACATTGCTATTTTTATTTTATGATATCCCGTAGGCGCACCGGTACTATATCCTAGTCTATATATCTTCATTACTTTAACTATAATTCATATTTTGGTATACTAGAAATAACTTGTGTCAATAGCGCCCTTTACACGTTTAGCTCCGAAAGTTCTAAGAGCAACGTGCCAACCCGCGCTCTGAAACGAACGTGTAAATGCGCAGGGCCGATAGTCCAATCTGGCATGTCGATGATAACGCATTTTCTACAGTGGAAACCGCGCGCTATTAGCGTATCCTGACTTACTATGTAAGACGCCGGCAGTCCAAACCGTGACGCATTTTAGTCGTAACTAGCTTTTGCCCGCAGCTTCGCTCGCGTCAGAGGGAAAGCTTGTTCGGGAAAATACCAATACCAAAATTGAATACATAATGGTGTAGGCACCGCACTTCGTAGGTACACTCAAGAAATCTACCAAGAACTGTACCATAAATAAAATTTAATAAGCTGAAAAAGTATTCTGTGTTAATTCTGCTTAACCTACTACCATACTTGATTGCATTCAAATTCTTTACGTGTTTTCTTTACTTTACTTTATTGCATGAAAAACTAAACATATTATTATGTACATACAAACTTTCGCGTTTAGGTATAATATTAAGTAAGGATTTCTTTGTAGCCGATAATTAGTATTTTAATGATTTCGAAAACCTTTGAATGGGAAGACGTTGTGGACTTTGAACTTAAAAAATAATTTGGATTGTGATCGCCCATCCTAGTTGGGACCACGACAGAGTTTGAGAGAGAGATGAGTAATTAGCAGTACGATCACGAAGCCATCTAGCTTCTCACTTATTCCTCATATAATAATCGTACACATTAATGATTAGGATTAACCTAGGTAAAGTTATAACCAATTCAAATATCTGGTTATTTTATAATATTTTATACTACGTTATTTTTTCGATTGATAAAACTTTTTGTAGGTATGAACCGATTGAATTGAAATACCTACACAAAATTATAAGCAGAGCTATCCTAATTCCTATCCGCGTGGAACCCGTAGGTAAGGTACCCAAAAATTTTCCGCGATAAAAAGCGAGTCCTATGTGTTTATCCAAGGGCTATTCTACTACAGTAACAAATTTTATAAAAATCCGTTCCGTAGTTTCTGATATTAGCGCGCACAAACTAAAAACCCTTTGTAAAAACCTATGTATTAAACACTGATAAATCAAGCACAAATAAATAAAATATGTAATATTTTATTTATTTGTGCTATATATAACAACAAAAGAAAAAGAAATTTAATTATATCTACACTTTTGTGTAATAACACAAAATGTTTAGTGTAAGACCTACCAGCTAGTTTTTGCGGTGGGGGTCAAAAGTGGGAACAAAATTTACGCGTATATATACGAGTTTCATATAAAAAGTATAGTAATGTGGTCCTAGGATCTCAGATTATATTCAATTTTAATCTAAACCGATTTACTTGCAACTACGAATCCGGTAAATGTTTAAATTGTAAAAACTAAATCGATCGATCGCTTGTGAGTGGGAGCTTTAAATCAAAAGCACAAAGGAGTATTAATATCAAATTTAAAGAAAATCGCTCCCAAACAACTTAATTTCCCTTTTTATTCCCGTTAGGGGACGAATTTCAATAAACTATGATACACGAATTCCATCAATTCTGTTACATAATGTTTGTGCAAAATATGAAGTAGATTGGACCAAGGAATCACGTTGCCCCATACAAACTGTTTTCCCCCTTTTCACCCCCTTAGGAGTCGAATTTCGAAAAATCCCTTCTTATCGGATCCCTACGCATTACAAAGAGCAAGCCCTGCAAGTTTCAGCTCTCTACGGTCAGCGGTTTAGGCTGTGCGTTGATCCGTCAGTCATTCAGGACAAAGGATTTTATATGTATAGATTAGCACGAATGTTCGATCTGCAGTCTAAACGGTTCCCACCGCGCACGAATTGAGAACCTAAATTAAAGTATTTAAAGTAGACTTTCATTTTATTTTGATTGGATTGAAAGTGATGCGACATGTTACCGTGAACGGATTTTAGACGTTTCGACCAATCACAGCGCGTTTCACGTTGTTTTAACGTTTATAAAAACACCATTTGAGAGTTTTAGCGTATCGGGATTTGATTGTATTAGTGCAGGTTTTATTTAGCAGAATAGGCAAGCGGACTGATTTTTTTTATTGCATAAATGAATAGTACTCTTATATATGAGTAACTTCTCAGAAGAAACCGTATATCAAAAGTCAATATTTTCAAAGGTACAGCGATTTGTATACAAAATTTCGCGAGTCTTTATACCAAAAAAAATTAATTTTTTTTGCGAAATTGCTAAACAAAACCTACATCATTAGTTTACTCACATCATATACAAATACATTCATTATGGTAAGTATGAACTTAAACGCACAAATATCGGAGATATTTACAAATATATTCCTGCGGCCGTATACTTTATACCTACTTAATACACTTTAATCCAATAGTGACGTCATTTGTGTGGCGATTTTAGTATGGAGCGTTTTTAGGAGGCTCGCGAAATTTTGTATAAAAATCGCTGTACCTTTGAAAATATTGACTTTTGATATACGGTTTCTTCTGAGAAGTTACTCATATTTAAGAGTACTATTCATTTATGCAATAAAAAAAATTGTTTGATTGCCTATTGGCTCTCTGATCCGCGGTCCCAACTTTAACCCCCTTACTAATAAACGCTGTATAAGCTTTGAATAGTCATACAGTGTTTTGTTCACGTCACACAAGTGACGTTTTTAATTCGATTGAAGAAGACAAAGCACTGTGTAACTATTCAAAGCTTATACAGCGTTTATTAGTAAGGGGGTACATGTGTACTTTGGATTATACTCCTGTTTTCTATATTTCACATTATTTATTTTTCATTTGTATTTATGGCCTATTTACTAAAATCAATTGAATTGTTACAAAACGATTTAGTTGATACTTAGGCACCTACATACATATATACACAATATTTAAGTGATTCTAAATTCTAATTAACGCGTATTCACAGATCCACGTAGGATTCGTAATTTTATCCGCTGATTAAACAGGAGTTACGTTTGGGTGAATTTAATATATTAAATATTTAATATCTGCGAAGCTTTTCAAAGTCAAATGATGAACAGTTTGTGCGTGACGATAGATAAATTACTTGTTATCGAACACTTAATTGACTAAATATAATACTATATTTTATAGTTTTTGGTGTTTACGCAATATTAACTTTTAATATGCTGTTTTTTATATCATCTCAGATTTTATTTACGCTACACATTAGGTGGATACTAAGGTAGGTACTATTAACAGTTCAATTTGCAAACTGAAGCAGTAACAAGTAAGTATCTAAATAATATATTATACTCATATTAAAACGCGCTCTAGGAGTCAGTTAGGTGGGCTCCAATATTATAAATAAAGGAAGCATTAAAAAGTCCTTTTCATTATAGTTATATCATTGTTCATCATGGCTGAAAACTACCGTAAATATATTAGTGTATCAACATACTAACCGCCAATAAAATAGCTGATTAACATTTAAAACACACGTATGAATTGTCATTAATTAGAGATATTCGCTGTGAATTAATTTCGGTTGTATCAGTGGACACGGCAGTAGTGACCGCGTGACGTCACCGCCAGCCGCCGCCGGCCGCAGCTACATGTAAATAATTAATTAACAAACAAAGACAAACCCCCTTACTAATAAAAAATATTTACACAACGGATAACTTATACAACGTTGTAGGATTTTTCTGATACGTCATAAAAGTCACTTGAAAGACAAAGAAATTTTCAAAACTCAAACTCAAACTCAAAATTTTTATTTCCATGTAGGTTATAATATAACGCTTATAGAATTGTCCTACATGATGCTTACCACCGGTTCGGTGGTGGTCCGGTTAAGCGTATACATGAACCTTTAAACGATTTACTTACTTTGCTAAGTCTGATCACCGGTATTTCTAACTTGTTCTTATTTCTAGTATTCCTACAATGGTTGTCGCTTTTCTTTTTGAAGTTATTTAAATTCTTTCTGACATACGACACATTGTCCAAAATGTAGTAGTAATCAACGTTGTAGTAGTATTACTTATCCGGGTAGGGCTGTAAGTTTTGTAAAACTTTACTTATCTATAGATATGTGTATTAAAAATAGAAATATGGGGTTAGGCTCTGTGGGGTTAGGAATCTAGACTCTAGAGTCTGAGTATAGCTTAAGAAATAGCATGGTTTTTTCCCAACTCATTATACATTAAACTACAACATATCAAAATTTCAAATTGCCTCAAACTATTTTTTTTTTTGGAAAAAAAATCACTTAAAAAATTGTATATTGACTTAGTCCTGCAGTCTTGTGTTAGGGTACAAAAGGAGAAGTACAGGACAAGGACAGCTTGCCTCAAACACCTGGTCTAAATTTGCTAGTAGCTGGGGCCAATACAAGTGGCTTTAATGTTTTAATAGTGCTACTTGCATTGATATTGTTATTATCTCACTGGATTTATCCGAGAACAATATAACGGATAGAAATAAATGGACTTTGACGAACGTTTAAATTATATTTTACTAAAAATCACATATCAACTAAGTATTACTTACTTTAAGGATCTTAAAAAATATAAAAGAATCCAAGCCAAATTGAAACTTTGGTTGGTAGTTGACGAATCGCGTCACCTATTTCATGACCTATTTGTTCATATCATAGAAGCCCAAATAAGCAGAGTTATCGGATCCAAGTGAGTCGAATATTGCCTCCCCTACCCTTTTCATTGAATACACAGTACGTATTGTAGGTACACGAACCTCTTTCCCTACAAAAGCCTCCCTTATTATGCCGCTGTGTAGGATATGAGGAAATTGGCTGAATGGCTTTATATAAAAAAAAACTCGCGTAATCTTCGAAGGGTGTTGCCCGCAGTATTCTGTTTCTGACACTTGTGTTCGTAACAACCGGCTATATTCAATAAAATATTCGGTACTGTGTATTTTATTAATCGTGAAACTGGCCTATAAACTTGAAATTAAATGCAGCTGGGTAAAAACGGGCGTGTAAAAGTAATTTCTAGTTAAAGTTTTATATGTAGGTAAGTAGAAATTATATTGTTTAAAGAAAGTCTTTGTACAAGTGAAGCAATTTAAATTATTGCAGTTTATGTTTAAATATTTTCCTTTTTAAATTATCGAAAACAAATTTCCCATTGCCTTCAATAACGATAACGAAAGTGAGTGTAGACTATAGGACGAATAGTTTTATAAAATTATATCGAAGCGCTCGGGATTCTTGAAGAAAACGGAATCTATCGGAAACTGATCGCTTCCTAACACCATCTCGTCGAGTTCTTGAATGATGTCGCACCACAGTTATGAAAATTCCGACTCTGAAATTCCTACTCACACTACACATTTCTCAGACTTTTGCGGTTGTTGTCAGGATTTTAAAGAAACTAAGTCTAACGTTTATTTCCGTCTGCATTTTATGGAGGCGGGAATGTTCCATTCCTTGGTTTATTTGTTAGCTGCCTTTCTCATGAAATTTCGCTGTTTCATTGTAAAGGAGCCATTTTTCAATTGTAAACTAGCAGCTAGTTTACATCATTGTTGGAATTGTTTTTGGTCTGTGATTTCTTAATTGAAAACAATTTAAACAAGTATTATTGAATATATAATATCTCCGAAAATCAATAACAGATACTTCGGGAAGATGATCCACTGCTTATGTAAAGACGTTTAGGCAAATAAATAATTGTCATACTCCAAGTAAAAAAATCATCTCATGTATGGGTGACTCTCCGTAAAACGCAATCTCCCATATAAAGAAAAATCTTTTTTTTTTGTAGTATGACAATTATTTTTCTGCTTAAACTGTAATTGATTTTACCGAACCTTATATATAATTTATCCTTTTAGTTATCAGGGGTAAGAATATCACCGCTGAAGTTTTCAAATCAAACTTCAGCGGTGTTGAAAGTGAAATTTCAAAGTCGCGTCACGTCATAATTTTGGATATAAATCCATCTGTCGGAAGCTATTGATACTTCTTACATATCAACTTAACTTTCTAAAATACGGGTCAATACACAGATAACGCAATTTAATTTTTTTCATTATTTTTTTGAAGTGATGTCCTTCAGACACGAGAGTATTTTTAGATTTTAAATGATAAATGAAGGTTGAAGAATGAATAATTCTAATTCCTAGGTCTGGAACAATAAGAAGGTACCTAATTTTAGAAATTTTTCATCAATCTTTCAATATAAAAATTATACATCTAACACAACATAATTAAAATGAAACATTGAAACAGATAACATTTTACATAAAAACTTTCCTAAAAAGTTTAGAGGATTATAAAAGAATCGATAAAAGAAAGCTGTAAAAAGGTATTTATTATATCTGTTATTCTTTAAAACATCGTAAAGTTAATAAAAGGATTTCCGAACAAGCTCGCGAGCATGTTCGCGATAAGCTCGCCTCTGCGGAATCTTTTAAAACGTCGTTAAAGCGATCCCCCTGCCTCGCAGACAAAGCCCTAATAGGCTAATTGTTGACGAAAAATATTCGCCATGCAAATTCCTACTGTTAACGGACCATTTTGAATTTGTTAAGGAAACTTTGGGCAATTAGCGTCATGGCCCAATGAGAGTGTTTAGATTTTATAACACCAGTTCACGCGGCTTCTCGAGTTGCTTATGCCCGCTACACACCACATGGATACAGTTCAGTCACAGTAGACGTATACAGTACTATCTTCATACTAGACCTCCCGGCGCACGCACACATCTACACTAATATTATAAAGAGGAAAACTTTGTTTGTATGTTTGTTTGTTTGTTTGTAATGAATAGGCTCAAAAAGTTCTGGACCGATTTCAAAAATTATTTTACCATTCGAAAGCTACATTATCCACGAGTAACATAGGCTAAATTTTATTTTGGAAAAAAATAGGGTTCCGTAAGATATTTGGGTTTTTCGGACACAAGGTGTAAAAAATCAACCAGAAAAGTTACTTATTTTGCGTACGCTGCCTAAACTATAAAAGATAGAACCATAAAATGTTCTAATTAATTGTAGATCTTATAAATATCTACAAAAAAGTCCGCGACACACTATACCTATCTATGTCGAGTGAGGCACAACAACCATTTTTTTATTAAGAAATCTCGAATTGTTTTTGGACTACATTTAAACGCGTTTATTTTACTCATGCTATTAATCCTTATCAAAATAAATTATTTTATCACTAAGTACAGTTTATGTAGATAATATTTGGTCTCTGAATGATTAAAATTGGACGTTTGGTTTTGAAGTTATGGCGAAATTAAAATATTACGATTTCTGCTGCACGGCCCTTTGCGAAGTGGGTGTCACCAAGGCGCGTGCGGGAAGTTTAGATCTATGAGTAAGGTACCCGCAGTTGTAGTATTGTACCCGTGCGAAGCCGGGGCGGGTCGCTAGTACTAAATATATCTAGTGACTGTGACCAGACTGTGGAGTTTTATCGTTGTGGTCTGTAGCGGGCATTAGGTACTTGTAAATTTGTCTTTTTAATGAAGGTAAAATGCCATTGTTGTTTTGATTACAGAAATTATTCGGGGTAATCATGCAAGGATTGGAACGCTTGTTAGCATGCGATCCCAAGGGAGTACTTTTAATTCAAACAATCAAAGTTAATAAACGTCATGTCTGAGTCCGCAACAGCGACCAATTACTGTTACAGGAAGGTTACCTACTGTTTATTGGTCATACTTTTCCCCAAAGACAAAAGGCTCTCGGGACCTTGCAATCCGATCCTATGCCGCCCTTTCGGTAATTTTCTCGTTAGCGGAATGAATAAAACATTTTATTCCTTACCCACCTTTCTTTTGTAATTGTTAACGGTTGATGGATTTTGAAAATTTATACTCGAGTTCTCTATTTCTCCTTATTAAAAGCTATTGTTTGAAAGAAAGTATCTGTGTTGAGATTTAATATCGCAATTTAATTGTTTGATCCATTTATAAGGGTTCAGGGTTGGTAACCCGCGGGCTGTTTTTAAACATTTTCCGCTTAGGTCTAGGGAGCCGCTAATACTTAAACAACTGTTATATTGTTGCTATACTCGGTCGTATACTTGAACGCTAATCAAAATTAAGAGCCCTCCTATTCACAGCTAGCCGAAATGACAAAGACAGCTTGTGACTTGAACGTCACTTATTATAACTATCGTTCCAAAATTCGGCCGGACACCTATCTGTCAACTGATTAGGACCACCTAAGTGAGTAAATTAAAATTTTGAATAGGTATCTAATATAGATTTTTCCCGCGGCTTCACTTGCGTAAATAAACGTAAATAAAGTGTCTCACGGGAACACTGTAGTTTTTTGGGACAAGAAAAGTAGCCTACCATACTACTACCATACCAAATTTCATCATAATCTGTCCAGTAGTTATTACGTGAAAGAGTCAAAAACATCCATCCATCCATACATCCATCCTCACATTTATAATACTAGTAGGATGTAATAGGATAAATTAGTCTATAAGGGTAAAGAAACGTGAAATTTATAGGACTAGACTCAAGACGATAGGTAATATATTGCAGCGCGGTTTCGGCAAATAGATCTCTAACCAGACTATCTACAAGTATGTAAATAAAGTAAGGTTATTTGTTTTGCAGACTTATATTTATTTCTGTTTATCTAGTTTTTTTACAAATAGTTTATGTGAAGACGTAGCCGTTTAAAGCTATAGCTGTAGCTAAATTATCTAGGTACTAGCTTTTGCTTGTCCCACGGGAACACTGTACGTTTTTGAGATAAAAAGAAGCCTATATGGCAAATTAGAGAACAAAATAGCATAAAAGGGCCTTGCCAAAGTTCTTCAAAATCCGTTCAGTACTTTTTGCGTGAAAGAGTAACAAATATCCATCCATCCATACATCAATCCTAAACTACTGTTCAAATTTCACATTTCTATCGTTAGCGGTTACGTCTATACTCAAGGTATTAGGTAGGTACCTAATACCTATATATAGTATCTAGACACATGCACATAGGTATGTCAGTGAGTCTATGAGGACATGTCCTTTTATATACAATTATACATACATCGATTGTAGAAACCACTTCATACTACAGATTTTATACTAAGTCTATTGAACCACAGATATTCTAGTGTAGATTCCGATTCAATTTTCACAATGAGCGGGTCCGGTAATGCCTTGATCAAGAAACAATGCCGAGTATCGAATATATCGGGGGAATTGAAACCAAACTAAATCAATAACATCGCATTCAATTTCTGCCGGACGGACGGAACATTATGGGGTTTATTATGAGATACAAAGCCTTCGGCACGTCCGTTAGAGCTACTATTTAATTGGCGAGATACGCTAGCTCTTTGTGAACCCATGAGTACTAATTCAACCAATGAACATCGCGTATTTATCTGTCAAAAGCGAATGCCCTTACTTTAACGATTACATTCCCTAATTGGCCAGGATAAGCTGAAAGATTTGATGTATTGGTACGTGTATAAACTACAACATTATATTAGGGTTGTCAAATACCTACCTATTATAATTCTGCCAACCCTAGTCGATTAAAATGGTCAGCAAATACAAAATATACATATTATAATTATAATATAATATAAAAATATATATGTTATGAATAATAATAAATTGGTATCAAATATAAGATCCGTTCTACCATATGGCTTTTTGGGCTTAAGCCCAGGGCCCCGTGGATTCAAGGGGCCCCCCAGCTAAGTCAAGTCAAAGTCCAAAAGAGACGATAGTGCAAAAAATCCGTTGTCGATTTACCATTTTATATCCGCGTGTTCTCAAGCTTTAATACTTATAGAAGATAAACATTATTATGATGTTGGAAATTCGTGCTACCTTTCTATCGTCTGGCGTCGATATGATTAACTCGTCATAAATACGAGGTAAATCTCGGCCATTTAAAAATTATTCCGCCAAAAACCCACATCATATTATATTATTACATGTAATAAACCGAACTTGTATTATGATAATTTTCTAGAACCTACAATATCCTATTCAATCCTTTAGTCACGTATGAAAAGGAAAATACATCATTGAATAAATGACTACGCATTTGACAAACGAGCATTCGCAGCTATATACCGCGGTAAACGAGGAGAATGATCCTCCCTTACGTATTATAAATAATATAGGAATTTCTCGAGGGGCCCCCGAATGTACTGGATCCGGTATAGCTTATTCACGTTTTGTTTGCTTCAAAAAAGAAAGTTTATAAGTTACTGCCGAGTTCTGTGTGAGGTTACGAGATTTTTCTTTTTCCATTTTTCAATTTTTTTGATAAATATTTACCGGTATAAAATATGTTCTTATGCGACATACCTCAACACTCACTCGACACACGCTGAATAACTTTGATTTCTACAATTCTGGAGCGTCTAGTTAAAAAACGGTTGGAATATGGAAAAATTCTATAGAATGAAAGTTGTAGATAATTTTATAGACTTTTATTTCATCCTAGAACATTTTTTGATACAATGTACCGTTTTTGAGATATTGGCGAAAAACCTAAAATTAACTTTATCCCGATAATACTGTGTTCCCATGGGAGAAATAATTTAAACGGTTGGAGCTGCGAGCAAAAGTTAGTTCACGATATGTTTGCGTTTAAAATGTTCTAATAATATTGAAATAAAATTCTCCGTCGCGTCTTGTCGTTAACACGTTATGGAATAACGGAGTTCTTTTGAACCAAGACATACTTGTTTTCTTAAATCTCTCTGTGAACAACTCTATTATGGGGAATCTTGTTAACGTTTGAAATCATTTTGTCTACTCCAAGAATAATGAGTTCTCTGTTTTCACTGGAAACCTCACAGTGACTTTTGTTTAATGGAATAATAATACAAGCGATGTCCTCTTCGCTTGCGGCTAAGAATATATTTTAATGGGTTCTTTGCAAGTGACCCTAAATAATACCTCAAAGGAGTCCTGTATGATTAATTCTTATAATATTCAACGTGATTACAATTTACAAACTGAGAATCCAAATCATATAAGTGCGCCAAAAATTATAAAAATGACTTTAAATGTGAAATGTGTACCCAATTACGTAACTTAAGACAGCCAAAAAAATATAAAGAAAATACCCAAGGTTTAATGTTACACAAATAACTGTTACAACGAAACAAAAGCTTGTTATGGAATATACAAAATAAATTTAATTACAGCCTTAAATTAGCCACAATAGGGAATGGTTGAATAGCGAAGTTCGGAGACAAGTTTAAACGAGTTTACCTGCAAGTAGACGCCGAACAAAAAGACTTTATGAAAAATACCTTTTATAATTTCTACCCCGACAACTTTCCGTTTTCTATTGGGTATAATGTATTGATTTTGTATTCAAAACTTTCCGACAGTTTCCAATATCGATATTATTTCCATCATACGTGAAAATAAACTTTTTAACGGGAGATTTATTAAATTCATGACTGAGTATGTAATGCTTTTCTAATGTTTACTTTATTTATATAGTGTATTTTGAATTTTCAGAACTACTTAACAATTTGTCGACCTCTGTGGCTTAGGTCGCGGGTTCTGATTTCGCCGAAGGACTGAAAAGTTTTATGTATTCCTGGTTCATGGATGAGTATTAAATAAATGTATAAAATAATAAAAATCTTAAATATATTAAGTATAGTAAAAATATACTTCCGTTGTCTGGGTACGGTTACCACAGGTTAATATTACGGTTTACACTAGTTTTTCGAGACCACGGGACAAGATTGACGTTTGTTTGTTTGCATTGAATAGGCTCCGAAACTACTGGACCGAATTTAATCAAATTTGGCACAGATGTAGAATAGACTACGGGGAAGAACATAGGCTACTTTTTATTGCGGAAAAATGCACGGTTCCCTCGAGATATCCTTTTGCGCGCACGAAGTCTCGGGCAACATTATTTAATAATGTTTGTTTATCAACTTTAATAACATTAATAACGTTGATAGCACTCCGTACCCCTTTTCTAATAAAACATAAGTCGTCGACCGTATCTTAGTTTACTAAGTAAGGAAGAAACGCCGAAGTATTTACTTTTATCTAAAAGACTTTCCAACAAGTAATTACGATCCTTTTTATTGCTTGATGTTCTCAAAGTAGTCTCTAGTGTATTTATTGTTTATACTTTCTTACCTATTGGATGGTAGGAAATTGTGCGCCCGTTAAAATTATTCTACAGAGCCTCGATAATCCGGATTGTGTTATTTCGGTACCCGCTACGACCAGTTGATCAGAAGCAGCAGATGCAGGTTACAAACAACTTTATTCGAAGACAAATTATTCGTAGTCACTCGACAGTGTTTTATTTATCACCTTGCTGTTTTCGTCAATTTAACGCACGTTCGTTGTCAAAATGGAACCGCAGCGAAAACATTCAACGTTGTCTAAATTCCCAAAAAAAAAAAAAAACATAATATTACTATAATTCGTACGTTTCAATATCTCGGTAGGGGTCTTGTTTTACCCTAGCTGGATTAGTGAGGCCCTACTAACGAATTGTATTTCACTCTAAACACATTTTCTGTATTGCTAAACTTGGATAATATTTAATATTACAAGTAGATACCTACTGTTTTCTTTGTATCAGTCCAATACTGCCTACGTTTACTTATTCAAGGAAATTATTTATGTGTATAAAAACAATTGACATATAAAAGGTATCAAGTAGGGACAATTCTTTAAGCGTTATTTTGTAACCCATATGGAAATAACTTTTTTGATTTTGTAGCTATCGGATGTAGGTATAACGTAGATAGTAACTATTGTAATCTGTGGTAATGGTTATTCTGCAATAACAAACTAAACAAATTTTAATTAAAATATTTTTAACCAAACATTTTTTACAATAATTTTGTCACATTCACAAATATGTTTTGCGGCAAATTGTTTAAGTTGTTAAATTTTATCACAATCTATACAAATCAATTTTGGAATACCCAATTTAATATCGAATCTACGTTTTCCCAAAGGTTTAGAATTCGTAAACCGAAATTGCGGTATTGTGTTGAATAAATTGTTATTAATGACCAAAACGTTCCCATCCCGTAATAATAGCTGTCCGTATTTCGTTTAAGGATGATTTTCGGATACGTGGAGACCAGAGAAGGGGAAATCTTCTATTTGCGAGTCAGTATCCCCTGACTTGAAAATATTTGTTATGGCTATTATGGGCCCCGTCTATTCTCTTCTATTGTTAGCCTTCTGATGAGATTGAGAATCGGTGAATGAAAAAAAATGGAATATTGTGTATTACTTCTTTACATTTTTTTTATTACTCGTAATTAAAAATATTTTTACGAATCTGAAAAGCGTAAGGCATTATAAAAATCACTTACCTGCAGGGAAGTTATTTTATATCCCAATTTTAAAAAATAAAGGTACAATACCTACTCAAGTATCGTACCGCCATAAAATTCACTTCCCTAGTAAAATTTTCCCTTTATTATCAAAAGAAGCTTCAGGTTGTATAAACTATACTTTTAATATTAAACTTAACCAGTACTTAGCCCATGTGTTCGGTAAAAGGGTCGGTTGATATTTATTCATATACTGCTATACACTTTTACGACGTGAGTGGGACACGGGAATCGCGACCTTAAGATAAAGCAAAGGTGGGGCTGTTGAATTTTATGATTCCGCTAAGCCGCCTTAAAGTCGGGTCCTCCCGGAATATTGTGATTTATTTACTTGCGGCAAAGTATTGGTAAAAGGGTGGTGTAAAACAATAAACTTCTGCTCATCTTCTTCCTTATTACAGGTAGGTAGGTAGGTGTGCCCCCTAATCTATTATGGGACCCGTAACCCTTGCAGTCAAACTAAGATTGTCTTAGGAATTTAATTGATACGCTATATTTCCGGACGCAAGTTGTATCATAATGTTTCTTCATATATTTCTTCGCAGGGTGTAACTTTCTAAATAGAAAATTTAATAAATTTATATAAACTAGCATTAATTGCCCGCAATAAGGTTTGAAACTTTCATCCTCTATTTTACCCCCTTAGGCGTTGAATTTTGAAAAATTCTTCCATAATGGATGTCTTCATCATATTATGAGAAATACGTGTGCAAAATTTAAATTTTCTAGCCTTAAGGGTTGTAAAGAAGTAATAAAAAGTTAAAGTGTTAAGCCTGTGTGTTGATACATCAGTCAATCAGCTTTGCATTTTATATACATAGATAGATGTTGACCTCCACTCGGAAATGACCCCTGATGATGTTTTTATTTACACCCTGTGCAAAAATTTGCCGCATCACAGTATTATGTTTTTAGATTCGCTGGTGCTCGCAAATTCGTTTGCGTGCAACTATTAATAGAAAAGGAACCCTAAGACAAGAGTAACCTAAGTAAATCCTTATAACATCAGCTGCGAGTGAAAGTCCGGTCAAAATCGGTCTGGCAACTTCAGTGATTAGCTGCCTGAAACAGACAGACTGACAGACAGAAAGACGGACAGATAAACAAAACTTAAAAATATATATATTTTTCGGCATTGCTACCGTATATTTTACTATAATATTATGCATTATGTGCAAAGCTGTTTATTTGAAACAAGATGTTGCCCGCGATTTCGTGCGCGCAAAAGTTAATTTCACAGAAACCGTATATTTTTCCGCGATAAAAAGTAGCCATGTCCTTCTCTGTGGTCCACTCTACATCTCTGCTAAAATATTTTATCAAAATCGATCCAGTAGTTTAGGAGCCTATTCAATGCAAACAAACAAACAAACTTTTCCTCTTATTAAGTATAGATAACAAACATACACTTTAATATTATTTATTACTATAGACATAGATGTATCTGTAGATAATAGATAATATAAAAAATAGTCTTAAATGAACATTCGCTACTTAACGTTTACAAACATTATATTTGATAAGTTAATGGAATATAAACAGCCCTTAGTATTACCGCAGAAGCTGGTTACAAATTTGTGGCGGCAAAGTTTTATAATTCATTATTATGTAATGTACACGGAGGTTTACGCACTTATGCCTTCGCCTGACACTTCATTGTGATGCTAATACAGGGCTATGAATATGGGGGAGGCTCTGAGGCTTGCAATTTTTGATGGTTGAAACAAAACACGACGAGAAGGTGTATTTGTTTTTAACAGACTCCAAAAAAAAAGAAGGTTCTCAATTTGACCAGTTTGTATGTATGAATGTATGTTTGTCCGCGTTTGTTCTCAAAAACTACTGATGATATTTGGACAGGGTTTTCACCGTTAAATAGCACATAAAATAATTATTATACCTATCTATGGACGCTTCACACCACGTTAATATAGTCCCGTGGTAAGTTCTCGAAGAACTTGTGTTACGGGTACCAGGCAACGGAAATATATTTCATACTTTTATACTATACACATATTTTATATTTTTATTATATTATACACATATTTAACACACATCCATGACCCAGGAACATGGAAAAACTTTTTGTTCCTTCCTCTGAATTCGAACCCGCGTCTTGACTTGGTGTTGGTGCCCAAGCCCCCCACTAAGTCACAGAGGTCGTCGCGCGCGATTATATCAAGAAAATTAATTATATTATTCAAGTTATGATATTAATTTTCAACAATAATATTGAAAGTTTTTTTGTAAAGGCGCGGTGCTTTCGTAGAAACACGAACAAATATTTAAGCCGAAGTTAATGTACTCGAAAGGAGTTCTCCACAAAACAATGGTATCGCTGGATGCACTCAGAACATTCGATAAAATAAATTTAGCTTAACTCCTAATCACGGCGCGAAACGTGTGTCTCGCCACTACGGTAATGGCGCTAAGAACAAAATTGGCTTAAGCAATCTCGCAGAATCTGCGGGTACATTCAAATATGCACTCGCGCCGTACAAAGGTCCTACGTGTTCGTCATAGAAATTACTTGGATAATTTTTAAATGTGCCTTTTCCGTTGCAACTCTTCGCTTATTCGAGCGTACGTTCGGGCACTTAAAGCAAGAAAAGGCACTCTCAAACAAATGTAAGCTTTTTCATTCGTCGTTCACATCCTTCCTGAGCCGATTAACTGGAAGGTGGTGAAAACTTAATGAACCCGAATATTGCTTTGACGGCGCTTGTGAATAAAGCGGGTAATAAATAAAAATGTCTTCTACTATTCAAATCTTAAATGTAGTTCTGCTTTTCCTTTTTTATTACGTTGTATAAAGCTGACATAAAACTCCTCAGATAACGACTTCAAATTATCTTTGAAAATGTCTAACAAGATTTTTTAACAAAATCTTAATTAAGCTACGACAAATATTTAATCTTGGTATTACAGTACAGTAATAAAAGTTAAATATTACGTTTAGAAGAATAAGTCTCGGTTTTTATATTTACCTAGGTAACTCGCCCTGAGACGTTAAAAAAATTAACCGATTTGTATTCTAAATCTTTTTTGGCAAACTTTGTTCATTTAATAATTCTTACAATAGGTATGTAGGTAGTTCAAAGTCCGACTGCAATTATTTATTACGTGCTAGGAATAAATGACCGTATACAATAAACGCCACCTTAGCAAAATACTGAAAATGTGTACATAAAGTTACCTATTTTAATAATAAGTTTATGGGCCGTCAAATAAGGCAATATCAGTAAGGCTGCTTAATATTACAACTGTACCATTAATCTTGATACTTATTCGCTGAAACTATAACTATTTCTTATTTTAATGGGCTGGTTTTGTTACACTGATTATTAATTTTTAATTATAGGTATATTCATACGTGAAAACTTAACTGTATACAACGGGAAATTTATGCAATATTATTGAAAATCAGTGCGTGAAATCGTGGGCAAAACGCCGCGCGTTCTTATTGGTGTGTTGACAGCCAATTTAGCTAACCACTAAACGGTTGCAGCTTTCCGCATCTGCGACAAATGTTTGCCCACGGTGTTTGCCCACGCTGTTTGCCCACACATCCGTACCCGCTATCTATTATTTGCGCTACGGATTAAGCGTGTCGCTTTGTTACTCAAATACCGCGATGATACTCGTTATTAATTGTATTTGTTTATTTGCCTAGTTTGCGATTGGGCGGCTGCTCGATGATATCTTGGAGTGGCTTGACGTAACGAAGCCGGTTCAATTTCTACTAAATCTCTGAAACTTTCAGGAAGAGTAATATTATTTACGCGGAATAAAGTATTAAACGCGATGTAGGCACACTATTACTTCTAAGTCTATTTCAGAACTGATTGTATATTATTTATTAATATTACTATTAACAGTATTTATAAGAATAATAATCGTTTATTGCAATTATAGTCTAAAATAATAATGTTTATATTTATATGTAACTAGAACCGGTGGTAGGCATCATGTAGGACAATTCTATAAGTGTTATATTATAACCTACATGGAAATAAAAATTTTGAGTTTGAGTTTGAGATGTTGCTCGCGACTTCGTGCGCGCCAAAGGAAATCCTGCATTAACCGTACATTTTGACGCAATAAAAAGTAGCCTATGTACTTCCCCGTGATCTATTCTTTATCTGTGGAAAATTTCATCAAAATCGTAACAGTAGTTTCGGATCAGTCTGTGTTCGGAACCTATTCAATGCAAACAAACTTTTCCTCTTTATTATAATATTATAAGTATAGATAAAATACACAAAAAATTTAAATGATCAAATCTACGGCCGCAAAATTGGATCAAGCTCGGAATTGCTGGCACACCACCTAGGTGCCAGCAATTCCGAGCTTGATACCTACCTAGGTATGTCCAACACCAGTCTTCCGCTTGACCCGATGCGGGCACCTGGCCCTCTTTCTTTCTACAAGTCCCGATCTTGTAGGTAGGTAGGTTTGGAACCTAATATATTTAAAAAAAATGTTTATTAATGAATAAAATATTTTTGTTACAGGTAAGCTCAGCTGGATATTTATAGCGCTGCAGGACAGATAAGTGTGGTTAAACTTATAACAATTGTATTTTCACGTAAAGTTTTTCCATTTTTAGGGTTCCGTAGCCAAATGGCAAAAAAGGAAACCCTTATGGATTCGTCATGTCTGTCTGTCTGTCCGTCCTGACTAAAAAAATATTTGATGTACATTACCATGTAAACTTCCACCGAAAATTGGTTTCAACGAGATCTAGAAGTAGTTTTTTTTTTGTATAGGTACGTCATAAATCGTAAACTACAATTTACCTTTCATTCAATCAACTCAAATATAAAAATAAAAAATAAAACATTTAATTTCTTAAACATGAGCCTTGTGCATAAACCGGGTAAAAATAATGGTTCACCATTATTTTTTATTACAACTATAACTATTTTTATTGCGTTTGTACGGAACCCTCGAGTCCGCGAGTCCGACTCGCACTTGGCCGATTTTCCATATCTAGAAAATATTCATTCATATGAATGGAGTGAAAAGAACTGATCAATTAGGTGCGGGGCTTACGGTGAAATCCATAAAGTCACCTCTTTTTTTTACGGAACGGGACATTTACTCTGATTGATGGAAGGCCTAGACTCGGACTGTCAACCGGAATTCGGTGTTCGTGGTTATTCACATCCACCGGCACCGCAGATTGTCCCGATACGCTAATGATGAAACGGATTATACTTTTTAAATTAATCACCCGCTCGTTAATGTCGGTGGGTATCGAAAAAACATTTGCCCAGTCATGTACGTTATGGGTTTTTATTTAATTATCGATAGTTTAATTGGTTAACGGTAATTACGGTAATCCGACGTGGACATATTTTTACAAACAAGTATTGTTTTTAATGTCCCTTTATTATTACTTAAAAATAATCAGGAAAAAATAGATAGTTTTTCGCGTAATTAGTTATGAAAGTTTTGTTGGTTATTACTTATTAGGTACCTACTATTTGAAAAGCAAATATTGAACTGATCATAGAATATCGGGGACCTTTCAAATTCCTTTATTTTGGTTTTGAGAGGTCGGTTACTGAATATACAAAGAAAGTTCTGAAACAGCGTTTAAATTTTCTCTATCCTTAAATTTGCTAAATCATATAATCTGCAAAATATTTACGCATCTTTCTATGCTAAGTACATTTTTCATGATATATTTTTTATTACTTTGAGATTTTTACGCAGAAAAATCTTTGATGTTATGGACTAATGAATAATGAAATTCTTAAGTATACGAACGAGCTCTGCGAGATATTAAATTGCTCGAGAAAATTATCTAATTTTCACTTTCGTGACCGTCTTCCCAGTCGGGGTGTAGTTCCTTTTAAATCCGCTTTTATTCCGTTACATTCAATGATTTCAAAACTAAGGATGGGCCATGTCGTAAGTAAATTCGACAGAACAAATCTTCACACAAGGAAAAGTTACGCCACGTTGATTTCACCATACCTCAAATGTCAAAATAGCCCCAAAAACCCCATCCGACGCATGGATTATCTTTTTTGTTAGACAATCACGTAATCAGCCTGCATTGTCCTAACCAATCTTGGAAACAACATTTTTTGTTGTTCCAATGAGGAAACCAACCCACGACCTCCGAGTCGAGAGCCAATACTCTAACCACTAGACCACGGAGGCTGTTGCCTCAACAGCCTTGTCTATAATATATACGTAAATGGTTACGTTGCGTTACTTTGTACCGAACGATACGATACGATTACGAAAAAAGTAATATGGAATTGACACGTTATCGTTTCAGGTATCGGCTAAAATGTGTCGTTAGATTCCATTGCGCCACATATTATTATTGATTCAAATCAAGTCGGACTGAAAACATTGATATCGCCGGGCTTAGTCCTAATAACCGTAATAAACATCAACGGTAACGAGCAGTAGGCAGCGATTCGTGTTGATGTTGCCTTGTTTTTATACACGGACAGTACACGGGAAAGCTTTCTAATTGCCGGAACAATGCTGAGCCGGTTATTTGCCGGCGGCATTGTTTTTGTCTGCCGGTTCATTTTATCCCACCCGGCCCGGAGATTAATGGAATTTGAATACGCATAGCCTTTGTGTTCGGCTTTACGCGTAATTTAAGCGCGCCTGCCCCGTGAGTCGGCAGTTTGGCCGATCTTACGAAAATCCCACAGGTGTACCCCGACTTTGACTGAAAATCACATATTGCCTTCGTTTGAATCCTTTCGCAAGTCACCATCGCGCGAATATTTTTCATCCTCCTTTCGTTTCATTGATGCTTTTAATCCGAGTTCCATTAGTCCTATAATAATCGGTTACTTTAAAAACACCCTTGTTTACATCACGAAATTACTTTTTCGTATAATATTTTCAGGCCCGCAATTTCTCGTCCAATAAGCGATGTGTGCTCAGTACTCTATCAATCATTTTCCTGTGCCTATACACACCACACACTATTCACACCAGAAATACAAGGTATTTGTTTTATTGCGCCACTATTGATTTTGGAAGAAATGACTGATGTCCGGCGTAGATACGTGCCGTGTTATCGGTTCAAATACATTTACTTATTGTGTGTTTAAATATAGATATTATTTACGAACTGTGACCAGAAAATAAGCCATAAACATATTTTGTTTACTAATCGCATTGAGAAAGTTATAATATTTATCATTTATATAGTTTCTCATATTCACTTAAATTACTCAATCTTGCCAATATACTCGTAATTATGACGCCCGTCCAAGTCCTAACACTAAACATTTTTTCTCACAGAGATATTATGTCTCGGTGAGCAAAAATGTTATGACTAGTGCGCCTACACTAACGATTGTGATGACATAATAATTGTCTTCAGGGCACTTCTAATCATAATTAATCTCTAACGCAAAAAAACATCTAATATACAGAATTCAGAACAGACAAGTGTCTGGCCAAGTCAACTCATAACGGATTTTATCCTATAACCACATCCACAGTCACAACACGATACACAAGAACCTACTCGTAGGTACTATCAAACAAAGGCTTCATCAAAAATACTTGAACACTAATAATACAATTACGCTGATGGGCAAACACAATATTATCTTTTGATGACAGCCCGGTGTAACACAAACAGTGTATTATGGGCTTAACCGTCTGTTAGAGATCGCGAATTCAATCAGCCTAGTTATTGATTGTAGCCGTTAACATAATTGAGCTTGTCCCGGTCATTTCGCAGATCGGATTGTAGACGTCTTTGACGGCTGATGAGAGCTAAGTCGCGTAACCGAACCTCATGCATATTAACGAACCCTTAAAACCACCGAACTCTTTACCCGGGCGTCTAATTTCATTTCGTTTCGCCATCTGAAATTGGAAGTCATGATGTGGCGGATATTCCACCGTAACGTAATCTTCTTTAACCTCATCACTTTAATAGTTTGTACATTTATAATACACTTTTAAAATGATATTTCCATGTCTCGCGTGACCACGCTAATTTACATACAGTGTCACCATAAAAATCGATTCTACTACACCACAGGCACCAATATTAATAAAAATACTTTCATAGCATCAAATATTCTGTGTAAACTTTATATCTAGTTAAGTACCAATTCTCCTAGCAAACTATAATTTTTTAGAAAATAAAATAGTAAACCAAATCATAATCATATTACCTACCTACCTACTTGTAGAAAATTTCTCGCGCAATTGTAGTTTCTTGAAATACTTTATTGCAAAAAATATTTGTCAATAAACGTATTAAAGTATATAGTACGACAAAAATAATAATAATCTATATTTTTACAAGTAGGTGTAGAATATTTTAGGAGGTGCTCGAACCTGCCGCGTAGCGTAACAAAGAAAAATATAGCTTTTTCGTGGTAACCCTTTCCATATCTGATCTTATTAATGTATAATGGTTTCCGTTTACCATGTTAAAACAGCGATAAAGCAAATTATTTACAATACTATTACAATCAGAATTTAATTGGGCGGCTGGATCGCCGCGAATTAATTAAACGGCCATGGGGTTTTATTAACTTATTGCAATTACATTTATCGTTGGTATTACCGGGCCGCTCTGCCCTAATGTCGGTACGTTAGCGCGCGGTTTGATGAAACTGTTGTAATCGGTGACGAATAAATCTCGCCATTAAAATTAACGACGCCTCTTGACCTACTAGATTTATAATCGCCTTTTAAAACGTCTCTGTTCCCACAAACTGGGTATTAGTGGAAGGCTATTTAAATACTACAACGTGTACCTACTGGACTACTAGCGCAAGTTAGAGAGAATAGCTTTGATAAGATAATTGCAATCAAATCTGAGGGGCAATTCTGCTAAATAAAACCTGCATTAATATCAATTGCAATCAAAATGCAATTACAATCAAGTCCCGACACGCTAAAACTCTCAACCGGAGTTTTTATGAACGTTAAATCAACGTGAAATGCGCTCTGGTCGAAACGTCATAAAATCCATTCATGATAACATGTCGCTTCCCTTTCAATCCAAACGAAGTAAAATTAAGTCTACTTTAAATACGAGAATTCAGGTTCAGGGGCCCGATTCTCGTACCTCGAATATCGGTTCGATTGTCAGCCTGTCCTGCTCGGCCGCGCATAACATAACGCATGTGTGAATGAGAAAGCGCGAGAATCGAACCGATATTCGAAGCACGAGAATTGGGGCCCAGGTCGTAAGCACTAAGCTTATACGTATTTTAGGGTCAATTTACACCGAAATGAAACTATACACGACGCGGCGCTCGACACAGTGTGTAATATTGCCTAAGATGCGGCCATCCATGTTTTATGAGCTCATTGGATAGCTCTAATTGAGAAATACAACTTTGTAGAAGTAACCATAGGTTTCTGTTGCTTGGTTTTTGAGATATTAAAAAACTCGAGAAAATTCCATAGTTACCATAGAAACACAAAATTATACCTAAAAACCTTTTTTTAGTTACTATTGTAGACATCAACTTGTAATAGTCAGTTTCCTGGTGGTTAAAAGTGTCCATGAAATTAGAAAAATAAAATTAAAAACCAGTAATTGCCTTTTATACCTTATTATGAAAATATTTTTTTTCTTAAAAAGAGTAGATTATTGGCAATCATTTTAAAGTCCAAAAATCTTGTTTATATATTACTTATTCGTTTTAAAAATTTCATGCAAAAACAATGTAGGACTTCGGAGATATTGAAATAAAAATTTTCAGGCTAGGGTTGTCACTTGAGAATTTTTGTATTTTCTATAACGTTGTTGTCGAAAAAATAAATATCGTACAAGTAGACAATAATATAAATAGTAATTACAGCAAATGAAAATTAGTTTTCGTATAAATTTTAACACAAGATTTTTTTGATCATTTGTGGCGCTTTGTGCGGGTTCAGTCTGGATGATTACATTATGTATAGAAATTTTCAAAAGGCTAAGAACTGTCTTGGGAAGAACCTTTCGCTTGTTTATTTTTTTGCAACTATTTAGAGTAATGTATAGATCAGAGGACTCCAAAGCGCGGTGAAATAGGTCTAACACTGTAGTTTTTCTATTAAATTTTCGTGTGTGGTGTTCTCTGTCGTATCGTCAATATTTGTTCCGGGACTCACTGGCTTGTTCTGATAGCATACCAACTGGCAAAGGACTAGCTTTGATAATTTGACTCCCATGCATTAATATTTTGTGCAAAGTGACGGACATGTAGCACCACCTGTACTTATCTACATATTTTGTGGCAACATTTATGCAAAAAGTATGAAACTTTCCTACATCGATTTCTAGAGGACTTGAGAGCACCACCAATAAAGTGTGTAGATCGTCAACAAACCATCTTTCTAAAATATCTGCAAAAGTTTCTCGGTGCAAATCTGATAGTGCAGTGCGTACCGTGTTGCCGTCATTTGTAGTTCCTGCGTTCGGACGAACAACTTAACATTTCCTCTCTCGTTAAATGGCGTCGCTGCA
Organism: Glaucopsyche alexis; assembly: GCA_905404095.1. Classification (NCBI taxonomy): domain Eukaryota; kingdom Metazoa; phylum Arthropoda; class Insecta; order Lepidoptera; family Lycaenidae; genus Glaucopsyche; species Glaucopsyche alexis. Next base: position 12,267,290 of record FR990052.1, on the reverse strand, counting down.
TTATGCACACGATTCGATTATAAGTAAAAATATATTTTTTCATTTTTGAAGTAAAACTTCCTTAGGCGCGACTAGGGAGTAACTCAGATTTTTATCCGACTTAAGCAACGCTATTCTTTAGTTTATAGTCTGATGATAAATGTCACCAGTTGTCATTTGCATTATTTGTTAATTATGATGTATATTGAGATGACAACCCTATTTTCATAGAAATTTTCAAAACTCATAGAAATGAAATATCTCCGAAGTCCCATGAGATAGGCAAGTAATATTTTAAGATATTGAAGATAATTATATAATGCATCAATATAAAGTAAGAAATACTGCCAAAACGCTAGGACAATGGAGAAAACGAATTATTTCTGAAAATCATAAATTAATCAATAATTCTTAAATTACTGCAGCAATAACCATTTATTTTTGCATAAAGGTAGACGTTATTGTGTTAGGTTGACTTATTTACAAAAAATTTACTTTATGTTATAATTTTAGAAAATATGCTTCAAAAACTGTTTTTTTATAAAATCATAAAATCCAATTTTTTTTCAAAACTAAGCAAAAACAACTACTAGTTACTTCCCCAATGTTTTACATCATAGTAATATCTAACGATTGAATTCATAAAACATGGATGGCCGCATCTTAGGCAATATTACACACTGTGCGCGCTCCAAGCTGATCAAGTTTCACTGCACTACACAGCGCATGTGCAGTATATAACTGATGTCATAATATGAATGTATAACGTGTATCTTTTTGTAAAAGTTTAATTTTAATTAGCTATCGTAAAAATTATCTCATGGGGTACTCATCCCAACTTACCTGTCCGGTAGTTGTGGTATAGTATACGGGTACGCGACCCCGGCTTCCCTAGCTATTACTGTCCTATCCCTTCCCCTCCTGGGCGGTAATATCCTACTTTTCCTATTTCCCACTCTAACTTACTAATGTTCTTTTCCACACCACCTATCCTTCCCTTTCCCTATTCCTACCCCCTCCGCAAATCCGTGGGAACGCAATGGATAATCATAAAAATAATCTAATTATCCAAAATGGCGGCGATGTGGTTCGCCACCCATCACGTCTCGTTCTCGCGGAGGCGAAAAGTGGCCCATGGAGAGACGCTTCGCTACGTTGAATGTAAGAGGAGGAATGAAAGGTAAGAATGAAAGTGGACGAAGCGAAACAAGTGTGTAAGGATCGTAGCAAGTGGAATGAAGTGGTCTCTGCCTACCCCTATGGGAAAGAGGCGGTCTCTGCCTACCCCTACGGGAAAAAGGCGTGATTATATGTATGTATGTATGTATGTATGTATGTATGTATGTACGTATGTATCGTAAAAATGCAGCGTCGCGTCACGTATCGTCACGAGGTAAACTGACCCGTAATCATACGTGGTAGAGCCATGCTTTGGCATGAATGGGCCGGCTCGACCGGAGAAATACCACGGGCTCACAGAAAACCGGCGTGAAACAGCGTTTGCGCTGTGTTTCGCCGAGTGAGTGAGTTTACCGGAGGCCCAATCCCCTACCCTATTCCCTTCCCTACCCTCCCCTATTACCCTATTCCCTCTTAAAAGGCCGGCAACGCACTTGCAGCTCTTCTGATGCTGCGAGTGTCCATGGGCGACGGAAGTTGCTTTCCATCAGGTGACCCGTTTGCTCGTTTGCCCCCATATTTCATAAAAAAAAAAAAATCAGCATGCGCAGAAGACTCGCGCAGAATGAAAATCTACCTGCAACAATCAGCATCTACGGCACTGCTTGCGGTCTTAGAATTTGCGAGACGGTGCGAGGAAAAGCAAGAAAGCCCATTATTCACAAACTGTTTTAATAACAAGGTGATTTTACGCTTATTGTATGATCATCATATTAAAAATAATCTTCAACTTTCAATAAAAATATGAAATTTCATAAAATAAAAGGCAATTTACCGGAGATTGTCGGCTTTATATAACGAAATTAAAATCCACTTAGTGCAACGTGAATGACATAAAATTTCGCAAAATTGTTAAGCTCCACTTTTATGTAACTAGAAAAAGTTTATTATCCTTCGTTCTATTAAATTGTTATCATTTTATCCACTAAAAAGATAAGTTACATTATTTATGAGGTATTTTAAAAATGTTCATCTAGTAACTAGCCAAGGCAAAAAATGAAAAAATAATTTAAATACCCTCGATTTAAGACTAAGATAGACTAAGTAGAATACGATTTAATTTATATTATAATATCTATAGAATATCCCGTGAAAAAATACACACAACCTGCAAGCAAATGCGTAAAGCATGCTTCTGTGTGCACTCACTTTATATTATAATATCTAGAATATCCCGTGAAAAAATACACACAACCTGCAAGCAAATGCGTAAAGGATAGGTTACACAGTGCGAGCAGCTGATATGACAGTAGACAGCTACTGTGCATGTGTACTCGTATGACAGTAGCTCGACTCGCCTCGCTCGGTCACACTATGCGAACTGCTGGCGTCGCAGGAAGACAGCTACTGCACCAGTGTACTCGCATAGTTCGTCTGTATCATGTCTCGTGCAATGTTGTCGCAAAATACACGTTTAATCACAGTGCATACCACTATTTAAAAAGCAGTTACGAAAATACTTTGTGTTGAAATTGAAAGAGCTATACAAAAAAAGAAGAAGAAGAGAAGTGTTTGGGTCAGGACTTGGCTGCAAAGAAAAGGGGCAACGAATTCAATATTTAAAGAGCTATATGATGAAGATCCCCGAGAATATAAAGCGGTTATGAGATTGACAACTGAACAAGTGGAAATACTTTTAAATTTGATTGCTCCAAAAATTCAACGTGATGATACACTAATGAGGGATGCGATACCTGCGAGGGTGAAGTTGGAAATAACCCTAGTATACCTTTCTTCTGGGATATCGTATAGACTGTTGTCGGTATTTTTCAGAGTTTCAAAAGCATCCATCATTAAAATAATACCAGAAGTGTGTGCTGCTATCAATGAAAGTCTAAAAGATTATATCAAAGTAAGTATTTTTTTTTATTCATAATCAAATTCACAATGGTTTTGTAAAGTTTTTGTACATATTAAACGTGAACTTTACATATTAATACTTAATAACTACAGTACTACATAGCTTAGTTCGTTATTTTTTAATATTAGAGATTGATATTGCTGCAGCAAGTACATCATTAGATTGGGGTATAGATTCAAATTGATCCAGCAGTGGCGCAGAGAATGCAGATGTTGTAGGTTCAACAGGTTGATAAGCTTCAGTAGCGACCTCTACAAGCTGGTAGACTACAGGCTGTGGTGATAGCGTACATTCATTATGGAGTATAGATTGTGAAGATTGTTCCACTTGCATAGAGAGTGCAGACATTTCATAATTTACTGTAGGCTGTGGTGATGGCGTACATTCGGAACTGTAATTAGAAGGTGTGTACACAATTCTACCACAGAGGGCTCTCTTACGGTATCTAGAGAGTATCGCCTGTATTTCATCTGTCGCATCAATTCTATCAATCGAAGATAACTGTTTCAGCTGCAGTGCTACATGTCTTCCAATAACATCACATTCATCTTCTAATTCTCTTGTAATCGGGGCAGACACGTTTACTAAACTACTATTTAGTTCTTTGAGTTCATTTACGGCTGCTTGAATGTCAGACCATTCTGATGATAATTTCGTCTTTAACTCTAGAGTTTTTGGTGGCTTTACCACTTTTATATGAGCAGCTTTGTTGCTATTGTCACTAGCATCAAGGTCCACGTTATTCGTGGCCTCCTCGCTTCCTGACGCTGATGCGACGTTGCTTCCTGACGTTGATGGATGATATGGTTCCTGAAATTAACATTACTCTTTTATTTTTCAGATACCGAATGTGGAAGAATGGCAAGATATCCAAATAGGATTCGCTTCGAGGTGGAATTTCCCTAATTGTTGTGGCTCTATCGATGGGAAGCATATAACAATTCAAGCACCACCAAATTGTGGCAGTGAATATTATAACTACAAAGGAACAAATAGTATAGTGCTCATGGCTGTTGTGGATCACGATTATACTTTCAGATATGTAGATATAGGCTCATATGGTCGTAACGCAGATGGTGGGGTATTCCAAAACTGCTCTTTGTATCCTTATCTAGAAAACAATTTATTGTTGCCTGAAAATGGTATTCTAGTTGGAGATGATGCCTTCCCTTTAAAACCGTATTTACTAAAGCCCTACAAAAATACATTGACCACCGCCGAAAAGATTTTTAATTATAGGTTGAGCAGAGCAAGAAGGATTGTGGAGAATGGGTTCGGCATTCTAGCATCTCGTTTTCGTGTTTTGGGAAAGCCAATTCAAGTTACAGAGGAAACTACGATAAAGATCGTCTTATGTGCTTGTACATTACACAACTGGTTACGTACTACTGCATCAAATACTTATACACCACCAGGAACTACAGATTATGAAGACATCATAAACTTTCAAATCATTCAGGGCCAGTGGAGGTCCGAAATTACTGAATTACCGAGTATTCGTCGCTCGAGAATTAATAATAGATCGAAATTAATAGCAGAGAAAATGCGTGATAAATATAAAAATTATTTCAATGACGACGGAGCAGTTGCATGGCAAAATTATATGATTAGGTAATTATAATTACCTAGTAGTTATTAGAATATAAAAGGGAAGAGAAAAATAAAGGATAGTAAATTTTGTGGACCCTGACTGGTTTGGAATGTGCCTTGTGCCTTTGTAATTATAATTTGTAATAAAATACTTACCAAATTACTTGATGTTTCCTTTTCTTTAAGATTAATTATTTTCATAATATAATCCATAGAATCGAACCATTTGATAGATGGTTTATAGATCTCATCAGTGCCAGATCCACTTTTTTTGCTCTTTTCAATTTTCAATAACTCCTGGTTATACGTTGAGCGTAAATTTTTGATTTTTTTTGTAACTTCATTCATGTTTTGTAAATTGCATTCCAAGCGGATGTGTTCTAACGACGCTTTACGCAAATCTCTGTTCTTGTAATTAGGATCCAAACAATTCCATAAGTTCGTTTGATTCTTGTATAGCTCCACGAACTTTATATTTTGATCGGATGTCCACCTTTCCGCCATTTTGATGTCAACGCAAGAAACCTACAAAAACACTGCACCGGCGGCGTGGGCCCGAGCGTACGAGCTACTGTCATTTCGCGAAATCATGCGAGTTGACGACCGAGCGACGTGCGAGTGGCGTGGTGGGGGAAGGCCAGTTGCGAGTAAAAACAAAAAATGTTGAAGTAACTCGCTTGCGAGCAACTGTCCCACTCGCACATAACAGTTACTCGTATGATGCGGTCACACAGTGCGAGCTATTGCACCTCAGTAACTGACACGGTCAGCTCGCATGCTAGCTCGCATCGTGTAACCTAGGCTTTAAGCATGCTTCTGTGTGCACTCACTTTATATTATAATATCTAGAATATCCTGTAAAAAAAAACACACAACCTGCAAGCAAATGCGTAAAACATGCTTCTGTGTGCACTCACTTTATATTATAATATCTAGAATATCCCGTGAAAAAATACACACAACCTGCAAGCAAATGCGTAAAGCATGCTTCTGTGTGCACTCACACATTCGCTTGCAGGTTTTGAGTATTTTTTCGCGGGACATTGCTAGTTATAATATTAATTAAATTGTATGCAATGTATTTTCTCAAAGTAATGCCTGATTCTATTAACTATTTAACAATTCAGTAGGATTAAACTAACCTTTCCCATATTAGTAAAGATTATCAATAAATGAGGAAATATTGTGGGGTCCGTCACAGCTGGCACATTACGGGAAACGGATCGGCGGGCGCAGGGATTCGCAGACCTCTGGTCCTTGACAAACGAGTCGGACCACATCATTAATTGTGGACCACTAGCCTGCGTACCTCTAAATAATTCACCAGCTACCCCGACCGTGTGTTTTGACCATCTTATGTTTGGGCTATTTAAGTTTGTTTGGAATTAATGGATTTCGTTTCTATATTATCTTCTACACAGTTAATGTAGGTAATTATTATTATCAGGTATGCTGCAGCCGTGAATGGGACAGGTAAGTTGGGATACTCATCCCAACTTATATGTTCGGTAGTTGTGGTATAGTACACGGGTAGGGATCCCTTTATTTCGCATAATTTTATTTGTCATAATTTCATTTAGCATACCTCACTTGGCATAATTTTATTACGCATAATATTACTTTGGCATAATGGTTTCTTGGCATACTACATCATTAGGCATAAATATCATTTAGACTAATATTTTTTGTCCTAATTTAATAAGGCATAACTCGTAAGGCATAATTTTTCTTGTCATAATAGTACTTTGGCATAATTGTTTTTGGCATAAACTCGTTAGGCACATTTTTTTGTCATAATAAATTCAAGGCATTCTGTCACAAGACACAAATGTGCATAAAATGAAAGGACATAATGAAGACACGGTTAAGGTAATTAAACGCATATTTATGAAACATTAAAAGCAGGTATTACACTCATTATACCTAGTGTAACATGAGTAACAGTAGGTTAAGTTGCGGCGGGGTGGCCCTTGGGCCACCCGTAAGCCGCTAACATGTTTAAAATAATTAATACGAAAGGTTATTTAATGCAAAAACAAAACTTACTTTATTCTTAAGTGCATTGGGCTTGTGGTTATGGCTCGGCATGTTCTTAGACAGCAGTTCGTGTTGTGTGTCCGAGTTTAATTTCGTAATCAGTCGAAAATTACAATTATAATTGTTATTTCGTCTTAACTCGCACATCCAGTAGAATTTATCATTCATTAGTATGTGAAAAAAAAATTCTACAAAGAAGTATGCGTAAATATAACAGTATGCTTAAATATGATTATGCGTTAATATATTTATGCTTTTTAATATTATGCTTAATTAATAGTATGCGTAAAAAAATGTATGCCTTACAATAAATATGCCTAACAATTATTATGCTTTTAGTAATTATGCGTAAAAAAATTATGCTAAGAAAGTTATGACAAATGATTATTATGCGAAACTACCATTAGGTCAAATGAAATTATGCCAAGTAAAATTATGACATATGATTTTATGCGAAAAAATAGGGAACCTACACGGGTATGCGACCCCGGCTTCCCTAGCTATTACTGTCCTATCCCTTGCCCTCCTGGGCGGTAATATCCTACGTTTCCTATTTTCCACTCTAACTTACCAATCTTCGTTTCCCTATTCCTACCCTCTCCGCCAATCCGTGGGAACACAATGGATAATCATAAAATAATTTTAATTATCTAAAATGGTGGCGATGTGGTTCACCACCCATCACGTCTCGTTTCTCGCGGAGGCGAAAAGCAGACCATGGAGAGCCGCTACGTAGCGACGTAAGGGGATGGTAAGAATGAAAGTGATCGAAGCGAAACAAGTATGTAAGGATCGTAGCAAGTGGAAAGAAGTGGTCTCTGCCGACCCCTACGGGAAAAAGACGTGATTATATGTATGTATGCAGGTTGGTTCTCATTCATAGGGTAGCCGTAGCATAAGTAGGGATTTGGATGAGGGTCTTCAAAAGGTAAGTGGTAAGTGGAGCCGATCGGAATGGAGTTATAGGAACCCTACGCCACTGTTATGCTAGACTATTGTATCCCACTGCTGGGTAAAGGCTTCCTTTCCTCCTTAAATCGTGATCATTCGCTATGGCCTCCCAGTTCTAATCAAAGGCGTCTGTTTAGACGCCTGAGAGGCTTGGTTAGCGTTGTACCTTTCTCGTTACTGGAATTCGAATCTCGGTAAGTCTTTCAGTCAGTTCTTTATTTTTATTTTATTTATTTTTTTAACAAGCATTTACCTTTACCTTTACCTGTGCGAAAATGTTTTTTAAACTTTATCTTTATAATAATTTAAATTTTCATCCCCTATTTTACCCTCCTGAATTATGACTAAGAAATGAATAGTTTCATAAAAACTTTTATCCCCTACGAGGTTTAATTTTAAAAAATCATTCCTTAGTAGATGCAGCCTACGTTACGTGATAAATACGTGTGCAAAATTTCAAATTTCTAGCCTAAAGAGTTTGGCCTGTGCATTTATACTTGATACGTCTGTCCACAGCTCTGCCTTTTAAATAATATAGATAGATTAAGATTATTTTATCATTCTATTAAAACTCCGAGCCAGGCTCGGTCTCCCAGCTCTCGTAGTTATAAACAAAGCTTTTCATAAGTGACACATAAAAATCCATTTTATGCGAACAGTCATAAGAAAAATATTGCAAGGGCAATATCAATGAATACCTAATGTCTTAATCAGGACGTCGAACGTTGATTGTTCAATAACAAGAAGTAAGATGAGGAAAAAGCAGCTGCGGACCCGCTAGCTCCGCTCGTAACTACAGTCGTTACACAATTCGGCAACGGCCTAATTGATTCCTCGCCCTTTCGTCCAGACGGGACGTCGCATTATCGAACACAGGTGCCTCCGCCTCCAATTATTTGACTCCTTATAGCCGACGACAATATCGCATCATCCCTGATTTGGACATCTTCAAATTTTTTTCACTTCCTCCGTTTTGTGTCTCTAATAACGGGGATCGAACATGACCCTTCGAATAACTTTATTTTCATCGAAGTTCAAGCGCTGATTTACCGCTTGGCCCCTTCGGGTCGCGTGTAAATTGATATTGGGCCTTTTGTAAAATAAAACATTATTAATTAGAAAATAATGTTTCCAATTTCAAAAGCGGAACTTTGGTAACTTTAGAAAATACATTAGTGTGCGAGGCGCAATCATATCAGTTATAATTAAATTGAAATCTTAATTAGTGATATTAGTTAAGTATCTTCTCTCAAAAGATGCACAAGAAACAACTATCAAAGAGTTTCATATTCATCGGTAGTGGCTTCTTCGAATCTCTTTCACGAGTTTGTTCAAGAAGTCTACAGTGCTAGACGAAGTTTTGAGTCGCTTAGACGAAATGTAGCTTGCAATTAGTGTAATGGAAGTAACCTCCCTGGTGAAATTAACGCCATTCTTTTATAGCGAATGCAAGGACGCACTCTCACAATTAAGTCGCGGAGTGGGAAGAAATTGCAACAAATGCAACGCCTCGCCTTGTCCACGGTCCATTTAACCCACTCGGTCTGGACGTCTTGCCGCTTGCGTCGAGCACCTTAGTGCAGCGTGCAAAATACTACATCAACACCTGTATAGCACACTTCATAAATTTCAAGCCGGTAACCCCTAAAGATGTTTTGGGTGAACAATGTCGGGTTAGTGATGTTTAAAATTTTTAACACTAACGTTTTAAAGTTTACCCACAATAGGGGATCGGACTACATCTGAAATTTTTGGTTTCATTAATATATTATTCAGAAATATTGAGGCATTACTACTTGGTAAATGTAAAAAAATATATTATTTTATGTGTAGTTTGCTAATAAAATACATTTAAAAAGTACCAAAAAAAATATTTTTTTGCGAAATTCGTAATTATCATTAGTTTACTCACATCATATACAAAAACATTAATTATGGTAAGTATGAACTTAAACGCACAAATATGGGAGATATTTACAAATATATTCCGGCGGCCATATATTTCATATACTACTTCATATACTATAACCTACAAGTGACGTCATTTGTAGGTCGACTTTAGTATGGAGCGTTTTTAGGAGGCTCGCGAAATTGTTTATACAAATCGCTGTACTTTTGAAAATATTGACTTTTGATATACGGTTTCTTCTGAGAAGTTACTCATATTTAAGAGTACTATTCATTTATGCAATAAAAAAAAATAGTCCGATTGCCTATTGTTAAGATAGTATTTCAGAGCTACATTTTAGCTCGCTCTATTGAATTCTTTCATAAAATACTCCGGTGAAGTTAGATAACGAGTAAAAGTGAATCGTGAGTCGAAGCGGTTGCGGGATATCGTGCTCGTATCTACGCAGTTTAACCCCGCGGTCTCACACCCGCAATCTGATCACAACTTCACTGAGTTATAGCTCAACGAACTTGCCACTCCGAATCGAAAACTTTGTCAAGTTCACAGTCTCGAACTTTCCATTCATATTTCTATTGTAAAATATTGTTATCTAGTCCGATAACGGTTGTAATTTTAACGCCTTGAGAGCTTCAGGGGCACGTGTAAATGTTTCCTTTTATTAATGCAAATCGAATTCAGTCCCGAAATTATGAAATACTAGATGTTGCCCGCGACTTTGTGCGCGCAAAAGTAAATTTCGCAGAAACCTATGTCCTTCCCCGTGGTCTCCTCTACATCTGTGCCAAATTTCACCAAAATCGGTCCAGTAGTTTCGGATCCTATTCAATGCAAACAAACAAACTTTTCCTCTTAATTATATTAGTATAGACTAGTAGCTGGTGACGTAGATTTGGGTGCGTTTAACCCAGGCTGAAAATTAGACCACTGATACACCGTGCGTGCACATTCTTTAAATTAGGGTTTCAACTTTTTAAACAATTTACCCTTTATTTATCGACTTTTTTTTAAATCTACACGTAACAATGTTTTTATAAACACGTAATTGATTAAGAAGTGTACAAAATACATACCAAATATTGTCCCTTAAAAATAAGATTTCTCAAATTCTATCAATTCGCCAGGAAGTGGGGCGACGTCGAAGATCGCATTGTCTACAAGAAAGAAATCAAAGAATAGGTGAGAGCGAGCAAACTTGAAGAGTAAATATTTGCGTATGTAAACTGGAATTATTCACGAAAAAAACTTTTAATGGCGTCCCCGAGTTCCCGTCAAACATTTATCAACAAAAGAACGAACGTCCCGCAGGCGATGGAACTTGAAATGTATGGAAATTACCCAGTCACAGGCGGGAGAACAATTCACTAACGGCATAGGCAAATGTTTTTGTCGCAGCTTGTTTCGTCGGATTTGAAGTTTCTTGAAAGATCGGTACAGAACTAGTGTTCAGCGCGGAGAAAACTCACCCGACTCAACCTTAATTTCGCTGGCGGTAATCTCTTTATTGTTAGAGTTGCAGTCATTCAGATTCTAATGGTATTTTGGCTAATTTTCATACGTATTATACTTCAATACAATATTACTAAAATGTTAAGCTGAATATTTTAAGTTTTGTGAAAAGAGATGTTCAAGAAACGTATGAGGCCTCGGCCAGCCTGTACATAGGTACAGTATATGTAAATATAGCTACATAATATAGTAACCGTTTCCTATTCTTTATTTTGTTTAATTTCACTTCGTTTCCATGTACATTTAAATTAACTTCGTCAAGGAGAGCAACACAAAGTAAAATAAAACATGGTGGATCGGATCAGAATTAACGAAAGAATGTCATTTTGTCAATGACATGACTTTTCACAAAGAAAGAGGCAAAAGAAACCTAAAAAAGTTGAAACTTTAAAATTAAAACATGAATTGTGGTCGAATTTCGATCACAGAGCGACTTTTAGTTTTATTAAGTCAAAATAATCAACATAATATTGTTCACATTCAGGAAAAATCATAATAAATAATAGTAGGTGCAATGCGCGGAAATCAATATTTATTGTTATCTTGCTAATTTCATAGATTAACTTTAATATCAGACAAAATAAATACGTTTTGAACGGACACCATTTCATTTGCATTTCAATCAGTGTGATATAGCCGGTGGGAAGGAAAATCCGCACCGTCGCCTTACTTAAAGCTTTTGAAATATTCCTATAATTTCTGATTCGACGAGAAAAAAAGCCTATTTGAATTGGAAAGATCAAAGCGTAAAAATTTATCGCTACAGAGAAAGCGTGGCTAGGACGTCAAAAAAGGCGTCAGGCACTTATTATTTCAACAGACCCGGTGTCTCGTCGCCTCACTCAATCTGTTTGTCTTTTCGATTGTTCCGGTGCATAGACTTCTCCATTACTCGGCACTGAAAGGAAAGTTTTGTATTCAATTTGGTATTATAATTCCCATTTGAAGTTGGCACGCACCATCGCCTCGACATCGACTATGTAAATGGTACTTCCCCAACTTTGTCGCAGTTTCACCGAAAATGTGTAAATTTTTTTAGGCGGGATTTCACCTGTTTTCTTAATGTTACCTTTTGTTTGAGTAACAAAATTTTCAACTTTTATGTGTATATGAAACCGAGTTTCGCCACAAAGGCATTTGCGATAATTTATTTAGTCACTCGTGAGTTCGGCCCGCATAGATGTATACCGCTGGTCGTTTATCTGTGTTGAAATGTTATTCATGGACGATTCCTAGACGGAATACGAGGTAACATTTCAGTGTTTCTTTTCAATTTAAAATGGAAACTTATCCCCGGGCTACCATAAAGTCTGTATTTTCCATAAAAATCCACCTAGCTGTGTTTCGATCCTAGCCCCTGTCCACGCTGAATCCAGCTGGATTTGCAATGCGGACGAAGCCCGAACGCTCCCGTGCAAGGGTCTGCATTTTACAACGCGACAGGTTTTATGTTGCGAGATGTTTTTCGCGACCATTTCGCAGATACTAAAATAATAAGAGTTTTACGTCGCCGCGTATTACGTAGCTTTTATAGCCCCCCCGAGCTCCACTGAAGCACCGTTACACTGGCTTACGAGGGGTCTTGTAACGAAATAATTAACCTACGGTTATTTCTATGAGAGTTTTCGAATCGCGCAAGTACGCAACATTTTATTCTGTTTACGTAGCACTTAAACAATAGTATTCCCGAGGACATTACATTAGAATATTTTTCACATAGACTGCCGAATTTAGTCGGAATGATTAAGATCACAACATATAGGAGACAAGGGACCGATAACAGATTACCCACAAACACGTTTTAAATTCATTTCCCGACCCAAACGCCGATCGCGCCCCGATAAAATGTGGGGACCGTCGGCCGTCGGGAAACGGGGACATATTTACTTTGTCTTTCCACGTCACCCAAGGCCACTTTCCTGGTCAGGTATTGTACGTGAGAGGGAAAATATTTGTAAAGGGCCAGTCATCTAAAGTACCTACCGGATTTGAGTATTAGTTCTATTTGAATAAGGAATTGTCGTCTGGAAAGGGACAGATTAAACACGTAAAAATGAGAAAGTAGAAATTAAAATATTAGATAAATAAAATCTAGTAGGTAGGTAGTATTTACAAGTTTAAGAAAACCTATGTTTTCTCTTAAACTTGGAAGAAACATACCTGTAAGTAGATAATTTTAATATCTACAATTTTATAACTAAAACCCGATTATATAAAATAAATAGCTGTTACCCGGGCTATTATTCAATTTTCATAAATGAGGCGTCAATATACTCGTTGTATATTGACGCCTCATTTATGAAAATTGAAGCAATAGTTTAGGCGCTACGGTGTAAAAAATATACATGGCTTCGTCAAAGTGGGGTAAAAAATAACGTACAATGTAACCATCACCTTATGTCAATCGTGTACTGTACACGCTACAACTTTGCTGAAACGCCAAAAAGCGAAACTAGTTTCCAATCGACCGATTGCGAAGCGACGAATTTGACTACAAAACCACGTAGCACTTAGAATTTAGATCTTACAAATTCAAACTTGTATTGTTATCGTAACCTCAAAGCCCTGCGAAGAACTTGTCCGTGGGTAACTCCATTAACGATGTTTTGGCAGCACCTATTTCCAAAGCCGCTCAGAACACTTGATGTAATCCTGTCCACGTTTGCGGACTTTGTTTAAAAGTTAGTGATTATAACGAATTATATACTTTTGACCTAAATCAACTTCGGTTACCTTTAGTTTATTTAAGCGTGTAGTGGTCCACTTAAAATAGGACCAAATTTAACTAAACTAGTAATTTTATCGAATTGGTTAGTTCTTTTTCAAATTTGCTATACGTAGTGTTAATTTTACCAGAATACAATTTTATATGTTATTGATTGTACTGTAGGTTCTTGGTGGAAATTCATGTTTAATAATAATAATACACAGAACTTCTTGCACCGATCCCACTTTAATTATTAAAAGTGCAATAGTTAAAGTGGAAACGGTGCAAGAAGTTCTACTGTGAAATACAATTTTTGTTTCCCGTTCGGCAGCGTAATTTGTTCTATTGTTTTTCTACTACAACAATAAAGGTCCGGACGCACTAGGCGGAACTGAACTTCAACGGAACTGAGCGACACGTTTTGGTAAGTCGCACTTGAACTGCAGCGGCGCTACAAAAATATATTTAGTAGCTAGGCAACCTCCGAGCAAGATGGACTAATGGACAATTGAAATTTAAAATGTTTTTTTTTTTAATAAATATGTACCTACTAGAGGTGGGCGCCACGCCGGCGCGGCGCCGCCGCGCTGCCATGCATGCGCCGCCGCCGCCGCCGAGTATCCAAAAATTCGCGCCGATCGATGTCGACTCAAAAAAAAAAACAGGCCCGTGCCGGGCGCTAGGCGCCGGGAGCGGACGGGCAGGGCACGGGGTGCTGTGTAGTAATGGAAATTAATGCTATTTTCAATTTTCATGTCTTAGCATGTACGTGCTATTGCTATGCTATTTGCTAAAATCGATTTTTAATGATCATAAATAGCTGTGTTTTGTGAAATGATAATGTTTTTTCATTACGTCGCGTTGCTCATTAAGTATTAACTTACAATACGAAAATATTAATAACTAGCGACCCGCCCCGGCTTCATACGGGTACAATACTTATACTAATACAGAATACTACAGAATGTATTTAAACCTCTAACAAAACGGGCGAAATTTAGTCAAAACAAACAGGAACAAATCAATATAGGTACCTACTAAAACTCAATGAAATAAGTAGGTGGGTATACTTTTATCGTATGAAATACCTATACTCTTCAGGACTAACAATAAAACAAACACTAAATAAATAGGTATTCAAGTATCTATCAATCATAGTTACAACGAACACAAAACAAAAAATTTACTCATAGATCTAAACTTCCCTCCCGCACGCGCACCCCGACTTTGATGACACCCATTTCGCAACGGGCCGTGCAGCAGAAATCGTAATATTTTAATTTCGCCATAACTTGAAAACCAAACATCCAATTTTAATCATTCAAAGACCAAATATTATCTACATAGACTGTACTTAGTGGTGAAATATTTTATTTTGATAAGGATTAATAGCATGAGTGAAATAAACGCGTTTAAATGTAGTCCAAAAAAAATTCAAGACTTCTAAATAAAAAAATGGCCTCTCTTTGTGCCTCACTCGACATAGATAGGTGTGCCTCACTCGACATGTATAGTGTGTCGCGGACTTTTTTGTAGATATTTATAAGATCTACAATTAATTAGAACATTTTATGGTTCAATTTTTTATAGTTTAAGCAGCGTACGCAAAATAAGTAACTTTTCTGGTTGATTTTTTACACCTTGTGTCCGAAAAACCCAAATATCTTACGGAACCCTATTTTTTTCCAAAATAAATTTTAGCCTATGTTACTCATGGATAATGTAGCTTTCGAATGGTGAAAGAATTTTTGAAATCGGTCCAGTACTTTTTGAGCCTATTCATTACAAACAAACAAACAAACATACAAAGTTTTCCTCTTTATAATATTAGTGTAGAAAAACAACTATTGAATAATGGAACCTAAACGTATGCAATTAACTTTATTTTGAAAAAAAAAACTGCAGAAATTTGACTGAATTTGAATGTAAAATACATTCAAATTCAGTCAAATTTCTGCAGTTTTTTTTTCTTGTCTTCTCACTCGCTCGTATTAATTCTTGGAACATCGCGGCATCGTGAACTCTCGGGTCGCGTCGCGCGTCGAGTCAAAATTATTTCATGATTTTTTTTATTAGCGGATTTTAGCATTAGCAACTAGCAATAGCACGATAGCCAGTTAGCACTTAGCGCCGCGGTGCGAACCAGCGCGAAAAATGCGTTTTTTTTTACAAAAACAGCTACGCCGCGGCGCGGCGCCGCCACGCCGACCAATTTTCCCCGGCGCGCCGCCGCCGGCAAAATTTAGGTCGGCGCCCACCTCTAGTACCTACATACCTACAATCTAAATAATTTACATACGACCTCCGTGGCTCAGTGGTGAGCGCAGTGTCGCTTTAACCGGAGGTCGCGGGTTCGAATACCGCCAGGGAACAAAAAAGTTTTCTGTGTTCCTGGGACATGGATGTGTATTAAATGTGTGTATGATATAATAAAAATCTTATATATAAGTTAAGTATAAAATGTATTAAAAATATTTCCGTTGTCTGGTACCCGTAACACAAGTTCTTCGGATACTTACCACGGGGTCAGACTGACTTGGTGTGAATCGTCCATAGATATTATTATTATTATTATTATTTTCACTATGAAACCAATTAACATTGGAGAGGTCGTCGTTCATCCACAGGAAAAAGAAATAAAAAAATTAACTTACCATTTATTCCCATTTCTTGAATTATTTAATAATAATATCTATCTATGGACGCTTTTACACCACGTCAGTCTGGTTCCGTGGTAAGTTCTCGAAACTTGTGATATGGCCACGGGTACCAGACAACGGAAATATATTTAATACTTTTATACTATATTATATATAATTAAGATTTTTATTATATAACTAGCTGACCCGGCAAACGTTGTTTTGCCTTATAAATTAGGTATGGAAAATAGATAGTAGCCGATTCTCAGACCTACTGAATACGCATATAAAATTTGGTAAAAATCGATAAAGCCGTTTCGGAGGAGTACGGTAACTAACATTGTGACATGGAAATTTTATATATTTGAAGAAGATACACATTTATTGCACATCCATGACCCAGGAACATAAAAAACTTTTTGTCTCCCGGTGGGATTCGAACCCGTGACCTCCAGCTTGAGCGCCGACGCGCTAACCATTGAGCCACAGAGGTCGTTTCACTCCAAAGTTGTTTTTTTTTTTCATAGAAGTGTTCATGTACTTTTTATGTTGGCCGTCATAATATTATTATGTCTCCGGATACTGGCCCACGAGTACAATAAATTTTATTCATCCATCTACATTTTTGAGAACGATTATCGCGCTCCCAAGTATCTCGGTTGACTGACTATGAAAATGAAGTTGGCCAAACCGAACTGCAGTTCGCGACACTTTTGGTCAGTTGATCAAGTTTGACGCGCAGTTCGCTGCAGTGTAGTTCCGTTACCGCTTAGTGCGTGTTATCTCATATATTTTCATATAAAGAATATTTTGACGCGACGTGTCGCTCAGTTCCGCCGAAGTGCAGTTCCGCCTAGTGCGTCCGGACCTTTAGTCAACAAACGACTTGTTCGATTTGACAAGAAAACGCTATTCGAAATGAATTTACGAGCTTCAGCCATGTCGGTGATTATGGAGAGATCGAGGTTGTCACTTTGTGGAATCACCCTACAAGCGCCAGTAATGAAGTGATGTGATTAATGATCATTAATTGTAAAGCACGATTACACGACGCAGTACTCACTACTAATAACGCAATAAGCGATAAAAGCAGCAACCTATCAGGATCATTTGACAGCGGCGTAAACGTAACATTATCGAATGAAAAGAGATGGATTTTGGGCCAGCTCTATGTACACTACATAGGTAAATAGTAAAAAATATGGTAATTTCATAAAAATACAAAAAAATAATAATAATTTGAAGTAGGGTACGTGCGTACAAAAATGATGATTATTTGAAGAGTTTTTCATTGCGAGAACCCTATTTTTTGCGCGGCCATGACAGTTGTTTTGACTTGGCTTTTGACGTAGTTGACAGTTTTAGGAAGAGACGTCTTCTTGAATGTCATTACGTACGTCTTTCTTTGTCAAAATGACGTTATTTGGATAATTCTGATCTGATCCGCCATGTTTTATTTTACGTTGTGTTGCTCTCCTTGACGAAGTTATTTTAAATGTACATACATTGAAACGAAGTGAAATTAAATAAAATAAAGAATAGAAAACAGTCACTATATTTTGTAGCTATATTTACATATAGTGTAGGTAGGTACACAGTGCTGGCCCACGCCTCATACATTTCTAGATCATCTCTTTTGTTTGGGCGCTGCACTAGCATGATTTTGACAGAATTTCATACAATTTTCATTCGATAAAGTCACGTTTACGCCGTTATCAAATGTTTCCGCTAGGCCTACAGATAGAACAGAGACAACATCCTATTCTACTTCTATTATAAATGTGATGTGATTGCTAAAAAATGGCTCCGTGCGAGTTTCTTACACCGCGCTGATTCTTCTCGCCGGGAGTTGCCGAAAGGGTTGTAGGTATCACGTTGTAGGGGCACCTCGTATATGCATTTTTTTTTTGTTTTGTGAAAGTTTGTGAGGGTGGATGGATGGATGTTTGTTACTCTTTCACGCAAAAACTACGGAATGGATTTTGATAAATTTTGTATGGTATTATATATACGTATATATTATAAACGAGGCATGTCGAAGCAAAAACTGTCCCCCATTTAAATGGCCCCACTTTTAGGTTTTGGGGCCATTTTGATTCAGAGATATGGTGAAATCAAGATGGCTGACATTTGAGGTATGATGAAATCAGGATAACGTACCTTTGTCTTGTTTGAAGATTTGTTTAGTCAAACGTACGCCATAGCCCATCCTTAGTTTTAAAATCTTCGATGATAGTAGTTTAATCTCTTGGACACAACAATTATTATTAAATTAACACATAGGCTACTTTTTATGCCGATAATGTACAGTGTCCCCGAAGTGGGATACTGTATTTACCCGGGCGGAGCCGCGGACAAAGGCTTGTAAAATATATGTAAATACAGGAATTTACCATATACAGGAATTTACCATACAACATTACTTTGTATGTCTTTAGGAAGCGAACCGGGAGGAGTATAAAATGTTTTATCTCCACTTTAGTGCTCGTTTAATTTGAAATTATTTATGTTTTCACATTCACCGCAATCGCAAACTGAAATATCAACAGAAGTTAAACACTTGTAATTTGCGAAGTCTAAAAAGCGTTCGGTGCAAGTACAAACAGACGACATCAAACAGAAGTAAGTCTTCGGAAAATAAAGTTATGCGCACACATCTAAATTATAACGATTAAACATTCCGTTCGGTTTGTGTTTCTGTTTAAACGAGACAACTCCGGTGGAGGGGCGCAATAAGGACAAAAAGTATTAAAATCTCAGTTGCTTCTATTTATCTTTGCGGAGCGCTGACGGCAGTTAAATATCTGAGGCTAGCTGCCCTGGTCCTACAGACATAAATGTAAACACGACGTTTCCTTTGAACCATCCTTCAGATATTTTTGCTTATATTCGTGAATAAATTGTCACGTTATGCGAATCGTATATTTATTCGTATATTTCTACTCGTATTTATATTTATACGAACGGAGTTTTGTAATTTAATATGAAACTTATTGAAAGTTGAATTTTATTGTTTAACGCAATTTTAGCATGTTAGGAATTATTGTGTTGCTTGTTTATCTGTTGTCAACTTTAAGACTTCAGTTCATACGGAGACGAGATGATGACGCGGCGCTGCATGTTTAAGAAAGCGAAACAGAATTGAACTTTTTTGACTACACAATAAGATAGTGTATTTAATTGCAAGAGTTCGAATGGCAAACTAGATTGGTCTGCATATCGCGGCTCCGCTTTTGCAATGAAACTTGTATCTTCTTTTGTCTACACTAATATTATAAAGAGGAAAACTTTGTTTGTATGTTTGTTTGTTTGTTTGTTTGTTTGTTTGTTTGTAATGAATAGGCTCAAAAAGTACTGGACCGATTTCAAAAATTCTTTCACCATTCGAAAGCTACATTATCTACGAGTAACATAGGCTAAATTTTATTTTGGAAAAAATAGGGTTCCGTAAGATATTTGGGTTTTTCGGACACAAGGTGTACAAAATCAACCAGAAAAGTTACTTATTTTGCGTACGCTGCCTAAACTATAAAAGATAGAACCGTAAAATGTTCTAATTAATTGTAGACCTTATAAATATCTACAAAAAAGTCCGCGACACACTATACTTATCTATGTCGAGTGAGGCACAACAACCATTTTTTTATTTAGAAATATTGAATTTTTTTTGGACTACATTTAAACGCGTTTATTTTATTCATGCTATTAATCCTTATCAAAATAAATTATTTCATCACTAAGTACTGTTTATGTAGATAATATTTGGTCTTTGAATGATTAAAATTGGACGTTTGGTTTTGAAGTTATGGCGAAATTAAAATATTACGATTTCTGCTGCATGGCCCGTTGCGAAGTGGGCGTCACCAAGGCGGGGGGTACGCGTGCGGGATATGGTGAAAGAAGTTTAGATCTATGAGTAAGGTACCCGCAGTATTAGTATCAGTATTAGTATCAGTATTGTACCCATAGATTATACAGATACATACTATTGTACCCGTACGAAGCCGGGGCGGGTCGCTAGTACTGAATAAAGTTCAATTTTGAATTGTTATCTTATAAATGCAGTGCCGCGTCACGTATCGACTCGTTTTAGTGTGAGCTGACCCTTAGTAAAATGATAAACCTCTAGGGTTTTCTCAAAAGCAATCGTGACAGATTGAGTACCTATATTTAAATATAAATGGATAGTTACTACTTAAGATAGATGCGAAAACTGCTTAGTATCTACTAAAAAATTGCGTCACTAAGAGATAGATACCATTTTAGGTATGTGATGGCTTCATTATGTGATTTAATTTTACAAAAACTCACCCTATCTTTGAATAACATTCGTACGTGCAGGAGTGTGCCGAAAGAACATTTTATTTAATTTAACCGATTCAAGAACGCTTACTTGCCGGAATACGGAAAGAATGCGAATCTTATTATTCCCAACTGATGCTTCACGCATACGCGATATCGAGAGACCCTCAAAGCTTAAAATAACAAAATCGCGTCTATGTATTGGGCACGGTAAAACATTCGCAGCGCAAAAGGAAAATATGAAAGGGCGGGGAATATTGCCCGACGAAATTACGATCGCTTTGGATTCCTTACGGGCTATTGCGAGATGAATTGTTACCTGCTACGTGCCTATAAAGAATCTATTTGATTTATACTATGTTATTTGTTTATAATTCCTACTGTACGACTTTTGATGTGTGACATCTTTCCTAACGTTTTCTCGTATTTGTGAGAGTGATTTTAGTGAACGGTGACATTATAAATGTGCTTTGTATGGTACATTTAAAATAAATATGTTAGCAGCAAAGAATTTTAGTTTATACCTAGTAGCATCATAGTGCTTGTTGAAATAATATCTTTATAATATCTATGGATACTTGACCCATGTCCCACCCCGTGAAACTTGTGTTAGGGGGATCAAACAACGAGAAGTGTATATAATACTTACACATATATAATACCCAGGAATACATGCAAATTTTGTTCCTTCGGCGGAACTAGAACCAGCGACTACGCGCTAATGCACATAATAGAGGTCGTCAAATTTTTAATACATAACGCAAGTGGACTGATTTTTTTTATTGCATAAATGAATAGTACTCTTAAATATGAGTAACTTCTCAGAAGAAACCGTATATCAAAAGTCAATATTTTCAAAAGTACAGCGATTTGTATAAAAAATTTCGCAAGTCTCGTAAAAACGCTCCATACTAAACTTAACCTACAAGTGACGTCACTTGTATTAAGGTGTATGTCTGTATGAAGTATATGGCCGCAGGAATATATTTGTAAATATCTCCGATTATTGTGCATTTAAGTTCATACGTACCATAATGAATGTTTTTGTATATCATGTAAGTAAACTAATGATGTAGGTTTTGGTTACCAATTTCGCAAAAAAAATGTACTTTTTAAATGTATTTAATTAGTAAACTACACATAAAATAATTATTTTTTTACATTTACCAAGTAGTAATGCCTCAATATTTCTGAATATATTAATGATAGTAAATATTTCAGATGTAGTCCGATCCCCTATTAAAAAAGGTTACTACTTACTGATTGCAAGCAATTGCAAGTTATTTAATAAAGCTATTTTAAATAGACATATAAATTAATATACTAATATCTATGGACGATGAAATAAAATTTCCTAAAGAACCCACTAAATTCAAAGCTTATGGTGTACTCAAATAATTTCCTGTGCTGAGAGTAATTAAGTTTTCAGTACCTACCATAAAACTATGTCTATAACTCTACTAATACACCCCCGCTTATTAAAATTTTAAATATAACTATTAACTTAACTATGCTTCGAATGAGTTAGGTAAATCGCGTTTTCATGGTATAAAATTATCATTAATTTGATAGAGCCTAACTGCAATCTCTATATTTAGTGTGCGCAAACAAAATAATAGGTACTTATATCAAATTATTATTATTATTAAGCCCCTTTATTCTGAATTGGATTTTGTTTTAGATTTTTTTTTTAAATTTTATAAGATATCTTTCAATTCAGTGTGCCTTTTGGCAAATGCCTCCTCTAGCTCCTTCCATTGGATTCTATCTCTGGCCACTCTCTTCCATTGAGGACCTGCTGTTAATCTTAGTTCATCCTCCCATCTTTTTACTCATATCAAATACAGAGTGACAAAGTCTTAGAATAGTATTTTAAAATTACGCATCTTCATATTTCTGAGTACTAAAAGAGATTCCTATGAAAAATCACAGGCAGTTTATTATAAAATTGCATTGTGCCACCCCTTCATCGAAGATGAAATAATGATAAACTGTAATAAAGTTCGCTCCTATACCTAATCCTTTTACAAAGCTTTGTGTACAATAGAAACAGGAATCTATTCGGAAAGCAATTTTCATAACTCCTATTTCAACAAACAATCTTTGAGAAGGAATATCGAATAAAAGTGCACGAGGTGTAGGTACATTTGAGACGTTTCATTCGCAACTTACCTGTTTTAGAGATCTATGCTCTGGAGAGTAGCTTCCGATACTTGGACTATAAGGGTACGTGCACACTACACACGTATTATCCTGTTTCGGATTTGAGAATGCATTGTCGTTTGGATGCCAAATAAATTCGACTGAAAGCGGTTAGGTACAGGATATTATGTTTGCTATATTACACGAAAATTTTATTATTCAGAAGTCGATTACAAATAAGGCAATTATTTGGATACTAGCTTTTCTCTTCCCGGGTATATACAATATCCTACGGTAAAACTGTGCTTTTTCGGGATTAAAAGTAGCATGAGTTAATATAGAGCATAAACTACTACCATACCAAATGTAATCAAAACCCGTTCAGTAGTTTTTGCGTAAAAGAGTAGCATCCACCATCCATCCTCACAAGTTTTCACATTTATAATAAGTAGTATTTACTTTAATGACTCTCTCGGAAACTATATAAAATGATTTATCTTCTTTAGGGTCGAACACACGGAAACGAAACAATACGCGACATGGCGCTGCATTTTTTGGATAGCTATTTAAAATTGAACTCTATTTATTACACAAGAAGTTACAATTTTCATTGTAAGAGTTCGAATATCAGGTTGCTCCGCGCTGCACAACCCATGTAATGTACCCAATAAAGTTCAATTTTGAATAGCTATCTTAAAAAATGCAGCGACGCGTATCGTCACGTGAACTGACCCCTAGTCTTATAATCTTCATTATTCCAATGTATTGTTTGGGAAGTCAATCAAAATACGACGCAGCTGCTCTCGATATATACCAGCCAGCAACAGCAAGGACCTAAAAACTGACATAATAGATATCAGGTTCTGGTGTAACGCCTATAGCTGGCTGCTCGTTCGTCGTTTGACAGCCGGCTGTCATATCGATGTACCGTCAGATTTCAATATTCAGTAACCAAAAACACCCAGCGTGGCAACCAATACCGTACGGCGCACTTCCTGAATCGCGCTGTAGAAGTTACAAGCAGAATGGATTTGGCATTTGAAAGCAATCCATACGATATAGGTGAATAAAAACTTCTAAGGCAAAAAAATAGACACCTAATAAATAAAATGAAAATATCTTTATTAAACTCATTAGGGAAATAACAGCCAAAAGGATAACAAAAAACGCGGAAATTAAAACATATACGCTACAACTTAAAAATTAATTTAGGATTTTAGCACAGCTGTATAAGGCTATGCAATGCCCACATCGTGTGTTTAAAAAAAAGCCACTTCAGACTTCGTCCATGGCAGAGCCGTG
The DNA here is from genome assembly GCA_905404095.1 of Glaucopsyche alexis. Classification (NCBI taxonomy): domain Eukaryota; kingdom Metazoa; phylum Arthropoda; class Insecta; order Lepidoptera; family Lycaenidae; genus Glaucopsyche; species Glaucopsyche alexis. The sequence continues at coordinate 12,243,183 of FR990052.1, read as the reverse complement.
GCGCCTGATCTTGCGTGGCCCCCGGCTTTGGACACATAAAGTCCATTTGAGGGTCAATTCTGCTAAATAAAACCTCCATTAATACAATTGTATAATAAACAATCAAGTCTCGATACGCTAAAACTGCCAAACGGTATTCTCGTAAACGTCAAACCAACGTGAAACGCGCTCTGATTGGTCGAAACTTCATAAAATCAGTTTACGATAGCATGTCGCTTCACTTATAATACAATCAAAGTAAAATGAAAGTTTACTTTAAATACGAGAATTGAGGTTCTGGAATCCGGCGGGCCTGGGAAAATTCAGAGAACTGAAAATAGAATTCTGCGTAAATATTAATAGAGTTGAAAATCGTGTCGAGTGTCGAGCTGTCATATATATGACATTGATATTAGACTCGGTACCTGTGTTCGATTCTCAGGACTATTGTTTTAGCGCAGATTCCAGATCTAATAGTCCTAGCCTTAATAATGGTTAGCTCGTAACCCTCTGTATATTATATCTACCTATCGTATACATAACATGACGGAACATGAGAAAGTTAAAATCTATCAAAAATCAAAAAAATTAAAATCAAACTTAAATAAATAGACAAAATAAAGCCGTGGTATGCTGTATTTGTTCAAACTTTATTAAAAAAATAAGCTGTATTAAGGCCAAGCATTATCGTAATAACTTAAAAGTTCAAAACATAAACTGTTTAAAAATATGCGCATTTGTTATAAAAGTAACTTGAAAACGCAGTGCCGCAGCGTAGTCTGTCGGGATCGCACGTTCTTTACTGTTTACGGTGCAGCGCGTTATCAACACCGAACCGGTTTGCCGTGCGTACGCGGCGAGCTTGCCTAGTGCAGCTCGGGCTGGTGTTTACATTATTCAATGGCCGATAAAGGTTTAATTCAAGATGCAGACGGAGTTTTTGTCAACTTGACGGTTGAGGACGAGATGAGAGGAAATAGTATTGAGGAACAAACACAATGTAATAGGGGCGAAAGTATGGAATGTATAGATGATTATTCTAGACCAGAAAAACGAAGCCGTAATGTAGATGAGGAGGAAATTTGGACTCAAGTTACAAGGAGCGGAAAGAAAATAATAAGAGAGAGGATGGACAGGTCGAGAGTTGCATGTGAAAATAAAATAGAGGTTTGCATCACCAACAAAGAAATTCTTCCTAAGCAGTTTGCATTAGCACGTTTATTTAAAACTGAACAAATAAAAGATATATCCAGAGTGAAATATGTTAACCCATACAAAGTACTAGTCACGCTGGATACTGAAGAGAGTGCAAGTCTACTTTGCCTCAACAAAACATTCATAGATAAGGGATGGAAGTGCCAGAAGACACTGGAAGTAGGGTTATCGTATGGGGTGCTAAGAGACTGTGAGACGGATTTAGATGACAAACAGATTTTGGAGAGCTTATCCTCACCTGTAGCCGATATTATTTCTTTGAAACGATTGAATTACAGAGATGCAGAAGGAAAATGGATACCTAGTGAAAGTGTGCGAGTTTGTTTTAAGGGTTCAACACTACCTACGTTTGTATATATTCATGGTATTAAAACTAAAATTGAACAATTCAGATTCCCCGTAACGCAGTGCTCGAAATGCTGGCGATTTGGCCACTCAGGAAAATTGTGTCCATCACGTAAAATTACTTGTCCCAAATGTAGCGACAGTCATGCAAACTGTGAAACCCAGACTTACAAGTGCACAAACTGCGGCGGAAAACACATGGCATTTTTTAAACTTTGTCCAGTATATTTAAAAGAGAAGAAGGTACGAGATATAATGGCGGAATTCAATTGCACATATAGAATGGCTCTAAATATGTACGTCCCATCTTCACCTCAAAAATCACCGATTCTTAATATAACAAATGTAACTAATACATCACAATTCCCATCGACGTCCTTTACTGTAGAAGACACACCAGCTACTCTGGAATCTGAATTGCCTAGAAGTTATTCACATGTTGTAAAGCAGTCGTCTAACAACAAAAATAAACTTGCTAAGAAATCGAAACCTTCCCATAAAAAGAAAACCCACGTAGAACCGGACCAAGAGAGTTATTTACCTTCAAATTCAAATTGCGATACAGATACGACAGAAGATCAAATTATGGATAAAGAGAACGATAATACAGAAGAGAGTAGAACGAATAAGCAGGCAAACAGATCAAGTATATTGCAACGTTTAAAGGAAGTTTTATTCAAGAAGAGATACGACTTAATGACTAAAATTAAAAAGATAGCACAAATAATTGGGAAGTGGTTATTGTCAGTCGTTGAGAAATATATCTCAAATATGAACATTTTTAAAGCCATTTTTGATGGATAATACAAACAACAGAATAAAGTTAAATTTCTTGCAGTGGAATGCACAAAGTATTAGACCGAAACTAGTTAATTTTGAACAATTATTATCACTGGAAAAGATTCACATTGCAGCTGTAAGTGAGACCTGGCTGGAACCTGATAGTCCCTTGAGAGTTTCTGGATACAACATTTATCGACAGGACAGGAATGACTGTTATGGTGGTACTGCTATCTTTGTTCATTGTTCAGTTAAATCACAAATAGTTCAAGTACAAAATATTAATAGTGGTATAGAAATAGTAAAAGTTAGATTGATTAATTGTGAACATGTGGAATATGTAGTTTCTGTTTATTGTCCATCGCATATACAAACGTCGCTACAAGACTGGGATCAGGTATTTAGTTTAGGTAATAATAAAACTCTTTTATTGGGCGATTTCAACGCACATCATTCCAATTGGTCCTACAAGACTGATTCAAGAGGTACGCAAATATTTGATTCATTGATTGATAATAATTTAATAATCTTAAATGATGGCAGTCCAACGCGAATTAGATTTGTAAATGGATCCGTTCAGAAATCATCTCCCGATATATCATTCGCTTCATCTAATTTAGCAATTAAGTTTAATTGGAATGTCACCAACGAATCATTGGGTAGTGATCACCTTGTCATTAAACTTTCCACATACATTGAGCCTGTCCCCAAATATTTAATTAAAAGAAATTTTAGAAAAGCTAATTGGAGTGCATATTCGGATGATATTCAACTATCATTAATTAATATCGATTTACCCGAAGATAATCAAACAGCCTATGATTTATTTTTAAATACTATCTTTCAGTCAGCAAACAAACATATCCCTAACATTAAAATAAACTTGAACCCTAACACTAATTTCCGCCCAAAGCCATACTGGAACGCTAATCTGTCCAAAGTTATTGCTGAACGACGATTAGCTCTCGTAAAATTTCGACGCAATCCATGTCCTGCTAACTTAGATTCATTAAAAGATAAGATCCGTAATGCTCAAAGGCTTTTAAGACAGGCTAAAAGTGATAGTTGGCGTCAGTTTTGTAGTTCTGTTGACCAATGCAGTTCTTCGGGAGATCTTTGGCGGAAAATGAAATGGTTAAAAGGTTATAGATTTCGTGGGTTTAATATTGACAAGGACAAAGCTAATCATTTACTCCATAGTTTGGCCCCTGATTATGTCACGCCAAATTTGCCTACATTTCAATCTAATAACTTACATTTAGAACAAACTATTACAATTCAGGAACTTGAGAATTCCATAAAATTGAAAGACACTTCACCAGGGCTAGATAATATATCATATTCTATGATTAGTAGACTTCCTAATATAGGTAAACAAATGTTATTAATGTTATACAACAGATTCTTATTATCTAGTTTTGTACCTTCTCAGTGGCGTAATGTTTCAGTAATACCTATTCCGAAACCGGGTCGAGACCCAAGTTCAAATTCGTCAGTTCGTCCAATTTCGCTAATGTCCTGCATATCCAAAATCTTTCATCATATATTAAACAAAAGGATTGAGTGGTATATAGAGAAGAATTGTCATTTTACTGAGAATATTGTAGGTTTTAGAAAAAATCGTTCATGTCTCGATAGTCTTAGTCGTCTAGTTTCAGCTATTCAAATCGGTTTTTGTAGAAATCAAGTAACTGTAGGTTGTTTTTTGGATATTAACAACGCTTATAATAATATAGATATAAATGCACTTATAAGTAAATTGGATGAGCTTGGCATTGGAGCTAAAATTTGTCAATATCTGTGGAACTTTTTGAATGGACGAAATTTACATATACATGTTGAAAACATTGTTTTATGCAGAACCTCATGTCGAGGATTAGCTCAAGGGGACCCTATATCTCCATTGTTATTTAACATTGCCACTTTAGATATAAGTATAAATATAAGTACTGTTAGCATCTCACAGTATGCCGACGATTTTGTGATATATAGGTCAGTCAGTAATGTAATGGAAGCCAGAAATACTTTACAATCAGCTTTAAATGATTTTGATAAAATATTAAATGAAATAGGTTTAGAATTTTCGGCTGAAAAGTGTAAGATGGTTATATTTCAAAAGGGATCAAAACGAATAGTATTGGACCTGTATATTAATAATTCACTTATGCAGCCAGAGGATAATGTTAAATATTTAGGTATGTGGCTGGATAGGTCATTAAGGTGGACTAAACATGTAAGCGAACTAACTGTAAAGATATCAAAATATTTAAATATTTTTAAAGTTTTATCAGGCTCAGGTTGGGGATGTCATCCTAAACATCTAAGAAGACTTTATATAGCCATTATAAGAAGTCGATTAGATTACGGTAGCTTCTTGTACGATTGCTGTTGTAAGACTCATCTCGGAAAGCTAGACAAAATCCAAAATCAGGCTTTACGTGTTATAGGGGGTTTTATAAAAAGTACACCTATTCACGTCATGGAAAGCGAATTGTGTCTTCATCCTTTGTATTTACGGAGATGGTACTTAGGAGCCAAATTTTGGTTAAAGTCTAAATCATTTTCAAACAATTCTACTATTTCTTTGTTAGATAACTTACATACTATTTGTCATTGTTGGAAAAGAAAAATGCCAATTTTACTGTCTTTAAATGAAGAGTTAAAGCTTAAAAATATAAGTAATAATATACAGTTAGATATGTTTACTTTAGATATCTGGATAAGTAATATTAATTTGAATGGGATAATTAACTATGAAATACCATATGTTGTAGAAGCAAAGCGCAGATATAACATACATTTTTTGAAATTTTTATGTACAAAATACCTTAACGAAAATTATAATGAATTTAGTCATATATACACGGATGGTTCGAGGCAAGGGGAGGGGATTGGAGCTGCGTTTTTACATACTGCGTCTAATTATTACAATAAATTTAAAATTGAGGCGAACATTTCAATAATGCATGCTGAACTTCTAGCTATTGCAAAAGCAATATTGTATGTTGCTACATTGGAAAATGGTAAATACGTAATTTTAACAGATTCCAAGAGCGCGTTACAACATCTGGCTCGATGTACCTCGATAGCACGAGGTCTTCCGATTGCCTATGATATATTGAGAATAGTTCGTCAGCTATTAGGTACTAACAAATTAATTAAAATGCAGTGGATCCCTTCTCATATAGGGCTCTCAGGTAATGAAAATGTAGATGCGTTAGCTAAGCAGGCTTGTTCAGATGGCATACCTTTGTACGTCGTCCCTTATTATACAGAACATATTCCTGATATTAGGTTTAGGTGCTACGAGTTATGGCGAGAATATTTTGACAAGAGGTCGTTAGATAAAGGCATCTGGTATAAAACTATCCAGCCACACCCGATTCCGTCTCCATGGATTGATTACTCATTAAATAGAAATGATACTGTCATGGCTTTAAGACTTAGATCTGGTCACATTCCTCTTAATAAGTTCGCATATTTAATGAAGAAAGTTCCATCTCCCAACTGCCATATGTGTGGGGTTGTAGAAGACGTGTATCACGTCATGATAGAGTGTGCTAGGAATAGTGTTGCACGAAAACAGTATTTTGATACCCTTTTGAACGATGTAGGTTACTGTAATGTAGTTCTGGCTTCACCTACAACGGAATTAGCAGGTCATTTATATAAAATTGTTAAAATTTGTTTTAATGATAGAGGTATTAATAATTTGTAAATATTTTTTTTTATTGATTTTGTTATCTAAAGTTAAGGAAAAATGATTGAGCGACATGTTCACTGAGTGAACAAGCTCGTTAAATAAAGAATAAAAAAAAAAAAAAAAAAACTTGAAAACGCTTCGTTTGGAGTACATTGTGACCGCGCCAGGCACTTAAAATTCAATATCATAAAACCACCACAATATCGCCTGAAAAGACGATATCGCTATATAAATTTATCCAAAGTACCCACGAGTACACAAACGACGCTAACTAAAAGTCCCGCTAAGTAGCTAGTTTCTTGGGAATTCAATATTCACAAGACAAATGTGGCGTTCAACTTTGATAGTTACTCATTAGGTTCCACAAAATACACCCAACTTGCTAACTACCGCCTAAAGTCAAGCTATCATGGAAAATATTTAACAATATTTTATGTATTATTAATAGTTGGCTTAACTATTAATAATAATACATAAAATATTGTTTACATGGAACTAACGTAAACGGAACACTAAAGTACTTGTTTTTTGTACTATGTCACAGATTTGCGCGCGACTTCGTGCGCGAAAAAAGAAAATATCGCGGTAACCGTACATTTTGCTGCGATAAAAAGTAGCCTATTCCCTTCCCCGTGGTCTATTCTATATCTGTGCCAAATTTCATCAAAATCGGTCCAGTAGTTTCGGAGCCTATTCGATGCAAACAAACGAACTTTTCCTCTTTATTATATTAGTATAAATAGCTGGTGCCCGCAACTTCGTTTACATGGAACTAACGGAAATAGAACACTAAAGCAGCCTATGTCACACCTTATTAGCTATCTGCCAGTGAAAGTCCCGTGAAAATTAGTCCAGACGTTTCAGAGATTAGCCGAAACAAACAGACGGACAGACGAAGGACAGACAAATTTTTTAAAAAATATTTTTAATTTACGTACCGTATATACGATATACATACTTATGCATATTATAATATATTGTTAAAATATATTATAATATGCATAATTAAGATTGTAAAAATATGTCGAAAGATTCAAAACTATATATTTATCATCTAACACTAAACAAAACTATATATTTTACAATTTCACTAGTTATATTACAATCTAAGGATTTTTACGATTTTACAGTGACATAATTATGCATTAAGTGAAAAGTTGTTAATTTTAAATTACAAACAGAACTTCAATGTATTTTATTTGTATAGATAGCATTATTTACTTTCATACCTAAAACTATTTAATATAACATCAGTATTAAAGTATAACACCCATAGATATATAATATTAAAAAGAGGTAGATATGTTATAAACGCGTAAAAATGAAGACTCGAATTGGCCCGAGTCGGGCCAATTTTGGTTAGTGTGTTCCGCGAGTAATAGCGTGTTTTGTGTTACTATGCGACGTTGACACATTGACACGCGTCCCATGTCAATGTGTGTCGTGGCACAGAAATATTGTCAGTTTTGTAAGGATATAACATATCTTTGTAATATTTAATCAAAGATAACACCAGTATAATTAGGTCTGTTTAATCTTCTTTTGTACTAACTACCTATATTATCGTAAACTGCGGAGATGAGAGGCATTTTACTGTCTAAAGATACCGTATAAAAATACCCATTTACCACTGGGATATCAAACCATTTTCGTATTTCATTATTCATAAGGAGAATAATGGCCTAATATAAATTTCAAACCAAATTAAAGTCGGATCCATTAAAAATTTAATGAAAATCATAACCCTCGACGTGTTTATTTACTATATTTATTCAAATCGTCTCTCATGCAAATAAATGTCGCCTTCGAGCCGCTCTTTGTTTCCACAGCCGTTTGCTTTTATCGTGCAACTTTTCTAAAGGCCAGATTAGTTTTAACTTTTACCCGAAGAATCGTAAATAGCTTCCGCTTATCTCGTTTAATTGTAAACACACCTGCAGTTTTATTGAGTTTATTAAAAGTGTTATCGAACTAGCGGTTCGGTCAACATAGTTTAGATATCCAGTGGAAGTTAAAATGGTATGCGAGTTGCTCTGTAGTGGTTGGCGTCTGACGTCTCTATTCATTACGAAAGTAACCAGCCTCCGCAAGTTTGTTCGCACAACTCCCTACCGCTGCTTTCCCTATAAAGTAGACTTGTGACAGCGAGTAATGTCTCCTTATATTGTTCTGGGGCTAAGAGGTTTGCCTCCACTTGTGATGAGAATTGTTAACTTTTACTTGTTTCTTTTAAAATAGTGTCTATTATAAAACCTTCGTGGCACATCGACATACTTTATTTAAATAGAAAAGCTCAGTTTATAGATATCGCGTTTCATAAATTTTATTTCTCCAAATTAGTTCCAGTCGCGTTTAATTAATTCTATCCAATACAGTTTTAGTAGCTTCATTGGTGTTGTGACTTGTGAGCCAAGATAACTTTTGTTGTGTAGTCAAGATTTTTTACTGGGATAAAGCTTTACAGATTACGTTTCTAAAATAAAATAAAAATATAGAGCACTAAAACCAACCAATTATTATATATGTATATATTAACTAGCTGATTCCCGCGGCTCCGCCCGCGTAAGTTCAGTAACCCACGGAAACCGTATATGTCCCGCGATAAAAAGTCACCTACGTCCTTCCCCATGGTCTACTTTATATCTGTGCCAAATTTCATGATAATTAGTTTAGTAGTTTTCACGTGAAACTTTAAATAAAATATCCCACGGGAACCGTACATTCCCTCGAAATAAAAAGTTGCATATGTCCTTTCTCAGGCTCTAGAATATCTGTATACCAAATTTCATTTAAATCGGCTTAGTAGTTTTGGCATGAAAGCGAGACAAACAGACACACACTTTCGCATTTATATTAATATGGATTTGTTACCAATAGCTTTTCTTTTCGAAATCACATTTGGCAACGACTCCGCAAAGTTAGGCACCGTCGTGGCAAACACAAGAGATTTCATTACAGAACGGCCTAGAGATATAACGATCCTATCGATTACATGTATCGATTATGAAGTTTATCCTTTGCGGGTGTTTGACAAATGTCCGTTATAACCACAGAACAAATTGGCGCCATTAATTACGAGCTGGCAGCGCTGAGCCAACAAATATTATCAAGATCGTTAATTTCGACATCTTACTTAGAGCTGGGATGATATTAGAGCATTAGACGAATGTTCAGTGGGGGACACGCCGGAACGAACAATTTAATATCGCTTAACGTGTTATTAATAATTTAGAAGATATCCCGTCCGTTATTAAGATGTTCTTGTGCCTTTATAAAAGTGATACAGCCTTATATACAGGCTATAGCCAGTCATACTCAACCTGCGGCCCGCACGGCCTTGATGGTTAGCCTGCCTAGTTACAAATATATTGTAAACCATTTTAAATTTCGTGCCCGTCGTAGAATATGTTTGCAAGCCGAGTAAAATAATAATAAAATTAGGAATTATGTTATTTGTTTACCCTACCTACAACTAAGTAATTTTTGCTTGTGGCCCGCGATACTGTGACTAAAACGTGTTTGTGGCCGGTATAAAAAAAACGGTTGAGTACCACTGAGCTATACGATTGTATCTTGGGTTAATCTCACCCAGTTCAGGCTTCATAAAGTTTAGTTTGAACTAATTTTTGTTTTAACGTTATGCTTAATTGCATGTTTATCAGTAATTAGCTTGACGTAACTACATTTTTACTATGTGTTGAATAATAGATGAAGTCTCATATAATTGTATAGCAATAATTTCAACTTTAATATTCAAATCACCGAAACCTGATAAAACATAAACTGAAACCTGTAGTAGTAAAAGTCTGTCATTATTTCACGCACATAAAGTTAAATTAGCAGCAATTTGTTAAATGTTCTTATTCAATTCGAAATCTTAACGTTTCATTCTCCTTAAGTCATAAACCGTTGTTGTAAATTGCCTATGCTACACATGACTTAATGAAAATATTATCTCGCATAAAAACGTTTTACGTTCGTTACCGTAGCTCGGTATTAAAATGAATCATAATTTACGCGTCCAGGTTAAATCGGAATAAAAAAAGTCGTGAAATTGCCATTAAAATTATACATTTCTTGTGCCCTTTTTGTCCGGCTCTCGAAAACAATAACATATTAAATGTTCAAGCGATTTTTCATCCCGTTAATGTTCGGTTTCTTTCCTGCTTTGTTTTATTAGACCAAAAACAATGCGACAGCAACATTCCGAATTGTGTTACTGATTTGTGTTAAGTGGTTTACCCAACTTAAATCGTTCTTTAGTTATGTAAAAAATATTTACATTAGGAGCGTAGAGTAGACATGAATTTGACCAGTCTAATTCACAAGATCCATTTCAGTGAATTTCGACTCAGAATGACCTCTAGAAACTTTTTGAAAAATTTCAGGAGGTGCTCGAAAAATTGCAAAAGTTATAAAAAATTTAGTAAAAAAAGAGGGAAAAAATTTCCTCCTCTTTAAGGATTTTTTTTAATTCGGATATTATCTTTAATAGTTTCCGATATATTTTCAATAAACCATACCCCCTTTTTTATTAAATAGTTTATAACTTTGCATTTTTTTCGAGCCCTTCCAGAAAATTTTTAAAAAATGCTAGAGATCATTCCGAATCGAATGACCTCTGGATCATAATTTTCGGTGCCCTTGGACAGAAATTCACTGAAATGGATCTTGTGAATCAGACTAGAAGTCATATTATACCTACTCGTACTTGGTTCAAACGGAGCCTAATATTCATTGTTAGAAATTCATGTGCATAAGTTATTAGTGATATTAAAATGTGCGCCCAATATGATCGACTAGCTGTTGCCCGCGGCTTAACTCGCATAAATATAGTATCCCTCGGGAACACTGTACTTTTTCGGGATAAAGAGTAGCCTATGTTTTAGTCCAGGGCCCAAACTACTACCATACCGAATTTCATCAAAATCCGTGGAGTAGTTTTTTCGTGAAAGAGGAACAAACATCCATACATACATCCGTGTATCTATCCGAATATCCTCACAAATTTTCACATTTATAATATTAGTAGGATTTTTGAATTGTGTTACGCAAAAATGATCCTATGGTTCTCAACTAATAAACATAATGTCTTAAGTATTTACTCGTATACGAACCTATGAAATTCCTTAAGTAACTATTACAAATAACGTACAATTCAATCACATCCAAACCAAATAAAAGATGGAAATATGTAGGATATATATATAGTATATACATTTTGCAAATAATCTAGTTTATTATATCTAATTCTTTGTACAATATACTAATACGGAATTCAATTTATTAGCCCGGGTTGGAAACACAAATAACATTTTACTGACGTATTCTTTTGTAACGATGAACCTTGTCCGTCTGATCCGAATAAACCTCACCGCTTATGTATATTTATTCCTAATAATATCCTCGTAAAAGGATCCTCATATTTTATATTCAGTCGGACCACATATTGAAGAAACATTTTGGTATTCGTATCGAGAAAGGAGTTTTCAAATCTATTTAAAGTATTCAAGACGCTGTAGTAAACTAAACTTAGGCCTTTTCATCCGTTAATGGATGATTTATACAGTATTAGCTTTTGCCCGCGGCTCCGCCCGCGTAAATACATTATCCCGCAGGAACACAACTTTCCCGGGACCCAAAGTATGTCTATACCAAATTTCATAAAAATCGGTTCAGCGGTTAAAGCGTGAAGAGGTAAGAGAAAGAAAAACAGTCAGACAGACAGACACACTTTCGCATTTATAATATTAGTATAGAAGTATAGATTCTCCGAGCAAAATAACCGCTTTCGAAATACTGTAGTGCCTGGGACAGTTGGTTTATAAATATCGTATGGTTGCCTAAGCATATACGGCATTCTCACATCACAGTCAGCCTAGTCCAGAGGAGTGACTGGTCAATACGTCTGGGGCCAACTATGTGCGGGTTTCCTCACGATGTTCCTTAACCGTTAGAGCGTCCGTATAATGTACTTGAGATCTGAAATAGTCTCATTTGTACACGCCACAACCTGGGATTCGAACCTGCACTCTCCCGAGTGCGAACCAAACGGTTTACCCACTAGACCACGGAGCACGGAGACGCTGTAGTAGGTACGAGTAAATTATGTGTTAGTAGTTACCTGCCTTCTTCCTACATTTCCTGCGATCAAGTCGACAGCTAACAATGTTTATCTGTTCCTCTTTCCTTAATATGTGTTCTAATTATGGATAATATAAAACAACATCTGTCAATATTGTTAAAATAAGAATTTCCCGGAACATTGTTAATGTATTTTTGTCATTTTTACGTATGGGTTGCCCCCTAAATAATTTACGCAAAAAGAAATAGATTCAATTTATAAAGAAACAATAATAATGAGGTATGATTAATATTTTATCGTTTTTACCATTTTTGTTTTCATTTGCCTCATGCCGCAGGCGAATAAACATCGTCTCATTCTCTTTCATTTCGGGTTAAAAAAATTAAAGAAAAAAAATATTTGAAAATAGGATTGTCTTTTATTTAATATAAAATGAGGCAAAGCCTTTTACCGTAAGTTGAAAATTGTTATAAAAATGAAGTCTTATTTTCTAACGCAATCCGCTATTCGGGGAAAAGAATTATCCGCGTTCTTTCTTTGTTGTGAAAAATGTTATTTAATTTCGAACAATTATTACACGCGCTCTACAAAATTACCCCAAGGAATAGAATGTTGTATTCCTGCGACGCGGTCGGTGCCTCCACAACGAAAGCTTTACATCTAAGATGGGATTCCCGCTGCTACTTTAACCTTTTTATACTATTAGGAATTGCAAATTGCTCGTAAACATTCCGTACAAATCTGAAATGTAGCTATTTACTGACAGCTGTCAGATGCCTCAGTCACAACTTGATGCCTACTGTAAAGAATATACTCGTTATTTTACGAATAAATGGCTTTGTTACGCGGGAAATAGCGCTTGTTAGCGCTTGCTAGCGCTAAAGAAAAAAACAGATTATCGGCCAGGACACGTTTGCTACATTCAATACTGCTAGCATTATCCACCATTTTACTTATTTAATGCCACCGGTCGCCATTTTGCCTACGTTTTTTTGTTAGTGCTATTTTCCGCGGAACACAGCCAATGTAGGGCTTTCAGCTTTATGTTATACAGTACATAAAATATTTGATTAAGGTAGATCTTAACAAATTCGTCAAAATTGATCAAAGTTAAATCTTCAACAAAATGTGCTATAATTAATAAATTTTATTAATAAAACCTATTCAATTATAGGGCGTTTAAATGAGAAATCGTTTGAAAATATATTGGTACATTTTTTTTGAAACTAATTTTTAAAACATCAGTAGTTTAATCACCCCATCGAAAAAAGTTTTTGGAGCGAAAGTTCCATAAACATATATTTAACTAATTAAAAATTGTAACTCAAATAGAACTTGAAATTAATATTTTATAATAAGGAACTTCATTCCTATCTGATGTCCGACGACACCACAGGTTTTTTTACAACTAGTCCCTCGCTCCCCTAGAGCATACATGTGCCAAAAATATAAATAATTACTGATATGTAACTATTTTCCTATTGAGATATAATCTGACCACCTAATTGACCACAAACCACAGGCTGATTAATATCTATCTGACATTGACAGATTTAAATAATTATCTTTATTGTATTGGGAACTATATTTTGAGTTTGAATATTAGGTAATTAGGGTGATTTGTTTCATTAAACGCATGCACAAAATATTAGAGATTTTACTGAAAGTTGAGTTTTCTTTGTTAGATAATATTATTATTTATGCTACCAGCTAGCTAGCTTTTGCACAAGACTTCATCCGCGTGGATTGTGCACCCCTTGGAGATGAATTTTGAAATATCTTTGAGGGATTTCTACCTAATAATAACTATATGCGTGCCAAGATTCAACGCAATCCGTCTGCAGTTGTTGATATTTCATTACGTATTTTGTACCCCTTCAGGGGACAAATTTCAAAAAACTTTAGAACTCAATGATCTTTGTTCTGTATTAGCTTAAGCGGCTCACCATTTCGCAGATCTTACGATTCTCCACTGCAGTACCCCCTATAAGTACATAGAAAATTGTTACAGTGTATTTATTTACCTTTACTAATTTAATAAAGAAAACTTTATTTGTTTGCATTGAATAGGCTCCGAAACTATTAGACCGATTTTGATGAAATTTGGCACACATGTAGAGTAGACCACGGGGAAGGACATAGGCTACTTTTTATCGCGGAAAATGTACGGTTTCTGCGAAATTAACTTTTGCGCGCACGAAGTCGCGAGCAACATCTAGTAGTTACTAATTTGAAACAGTTGACACTGTTAGTTTGTATTCACAAAATATTGCAAACTAAATAAGTGGTTAGCTTAATGCGCTGTAATTATGCTGTGATTGATATATCGCGACACTAATTCTACTAATGCCCGAACATTCATAACTTTAATTGCGACTTTCAATTGAATAATTCGTTTTACAAATCGAGACTAATATTATTATGTTGATAAATGTTGTAGCTAAATAAGCATTTAATGATGTAGTACGCATACGACATGAATATTTTATACTATTAAATTTATTTTGATTGCAAAAGCTAGATGTTTTTAACGCTATAGACATAAACTTATATGCTGAGGGCTGGTTATTACGAACTTAAAAAGTATTGCAATACGTAAGAATGAAAAAGCAGTATCTGAAGATGAAGAACAGCTGAAAATGCTTAGGAGGGTAGAGAAAGTTTAAGAAACCTCCTACGAGGGCACTGACATGACGATGGTGATGATAATGACGATGATGATAATAATGATGATAACGGAACAAAGACACAATATAGCGGAACTATAATAAGCGAGTGAAAAACATTACTGTGGTAGGCTTCATTAAGTCTCCGTGACGGATGGGCGGCGGCAGGTGCGGGATTATATTCAGTCACAGATTAGTTACACTAAGTAAATAACACGTACGGAAACATACAAAAATGTTGTGTTACTTGATGAGCCAAAATACCTTACTAAGTATACGATTGTTACGATATTAACCAGTGTGCTGAGTGTGAGTTTTTCTCACACTTCACGGCGACTACATCGACATACAACTAAAGAAGTAAACTACATCGAAACAACGCTCCTAAAGGCAAACAATGGTAAATAATTCGATGCCATACTAATTGCATGTAGTTGACTTATTCAGTAGTTGCAAAAATTCACACTAGGTACACTGTACATATCTCTCTCCCGCCGTGCCATAGTCCTTATTTAGCGTAACGAAGTTCTTAAGATATCCAGTAGTATAATAGATTTTTGGATGAAGATGGTAGTTTGTTGTACACAAAACAGTAGCTCCGACGTTTGAT
Source organism: Glaucopsyche alexis (assembly GCA_905404095.1). Lineage (NCBI taxonomy): Eukaryota > Metazoa > Arthropoda > Insecta > Lepidoptera > Lycaenidae > Glaucopsyche > Glaucopsyche alexis. Next base: position 12,227,800 of record FR990052.1, on the reverse strand, counting down.
TAGAACGTCTCGTCGAAGAGTGATTACTCTTCTTTTTGACTTGCCCCTTTCGATCAGACGACGACGTAGAAGGTATGGAGGGAGATGAAAAGAGAACTATCTAATATCTCATACTTGAACAAGAGTCCAGCAGTACGCAGTAAAGAGCAGTTGAAAAATCTTCCATGAGTGGTGCTAGTAGGAGTAAAGGGAGAATGGATGTAGCAGCTAGTGACAAATTGGAAGTTAACCCCAGAAAATAATTTGATTTTTTTTTCATAGCTAGTGTAGTTTAAGTAAATGTCCAATATACACAACGTTTTTTTATTAACTTAGTCTATATAAAATATAAATAAATGTAACCCTGTTGTTAATACCGGAGCCACCCTAATTTAACGCAATTCAGCGGACAGTTTTTCATACAGAGACAGTTCTCCGTCCTTTACTCTCGGTAGTCGCAGGTAGCAGCCCATTTTGCCTATTAAACGTCACTCAGGAATGATATTTTCGTGTTACGTAACATATCAGTCGCATTGTCTCGGCGACGTTTATTATTGCCGGCTATATTATGCCGGGTGATTTATAACACGGCCCGGTGCGTTTAACTGCTAAGCCCTGTCATTTCCTCCCAAATTGAGATTGATACAGACGCGCCTTCATGTCTTCAGGTGAATTTATTTGTTTCTTCAATACTATCATAATTGCAAACTCGTGTAAGCCGTAGTGCGGTCTATATATCATTTCTATTTGCCTCTGAATAAATCTGCGTATAGGTGTCTAAATACACGAGTATATACGAAAGGCAAAAAAAATATAATAATTTAAAAAATTTAAAAACCCGACTGCATAAAAAGTGAACCAAACTAAGTACATAATTAAAACCGAAAAGAAAAAAACAAGCACTTAGATATCCGGTGGCCTAGAATTCTATAATATAATAATGAATTAATACTATTGGAAAATAACGACTAAACAGTCAGGATCCATTGAAAAATTAGATTGGCTGTCGAATAATGGATCCACTGTTCAGTTGTTATGTTCCAATAGTATTAATTCAATAATATATTATAGAATTCTAGGCCACCGGATATCTAAGTGCTTGTTTTTTTCTTTTCGGTTTTAATTATGTACTTAGTTTGGTTCACTTTTTACGCAGTCGGGTTTTTAAATTTTTTAAATTATTATATTTTTTTATTTTATACTTTTTAGTTATGAGTACCTAGCTAGCTATTTACTAGACTGGATTTCCTATAAGCATCAGTAATACATCACAATTGCACTGGAATGTGAGAATGGTTGTTATGCAACTTTAAATCGATATAGATTCTAAACGGTCAGTCGAATCGAAAAATGTTGAGAGAAAACTAACAATGGTTTTTAAATACCTATTCAACGATACCCCACTTGATATAGTTTGTTGACTTTCATTTTTTTCATTTTCACAATATGGCGTCCAGTAGTCGCCATATTGAATTTTTACTAACGTCATGTCTTTAGTGACACTCGCCGGACTAAGAGGAATCGATTGACGTGTGAATCATAAAAATCGGCCCAGGCGTTTGGTCTGTATAGTGCTTCAAAGGAACATACATACATACATACATACATACATACATACATACATACATACATACATACATACATACATACATAGGCTGATAAACACATTACCACTCCTTTGCGTTGCGCAGTCGGGTAAAAAAGTACGTAGCGCTCTATATTCCATAACTCGTAGATATTATGGACTATGGAGTATGGTGAAATTGTACATTAAACTATCCTAATATTATAAAGAGGAAAAATGTGTTTCTTTGCTTGCATTGAATAGGCTCCGAAACTACTTGACCGATTTTGATAAAATTTCTAACAGATATAGAGTAGACAGCGAGGAAGGACAAAGGCTACTTTATATCTTGGTAAAATGAACAGTACCCGCGAGATTTCGCGTATGAAGTGGCAGGAAACATCTAGTTCATAATAATTGTTAAAAGCATATTTAATAATGCAGCAACAAAAAATTGTGTTTAGTATTTACCTACACACGTACTTGGTGTGAGCATACTTAAGGCGAAAATATACCTAGATGACGTCACAGATTCGGGCGTGGCCTAACACTTCCCGCCGCGCCACCCGCATACACCCCGCAGCGCTCGCGATCTCCGCGCCGCGACTCAAATTATAAACTGAGGAACGGCCCTTTTAAACAACTTTAGGATTGATTTAAATGCAACTTGAAAATATTAATTTATTTCTGGTCTATGAGCAAAGAAAAAACGTAGAATGTATTAGCCGCTTCTCCTTCTTCTTTAGAAGCCGGTCGAGGTTATTCCCGAAATCTAGAAATTATTTGGTAGGCAATGCGGCTTCCAACCCATCACTTTTGATTTCATTTTCCACTTCTACGACCACCAAAATGCAATACTTAGTGCTATTGACAGAATCACTAAAATATCCGCTAGGTGTTTTTTCGCTTTCCTAAGCGACAAAAATACCGAAAATGAGTTATATCAATGAGTTTGTATTTTTTTTTCTGCGTCGATTGGTCTAATCGTCGTCTTCCTACGACGATTTTTTGTCGCTTAGATATAGTGAAATTTATACAAAATCATGAATGTTATGTTCACTAAGCGACAACAGAAAGCGATTTATAAAAAAAATCACTTGGATATTTTGAAGAATTTTAAAAATCTACTTAGTCTATTTTTCATGTTTTTACTTTTGTTTGTTTGCACAAAAATATTTTTACTTGTTTAAAAAATTCTTTTCGTGAACATTTTGTACATTTTCTCCACACAAATTATTTGTGAATTGTCCTCACAGTGCATTTAATTTGATACCATTATTTTACGAAAGTGCAACTTGTAGAATTTTACCCATAGTGAAATAAAACAATATTGGCGTAAAGATAGTTTTACATATTTGACACAATAACTATTCGTGCTATGTAGATATTTTTGAAAACTTTTGTTTTTAAGTATGTCGGTTAGATTTTTTTTGGTTCCCTATTTTTTCGCATAAATGGCTTATGGGTGGCCCAAGGGCCACCCCGCCGCAACTTAACCTACTATTACACATGTTACACTAGGTATAATGAGTGTAATACCTGCTTTTAATGTTTCATAAATATGCGTTTAATTACCTTATCCGTGTTTCATTAATATGTCCTTCCATTTTATGCATATTTGTAACTTGTGACAGAATTACTTGAATTTATTATGACAAAAAATATGACTAACGAGTTTATGCCAAAAAGCAATTATGCCAAAGTATTATTATGACAAGAAAAATTATGCCTTACGAGTTATGCCACATTAAATTAGGACAAAAAATATTAGTCTAAATTATATTTATGCCTAATGAACCATTGCAATGTATTGTATGCAAAGAAACCATTATGCCAAAGTAATAGTATGCGTAACATAATTATGCCAAGAGAGGTATGCTAAATGAAATTATGACAAATAAAATTATGTGAAAAAAGGGGATCCCTTTCTTTTCATTGAAATGTTTAAGAATGACGAAAAAGATTGTAATTTTTTCCTGTACCCAAAATATTATCTTACGTCACTAAGGTACAATACGAAATCAAAAATGTCGCTTGAGTATCAATAAATTCCAATACATATGAATTTATAGACAAGAATAAATAGCTAAATGATCTGAGTGTTTATAAAACTGACAAAATGTAACTAAAAGTATTAAAGAAGAAGGGGCATTTTTGTATGGAGCCCGTCCCCACTACTGTAGCACTACAAGACATATATCAAATGAAAGGGCTTAAAAAGTGTGTAATTTTATTGTATGACGAAAAATCTCTACACCATGGGAGAAAAAAGTTAATGAGGGTTAAAGGTTAAAAAAAAGTAAAAAAAAAACATTCTGTATTATTGCACCATTGTATAGTTAGTATATAGTTAGTATATAATTTTTGGGAAGTAATGGTATACAGCAAGCTTCAGAAAAGTGTTATATTTTGATAAATTGCCCCATATTTTGAAGAAATCTATGGAATGATAATAAAATGCTAAAATAAGCTCTTTCCTCAATTTTGTCACATACTTACATTATGGAAATTGTTTCTTACTTGTGATACTATTAAAAGGTGCAGTACACAGGATGTATTTTTTTTCATAATTTATGGGTTCGTATCCTGTCTAGGAAAATTGAGTTATCAAAAATGATGCAGTTTAAGTTTTCATCAAGTCTGACTCGATATTCCGTAGGGCTAAATTGCTATTGCTAATTTTTTTTGACTTCTCTTACAACGCCCAGAAGAATAATTCACCATGTACTATATCTTTTTTACTTTTTTTCTGTACCTAATCGTTTTAGAATTATTTTTGCTATTTAATTATATGTATTTTAATGTAATTGTGTTATCTGAATTATTTGATTTTACATAAACCACTTTTCCAGGCCAGGATTCGAACCCGCAAAGTAGGAAAAAAATACATTTTGTATTATTGCACCATTCGATAGCGTTGCAAGTAAGAAACAATTTCCAGAAAGTAATTAGGTATGTGCGAAACAATTGAGGAAAGACCTTATTTTTAGTATTTTATTATCATTCCATACATTTCATCAAAATATGAGGCAGTTTATCAAAATATAACACTTTTCTAAAGTTGAGTGTATACCATTACTTTCAAAAAAAATTCCATAGTAGCAACACTATGAAACGGTGCAATAATATAGAATGATTTTTTAACCTTTAACCCTCATTTACTTTTTTCTCCCATGGTTTAGAGGATTTTCGTCGTACAAAACAATGACACTTTTTTTAAGCCCTTTCATTTGATATATATCTTATAGTGCTACAAGGATGGGGACTTTTTGCCCCTTCTTCTTTCATCTAAATTAGTTATGGCTTGTGTTCAAACGCTAAACATGCTAGGACGAGATAACAGCATCAGTCTGGTATGGGTTCTAGGCAACGGCAATATCTCCGGCAACAAAACCGCGGATGAGCTGGGTAGGCTTTGGGCCAATTGTGTTACGGTGTCATGCCCAGAATCGGTATGTGGAATATCTCTCAGCACTACCAAGAGAGAACTCAAGGAATGGGGCCGCAGCTTAAGTATAAAGCAATTGGCTGAAATCCTAGGCCTTGAGTTTTTACTTCTATATTTTTTATTATTTCAAGATCAAAATTAGCTAACGTTTTAGCTCGTTTTAGTCAGACAAGGAAACCGCAATTAATTTTTATAAACAAGAAGAAGGAGAATATTGTCAGTTAGGAGCAAAAATTTACAATGTCATTGAATAATAAATTTACTAAGATAACTTTAGCCGTAGAAAATTCTTAATGTAAGCAACATTTATGTAACTTATCTTGTTTCATTTTATAAACTCTTAGGCCATTTAGATGAATACTAGGGTATGGAACCGGGAAATCCCGGTCCCGAAATTCCCGGGAATTCCCGAAATTTTGAATCTCTCTGAGAACCGGGAATCAAAAATTTTGAACCGGGAATTTCGGTACTTTCGGTACCGAACAAATTGTATTAAAATTTACAAGTGCTTAAGTAAACTATCATCGGTAATTGTAAATATTAGCTAAAAATAATTTTTAATTCTTTCTGAAAGCGAATTAAAGACAAAAATGAAAAATATTTAAAAGGATAGAATGAGTAGTTCATAATATTAGATAATAGATTCTGTACATAAAAGTTAACTATGAGCGGTGCGAGGAAATAATAACCATAATATTATGCCGTATTTAATATTAATATGTAGTATGATAGCACCACACATCGACTGACATAGTAGCCAATACTGGAGCTAATGGTATTGACGATTAAATAGAATATCTTGGGACTTGGCCTACATGGTCTGTATGGCGTCTGTTTTTTTTTTTTGATAAATATATACGTATATATATTCGTATACCTACTAATATGCATATTGGTTGCTTTTGAGGTTGGTGAGCAGTTTAGATGGATTTTACCTATTGTCCTTTAAATACTCTTTATTGTTCTTATAAAACCAGTTACGCATTATATTAATTTTAAAATTTTAATTTCAAATTGGAGCATCTGTAAGATTCACTGGATTGAACTTCTGACACTCGAGTAAATTTTTTTTTACCCCTTCCCACCTTTCACGCAAATCGTCAGATTAATATACACTTCATATCAGAGACTTATTTGCGCATGAACAACACTAATTATAATCTGACGCGTTCAGCATGGATATGCTGAACGCGTCAGATTGGATATGTCATGGTCATTTTTACAACTTTTTAAGCACGCAGGACGACGACTGCTAAAAGCTGACACACTATTCCTATAGTGTGTCAGCTATTGTCAGTATGTGTCTGGTTATTTAGTCTTTTAATTATCTAATTTGTCACTTCTAATAGGTTACCTAGACGTTCGAGCATGTACACTAATAGCATTCTGGGCACCCCAACTATTTGATGTTTTGCAAAAATCAAATAACTCGAAATAACATATTTAAAAACCACCAATAAATGCTAATAAACTAAAATGACATACGGCTCTTTACTATCGCCAGTAGTATTGTCATTAATATGGCGATGACATGTTGGCTGATTTGTCGAGTTGCCAATAAAACCTTATTTAATTTGTAATTGTACTATAAAATGTTATTATTATATTTTGAATTACTTTTTAGACAGTAATTATACTTGTATTTCATGCCTTCACACCAGTCCCGAAATTCCCGAATTTCCCGGGAAATCCCGGTTCCGAAATTGCCCAGTCCCGAAATTCCCGGTTCTCAAAATCAGACCGGTGCTTCCATTCCCTAATGAATACTACTATATTTTTTTAAAAGTGTTTGGAATTAGTTATTTTTACCTGTTATTACAGAAAATGTATCTATAGCTTATCTATTTTTACATGTTGCTGAAAACCTTTAAAATAAAATTTAGGCAATTTTACTTGCTATTACATAACTTTCGTTGATGGCTTAGATAATTTTACCTATTTTTCGAATTAGGACTTTTTTACCTAAGCGACATAAACTGCATGTAATTCGAAAGCTATATGACTCGTTTTAATATCAAAAATTGCTATAAAAGTAAGATACACGTCGTATCTTATTGATATATAGATATATAGATGTATGTTAAAACTTAAAACCATCTAAATCCGACTATTTCGTGATTTTTAATGATTTTTTTTTTCTAAAAATTTTAACGTTAAATCACTCTTCTATAAAGTTAACTAAATGTATGCGTCATATGTGTCTTTCTTTAATTATTACTTCTTTAATTATTGTTTTTTATCAATTTTAGGGTTCCGTAATACTTAAGGAACCCTTATAGTTTCGCTCTGTCCGTCTGTCTGTCTGTCTGTCTGTCTGTCTGTCTGTCCGCGCCTCTAGCTTCTGTAATTATGAATATAAATTAATGAAATTTGGTGCAGTTATAGATTGTGTATAGATCACGGTTTCGGGATCATAAAAAAATAATAATTTTATATTTTAGGGGTGGCTCTTCATACATGTAAAGTGGGGATGAAAAATATTTTTTCACTCTACCCCATCGTGTGGGGTATCGTAGAATAGGTCTTTTAAAATAAAGGTAAGGTTGCATACGTTACTTTTTTATAAAGTTGACCATTTTCGAGTAATCAGCCTCCAAAGTAGTTTGTAAGTTGGTCCCCCCCCCCTAGCATTTTTAAAATATAGGCGATAGAAACTTGCAAATTTCCATGCTGATAGATTATGCTAAAAACTCTTTAGGAAAACTATTTTGAACCAAATCGGACAGTAACTTTTGGAGTAATTAAAAAAAAGCATATTACGCGTTTATAGTTACGGAACCCTCCTTAGACATGTCCTGACATGCTCTTGGTTAGGTTATTATTATTTAAACTGGAAATATCATAATATGTATTATATAAAATATGAATTTGCTTTCCTACGCTATCGAATTGGATTTTGTCTGTAATGGTAGTTGTATGTGTGTTAAATAAATAAATAAATGTCGCTTAGGCATTTTTACCTCATATACTATATACCTCAAAACGTTGATATAAAAATAACTCCCCACCGATTTCAGTGACGGTGGCCGGTTTCATTGAAACTAGGCCAGTTACGCAGGAGTAATTTTATAGTGCCCAAGTGTGTGCGTAGTACACAAGAGCACTCTCTCTTCCTTTACTCTCGTAATCCAGTGGGACGGATAACCGACACGACTGGCGAGAGATGAGGCGCAGGTCCGACTTTTTACATATATCCGACGGATCATCTTTCTTGTCAGACAATCAGGTGATCAGCCTCCATTGTCCTAACCAAACTTGGAAACAACATATTTTGTTGTTCCAATGCGGGAATCGAACCCACGACCTCCGAGTCGAGAGCCAATGCTCTAACCACTAGACCACGGAGGCTGTTATACTAAATAGACAATTAAAACAGAAATAATATATCTATGGACGCTTCACACCACGTCAATCTGATCCCGTGGTAAGTTCTCGAAGAACTTGTGTTACGGGTACCAGATAACGGAAGTATAATTAATACTTTTATACTATACACATAATTAAGATTTTTATTATATTATACACATATTTAATACACATCCATGACCCAGGAACACAGAAAACTTTTTGTTCCGTCGGCGGGATTTGAACCCGCGACTCCCGGCTTGAGCGACGACATGCTCAACCAACTGAGCCACAGAGGTCGTCATAGAAATAGAACTATACACTTTCTGTGAAATTTACAAGTACATATATAATAAAATATTATACTAAAATATATACTATATAATATTATATTAATATATCATTAAAATTTCAAGTAAGAAGTTGAAGAAACAAAAAAGTACATTCAACGATCGAACATTTTCATTCTATCGCAGGCAGAGTGCTCGCTAAGGTTTTCATAGTTTATTTTTTACGGCATGTTGTTCCCTATTATTTCAAGAGTAAAATAAACGATTGCGAAATAGCGGCATCGCGGAGAGTGACACAACCTCCTCGTACGAAAGTCAGCGGCTCACTGGCCCGCGCGCCCGCGCACGCACCGCTTACAAATATTTTCACAAAATAATAGTTATTTACGTATATTTTGAAAACAAAACGGTATTTCGAAAAACCCAACGATGAAATGTTAGATAAATATATTCTTCACATTTTCGTAAAAGAACCATCTTTATAGCCGTAGTAGGTAGTAAGTAGATAGAAAAAGAAATCTGAAAACAGGGCTACTTAATTTTAATTTATTTAATATTAATCTTCGTCTTATTAAAAAAATTAACGATGATATTAAAGATGAAGGATTGAAGTGTGAAATGTATATTTTTTTGAATTTTTTAATTCCCATTTTTCGGAGTAGTTAGGACTCAAACTGAGCGATTTTTAAGCTTTAGGGGCTATTTGCCCCTTAATACATATTAATGCCTCGTCTTCGGGTCACGCATAAACGAGTACCGCGGTTAATGTTAAATGCGAGTTCCGGACTCGAATATAAGTAGCTTACATGCATTAATAAATTATTTAATTTAGCTTAACATCAAACATTCATAATACTAATACCCTCCAGCCTCAAGGGAAGAAATTCCCTGAATTTATAAACAGAGTACATGTTAATTCTGAAACCGATTTTGTAAGTGATTTTACATACGTTAATACATTATGAGTGGATAGAAAGTTTTGCGCTCTGAATATCTACCTATTATTATTATTAACTAGCTGTTTCCCTCCGCTCGCGTAAATATACTATCGAGTATCCCGCGGGAACACTGTACTTTTCGGGATAAAAAGTAGTCTATGTTTTAATACAGAGCCTAAACTAATACCATACCGAATTTCATCAGAATCCGTTCTGTAATTTTTGCGTGAAGAAGTAACAAATTTCCATCCATACATCCTCATAAACTTTCACATTTATAATATTAGTTATTAACTAGCTGTCCCGACAGAACAACGCTGTCGCACCTATAATTATAGTGTTAATATTTTCCCCACAATTTATCCAACATTTCTCAATGTTTAAACCTTCACTAATCTGATACGATAATTTTAAGACCAACATTAGCCAAATCGGTTCACAAGTTCTCGAGTTTTAGCTATACGTTCAAATTGCAATCCATTTTATACATAATAATATAAGGTTCGGTAAAATCAATTTTGGGATATTTTGGGCATATGATATGTTGCTTATGTTACGTTTAAGCAGAAAAATAATTGTCATGCTAGAAAAAAAATTTTTTTCTTTATATGGGCGAGATTGCGTTTTGCGGACAGTTCCCCATAAATGAGATGATTTTTTACTTTGAGTATTTCAATTATTTTTTTGCATAAACGTCTTTACGCAGTGGATCATTTGCCCGAAGTATCCGTGATTGATTTTCGGAGACATTATATATACCTACTTATGAAGATAACGTTTATTATTTTGATTGTGATGTAATAATGAATGTTTGTTTGTTACAGAGGGGCTCAGACGAGCTTCTTTCGCAGAGTGGCGTGACCGTCATGGCTCCCGCCGCGCCACACCATGCGGACAACAACAACCAGGATTCTGCCGCCAAAAAGGTAAGTCTTCCACTAGTCCACACAATATGTCCATTCCGTTAATTATGCTTCGTACTTTGCTCTCTAGATGAAGTACCTAAAGGGTAATAAATTATTACTTGTAGTAGTGCAGTGAGTGTTGACAAGCTGAAATACACTACTACAAGTAATCATTTATTACCCTTTAGGTACTTCATCTCTTCGAGCAAAGTACTTCGCATAATTATGATTGAACTTCACGTACTGGTAAGTTCGTTTAATCATAAATTATATATCATGGCGATAGATTAAGGTCGAGCGCCAAATGCTAGACTTAAGTATAATACTTGATTCATCAATTTCTAGGGTTCCATAATCCTTTCAAGGAACCCTTATAATTTCGCTTTATCAATATGATTTCGCTTTGGCAGAATAAGCAAGAACAGAATGTATCATTGTAACACCTTGAAATTGTACCTTATTTTGAGCAAATAAACATTTGCTATCTTCCTATCTATCTATCTGTCATTCTATATATTTAGGTAATATTGTTCTAATTTTAATACCTGCATTAATCTATGTTTAAAAATTTACAAAATGTCTAGTATCCTAAAACTACAAGGAACAGAAAGTAACAAAGTAGATGCACCTTAAGAACGATCACGAACAATACTTATAAATAAACTCTTGCAAATATTGTTCACGAACTAGGTACTTAAAAGATTTTAAACTTTTCGTAAGTAAGGTATTTCTTAAAAAATCTAGAAAAACATGAACAAGCTTCAGTTCAGAAAGCCTAAAAGCTTAAGAGTATATCAAATATAGTGAAATTTTTGCAATAAACATTGCTATGTGCTGATATAATCTATACTAATTAATATTATAAATGCGAAAGTGTCTCTGTCTGTCTGTCTGTCTGTTACCTCTTCACGCTTTAACCGCTGTACCGATTTTTATGAAATTTGGTATAAACATACTTTAAGTACCGGGAAAGGACATAGAATATTTTTTATCCCTAAAAAGAACAGTGTTCCCGCGGGATAATGTATTTACGCGGAGCTGCGGGCAAAAGCTAGTCAAAAGATAAAAACCTATTAATTCGACTACGCAAACTATATTATAGCCTAGGCTGCCTAGGCTCTAGGCTATATAGTTATATGGTATGTGTGTTACCACTTACCAGGGCCATTATTACGAACCTATTGACACCTCATTAATTAAAATGGGATCAATAGTTTAGGCGTTGCGGTGGAGCAAACATACATACATAATATAGTGCCAAAAATTATTTTAGCTTGCTGTGAAAAAGCTAAGACTCAAATGAAATGCTTGAAATTGTCTTCAATGTTTTGTCAAAATCTTTTATTTTGCTTGATTACATCACGTCATAAAGAAAGAGGAACAGATGAACAGCTACATAGTTAGCTTTCGATTACATTACACTACAAGCATACGTGGCCGTTAAGGGGAAGTCATCAAAGGATCGATTTGAAAGCCGTTTCTCTGAACGTAAATATTTTCTACTCTGTGATCAGTGATGACATTAAGCACTCTGAAAAACTATTTTGATTGAAAACACGAATTGAAATAAAAATATTTATCTCCTCTCTTATATTCTTTGGAATATTGAAATATAAAACGACTGATAAAGAGCGTGTTAACTGCAAAGGGGATGTCCCTGGCGGATAACGGACATTTTTATATTAATCTTTTGGAATTGGAAATATTGAATTTTTACATTTTGTTAAAAATTATTAAATTTTCCCGTAGAAGCTTTACATTATTTTCACGAATAGGTATGATTAAATTTGATTAGTTACTTTGGCTTTTGTTCTTCAGTTATTTTTTTTTTGTATACAAATCGTACCTACCTTTGAAAATATTGACTTTTGATATTACCTATATCCTGTTTCTTCTGAAAAGTTACTCATATTTAAGATTACTATCCAAGTATGCAATTAAAAAAAACCAGTCCGATCCCCAATTGTATACAAATGAAAATATATGAAACTATAATAAAAAATAAAACAGTTTCTGTTTTTTTTTTTTTTTCACCGAACAGTATTTTTAAGTGTATTTACATAAACTGGCCAGTGGGTAGTGGGCACACGCGGCTCGTAACACACACTTTGTTTGTAACTGGATAAACACACTTTTATTTTTAGCTGCATGTAGTTCGATTGCCAAATGGATTGCGTAATTAAATGTTTCTGTTTTAATATTTACGTAACTTTTCATATATTCGTATTTTTTCGATTAATTCCTTTTTTCTGACTTCAAAAAAGGAGGCTCTCAGTTTGACCTGTATGTTTTTATGTTTTTCTCGAGAACCACTGATGCTATTTGGATGGGACTTCCACCATTGAATAGTACATTTATCAGGGAGAGTCATTGCCGTACAACATTTCAGGGTCAGGTGAAGATCTTCGGAGATAAACCATGGAACTCTTTAACAACTAACACCAAGTGTCGCGCTACTGCTGCTTTGAGCGGTTTGCATTTTTAAATAGGTAGAGACTTAGGGAGCGTTTACCTTCTTTAACGTACACAGTGTTAAGGACTAAATCCTGCTAATATTATAAATGTGAAAGTTTGTGAGGATGTATGGATGGATGACTCTTTCACGGAAAAACTACTGAACGGATTTTGATTTGGTATCTTAGTAGTTTAAGCTCTGGATTAAAACACAGGTTACTTTTTATCCCGAAAAAATACAGGGTTCCCGAGGGATACTGTAGTTACGCGGGCGGAGCCGCGGGCAACAGCCAGTCATATAATAAACTGATTTAAAGTTAGGTATAGAAAAAGTTCTACCCATAATTTCATTTTAAACCACGTCTTGGTCGTGACTCTTGTGGTAATAATGTAATATAGTTTAGGTCCTAGGTATAACTAGGTATAATATTAACATAGTTTAGGTCCAAGCTATAATTTTGATTTAAAATTATATTAATAACGACCTATGCGTAGAACAAAGTCCGATTTGAAAAATTGCTACTTTTCAGTAGAGGCAAAACAAGTTTTGCGAATTGTAAAACTTGAATAACTTATAAACGGTGAGACTTTTATTTTTGAAATTTTGGTATGTTATTATGACATCCTAGTCTAGTTAAACGCTTTATACTGTTTATTATTAATCATTATATTTACTGAGATAACGAGTTCTATATCAACCTAGGACGTTTTACAGTGGAGAAGCGAGAGTTCGTAGTGATCATATTACGTTGTTTTACGGAGACATTTGAATGAAACGCCGTTCTATATTCATATGGTTCGTTTTTTGTTGGAGTTATAGTTGGAGTATCCGACATTTTTAAGTCCTATGTGAATAATTATAGTCTATTATTTTGATATAGCATTAGCCACATTACGCATAAATGAACAATAATACATAATTATTTATTAAAATCGTTTATTTACATTAAAAAATCTCAAAATAGGTGGTGTTTTAAACTATAATTAAATCATAGTCGGTACTAGGTACTTACTTAAAATTAAAGACTAGTTACCATAGTCTAAAACCTATAAAACAATTAAAATCTCTAAGATATGCCTATCTTGAACTTCTTTGGTACTGTATCTAAACTATCCAGCTATGTTGTATAATATAGTTGGATAGGTACAAGTTCAGTTTAACTTACATGGGGGAGGTATCTGCACGTTTATCTAAAATAATGAAAAATAACTATAATATTGTTATAGCCATAATCCCGTAACAATAAGCATGTCGTATGCAGGAGAAATAATACTTAAAAAATCAATTTTGTCATAATAAGGTCCGGATTGATTTAAAGTATCAATATGGTGTCTATATAATCGATTGTCCTGAATGTGATAGTGTATACGTGGGTCAAACAGTTTGACCCACGTATACAATATATGTAACACCATATAGGAATGTTCATCAGGTACACTATAACTTCTCGGCCGCCTTAAGCGTTTTATGTCACATCTCGCCAAGCGCCCGCCTTCAAATCTGACGTCGAACGTAAGTTGCGGGTCATTGCTAAAATGCCGATTTCGACGAAAAGTTGTATGAATGCACTAGCTTATATTAGTATATTCAGAATCTACATAAAATTTTCTTTAATAAGTATATAATATAAACTGAAAAATTAAGAAGTGTAATTATTTCGAACGGCCTAATCTTACAAGTATGTAAAATCCCACCTCTTGTTGTCGAAAAAAGCATTTAAAAAATAATTTAAGACGCTAGAAACATTATAAAGAGACTAATGATATTAATAACGATGATATATCATATCTAAAAGGTGTCTAGCAAAATGTGATTTATCACGATAACCATTTCTATAAGACGCGATGTATTCTTTGTACCGAGTCTCAAAGTTACGTCCAGTTTGAGTCAAACTTTATACCGTGTTTTAGAGTTACATATAATCACATTTCGCTAAACACCTTTTAGATAGTGGTTATTATATTGTACCCGATGGCCTTTCCTATAAGGTATATATGAGACAAAAGATTTTTACCGAGCGTGCTGGAATAATTAAAAATAATTAAGAATAGAGCAATAACAGACTTACATTACGCATGGTTAAACGTATACTCACACGTTTGCTTGCAGGTTGTGGGTATTTTTCCCGAAAGTATAGATTATACTTTCGGGATATTGCTAGATATAATATTAATTAAATTGTATACTACTATCTACATGATTGAACCTGAAAACGTTGTCATAGGTGGAATGACTATCAGTAGGAGACTGCATAGGAGTTAGCACCTACAGTTCTTGACTAACTGGAGTACTCCTATGGTCAGAAGTCACAAGTTGTATTATAGATGATTTTTCGAATCTAGAAGGCGCTTTTAAAGAAAGTTTTGATGGTCGGCCATAAATTGTCTCTCCTTAGTAGGTGGATTAGGTGCGGCATTAATTTCATTCCAAGCATCACCCATACCAGTTGCTGACTTATTTCTTCTGCACCTTGTTGTCAACAACTGAAATGTTAAAAATTGTATTACTTCACTGCACCATAATATATTAAAAATAATATATAATATTATGTCATATATTATGTAACTTTAAAACATAACATTATAATACAAATTAATATAGTATATAACTTGGAAACGTAACATTTTAATACAAATTAATAACATTTGTACAAAGCTATTTAAAAAGTTTGAATATACAAGTTTTAAGGAACATCGCAGTACACAACTAAAACTGTCGATTATAATGTTATATGATTTGCCGAAGACCCTACAAATGTGTATATATTGTAAGGTAACGCAGCTTAAAACTATTTTTATTCATTTAATATAAAATATATTTCTATTTAACGATATTTTTAAAAGAACAACGTCCTAACTGATGTCATTATTCAGGTGATAACGTCCCATCTGCATATCGAACTGACAAAACGTATTGTAACTATTCTGTAATTCCGTAAAAAAACGTCCCATAGTTACATGAAACCCTCAGAAGTTCTAAAGAATTAGTCTTAAATCGTTCTAATATTACTTATAGTGTCAACGTTTATGGTACTTTAACTTATATTGATAACACGACAAATATTTACCTAATAAATAAACATGAAACTAATCATACTTTTCGTACTAAAACGTATTTTTCTAACTCTCCGTCAAAAAATGTCTTATATGAAGATAGATTACCCGTTTCTATTTACTAGCTTAAAAAGCGGAATATTGAAAAAAAATCATTTCAAAGCATAATAATATTTAATTTGAAGAATAATATAAGTAAAAATATCAACTTACCTGGATCTACAACGTTCTTCATAAAAATATCTTGCTTATTTGAAAAAGAAGGACTACGTTCAAGCTCTTTTCTCTCTTCATAAAGAATATCCAGCAATATCCGTAAGCGTGACATCTCAAAAATACTTTTAGTACGCAATAATTAATAAAATTATAATTTTCGTCAAACCGAAAAAAAAGCACACACATGACGCAAAAACCCTTCTTTCCGCTCGACAACGCCTGAAGTGAATATCGCGCGAGGCGCCCGCGCCGCGCGCGCTCCAATTTCTCCGTCCTATGAACACAAGGTACATTTTAACATGGAGCTAAGATCAAATAAGACGTTGTACGATTCTGTATTTCCGAAATTAAGCCAGATACAAAAATTCTGAAAATGTCAGTCTGTAGAGCTTTGATTCATTATTTCATTTATCCAAAAAACGCACTTTTGCTCTATAATCACATCGGACTTTGTTCTACGCATAGGTCGATAAGCTTTTTAATAATATAATATGCAGCCTTAACTATTAAGTCTAGACAGCTAAAATTTAGCTAAAACCTGCTTTAAACTACATTGGCACTAAGTATAAACCTTTATGAAATTAAACGGGGCTTGAAATAATGTACTTAATTCACGGCTACATTTATTCATCTAGACATCTATACGTATTTGTATAAATGTAATATACCTACATAATATATAATATAATATATTACATCTATACAAATAAATAAAATTGAAGGCTCAGTAATTTTAAATTAAGGCCAGGACAAAGCTCAAAAATAAAATGATTTTCACTACTCGTATGCACATTGCAATAAGAGTCTTTTTTGCGTAACATTATTTTCTATACCTATTCATGTAGTAGTGTCTATATTCATGTAGTAGTGTTTGCAAGGTATTTCTTAAATATCTCTTGAAATATTGTACAAATCACAAAAGTTTTCGGTTTAAGTTGAAATATAATATATTATAATAAAACACACGATTAATACAAGTAAAGATTTATTAAATGAAGTACAAAACTAGCACATTTATAAGATTCTCACGCATAAAAGGAACAAATATTCGATAGTTAACGTTACCAGTGATGCGACTGTTACCGCCTACTCTGCGACCGTCTCGAGCGAAAGAAAAGAGGCTGAACAAATTTTTTTTTTTTTTTTTTTTTTCGAAAGGGTCTATGCTAGCGGTCGGGTTAAGACCGCTCTAGCGTAATCGGACTATAACTAGCCTGGTGGCTAGTTGGTTTGATTAGAGTAAATGGGAGGGTTGGCCCTCCCTAACTTCACCCGGGTGAAGTTCAGATCGGTCGTTGGGGACAGCTACGGGTAAGCTATTTTTAGGACGGGAGGGACTCGGGTCCCCCCCGCTAAGGGGTCCGACCCCTTCCTCACTCTCTGATGAGTGAGGTTGCTCGCGCGCGGTAGCAAAAACTAGCGGCGGAGTTATCGCGATAGAGAAGCTCGTGTTATTTATGATTTCGGAACTGAGAGGGCCGTCCCTCTCCCCTTCCGCGTACGGTCGGGATGACTCGGGGTTGATCGCCTTTTTATAGTACTGGTGACAGCCCTACTCCAGTCCAATGGTTGCGGGGGGGCGTAAATGTCAATTACGAGTTGTCAACGTGATGGCAGCTCCTGTCATCTTGATGGCAGCTTCTGTCAGCTTACAATATATATTAATTAATTATTTATCAAAAAAATATGTATGGTGCTGCACAACATTTTACGTTTTAGGAGATTTCGTGATTTTTAAGAGGTGAGTTTATGATTTTGTAACTCAGGAATTATATATTTTTTTCAAAATGTGTACGGTTCAGAACCTGTCAAGGATCGTGTACTTAATCCCATATTTATTTCCACTTCGTAATTGAACTCTGACTAGGTAGACTAGGTGACGGGAAATGACAAAGTAGCCTATGACCTCGCCTTAACTGTTTTTCATTAAATGCATAATATGAAAGTATTGTATAATACGGTACTTACAATAAAAAAAACATTTTTTTAAATTGTTGTCTATTTGTCTGTCTGTCTGTTTGTTCCGGCTAATCTCTGAAATGGCTGAACGGATTTTCACGGGACTTTCACTGGCAGCTGATGTTATAAGAGAGTGACTTAGGCTTCTCTTATAATTATAAGGGTTCCGTTTGAAAAAAAAAAAAGAATTCCGTTTTCGTTACTTCCACGGAAACGAAGTTGCGGGCACCAGCCAGTTTTCTATAAAATTATATAAAAAGGGGAGAGTATTTTGGAATCCTTTATGCGGGAGAAAGAATAGAAAATGAGAAAATATAATGCTCGTGAACTATGTTTCGCAATATTTATGACAGACGTTTATAACACCTGACATAATGGCCGGTGACACGGAGATATACTACCTGCGGGGAAGAAAAATTTCTTGTCAGTAAGCCTTTTCTCTGCCTCGCGTAAATTGTGTTATGAAATTTGAAAATTATTAAAAATGTGCTTAATAACGCGGCAAACGTTTACGTGCGCTTTGCTGGAGCTATTTACTTTAATGGAGATAGGGTTGACTGTTATAATTTCATTTTTCTATGGTATTTTACGGAAAAATAACATAAAAATATGTATGAAGCCGTATTCCTACTAATATTATAAATGTGAAAGTTTGTGAGGATATATGGATGGATGTATGGATGGATGTTCCTCTTTCACGCAAAAACTACTGAACGGATTTAGATGAAAATTGGTATGGTAGTAGTTTAGGCTCTGGATTAAAACACAGCCTACTTTTTATCCCGAAAAAGGACAGTGTTTTCCGAGGGATACAGTATTTACTGGGTGGAGCCGCGAGCAACAGCTAGTAATTTATAACGACATTAAACTAATTATGCCAAGAAGCTTCGCGCACAGGCGTGAACGCAAGTTAAGGTAGATTTTCTCGCGGGTTTTCACTTGTTGAATAGAATGTGTGATTTTTCACGGCAACTATAGGCGTCATTACTCGAAAATATTCTGTGCCGTACATATATATAGTCAATTCATAATTAGTGTGAATTTGAAATCTGTCAGTTTGCCTAGAGATTTACGAATTACGATCCTGTTCCGTATCGTAATATGGATTAATTACGTAAGAATTTCGAATTAATAATAGGTACTTAGAATGAGAAGTTTTTATGCATGAAGTAAAATAATTCATCAATTAAAACACAGAGTAGGCAGGTACTAAGTGTTCTATATTACATAGATTTTCTTATGGAGCGCCTGATGGTAAGTGATTACCGGCGCCCATGGACACTCGCACCACCAGAGGAGTTTGTTACTCTTCTGGTATTTCTGGTATTACGCACTTGCCTCCAGTAACATCACTCATTTATTTATTACTAGATGTTGACCGCGATTTCGTACGTGCAAAAGAAAATCTCACCGGAACCGTGCACTTTGCGGCAATATAAAGTAGCCTATATCTTCCCTTGTGGTCTACTCTATATCTGTGCCAAATTTCATCAAAATCGGCCCACTAGTTTCGGAGCTTATTCGATGCAAACAAACATACAAACATTCTTTAATTTAATAGAAGTATAGATGTAGATTTCATGCCGGTTTTCTGCATTTGCAAGATACATTTTTGTAGCTCTTCGTCAGTCATTTTTAAAAATGACGGATTCAAAATATTATAGTAGGCTGTATGTAGGTAATATTGCTAATCACTTAACCTTTACGTTCCCAAACTGCAATTTTGCCATTTACCTGCCAAATAATTCACAGCAATGTCTACTCCACTAACGAACTAATCCATATAAGAAGAAATATTCTCTTTTTCCCCACTATAAATTACTCTTTACGGGAGAAAAACAAGGTCGACATGTTAGTTCGCCGTTTAGTCTCACTCGGCGGATCCTGAAAAAACCTCGCCTCCGGTAATCTTAATTACATTGTGATCTCATTACGGAACGCCCCTAATTCATTATTAAATACGGACGTGTCCCCGGATTCGCTTCTTTATTTACAATTTTACGGTTAACGATTGTTTATTCGTTCTTTCTTATCCGGCGAATTCAAATCCAACCCTTCCCTTTGCATATTCATTTAGAATCCATCAGTGAAATGGCGACTCGGATTTGTACTTTTTCCGTCGTTAAGGAAATCTTGTATACTAGATATACATATTAATTAAATAATGCAAATAAAACGTGCATTGTGATTCCAGCTTCCATTCCTAGTTCAGCTAAGTGATATTTCACGAGAGATATCGTCAGCACAGTTAATGTTTTGCAATCCGTTCTTTAGCAAAAATAAACTGTTTTCTATTAATGTTACATAATAATTAATACTGTTATTAATTGTAATTTTACATGGTACGGCAATTAATATGTCTAATTAACCAATAAACCAAATTAAAGTAAAAGAACACATCCTTGAGATAAAATATTTATCAAGGTAAAAACATTGAGATGGTGAGTATAAAACTACCCACGTTTATTTTGACTAGGTCATTAATGTCCAAATAGAGTAATTAATTATGTTTTCCTTTTCTTCCTCATTTTCCTGACATTGGTCTGTAAAAACGTAGGGAACCTGCGCAGTGGAGATCAATCAAATCAGGGAACACTCTTCAACGGGTACTCAGCCGTTTACGAGCTCATCGGGAGAAATTACTATTTCACTTTTTGTCGCTTAGGTATGTTGTTATTTACCTATTTGCTACATGTTTTCCTGTTTCGTCTGTAATTATTATAATATATTTGTTGATTCATTAAGACTACCTAATTTAAGAAAATATATTTAAATCAAAACGTTAAAAAATTAAAACAATTGTAAATCTTAAATTTAATTAGAAACTTAAAATATAAAAAAAAAAACATATTTAATTGGTCTGTATTCAATTTACGAATAACTTTATATAGGTATTAAAATAATTATTATGTATGCCAAGACAAAGTTTCCTAAATAGGTATTTTATTTAACTGACAAGCAGAATTAAATTAACATTTACAGTGAATTAGCTGCGAGTGTTTTGGTATTTTAATCAAAGCTCTTCAACAGGCTAAACATAATATCGCTGGAAACTTTTGATACCAGCAATTGCCGTCCAATTAAAAGTTGCCGAGTTATGTCTGTAAAATATATTAACTTGTCGATTCTTGATAACTTAATGCAGCGTATTTTAGTTACATGCAACTTGGTAAGCATCAACTAATAAGTCCATTCATAAATCGAAGTTGGAAATACTTGAAGTTACGAATACAAATACATTTCAAGAAATTTGAATAAATGTTTTACAGCTATGTTTATGAAACAACTAGCTGTTTTTTCATAGCTTCTTTGTGATTATTTGTATATAGAAAGGTTTAAATATATAGGGGTTGCTTTAGAAAAGCTTCTCGATATGGGATGCAAATAGTTTACACTTTACAGGTTACGAATAAAAACTCCTGCGGCAATATAGGAATAGAAAGTTGAAGGACCTAAGCTAATTTGCCGGGGTATAAATCGGATTGAACTAACTTCTAACTCCGCTGATCTTCGGTAACTTTTGATTTTCGGCAACTAGTTTCCTTATCGCGCGACAACAACTTTTATTACACAACTGGATGTTTCGTTTATTTTCGTTTGCGCGTACATCTGCATATCTCACTACTATTATAAATGTGAAAGTTTGTGAGGTTTATGGATGGATATTTGTTATTTATTCACGCAAAAACTACTGAACTGATTGTGATTACAATTGGTACGGTAGTAGTTTAGGCTCTGGATTGAAACATACATAGGCTACTTTTTATCATTTAAAAGTACAGTTCTCTCGTGGGTAATACAGTATGTATTTACGAGAGTGAAGCAGCTAGTTTTGTATATTTCCCGGGGTTACTAAAAATAATAATAATAATATAATATCTATGGACGCTTCACACCACGTCAATCTGATCCCGTGGTAAGTTCTCTCGAAGAACTTGTGTTACGGGTACCAGACAACGGAAATATATTTAATACTTTTATACTATACACATATTTAAGATTTTTATTATATGATACACATATTTAATACACATCCATGACCCAGGAACACAGAAAAACTTTTTTTGTTCCTTCGGCGGGATTTGAACCCGCGACCCCCGGCTTGAGCACCAACACGCTCAACCAACTGAGCCACAGAGGTCGTATAAATAGGATTACCAACATTAAGTCGTTTAAATCTTCATCGTTTCACGCTTAAATCTTATCTTATGGTTTAAATGAGCAAAGCTTGTATCTAGACACGCGGTAGCGTTTCAAGTCAAGTTCAAGTAACGAACTGGCGAGCAGCACCGTGTGTAATAATTACACGAACCAGTTGGAGCCACTTTTGACCCCCTCATAACTCAAAAACTATTTAAGATTAACGTGTCAAATTTGGTTCATATATTGAGACTTGCGAGGTACATACGTAGGTATGTATTGGAGCACGTGCTCCAAATTTCATAAACACATCTCAAACGGTTATTTAGATATTAAAGTCCAAAAATCGACATTTTTATCACTGACTGACCTATAGATCAAAACTCTAACCCAGTTCCAGGTGATCTAGAAAGTTCAAATTTAGCATGCAGATAGGTAATTAAGTGAATACAAAGGAATAAATCAGAAACTGGTAATTTTTTATCATTTTATTATAATTTTTCACTTAATTGATTCTATTAGGAAAACTTAACTTTGGTATTAATTTTGGTATAATTAAGTACCTACTAATAATTTATGTACTTCTTATAACTTACGATAATATATTGTAGCCTAAGGTCTGACTTGGCAAGTTCTAATATACGAATATACCTAATAATGTCGATGTACATACTAGCTACAATCCACTGACAAGCCTCTACAATACAAGTCAAGACCGTGTAAAAGTTTATTAAGTCTATAATATTATACCTAATGATAGTTCACCTGAGTCAGTCAGCTGGCTAATAGTGTTTCAATAAACAAGACCGGCGCGATCATCGGGAAAATTCACCGATTCCGAGAATCTCGCAAAACGTCACACGATATCTCTTTTTTTTCTATTCCAGCGACCGAGCCAAGATTTAATATTTATGGATGAAATGTGAGACGGAGCGGATGATTTAAAGTGTCTGATGTGGAAATCGTTTCGCAGATTTTCTGACCCAACAAAAATAATGTCCTCCTTTTCTTTGCCGGTTGTTTTCTACGCAGTATACCCTCAAGGTGGGCGAACGTATGTTTTGAATTTCCTCCTTTACAAATTCTCTTTGAAAAATATATATTCCTTTATTTGTTTACTTACGGAGATTTGGTTCTTTTGAAGTCAATTGTACGACGTCTCTTATTGTTACAACACAGAATGATGTCAGGTTTTTTTTTTTGTGAACAGATTATCATATTATATCAATAATTCATTAAATTCTTTCTTTTGATTTTATTTGAAATTATAATGGGTACGTTCTTGTTACTTTTTAGAAGTAGAGCCAATTATTTATTTAAGCGTATTAAGAATTAAGTCAAGTTGAAATTAAAATTGATCATAAAAATGTCAACAGCTATCGATATACTTGTTATTCAAAGATAAGAAGAAAGAAAGAAAGAGGATATTGTATGTATGTACTTAAATCTAAAAAATATAACCCCCCCTCCCCCACACCAATTTCGGTAACGTTGGCCGGTTTCATTGAAACCAGGCCAGTTACGCAGGAGTAATTTTATAGTGCCCAAGTGTGTATGCAGTATACAAGAGCACTCTCAAGAGACCACGGAGGCTGTTAACTCAAATCTATCTAAGAAAACATAATTATTGGTATGTAGGAACAGAATTCCCTTAGGTAACTTTCTATTAGGCGTGCGTTTATCCCTGGTGAAATACGGTTAATATTTAATTGACTGTAAACCGATGTTAATGCGAAGCAGCAGCATCATCTAGTTATGTTATAAGTGATAGTTGAGCTTAACCGCATGAAAACCCCATACCGCGGCTAATAGCCGTATACAGTCCATATACGGCTATTAGCCAATAACAGCAAGGTGATATGAGCGATATATCAAATTTAATTTACACTTACATTATATTGAGATGTAGTTACGAGCACTACATAGATAGGTACCTTTCTCAGTCTATATTCAAAGGCTTGGCTGGTACGTTTGTAAAATAATAGTAGGCATACTGTATGTACGGGTAAATTTAAAAACATTAATTTCATCGCAAAATGAATTTTAAAAAATGCGTACATAAAACGGTTAAGCATAAAAGGGTTAAGGATATCAGGCGATCGCGGGCGTATATCTCCGATCATTTGAAAATTCCACATAGCTCTTTTCACCTGGACAGAAAGTGGAGTGTCATACAAAGCTACAGTATATCGGTCGGCCGGCGCGGGGCTCATCGCAATGACAATGGAGCCCACATCGCCGCACCGCGCCCGATAAGCCACGGCAATTATACAACATCGACTTTTCAATTATCCGACCGCCTCTTCCCTGAACAATACTAGCTTTATGTATATTAGGTTGGTCATTTTGTACGCCGCTTAAGCGCGCATTCGGTCTAACACAATTCGGCCCGTTTAAACAATAAAGCGGGGGTGTTTGTTTTACAAATATTCCAGTACTCCCGCTTACAGGGCCCATTCATATGTTTTGTGCCTTTTTAATGAGCCAGCCAGTTAATTTACCCGAAAGTAAAAGTTTAATATAGCGAATATCTTTTCATGTTTTAATTTCTGCGTTTTTTTTTCGCGTTTGTTCAACGTTCAATTGTTTTGCGTGGGGGTTCTAGTGTAAATATTTAATTTGCAATTGTAAATAAAACGGGCGAAATAAAAATGTTGTAGCCTAAATTAAACAATAAGTACACAGAAAAGGTTTGCTTTGTAATACAATATATTTATTTATTAAAATAAAATATATTTCTTCAGTAGTTCTTAGCATCTTATAGGTCTTATGTAGATTGAACCTAGGAGTATTCAAATTACGAAATTTAATTAAACATTTTATAAAACAAATTTAAAAATATTTCACTCGCCTCTAAAAACTTTTAGTAACGAAGTTATGGCGGGGATGTGCAAGTATGAAGTCTTTGTTTTTTATTACTTAAAGTATTATTTCGGTTCTTAGTATGTAACATTGATAGATTGCATTTTTACCATTAAATATTCGTTACCGTGGACAAGTGGTAGAACTGCAAAAAGAGTGCTATTTTGTGTTCTCTCCAAATTCCTTAAGTCCAACTTTACTGAATCGACTGGCTTGACTTATTGACGATTTACTACGACTTTGACTATACTTTGGGCTTGATGATTTAAAAAAAAACGGTATTTAAAAATTTCAACAAATATTCTATTTTCCCGCCTTTTTAACATGACACTGGCAATGGTTCTATGCTATACCGCTATAAAAAGACACTTTTTTTGTCCGCAGGTGAAACTGGAACAGAACGTGGGCAAGCCATCCCGGGTGATCCACATACGGAATATCCCCAACGAGACCACGGAGGCGGAGATCATACAACTGGGCCTGCCCTTCGGCCGGGTCTCCAATGTGCTCGTGCTCAAAGGGAAGAATCAGGTAAGATGTTAGATTTTTTTTTATAGTTTTTTATCGTTCATTGGGTAAACAAACAATATCACAATAAAATTTATAGATAGCCCTTAGTTTTCCTGAGAAAATACTACAAGAGCTATATTAATGGCTGAATCAATATTACGTCGACTTGCCTTTGGAGAATCTAGGAGTTTTATTGGCCCGTGAACCTATTACTATAAAAATAAATAATAAGTTAAGAAACTATTTTTCTATACATTTGCTTATTAGGTACTTATTTCTTTATGCAAAAACTTATCACTATATAAAACTAGACCTAGTATAAAATGGTTTTTGCCATTTCACTATAGGACCTACTTTATTAACACAGAACATAGAATTTATTTTTAATTAATCGATATTAATCTTAAAACACAAAAAAAAATAATACAATAAATTAAATGTAATAACGAATAGAAACAGAATAAAATATATAGATAAATCATGGTAAATGATATTATAAATGTATTTGAAATTATTCTTTAGCTGAGGAGGGACATAAAAAATGTTTGTTCATCTTTTATAGTATTATCTTTTATACCTATTGGTACTTGGTAGTTGCCCAAATATCATGCAACATGGTACCTCGAATTATAAAAAAAAAATGAAAAAAATGAACTATAAAACCTAGCTACGAACACATTTACATCGATTCAATAATATTACAAAACCGACCGTACAACAGTTAGAAGTGAATTTTAAAGTTAGCCCATAATCCGTAAGGATAATGACAAACAATCTTTATCTGCCGTGAGCGAGTTCAATATTTTCTAGCAGATAAGCAAAGCAACGGGCACAATCGCAGTTAGCAGTTTCAAACTAATATAGAGTTGCAATGTTTCATTTCTTAATACGAGCTGTAACTCACACTTAATGCCGAGAGATATTTTACAATGTTTTAGTTAACAATATTATAAAGATCACAAGGCAGTTTCGTAAGTATTTTCCTATCTAGGAAGCGTCCACGTATCGTGAGACCATAGGAAGATCACATGTCTATCCAATTTGAACTAAAACAAAAATGGTCTCTGAGCAGAGATTCGAATCCCGCCCAATCCCGCCCAGCGTTACATTTAAACAATGTTTATTTTAGTATAATAATATTCAGAGCTTTCCCTTTGAAAACCACGTGAAAACATAAAAATAATCTAATTGAACACATTAAGTGTGGCATGGCGGAAACAACAAGTGGCAGGCCGTCCGCAAACAGGCCGACTATTGTAACTCCGGCCTAGCACACGGCGAAACGGGTCACGCTCCAGTTGGCGTTATTAGTTTTTTAATGACACACTTACCAACTAAATATGGATAACCAATGAAACTATTCCCTGAAAGTTAATTGAAACACTCTATTCAGAGAAAAAAGAAGTGTGTAAAATTTTTACCCAAGAAACGAAATATTTCGAATACCTAACCAATGAAACTAAACTATTCCCTGAAAGTTAATTGAAACACTGTATTCAGAGAAAAAAGAAGTGCGTAAAATTTTTACCCAAGTAACGAAATATTTTACGGATAAAAATAATTTTGTGTGGGAGAGCCACGCTTCGGCATGAATGGGTCGGCTCGACCGGGTAAATACCACGACCTCACAGATAACCGTCGTGAAATAACGCTTGCGTTGTGTTTTGCCGAGTGACTGAGGTTACCGGAGGCCCACGGGGGGGATTGGGAATTTTAAGGACCAGGAAAACAAGGAGTTACAAGTGTAACTCTTCTGATGTTGCGAGTAATCGCTTACCATCAGGCGATCCGTCTGCTCGTTTCCTGGTTCATTACCAAAAAAAAAAAAAAACAATCACCTGATTATTTGAAATACCTCTTTAGAAACACACGTTCAAATATTTGTTTGTTTTATTGCACTTTTCATGAAGGCACGTGCGCAATTGCAAACAGCTTGACGAACTTCATCGCAGTAAACAAAACATTGGTTACAATATTATGAAGGTACTGAAGATACTGAATTCTTGAGTCAGCAAGCGTGAAACTGAAACTTTTACAGAATTAAACTTCGTATTAGCAGACATTAGCGAAGTTATTCTGCTGAAGCCACGGATCTTTCAATCGACTTTAAGAAGGTAGCCAAGGTTGGAAACGACGAAACTTTTCAAAATTTATCTTGTTATAATTTTATATCACCTTTATTAGTCCGCTTTTCTCTACTGGCAATTTGCCTTTCTATAATTATGAGTTGAATAAATGCTAAGTAAAGGAACAACTAATTAAAGCTCTTCTGTAGAGACAATTATATATATAAAAACTAGATGTTTCCCGGGACTTTGTACTCGGAAAAGTAAATCCCGCAGAAACTATACATTTTGCCGCCAAAAAAAGTAGCCTATGTTATTCCCCGCGGTCTACTCTATATCTGTGCCAACCTTTTTTCACATTCTGTATAGTATCATATAATATCTACTATAGAACATTGTCAAAGGCATTAATCTATCGAGTTTTATATCGTGTCTAATAACAGCAGATATGGAAAGTGCAACGCCCCTGACAAATCAGAAATTAGTTAGACCGCAAAAGATATACCACATTCCAAGAAAAACAAAATATCTCAAATGAATTGTCAACATAACAATGACATAACAACCTCCGTGGTCTAGTGATTAGAGCATTGGCTCTCGACTCGGAGGTCGTGGGTTCGATTCCCGCAACAAAAAAAAGTTGTTTCTAAGTTTGGTTAGGACAATGCAGGCTGATCACCTGATTTTCTGACAAGAAGGATGATCCATGCGTCGGATGGGCATGTAAAAAGTCGGACCTGCGCCTGATCTCTCGTCAGTCGTGTTGGTTATCCGTCCCACTGGATTATGAGAGTAAAGGAAGAGAGAGTGCTCTTGTATACTGCGCACACACTTGGGTACTATAAAATTACTCCTGCGTAACTGGCCTGGTTTCAATGAAACCGGCCACCGTCACCGAGATCGGTGTGGGGAGTTATTTATTATTAATATGATAAGCAAACGAAAAAAACAATTTCCATTTAAAAACGTTGAGAGCACAGCCGAATCCCTTTTTATGTACGGTCATAGGATCGCTGTTAAGAATCATTTCAATCGCGAATTCATTTTCACTTTTCGTATATTTTTCAACAATGGCGTAATACATTAATAAATTAAAAGTGACACTTTACAAGCACTCGAAACGGTGTATGGCTGATAGAATCGGGAGAATGATGAAGTATCGCAGCCGATAGTAACCGTAGCTGGGGGGTCCGGTTACAAAGGCAAGCACGAGAGGTGGGCAAACATTGATGTGAGTGGGCGCGGACAATCGCTCCCACTCTCGGTGATTAAAACGAAGACTCGTTGACACTATTTTACGTTCGAACGTCGATACATTAATTTGTGTTTTGGTTATTCACGGTTCGCGATAAAATTGGGCATGATTGGATGGATTTTAGGAAGCGATATCTCATTATTAGGGGGAACCCAAAGGGTACTTTAACTGTGAGCCACGCTTTGGCACGAATGGGCCTACTCGACCTGATAAATACCACGACCTCACAGAAAACCGCCGCGAAATAACGCTTGCGATGTGGTTCGCCGAGTGAGTAAGGTTACCGAAGGCCCAAGGGGGGGATTGGGGATTTAAAGGACCAGGAACGCAAGTCGCAATACTAGAGGAATTACAAGTGTAAATCCTCTGGTGTTGCGAGTGTCCATGGGCGGCGGTAATCGCTTACCATCAGGCGATCTGCTCGTTTTCTGGTTCATTTCATAAAAAAGGGTAAAAACGGGACCCTGCTACTGAGACTTCGCTCTCTGTCTGTCAATCCGTCTGTCTATCACCAGGCTGTATCTCTTTAATCGTGATAGCTAGACATTTGACATTTTTGCCGCTGTAACAAAAGAATATACTAACAGAATAAATAATTCAGGAGGGTCCCATACAACAAACGTGATTTCTTGTACGGAACCCTTAGTGCGCGAGCGAGTCGCACATTTGGCCGGTTCTATTATTTACTAGATGTTGCCCGCGACTTTGTGCGCGCAAAAGTAAATGTCGCAGAAACCGTACATTTTTCCGCGATAAAAATTAGGCCTTCCTCCTTCCCCGTGGTCTACTCTACAACTGTGCCAAATTTTATCAAAATCGGTCCAGTAGTTTCGGAGCCTATTCAACGCAAACAAACAAACAAACTTTTCCTCTTTATTATATTAGTATAGACATGCAATAAGTAGAACTTAAATGGTTCCCTACTATGTACACTCTTTAGAAATACCGCGCCTCAAACCTCAAAAATAGGTAATGAAAGCCTTAACCTGAATAACTTTGAAACAACGAAAAGTAGTATTACGTAATTGAACAATTTTATATGCCGTAAATCAATACTCATACATGTTTGTTACCGTCACTGAATGAACCTTTTATCTACCCTTTGTAATATATCAAGTGGGTATGATTGTGTGGACTTGCATTATTTATTGAGGGTGTCTTATTTGCATAATTATCTAGGTCTGCGGTGAAGGTAGGTTTAAATTGGCAGTTCCACCTCGGTGTTTGTATTTTTAATTATCAGCAGACAAACTCTATTTAATTTGCGGTTTAATACGGGCTCGTGCGTTGGTCATGTTCAAACGCCAAAAGCAGAGTCCTGCGGTTTGGAGCACACACGTAAATTCACCAAAATAGAAATCATAAGCGTTTAGTTGATATGCCGTGTGGACAGTGCTACCAACTCTCAAAAATATTTCACCAAAAACTTATATGAAAACCCCCCAAGATCGCAGTAATTGCTTGAAAATACCCCTATTTTTTTGTATCATTAAGAATATCTACTATTAATACTACAAATACCTACTAAGTATGACAAGCAAATAATAAAAATTAATGTTATCTTATATTATTCTGTCCAATTTTATATATTACTAGCTTTTGCCCGCGACTTCGTCCGCGTGGAACAATTACTTTGGGATATCGCTAAAATTTACCCCCGACTTCATTTACGTAGAAGGAGGAGCGCTTCTCCCTCACGACTGTCCGCAGCGCGCCGCACATCATTATTGCGCGCTGATTATTTTATTACTGCGATATCTTCTAAAATACTCATTGAAATCAAATGATGTAAACGGCAAATTTCTTCTAAATTAAATGCTTGTAATGAATAACGTATTTATTTGGATAAGGATTAATACCATCTTTATGAAAACGCCCTCACAAATAATTCTTAATTTTAGAACAAATTTGGTTAGCATAAAAAGGTTATTGTGAGCCAACCTTAAAAGATAGACATATACAGTTGCGGACTTTTTTTAGAACTTTTAAAGGGTAACAATTATGTCATACACAATTTTAGCGAAACTTCAACCGTTTTCGCAGCGTACGCAGCGAAAGCTCTCAAAGGAAAAAAAAACCCCCCGATTTTGAAACATTCTTGATTGGTGCTCCGCTCGTATTGAGCTTAGCATGATGCTTTATAGCCTAAAGCCTTCCTCGATAAATGGACTGTCCAACACAAAAAGAATTTTTCAATTCGAACCAGTAGTTCCTGAGATTAGCGCGTTCAAACAAACAAACAAACAAACAAACAAACAAACTCTTCAGCTTTATAATATTAGTATAGATAATACACTTCCAAAAGTTTATTAATTACAGGTTGACTTTTCAAATCACTTTTCGATATTTCAAATAGCTTAATTTAATGAAAAACAAGAAAATAAAAATCCCTAAAAATAACCCTAAAAAATTCTTCCCCTCTAGAATATCCCCGTAGAGACTTTTTCCCCCTAAATTAAGGAGGTAAACCCCTAAGTTGGCAACACTGCGTGTGGATGTATAGTCAGTAGTTGAGATTCAGTTAGAGCCGATTAATTGTGTGTGGTGCTGCGGCAGCAACAATGCCTCGCTCCGGGCACCTCTACTAACAATGTTTACGAACATATTCACAAAATTGTATTCAAAATACCACCTGGTTCTGGACAATACTCTGTTGCAATGCACGTTGTTAAGGCATAAAACGTTGTATACGTTTTGATCACGTGAAGAGAAATGTGCATATTAAAGGTACTAAATATTTAAACCTTTACATAATACATGTTCTAGTTATAAATACTCCTTGTCTTCTCTTATACGAGTATAATTTAAAAATGGATTGCAATTTCAATATCTTGCTAAAACTCGAGAACGGCTGGGCCGATTTAGCTAATTTTGATCTTGAAATAATTGTGGAAGTTCAGGGTTTAAACGGTGAGATTTTAAAAATACAAAGAGAATACCAAACAAACAGCCGTTTGAAGTATTGACAGTATAATATTTCATATTTCATTTTAGATACAAAATGAATGCTCTCACACAAAATTACATGCAATTCAATATAGAGTTGAAGCTGTTAATCAAGTATGAAATGAATTTAATATTACACGATGTTGAAATAAAATACGGACGTATCCGAGACCTCTCGACACGTCGTCTCTCACCTATTCCCTCCACCCAACTACATTAGATTAGATTGGGTGATAGTTGTCATACCCGCACTCAATTTGTTTCTCTTCTTTGTGTTCTATCTCCATTTGTTTACACTTTACTGGTTTTGTATTGAGTTATTTACAAATCTTCCATTATATAGCATTTCGATATGTTGGATGGAATTCATTGTGGGAGAATGTTTAGTTTAACTTGCAACAGGATATTGACTAGATATTTTAGAGTTACTAACTTAGGTATTTATGTTCCAAATAAAGCTAAGTTCCAAATAAACACACCATGGAAAAATCCTACTTCCTACTTCTATTATAAATCTGAAAAATTGTAAATCTGGATGACTCTTTCACGCAAAAACTCTTTAACGGATTTCGATTAAATTTGGTATGGTAGTAGTTAAAAACCTGGATTAAAACATATTTATTCCGAAAATGTATAGTATTCCCGTGGGATACTATATTCATCCGGTCGGAGCTGCGGAAAAAAGCTAGTTATGAATTACGATTAAGCCTAAAACTTGCACCCCTCATTTAATTTTTCTTCGTAATTATGACTAAACAAAAAAAGCGAAGACAGAGCTTTGGCAAACAAAATCTGAGGCTGGTTTCTTATAAATATAGAGTGGGTGTAGCTGTACATTATGTACTTACATACATTAGAAACCTCACACACTGCAAAAACTAACCTTACAAGCTAAGGCGTACTTCCGTTACATGTGTGTGCGTGTGTAATTAGACGGCGAGGCTTAGACCAGCCTCACTGTGTGGTTCACAGAGCTCTGTCGTCACTTTTTATTTGCTCTGTTAACAGTACGCTTTATAGATGAAAGCGGATAGTACAAACATTAAATATGTATATTTCAATTCACTTTATGACGAGTACGTAACGTGTACACCGATACAGTCACAGCGTTCACGGTGCTCGCTTGCTAATCTATCACAGATTAGGCTCGCTTTTGAGCTTCCAATTTTGAAATGCATACCAGGAGACATATTCAGTACTGCATGTCACGAGTGAAACGTTTCCTTTGCCGGAATATCCGATTTAGTGCATATATACGGAACCAATTGAAGTAACGCTAATCATTGGCTCGTAAGACATTAGCTTTTGTTATTTATAGTACCTAGGTAACCGAGCTTTGCTTCTTACTTCTGACAAATTTAGAAAATAAAAAGTATATTTTAATATGACCGGGATTCGAACCGACCACATTTCGAATTTTCGAATAAAGCAAAAATTATACATACGCAATACGCATACCAAACTGCCAATCGAACTGACATAATAGAGTCCAAGTTATTTATTGGTATTGTTGCACGAGGAAAAAAAAAATATTTAGCTTAAAAATGCGCAATACTTTAGTTCTACTAGATCTTTGCTAGTTTACTGGATCGATTTTTCTACCCCAAAACTCCCTGCATACTAAATTTCATGCAACCGTTTTCGAGAAACCGATTATATTATGTAATACACAAGATTGTCTTGTTTAAAATATTAATAATTATAATTAGTTATGCTATTCTTCACTTATTAGGCAATTGTGAAACAACCTAACTCTGTTACTTTACTATGACTGCAATCATACACAGTAAAGTAGCACAGTTAGAGCTTGTTACATTATAATAATAATACCAATTATAATAATATCTATAGATACTTTCACACCATGTCGATCTGGTCCCGTGGTAATTTCTCGAGGAACTTGACGTGTTACGGAAACCAATAGACGGAAATATGTTTAATACTTTTATACTAAATATATTTAGATTTACGATTTTTATTATATTTAATACACATCCATGACCCAGGAACATAGAAAACTTTTTGTCCCCTGGCTTGATTCAAAGCCACGGCGCTAGCCACGGAGCCACAGTGGTCGTCAACATAATCATAATCAACGTGTTTTGTTATAGGCTTTCCTGGAAATGGGTGAGGAGCTAGCAGCAGTGGCGATGGTCGCGTATTTCGGCGGCTGTGTCGCGCAACTCCGTGGCCGCGCCGTCTACGTGCAGTTCTCTAACCACAAAGAACTGAAGACAGACCAAACTCACAGTAATGCGGTAAGTCACTTACGAGATATCACCTTATGGAAATTCGATTTTGTTTAAGTCAAAGTCAACATTTTTTGTTCAAAGTTGGTATTTTAAAAATGTCACCGTAAAATTGTTATAACCATTAGATTGTAATATAACTAGTGAAATTGTAAAATGTTAATAAACTTCAGAGGTGAGTAATTTTCGTTAGATTATAAATATATAGTTATTACTCTTTCGACATATTTTACAATCTAACGGTTTTTACAATTTCACGGTGACATATACACTTTCTGAACGTTGCGTCTACATGCCTACCACCGGTGGAGAACTACTCTTAAACATCCCTAATAGAAGATTATTATATAACGTTAATTTTTAGCATATCTCTCTCTAGCCCATTTTCACATAAAACATAAATTTAAAACAAGCAAACAACTATTAGGTATACATTCTCAAGTGAAAATCACCAAAAAGAAATATATTAATAAACTGTTTCTACAAGATTTATTAAAATTAGGTATTATTATTAAT
Source organism: Glaucopsyche alexis (assembly GCA_905404095.1). Taxonomy (NCBI): domain Eukaryota; kingdom Metazoa; phylum Arthropoda; class Insecta; order Lepidoptera; family Lycaenidae; genus Glaucopsyche; species Glaucopsyche alexis. Next base: position 12,193,104 of record FR990052.1, on the reverse strand, counting down.
CCCACGTATCCCACAGATTCTATTTATTTCAATTAGGTATTATTATCAACCCCACGTATTCGCATTCTATTGATACAATTGATAAAGACAATTGATACAATATAATCCATATATTTATCATGTATATGTCGTTGATTATCTACAATAGTTCAATTAGGCTTATTACAAGCACAAGAGGATTAGCTCCAGGACGGTATGGGAGTAACGGCCCTTGTTACCGGGGAGATTTAACCCTTCATAACCTGCAGTCAAACTATTAATATAATCTTCGGTGAGGGCATCAGCGGCCCACAATTTAGATAACATTATTCAATAAGCCCGCATACCGCGACGCTCCCGGCTACATTGTTCCGATTTGATTAAATTACTAAACTAAGACAGTCGTCTTATGTTATTGTTTGGCCTTTGTACGGAGCTTTTTGATCTAACTGCGAGAGATAGATGTCGCAGATACGACATTGTTCTACAACTCGGCGTGGACTAATTCTGTTTGATAATGAATTAGGTATTGTCAGGGGAGTACATGGATGTATAGATAAGTTGTCCAGCTGCTCTCTAGGTGATCGGGATTTAGAGCAAAACGCGAGCCGAATAATATTAAAGTTAAATCTGTATTAGGTAAAAATATGTTTCAGTAACTTTTTAGTTGCAGTTTGATATTCTTATTTGTAATTGAAACATAAAATAAAACCTAAACAACAGCATTTCAGAAAATATCTAAGAAGGGTTCCGTATCTATCAACGCGCAGTACGTTTTTTTTTTAATTTCTGATTACTTCAAAAAATATTGTCGGATCTCGCTCAAATCTCTTTAAAAAAAAATTAGGAAAGAGCATTCAGCATGACCTATTAGCTTGGAAAGTTACAAGTATCTACCACATATTATAGTTTTGAAATGCTAGAACCAACTTGTAAATCGCCTTGCCAGTCGATTACTCGAAAATTATTTACATTACAAAAAAGACAGATAAGAAAGCTTATCTTTATATAAAAATACCTATTCAAAGATACATCACACAATGTGGTTGAATGAAAAAGAAAATTTCATACCCTATAAAATAATTTCGTTAATTTAAATTCATAATTACCGAAGTTCATCAAGGGAGGACAGAGGGACGGACAGACGGACAGAACGAAACTATAAGGGTGCCTTGTACTTGTACTACGGAACCATAATTAATAAGTTTTCAGGTACAGATTGATGAAACTTAAAAAAAAAAAAAATGCTCGACAGACCTGGTTTAAAATATTATTTATTAGGTATACCAGATACACAAATAAAACATCTATAATTAAAATTTTTGAAAAATTAGTTTAATGAAAGCTCGTACTGCCTACAGTCTAACAAAGTTGTGTTCTACTTTAAAATTTTGTGTAAACTTATACCGCCGATACCTACTATTGAAAGTTATAATGAAACAATTATTCGCGTTATTATAATATTTTAATTGGTTTGTTAATAAATTTCGTTCGTTCATAAGATCAATAAAGCCATTATCAATTACCTACTCCGTGAAGTTTGTCGAGATATCTCATTTCTGTAACTCGACACTTAACGGGTGGATTAATTAAAATCATTAATTATATTCGTTTATCTGCAAAACCTATCTAAGGATACCCTTCCGTCATTTGCTATTTCAAAATATTGAGATATTCTCGGCTTTCCTTCAAATAATTTCAGATAATGGTTTTCCATTTAGTAATTCTAATATTTTGGTGGTGGAAATTGTAATTGATCGCGAAAGTTCCTAACCGTATGTTGATTTATCCAAAACTTATTTTCAAAGATAGAATTACGTAAGAGTGGAACTAGGAGGCAAGGATTTTTATATATTTTTTTAAAATAAATAATAAGCTTTAACATCTAAATAACACTTTAAGATGTTTTGCTTTCAAATGATATTGGGGTAGGTAATGTGGTTCCTATACGTTATGGGGTAATGTATACCGCCATGAAAGCCCAAGCTTAAGCCATAACATTAAATTTTCCAATTAAAATTTCCATAGGTAACGTTACGGAGACACGATATGTCCCCGGAAACACTTTACGGGAAACCGATAAGCTACTTTGTGATTCGACCGGCACTACGTTATGCTCTAATTGAAAATGAATTTTTCATTAGATAATACTTGCTTCGGGAAAACAAAAGATATTCAGTTTATTGGTTTTTTTCTTATTAAATTGAATAATGCTAAAATACACATTTTATATTGACACTAGCTGTTTCCCGCGGCTCCGCCCGCGTAAATATAATATCGAGTATCCCGCGGGAATACTGCTCTTTTCCGAGATAAAAAGTAGCCTATGTTTTAATCCAAGGCCCAAACTAATACCATACCGAATTTCATCAAATTCCGATCAGTAGTTTTTACATGAAAGATTAACAAACATCCATTCATCTATCCTCACAAACTTTTACATTTATAATACTAGTAGGACTATTAGGATTTACGTTTGACGACTTATGATATCCGATTTGATGACTTTCTATTTGCGCAATATTACTAAAAGAAAAAGGAACACTCTATATAAGGTTCGGTAAAATCAATTAAGGATACTTCAGGCATATATTCTACTGCTTATGTAAAGAAGCTGTGAATCATGTACCCGAAGTATCCATAGTTGATTTTCGGAGGCGTATATATAATATACGTTCGTTATCAGATAAACATACAAATTAGTTTTGAAATGATTTTATTATGTATAGGTAATTATGCGTAATTCCGCACAAAATAATCTTATCGTGTCATTTGTTTATTAATCAATGGCATAATAGTTGTTTGATCGGATTGTCAACAACGCAAACAGCATCAGAGTCAACACAATGGCTAATTAATGTGATGATTAAACTCGAAAACGGGTAGAAATTGATGTCTATTATCTATTTGCTCGAATTTCACAGAATTCCTGCTAAGAATTACACGTTGAGTCCTTTGTTTTGTTTGATTTAATTATTATTATTGTAAATATTATAGAATTATTCGTTTGCAGATATAAAATAGCTCTTAGATTTAGATTCAAAGTTTAAAGGACATTCATAGAATTAAGATATTTATCAATTAAGCGATGAAAAGAACTCAGAAATAGTTACTTTGATGCACGTCGGACTGTGGTCACTGAATGTCTTTTCAAAAAGCCTTTCACGTCGCTCGTTTGTATTTGTACTCCAAAATACATTTACCTAATAAAATTTCATTCGGTCTCTCCTCTTTAAAATATTGGTAGGTATATAAAGAAGATAAGTTACATATTTAAAATAAAGATAAGCTGATATATGTACGGATTTTTTTGTAAAGAAAAAAATATTTATTTGAGTTATTTCACCAAGTCCACGCGTCGCATCGTGGCCAAAAGCAATTCGAAAATTTAAGTTCGATTTCCATTAATCTTTCCTTTAAAAATGGATTCGGTTTTATCTTAATGGATTCGTTTTAACGATGACCTAAATGCTTTACTCCTTTATAAAAGTACGGTGGAGTCGGGGAAAATTTGTTTTGAAGCCTTTGCCGTCCGCGCCAGCCTTATTTTTGCGTTTGGCCTACGTACGCTGTCATGCCGCCGTCGCCCACAAAGCCATGTGAAAACATAGGATCAAAGAATGCCGTGTTGCGGGTGTCACACCTCTGTACCGGGTATTAACACGTTCATAACCGCGTTGCGTTCAAAGTTGATTGACATTTTATTTTTTAAAAAATGAACGTTAATTTTATAAATGTAAAAAGTCGTACTTGTTACTGACCATCCAGCTTGCAAATCCAGCACGGGTACTAATTGCTGTCATTAGTGACAATAGTGTCAATCATCTTAATTATGATTTTTGCCTACAAGTCGGCTTCAAAGCCGTACCATTGGATTTTCAGTATGGCCCTTTATGGGATTATAATAGGTACTCTCTTTAGAAAAAAAATCGGGATAGGTTTTAAAATTACCAATTTTAATGGTTCTGTAATTTTATATAAAGCTAAAAATAGAGAATTTCGAACTTTACTCCTATTTTTTATTTAAGTATTCTCCTTAAAAGTTAAATAATATGATAAAATTAAATGAACTTATTCCTTTCTTAATTAATTTACAATAACCAAAAGATAAAATTACTTATAAATTATGATATAAAATGAGAGAACAATTATAATAAATATGGTACCTAATTTACGTAGGTGATTTTTTTTTTTGCTTAGAAGTGTATAAGAGCTAGTTTTTCTTGTGAAAGTGCTAAACGAACTGAAATTTTAAGCTATGTAATTCTAGGTTACAATTCTAGGTTCAAATCTACGATTATAAAATAACTTTTTCCCTATCCCAAACCACAATCTATTTAATCTCCCTGAACGTTTCATGATCTCCCCGAATCGGATTCACGTGTCCTTATTGTGTGACAAGGATTGTTTGATACGAAATAAGTTTATAGCTTTCTTTTGTTTGTCACGGTCCACGGCCGGCCCCTATGCGTACTTCGCTATTGTGCGACCGGCTTGATAAGTGTCCGTATTTATTTTTACGTGCCTCCTAATTCTGTTTATGTCATGCGATGTTCTCGTGTTCGGGTCGAATCTTTTTGTGTCTCCTTTACTTAACTAAATTGCAATGAATAACACGCACTGCTTCAAAATCTACCTGGAAAACACGGAGTAGAAATTATATACTTAGGGGTCGTCCATTAATCACGTAAAGGGGAAGGGGGGGGGGGGGGGGGCCGAAAAAAAATCACCATATATCACAAGGGGAGGAGGGGGTTTAAGAAGACATCACGTGTATTAATTTTCGAATCTAGTCTATGCATACCGAAATTCTTATCGGTTGTAGATTTGTAATGTTGTTTAAATACTTACTAGACAAATGACTCGTATAGTTTTTAATTGCTTAAATTATTCGATTAAATTGTTTTTTAAGTTAAAGTTTTTCTTCAAACATTACCTGCTTACTATGTACAAAAAAATACACGTGAACCTAGGTGGGGGGAGGGGGGTAGTATAAAACTTCACCACGTATCACCAGGGGGAGGGGAGGGGTCTAAAAAGTTGTTAAAAACATCACGTGATAAATGGACGGCCCCTTACGTACGGAGAAACAGCTTTTATAGAACGAACCAAATTAGAACAATTTGACGTCCCCTTCAAAGGCCCACAGTTTTTCCACACGATCGTGTGGACATACCGTATGCTTCCGTATATAGTGCAAGCAAATTAAAGGTTAACTATGCAGCTGTTTATCTGTTCGTCTTTAATCTATACTGGAAACAGTGTAGACAATTTTAGTTTTCTGTGTACAAGTATCGTTTTCGATCATTAGCTAATTTTTATACTTTTTGTCCTAGCCTAGATTTTTCATAATGTAACTAGTAAAAATTCTTAATTTTGGTAATGAATCTTACACGATACTAAAGTGCCCATTTAACCTGCAGTCTGCTTCGGCGCAGGCGGCGCTACAGGCTGCCCAGGCCATATCGAACAGCGCGGGCGCAGCCCTGGTGGCCGGCGCGGGCGCAGCGCTGCAGCCTGCTAACGGGGGCACTGAAATACAGGTAAATACCATTGCCATCATTGAAATTGTATACTGACATTAACAATAATGTCTATAGACGCTTCCCCACCAAGAAAATCTGGTCCTGGGGGTCTAAAAAAGCCACTTTAGGTGAACATTAGATGAATCATATGCAATTCATATTATGTACGACATTTTACGCATTTCTATTGTAAACTGTCAAAAATGATGTTTTAACTGTCAAAATATATTAAACATACCTATGAAACATCTAAAGTGGCTTTTTAGTACCCCCGTACTAAGTATCAGAAGAACTTGTATGGCAGACAACGGAAATATATTTAATCTTTTATAGCTACTTTACACATATTTAAGATTTTTATTATACTATACATATATTTAATACACATCCATGACCCAGGAACACAGAAGAACTTTTTGTCCCTTCGGTGGGATTCCGACCCGCGACCTCCGGCTTAAACGCCGACGCACTCACCACTGAGTCACAGAGGTCGTCAGTAAAGTCAAAATATGATATTAACCTACTAGATAAATGTTAAAGCTTATGAGGATGGACGTATGTATAGATGAATGGATAGATGGAAGTTTGTTACTCTTTCACTCAAAAACTACAGAACGGAATTTTGATGAAATTTGGTATGATAGTAGTTTAAGCTCTGGATTAACACATAGGATATTATACATTTGATTTCGAAATAGTACAGTATTCCCGTCGGATTATATACATATACGGATATATATACGGATCGATATTTACACAGGAGGAGCCACGGATGATTGGACTTATTAAATAGTGTGAAATATAACCTTCTATAGCTTTAGTGAATGAACAAATGTTCTTACTGCCCACAAAAAGATTGTTAGATGCAGAATAATCTAAGAAAAAACATTGTCTACAAAAAGGACGCCTAATATCATACTCGTCACATGTATAAAAAACGTCGAATAAAAATATAGGAATAAATGTAGATACTGCTTTAATTATTACTTGATTTTATTTTCGGCAAAAAATTTGCCCGTTAACAGTAGTTAGAACTAGCCTGTTTGTTAAAACTACTCACGTGTGTGTGGCAGCTATGAGCAATCTATGATATTCGTTAAATAACTGGCATAAAGTTAGGTAACGAGACTTTTTTCGTCATTTTAAGGTAGGTATGATTTATTCCGGCTAAGTGGAAACCTCTTTCGAAGTGCCCGACGTAATTGAGATTTACTGCTTAATTTGTTACACTAATTGTAAAACTGCCATATTTTAACTGTTGTTTTAGTTTGATTCATTTAAGTTATAAAACAGTAATAGCTTTTATGTGTCATCGTTTAGCATCTTTTTAGTCTAATATATATGTCACCGTAAAATTGTAAAAAGCGTAAGATTGTAAAATAACTTACGAGATTTTAAACATATGTCAAAAGATTCATAACTATATATTTATAATGTAACGAAATATAATGTGTTAAATTATAGGCAGCATATTCGCGTCCGAAGTCTATCAACATTTTACAATTTCACTAGTTTTATAATCTAACGAAATATAATGTGTTAAATTATAGGCAGCATATTCGCGTCCGAAGTCTATCAACATTTTACAATTTCACTAGTTTTACAATCTAACGGTTTTTACAATTTTACGGTGACATATATAAAATTCTCGTGTGGTAGTGTTTGGAAAGACACTCCTCCGAAACAGCTTGACTGATTCTAATGGATTTTTTTTTTTTTGCATATTCGATAGTTCTAAGAATTGGTCGCAGGTAATCTATTTTTGTAATCCATAAATGATAACAACTAGACGGGTCTGGATAAGTTTTGAGGGTGCAAAAATTCTAAAGTCTTTTATTTTTTGCATATAGTTTCCGGATCTTCTTCTTAGTCTAAAATTTGATTTTGTGCCATTTTGGATGGCTGCGTTTGTAGCAATTTAGGTTTTTGTGTCTTTCATGGATATTGGCTCAAAAGTAAATTATAGCTAAAAATTTTACTTTCACGATATTAAGGAAAGAGTAACCGATGCACATATGCAGTTTGAGTCGTATCCAACCAGGGGTTTCCTGGTATTCGGCTACTATATAAAACATGGTCCTACCAGGCCCACAACTATTCTAATGTCTGACAAATCTTAAAAAACTGTTCAGGGTGTTAATATCTGAGTCTGTAAGAAAGATGTGCCACATTCAGCAATTTCGTATAAAGATATTCCATTTTTTTTCCTCAAACTCGCTATAAAAACTACTAATGAAACTTTTAGTTAGTAGAGTTCATATCTATATGATGATTATGGTGTTACAAAACACTTTCTATAAGTTTAATCATGTTTATCCGCGGGATTTTTTATTAGAATGTAAAAAAACAACTTTTATCATGTATCAATGGCGAATACGGGGTGCGGGCCTCTCGCCACGCGGGGACGGGCCCAAGTTTCATATTAATACGACAAAATGAAATGACAATTTATGTGACAACTTGACAAGTAATAATGTTCTAAATGCGAAATTTATAATTTCAACTTTAAATTTATTTCATGTTGAATGATGCCAATACGAGACCATAATATTATGACTCGCCAGTAAAAAATGTCTTCAGATCTCGTCTAGAACCTTCTGACTCCACTCTACGTTCTCTAACTCTATAAAGCTTGAATTTACAAACTCGTAAAGTAGAAAATAGGCTTAAGATAAAAAATATTTTAGTCACTGTTCGTAGCTTTTCTGTTAGAGAACACAATGTTCTGGCACAACGACGACGCTCGAATATTGCTAGTGTGGGGTGTGCCTTATACAAAAGCTCATGAAGTAATGAAACGCTCAAGCTATGCATTTTGACTCATTATAAGGATCGCGGTAGCTGTTTTTTAGTGGGAAGTGGAAAAATTCTAATGTTGCTGAATTTTTTCTGTACCTATATGTAGTTGATAGAGTAGTCCCTAGGGAGTTAATAATTAAGTTTTGTGCCATGTCTGCCTATTGCCTTTTCAGCAATTCGATTATTTGTGGTTAATTTTTCCGTGGCTGTGTAACGTGAGACTTTAAAAAAATAAAAAGTCAATGAGTGTTCCCAAAAAGGCAAAGGTCAGTTAGGTATACAAAAAACAAAATAACTTAAAGATACAAAAAATCATAGCTTCTAATACTACTTAGTACTTACTGTACCTACGCGGGCGGAGCTGCGGGCATCAGCTAGTTTTAACATAAAACTAACAAGCAATAATAAATAAATAAAAATTCAAAAATAAAAAACCTTTTATTTCCAGTTTCACAAATTAATGCTTTTTATAATACTAAATAAAAATTATAATAAAATTACAAATTAAATTAAGACTAACGTTAGGTATTATAAATCAATTATTTTATAAGACTAACATTATTATAAATTAATGCTAAACATAGTAAACATATATCGAAAAGCAGTACAAGGATCGGTCCACATTCGTACGTAGTGCTCTGATGTTTCACTAGGCTCGACTTGGCGGGGCCCTGCCGTGCCCCTAGATATAAAATTGTCAACGGGATGAATAACAATATATACAAATATTATTTTGTTGGTTTGTAAAATGTATTTAATTATATAAATTATTACAATCAATTAATAACCTAATAAATAAGTCCTTAACCACGAGTATTAGAAACATGTATTCAGCAACCTACGTATAAAATTCAAGCGTTGAAATAATTTATTTATTTTTTATTAAATAATACTATTTAAACAATAAATATGATGTAGCTGAAGAGACTATTCGGTTAAACAACTAATTTCAAGAACTAAAATTAGGTATTTGAATTTGTAATTTTTTTGGTGTTAGATAACCGAAGTTTCATGTGGAAGCCTATCGGATATCAATTTTTATTGTGAATTTATGTATTGTATAAAATCAGGCGACAATTACATTCAGCTTCATCATTCGTGCTACGCAAACAAAGTTGCGGGCAAAAGCAAGTTTAAATTTTGTAATCGCTGTAAAATGCGAAATATAAAATTTTTGAAATGTAGTCGAATTAATGACATTTTATCACACACATTTACGTATATGTGTAATGTGTATGTTGTAGTGCGAATATTCCACAATACTTCGATCGCATATTATAATAATATTATTTTTGCATTTTATTATTTAAACCCTCCATGAAAAAGGCACAAACTTGGAATATAGATTCTTTATGACTTAATAATATTGAATACGTGAACTTTATTTAACGATTATGTGTTTTTGGAGCGCTTTTAGCTAAGGGAAACTAAAAAACTTAATTTCTCGAATCGCAGTCGCTTAATGTGGCACAAAATTTGGAATTAGGCCTATTTTAGTGGTCTTAAACAGAAAATAGTCGTTTATCACACTTTAGAATTTTTGCCGGTACTGTTTTCAAAAAATGACCCTAAGTCATTTTTTACTGGACGAAAACGACGCAAATTAAGTCTCCATACTCTGGAAGCTGTCCCAGTTAAGATACCATTAATATTTTAAACTTTAAATCAATATTGCCACTTTTATAGCCATATAAAAAAATCAACCACAAATAATGGAATTGCTGAAAACGCAGTGGGCAGAAATGGCACAAAACTTAATGATAAGCTCCCCAGGGACTACTTTATCAACACACAAAAATTCAGCGACTTTAGAATTTTTTCCACTTACCACCTCGAATACGCCTAGCGCGACCCGTCTAAACGTTTGCCGGTTCAGCTAGTATATTATAATAATAATTTATTGTTCTCAATCTAAAAAAAATATTGTAACTACGCTTAGAAACTTGTGAGAACATATTATCTCTGTATTGTTATAGATCGGTAAATACCAAGAGATTTCTGTTTAGTGCTATCAACGAATCAGCAGATTACAAAAGAGATGTCCAAGAAATGTATGAGGCCTGGGCCAGCCCTATGTAAATATAGCTACATAATATAGTAACCGTTTCCTATTCTTTATTTTGTTTAATTTCACTTTGTTTCCATGTACATTTAAATTAACTTCGTCAAGGAGAGCAACACAAAGCAAAATAAAACATGACGGATCAGATTAGAATTAACTAAAGAATGTCATTTTGTCAATGACATGACTTTTGACAAAGAAAGACATATGACATTCAAGACGACGTCTCTTCGTAAAACTGTCAACTACGTCAAAAGTCAATTCAAAACAACTGTCATGGCTGCCCTAAAAATAGTGTTCTCGCAATAAAAAACTCTTCAAATAATCATTTTTGTACGCATGTACCCTTCTTCAAATTATTTTTTTCGTATTTTTATGATATTCCCATATTGTTTTCCTATTTACCTATGTGATGATGTCCTCCCAGACGTATCCGTCGACGGCGACACCTTTAGCTCGTCTTCGCCTGGGCTCTTGCAATCTTTTACATTTCTTCTAAATGTCCGCTAGTGGCAAACATCGTAAATAATATCAGGAACGTCTACGTAGCAAATTTGGGTACATCGTCAGCTCATCCAACAATGTCTCGTCTTAATAGGATGAGATGATGATTTTCATATTTTATAACTTTTTTCGTTCATTTAACTCGTCCAATTTAATTTATTTTTATGACTTGTTATTGAGTACGGTCTGCATGTCAAAATACATTGGACGTGTTTAATACTGATTTGTTTTTATTACCAAAGCCAACAAAAATAAATCAGTAGTAAGTCAATAACAGAAATAAAATAAATAATAATTTACAACTATATTCAGGGCAGTAATGAACGAACACGTGCTACTTAGCCGATGTTAAGATTCATTACTGAGGAATCTAAACATGTGAATAAATGATTTTTCTATTTAAGGTACTATAGTGCGTGAGTATAGTATAGTGCACTATTGTTAAATATTAACTTTATAAAGCGCAAAATGCATTTTTTGGTTTCCTTATTCCCAGAAGTCCGTCTGTCGAACACAAATGGAGATTCCCATCCCCTAAGCGTCTTCAAACTTTAAGAGGCAGAATCTTGTAACTTTCTATGCTGATAGATCATTTTAAATATATGAAAAAGATTTTCAACGAAATTGGACAATAACTTTTGAAGTAAGTAATTTGAAAGAACCTATTGTGTAACTATAATGTACGAAAGATTTTTTTTTGCTGATATATCATCATATTTTTGTAGTTAAGAAAAAAACAATAGAATATAAAAATGGGTCGAGTTGACGAATGAAAAAATGAAAAATCACAAAACTTACATCTTGTCCATTAGGATGAGATGTTGGACGAGCTGACGAACGACTCGTGAATTGCAATACGGACGAGAATCATCCGAGGTCACTTCACAGCGAAAGTACGCTTTAATATTACAAGCTCGATTCACAAATTGAATTTAGTAACCCGAACGGATACCTGTGGCCGCCTGAGATCTACATTGATACAGCTAATCTTAAAGCGCATCCGAAGAGTGTTTATTATGCAGAGTGGATGAATAATACTCTCGTGTAAAATAGCTGCCTTGCGGCGCTGATAAGTATCGACAGATGGGTTTTAGCTCCCTTACTTTGTCTAAAATTGTCTCTGTCCTCACCTACTCCATGTAAATTCTGCATTCGTAGGTTTCCGATTGCCACAATTTATGCTAATTATACTATCCTCGGGGTATTTTGTAAGAGTTGCCGTGAATTGTGTCAAATAAACTTTTTATTCGGTTCTGTTTTGTTTTTGAACTAAAGTGAAACAGTGTTTGTTTAAAATGTTGAGTGAATTGTTTCTACAATTTTACGAGTCTTCAGTAGGTACTATGTACAATATGGGCAAAGTTCCTACCCGACCAGTTTTTAAACAAAATGTTTACTTTACTTTTGCACTAAGACGCTTAAAAACATTTAAACCCAAAGGAAGTGACCGCAACGACTGCAGATGTGGTTGAACTACGCATTTACACGTGAATACATATGCGAGCATACGATTCAACAGCGCTGTTAATCGATTTTCATCTTATGCCGAGCGAAAGCTTGTTCGCTAGTACGCAATATTTTAAGGATTTTTAATACAATTAGCGCAAATTTTTTAGAGTTTTTACTTGTATGGTAGACCAATTATTAATATATACGTTCAGCAATTAAATAATACTACTATCATAAAATATGTAAAGGTTTGTGAGGATGGATGGATGTTACGCTTTCCAGCAAAAACTACTGAACGGCTTTTGATGAAATAATTAAGTATGATAGTAGTTTAAGTTTTTATCCCAATAAAGTACAGTGTTCCCTGTTACCACGCGGGCGGGACCGCGGGCAAAAGCTAGTACCTAATGTATATCTATACTATCTATACTATCTATACTAATATAATAAAGACGAAAAGTGTTTGTTTGCATTGAATAGGCTCTGAAACTACTGGGGCGATTTTGATGAAGTTGGGCACAGATGTAGAGTTGACCACGGGAAAGGACATAGGCTACTTTTTATCGCGGAAAAATGTATGGTTTCTGCGAAATTATCTTTTCGCAATTAAAACGCGGGCCACATCTAGTTATGTATAAACATGGCTTCGGTTAATTAAACTGTTATCTAATTCTTATGTTATTTCCAGGGTGGCCCCAACACCGTGCTCAGGGTGATCATAGAGCACATGCTATACCCCATCGTGCTGGACGTGCTGTACTCGATATTCCAGAGATACGGGAAAGTGCTCAAAATCGTCACATTCACGAAAAACAGTAAGTACCTACCACCTAACTATTTTACATCTCGGTATGCCAATTCATTCTATTGTGGAAGTGGTGATGCAGTGGCGAAGGTTGGTTCTCCTTCATAGGGAATCCCTAGCCACCTCCCGGTGGGGATTTCGATGAGGCTCTTCATAAAAGTGAGTGGTAAGTGAAGCTGATAGGAATGGAGTTATAGGAACCCCTTCGCCACTGCTAGCCTGTATAATAGGTATTTGTATGAGGGTCTTCAAAAGGTAAGTGTTACAGTGAAGCCGATAGGAATGGAGTTATAGGAACCCCACGCCTATGTGCTGGTATGTATTTACCATGAGACCATGATGACCACAAGCTGAAAGATAATACTAGCTAACACGTGAGGTAAAAATCTTTCCCTATAGTCTTACGAGAATTGTCGAACGGAGTATGATATTTGAGAAAGTTAAAGTTCCTCCACAGTGTGGTTATGCAGAAAAACTATTTTTTTTTAAATAATGCTTAGAAATAGATGAAATTAATACAAATAACAGCACACACTACCTCAATTATTACAATTTGTGATTTATTAGATACAATTTTGTTACAAGTTGACGTTTGTCGATATTTATCATAAATAGTATACTATTTATGATAAAGATCTTATTATTATGGGTGAATTCCGACTAAAGGGCGACCTCTAGTAGCATTTATTGTAAGGTAACAAATTACAAAATATTTAGTTTACTTAATCAAAAAAAAAAATAAGTCTGTTTAAAATAGATCACAAATAAGAGCTTTTAGTTCGGCAACCATCTGGTTGCTAACCTTCCTAAGGTAGTTAAAAGTTCTTACTGAGGGTATTTTTCAAAACATTTATCGCTAATGCATCTGTAACGGAAAGTTTTTGAACTAATACCTATCTAGACATAGACCGTACAAGTCATTAGTGCTATAAATTATGACAAAAACTGCTGCGCTAAAATGTAGTATGTACCTACTATCAAGGATCTAATTCATAAGCATGTAGAGTATCCTCATAATTTATATAGTGACAGCATGTAGTCACAATACAATTGTCAATGACATGTCCGTTTGATATCCTAATATTAATAACATAATGCGAACAAATTATGACAACAGTTAGCGTGCTTATTAATTAATTTCCCTGATAGCACATAGGAATTTGGAAATTTTAGTAGGTTCAATGCTGATTGAATGAATTCAATGTTAGTGCTGACTAACGACTGCTACTGAGACACGATCTTTCTTGATATATAGGAATTTTAACAGCCTCCGTGGTCCAGTGATTTAGAGCTTGCCTTTCGACTCAGAGGTCGTGGGTTCGATTCTCGCATAGGGACAACAAAAATGTTGTTTCCAAGTTTGGTTAGGACAATGCAGGCTGATCACCTGATTGTCTGACAAGAAAGATGATCCATGCGTCGGATGGGCATGTAAAAGTCGGTCCTGTGCCTGATCTCTCTGGGTTTCCGGAGTAAATAATAATAATAATAAGCTTTATTTCGGACATCTACAGTCCACATGTTAGTTACAGTTATCTTAAAAACTTAAAAACTAGTGTTAGTATACACTTTATTACATTTTAAAATTATTCAAATTTATCAAACAAATAATAATAATTATATAATAGTGAGGAATAAAGGAAGAGAGAGTGCTCTTTTATACTGCGCACACACTTAGGCACTATATCGGTGTGGGCGAGCTATTATTATAGGATTTTGTTAACTCCTATAATAGCTAGCTAACAGCGGTTAACAACACCAACATTTCAGATGTGGTAACTAAAAATACAGGCAAAATTGACACGTTCTTTTCAAACGATAAAACCATCTGATTAATATGCTTGGAAAAACTAAACACGCATACAATACGGACACATGGTATCGTTAATTACCGAAAAATGTGAATATCCCCGTAATAAAGCGTTATTACCCACCTGCTGTTTCGGTTTCAAGTGTTCCATTGTCATTTTACGGACCTCGTAAAAAGCAATAAAACCTATTTGATGGGGCTGTAGTTTTACTAACGCGTGGGCTACATTAAGATAATGCTGCGAGAATGATTTACTTTGTTTACTTCATTGTCCTCTTTAAAAAGTTTTTTTATCACAATAATATTTTCATTAATTCATCATGCAAGGAAAATATAGTTGTTTACATTAAATAAGCTCTAAACGACTTGACCGATTTTGATGAAATTTGGCACAGATATAAAATAGATCACTGGTAAGGACGTAGGCTACTTTTTATCGCGGAAAAATGTACGGTTTCTGCTAGATTCACTTTTGAGCGCATGAAGTCGCGGGCAACATCTTGTTACTAATAGTTTTGTAAGAATAGCGCTTTTGGGTAGGATTTTGAACTATGACTGATTCTTTTGTAAAGTAACGTTACCTTCTTCTATTTTTAAGTTAATCACTTCTTACACTTAAATTTTTATAAGTGTTTTAAATAATAGGTACATTCTTACTAGCTGTAGGTACCCAACATACGTTCTGTCTTATCTATGAAATGAAATAAATAAATATCTACCAACAACTAGACATAAAACCTACACCTACTATTTACACCTACTACCACATCTATACCTACCTACCCCTACGACCTAAAGGTGATGTGTAAAAGAGTTAACGAGAATTAAGGGATTGTTACAGTAACTACGAGTAATATCAGTAACAATATAACAAACAATGGTTCCTGAAAGGGTGAAAACTTGAGTTAGGTAGGTACCTATAGGTATTTTAATGCCAAATCACAAAGTAATAAAAATAAAGAAGGTCAAAAAAAAGGAATTTAAATTTTGGGGTGGAATTCCCTCGGAATTCCCGGAAATTAAATTTAAATTTATTCCGCTGTCATTTAGGGGTGTAAAAATAGCTTACAACCTATTGTCATACATACCAATCAGAACTTTCATAAAAATCGATCGAGCCGTTACGAAGGAGATCTGTAACGAACACGCACACGATCTTTTATATAGGTAAAATATTTACCAATAAAAATATTTATAATATTTTAATACCAGACTTGTAATAGTAAGTAACTAATAGATTTATGAAATACTAGCTTTTACCCGCGGCTCCGTAAATACATTATCCCGCGGGAACACTACTTTTTTGGAATAAAAAATATCCTATGTCCTTTCCCGGGACCCAAAGTATGTCTACACCAAATTTCATAAAAATCGGTTCAGTAATCAGTGGTTAAAGCATGAAGAGGTAACAGACACACTTTCGCATTTATAATATTAATATAGATAACAAAGGTTTAAGGTACACCGTACAAGCAAAGGCGAATCCGTTTAAAATTTAAATCCCACCCTCATGCATATCCTAAATAAATTTGGCACACAGGCAGTTGGCAAGTACATATTTGATAAGCTTCCTCTGTGGCAATGTGTTTATATTACTCAGTTCGGTTAATTATAAACTTCTTACTACATCAATGATTTATAAAGAAATTACCGCGCTCGTCCGAATTCGCATCTGCTTTTAGCTGAACTAAATGTTTAAATCGTATCAAGACCGGTTAGGTCTCAGAGCGGATCTAAATTATTCAGTATGTTTTTGTTTTGTAAACAAAGCCGTGAAAATGTTGTATGCAAAGAAATATAAACTGAAGAGAGGAGTGAGGACGGCTCGTAACCGGAGACAAATAGACGGTATCAGGGGATCGCCTACTATGTTGCGATAATAAAAAACGGTACATGTAAATAAAACTTCCGAATTGAAAGCTTTGATACGGCAAAGTATCATTGAACAATAAATACGTACTTAGTTTATTTTATAAGACCCTCGTCATAAATAAAAGTCCGAAAAGAAACGGAATTCTTGAGAAGTTTAGATAATATTTGATGCTGGATTGTACTAAGACTGTTGTTATAATGGAATATTTTATGTACCGAAATGATATCTTTTATCGAGTCTTGTTTGTAATAAACTTGTAGAAATATTACTAGGTAATATTTGAGACCATTTGTGAATTTGTTGGGAAGGACAGTAAAATTGTTGTTTGCATAAGCTTGATGCTCTTGTAATGAAACGTGTCTTATTAGATACAAGTTTTATTGTCCTTCATTTATTTGATTGTCGTTAACAACAAATGGTGTAGTA
This sequence comes from Glaucopsyche alexis, assembly GCA_905404095.1. Classification (NCBI taxonomy): domain Eukaryota; kingdom Metazoa; phylum Arthropoda; class Insecta; order Lepidoptera; family Lycaenidae; genus Glaucopsyche; species Glaucopsyche alexis. Next base: position 12,175,872 of record FR990052.1, on the reverse strand, counting down.
AAAAATTTTGAATCGCTATATTAAGACGAGATCATAGGCTACTTTGTCATTTACCGTCACAAAAAAATATGGGATAAAGTACACGATCCTTGACACGTTCTAAACCGTACACATTTTTAAAAAAATATATATTTCCTGAATTAAAAAAAATCATTATTAAAAAAATATATAAAAATAACACTACGCAAAAAATAATCCTATTACAATGTGCATAAAAGTGTCAATCATTTTGTTTTTGAGCCCAAGCTCAAGCAAGGCAAGGACCAATCCTTGCCTTAAAAAGTGCGCGCCACGTAGCATTTTTTTTTTATCATATAAAAGTGGGAAAAAATATATTATTATTAGATAGTATTGCCATGCTGAAGACTTTCTTTTTTTCAAATTATTTATTTGTTTTAAATGTAGGTACAAACGTAATTTTTATCGCAATTTTATCATCAGCCACGCATTTTTAATAAGGCTATATAGGCTTAATCAAATCTTCCAACATTTATGTAAATCTATCGAGTTAGGCTCGCGTCCCTTTTGATTCATTTTTAAATTCGCCGGGTGGACATTGTAAATCATTATAAAATCATAATTTTAATTGTCGTTCGGTGCGCTCATAACTCTTCGGTATCTCGACGGCACTTTAGCTAATGTAATGTTTCCAATTTCCGAACGTAGAAGCTGCCTGCGGAACGCATGTTTCCTTTTTTACGACATTCGTCTATGTCCCGCCCGAACGCTTTGTCTTTTGCTACATTGTTTTGTTTCGCTCAAATAAGCTGTTTAACGAATATTTTAGCTGTCATCATCTTTTCAATTTACTAGGTACCTAGTACACTTAACTTCGATGCTTTCCATATACATAAAACTGTTTTGTGTTTTAACACTCATTTTACTCTCGACTGAAACAAATGGGTATTATATGTAAGTTTGACGCGTATGCGTGTTTGTGTGTATGTGTATGTATAATGCCCGTTGCGTCGTAGCTCCCAAACAGATGAACTGATTTTGTTCTAGTTATATTTGTTTGAAATATGACGTGTGTTCTTAGCTGTGTGTTCTTATAATAATTAATCATCATCAGCTCACTTTTTTTTTTGTTTATTTACATCTTTAGCTCAACTCAGGTCTTCGGAATACCAGAGATATTTTGGGGATATCATCATATTTTGTACTTAGCTCTCGTTAAAAATGTAATATAACTAATCTAAAGGCATTGTAATATTTCTTATAAATAAAAAAAAGTATCTTATCTGACTTGCAAACAGCTGTATTAAAATAACATTTTCAATTCATATTATCCAAAGTCAGGCAACGGACCGTTGTAGATAGGAGATCCGAATCATATAAATCCCTACTTCAATTATCTTGTGGCGTGGGGAGCAAATAAATCACATTTCGGATACATTTCACTTTCAGTAAACCACAAAATGTAATATATATTATTAAGGTGCATAAGGTTACAGTCTAAGGTCCTAGATTCGAATCTTAATGCTAAGTCGATATTTCACTTCGACACCTTAGATTGTTAAAAGTAGATACTAAGGTTTGACTAAGGTAATCAATACCTATGCCTGTTATATCACATGAATTTAAAAATAAATGTATACTTTAATGAAATCAGTTGGGTAACCTAGCTTTGCCTGGCGTTCTAGTAGATTTAAAAAAATAAAACGAATCACAAAAACATTTATCTGACCGGGATACGAATCCACTACATTCCGGATTATCGAACAACGCAAAAATTATACATGCGCATTACACATACTAACTGCCAATCAGACTGTCAATTTGGAGGCGAAATCATTAATATAATATTGTTGCACGATGAAAGAATAAAAACATAATATGATATAGCTTAAAAATGCATAATTTCCCAAGGATAACATCTAGCGCTAGATCTGTTTTTCTCCCCCAAAACTCCCTGAATACTAAATTTCATGATAATACTTGCAGCCGTTTTCGACGAATCGATTAGGTAGGTACACATATCTACAAGGAGTACAAGGTATAAGTTAAAATGTTGAATATTTTTACCTATACTAAAATCGTATGTATAACTGAACTGAAGATATTCTAGACACTATAATAAATTCAAAATTGGATACAAGTTTCAAATATCACAAACCAGTATTTCCTAGCGTTCAAAGGAAATCTCTGAACAGCCGGTCAATTCTCAGTAGTTTTGGTCAACTGTACTGAAAGCGATACAATATACTCTGATGGTTTCGGATATAAATGCACATACGGGCTTCAATATAATATACTACCTTATTTGACAATTAGCTGGTGCCCGCAGTTCTGCTTACGTGGAACTAATGGAAACTGAAGCCTTTTTTTTAAACGTAACCCTAAATAAAGTAGCTTTAGTCTCTCCTTATAACATCAGCTTCCTCCGTGGTAACAACCGTAGTCTAGTGGATTAGAGCTTGGCTCTCGACTCGGAGGGTGTGGGTTCGATTTCCGCGTTGGAACAACAAAAAATGTTGCTTCCAATGTAAAAAGTCGGACCTGCGCCTGATCTCTCGCCAGTCGTGTCGGTCATCCGTCCCTACGGTAATGGTATACGTATGGTATAGGTAATGGGCTACAAGAGAGAAGGAAGAGAGAGTGGTCTTGTATACTACACACACACTTGGGCACTATAAAATAACTCCTGCGTCGCTGGCCTGGTTTCAATGAATCCAGCCAGCGTCACCGAAATCGGTGTGGGAAGCTATTATTATTATTAATTACATCAGCTATCTACCAGTGAAATTCTGGTCATAATCGGTTCGATAGTTTCAGAGATTAGCCGTAACAGACAGACAAACAAATATTTTAAATTTAAATTTTTTGCGTATTGTACCGTACAAACATATTATATTATTATATGCGTTTAGTATTTTCATTTCATTGTAAAAAATTTCAAGTAAAGATTTTACGTAATACTTATTCAATTTCTTGGAAATACTTGAACAATTTATTAGTTTCTTTACTTTCTTATATATTAGCTTTAAATCAAACATAGTTGTCTTTGAATCTATAATAATACGCGCATATACCTACTACACGTTGTTGATACATACCTATTTAAAAACTTAAAAAAGATATGCTTTTAGCTATACCTACTGTAGGTACGTTTTATCATTGAAAGTAAAAGCGATAAAAGCCGTAATATTTATGCAAATCGTCAGCACTTGTTATTTAATGCCTCCTATTTGTATTTAGAAATTCAATAGGAAAATTATTTATATCAACCACTTGGAAGTTGTTACCGAATTCTGATTCGTGTTTCGCTTATTTTCATGACTTTAGCGAGTTCACCTAATGAATATTCCAAACTTTTTATTATATTACTACTAATAAAGACGAAGTTGAAAATTGTTGCCTCAAGTTTGACAAATATTTTGCATTGTTATGACTTCTCGTAATATCATGTTTGTGTTTGTTCCGTTGGTTTTTAGTTTTCGATATTATTTTTAGATACGAATTTAAGATATGTTTTTGCTTACTAAAGTACGAGATAGTAGCTACTGAGTTACTAGTCTTAGTTAAACAATAACTTAATATACAAAGTTAATAAAAATAACTAAAATTTAGAAAAAATCTTAGGAGCACTTATTTAAAGTAATTTCTTAATCTTAAAATGCGAATTAAATAAATATAGTGGTTCGTCAAAACAAATAAGTAGACTATATTATGTAGATATAAGTTATTAGCTGATGCCCGTGGCTCCGCCCACGTAAGTACAGTAACCCACGGCAACTGTATACGTCCCGCAATAAAAAGTAGCCTATCTCCTTTATCAGACTCTAGACCAGTGGTCCCCAACCTTTTTTTTACGCGGGCCACAAACCCGTTGTACTCCTGGTGTCGCGGGCCGCAACCAAAATTTTTTAGGAGCAAAAAAATATGTTGTTTAAAAGAGATGTTTGATTTTGGGCCAGCTCTATGTACACCACATAGGTAAATAGGAAAAATATAAGGGAATTTCATAAAAATACAAAAAAAGTAATTTGAAGAAGGGTACGTGCGTACAAAAATGATTATTTGAAGAGTTTTTTAATGCGAGAACCCTATTTTAGGGCGGCATTGACAGTTGTTTTGACTTGACTTTTGACGTAGTTGATAATTTTAGGAAGAGACATCTTCTTGAGTGTCATACGTCTTTCTTTGTGAAAAGTCATGTCATTGTCAAAATGATACAGTCTGACAAGGATCTTTTAGCACGTGGACAAAATCAGAACTAACATCGCCGTCTTGTAAAATGTCACTTTTAATATTATGTATTGTTTGTAGTTGCGACACTTACCTTTTGGCACGTGGATAAAATCAGTACTAACATCGCCGTCTTGTCAAATTTCACTTTTAGTAATAAGTATTGTTCTTATTTGCGACACTCACGCCCCTATCCAAGTGCCAAAAGATCCTTGTACGACTGTATTCTTTGGTTAATTCTGATCTAATCCGCCATGTTTTATTTTACGTTGTGTTGCTCTCCTTGACGAATTTATTTTAAATGTGCATTGAAACGAAGTGAAATAAAATAAAGGATAGGAAACAGTTACTATATTATGTAGCTATATTTACATATAGTGTACATAGGGCTGGCCCACGCCTCATACATTTCTAGAACATCTCTTTTAACGATTTAATAATAGAATAACACAAGGTAGTTAAAAGAGTGAAACTAAACATTTAAGATGAGCTAACGACACAAACTAAAATAAAATAACAAATATGTATTATAATAATTATGTTCACTCAGTGAGATTTTTGGCATTGTGAACGCTTTTTCACAACTTTATCTAACGGTTACAGATTTCACGCGGGCCGCAGATAAAGGCTCGGCGGGCCGCATGCGGCCCGCGGGCCGCGGGTTGGGGATAGCGGCTCTAGACTATCTGTGTACCAATTTTATTTAAATTGGTTTAGTAGTTTTGGCGTGAAAGACGGACAAACAGACACACACACTTTCCCATTTATAATATTAAGTATAAGCTTTATAGCTTAGATAATAGTATATAGTGGTCACACACAAGTCACACATCCAACATTAGAAGAACAATAATATTTCCGTTACAAAACACCGGAGGATATTATTCGCCAAAGTATATATACTTACATAATTACGAAAATCCTTCGACGACATCCACAAACAGGGGACGCATAATAATCGTGGCGGTCTGCTGCGCCTTAATAAAGCCAATCGGGCGTGCGGAGGGCCAAGGTGGGATTTGCCCGCGATCTTCATTGAGATTTGTTCCGGGATTAGGAGCCTGATACGAAAACCCCTCGGACACCGCGACGCGTGAACATTACAAATAATCTTGATTGAAACACCCTTTATGACAGAGTATATAGAAAAGATACGAAGTTTTAATTTTGATTTGACGCAAAGGGTTTAGACGTTTGAATTTCCTTTAATTTACTATCTGATTTAAATGAAAATGTATGAGAATTTGTCACAGTAGAGAGTAGAGACGGTCTATTGTGATTGGTGAAAGCGTTCGAAAGAACAGGTAAGTATGGTATTCTTAATTTTTTTTAATCAACTCCGCCTTTGCCAATAAAAAGTGAACCATAAAATTAAATTTTGCTTGTAATATTACAGAAAACCTTCCTTTCAAGAATTCTTTCTTTCGAATATTTTATTTCAATAAGCGACACTATTTTATATTAATTTTCAGCGAAGGCATGCTGTCTTTGCCATCTTGCAAAAAATATCTCGACATTCAAAGAGATGGCATATATTCGAAATCTAGCGCTTTATGGGTTCAGCTTTGAGCGTCATTTTACAAGTACTTGTTTTTTCTTTACAAAGGTCGTGCGCGGGGGTTTAAAGAGCGCGTAAATTGCGAATGAGAATGCATTCAAGTTTGGTACAGAATCACAGAACGCTCAGAGAAAAGCGGGGCGAGATTTAAGATATAAATTTATATTTTAATCGGCTAGCCGGTGGAGACGAAAGCCCTCTTTAAATTTACATTGCGAAAGCTGCGGAAGCGACCTCTTTATTCCAAACAAAACGCGGATTAGGAAATTTTAACTTACAACCTCGACCTCCGTTGTGGATTAACCGACACCGGTGGAACACTTCTGAAATAATACAACATTTCGTTTGAATTTTTAATGAAGCGGGCATGAAAGTTGATTGAGATCGTTTGGAATTCTTGCGCGTAATTGGACCAAGCACCGCTATTGAATTAGTCCTCGAATATTTCAATTGGAATAAATAAATTCGAGTGAGGGGTAACCGAACGGGGTTGGAAAGTTTCATTCGAGCACCGCTAACTATGTCTTATGCATTGTATTTATCATAAATGCAAAACTTTTATCATATTGTACTTCTATTCAATTTGTGAAGCGTCAACAAAGCTTTGTTATGAAAACTTATTCATAATTTTATCGCTGCCTTCATGTATGACAGGTTTAGATTAGGTTTTACTCTTAATGTTGAATGAGTTTACCTACTACATATTAAAATAATTACCTACTACATAAAATTGAGTTGCGTTCTATAATCTATATATAATATTATAGAAAAGGGAAGTCGTGTTAGTAACACTAAATATAATTTATAACTCAAGAACGGCTGAATCGATTTGGCTACAAATTGGTGGGGAAGTATCTTAAAATTTGGTTCCCGATGGACTCATTACTCGAACGGCTGGACCGATTTGGCTCATTTTGGTCTTGAAATAATTGTGGGAGTTCAGAAAAGGTTTTAACGGCCAGAAATATTGGAAAAGGTTACAGGTTGTAGGATATATATATTCATTCCAATTCATATTAAAGACAGAACAACACGTGTGGGGACGGCTAGTTTTTAAATAAAAATAGGTATTTACTTGTTTAATTTTCCTGAGTTTTGTTATAAAATATTTAGTTGAAAAATTCTGAATTGTAGATTAGAAACTATAGCCACCTTTTATTTAAACTACCATTATTTCTGAACAGTGAACACCTTAGAAATGATTAATGATGTATCTTTAGCATTTTTACCGCAAAAACAATCATGAACAGCAGTTACAAAAACCTTTTAAATTTAGAACACAAAATCGTGAAAAAAAATTAACGAGGTTAGCATAAAAAATGTCATTGCTTAATGGTACATTATGGTCTGCGCAGGTGTCGGCCAAACGACGCCGCAACAAATGTGAATTTATTCTTCGTCCCCTCTCGTCCCTTCTCGTGCCCCGGACGCCAACGATAGCCGGCCCCCGGCTCTTAAATTCACAATTTTATTCCCCACGCCACCAATAGACTTGTTACTCATATTACGCCTTAGATTTGAGTATTACGCAAAATTTAGTATAGTCGTAATCTCACGAATCACGACTGTTACACCAAGGTTTGTGTTACGTTACACCAAGTTTGCGCGGGGGCTCTACATTTTTTTTGCCATAGGAATTAATGTATTATAAAGTAGGTATAGTGTAAATTTTCAAAATTGTTTATGTTATATTGATACTAATTTAGTGTATAAGGATTTTAAATATTCATTTCTCTCTTACTAGGTTTGTTTGTCAAATGTGTCAAACCTAATCTAGTAATTATATACAAAAATGCTATTATTATTAGTGAGATGGTGCGTGTTCCTGGTATTTTCATATATTTTATATATTTTAAGCGTTATTTTTAAAAATATTAGCTTTCGGCAGGCCTTCCTCCACTTAAACTATATATGTGCCAAATTTCACACTGATCCGTATGCACAATTCTCGTAAAACCGTACTTGAAATTTTTGCTTCACGTATAAATATTGGTGCCTATTTTTATAGTAAGTTGTGTCAGTTTCTTACAGATATTTTTACATAATTTTCATATTATATTTCATAAAGATGTTTCGTTTGCAGATTCATTTCAAGCCTTAATCCAGTACCCAGACACCGGGTCAGCGCAAATGGCGAAAACGGTGAGTAATTCTTCTTTGTTTTTATTTAAACGTTTGTAAAGTAAAGCTATGAAACAAAGTTCTTATTGCCGCACGTTTCATTCACTTTAATGACTCGCTTTCAAACTATTTACAGATGAAGTGAGCTAGCCTTATCTATTTGGATTGTATCAGCCAATTGAATTTTATAGACCACTAAAAACTTGGTCCCGCTTTCAAAGTTATAATTTATTAATTAATAACTTGCATTGTGCAAACGATATTTCATCCTGTACTGTTAACGTAACGGGAATGGGTTTTTGTTTACTTTGCAACTTGCACGAAGCAGTCGGCTAATCCTAGAGGCGAAAAACAGTCGTAATAAGAAATTTATTTTAACAACACTACAAGAGCATTTTCTCATTATCCGATCTGATATCCGATAACGAACTGCATTAGCAGTTCGTTTGTCATTAGACAAAGACATGAGAAAGGCATATAATAATATGACAGGTATGTTTCGATATGAAACAAAAATCTGTCTGATATTACGGGTCCGATATCGGATATCGGAGAAGATAATAGGAAAACGCACTTACCTTTGTTTATGAAGAGCGTATTCCCAGTCCGATATCGTATATCGGATCGGAAAATGAAAAAAAAATCTCTTACTTCATAAACAACTCGCTTATACAAAAGAGATGTTCAAGAAATGTATGAGGCCTGGGCCAGCCCTATGTACAGTATATGTAAATATAGCTACGTATAATATAGTAACCGTTTTCTATTCTTTATTTTGTTTAATTTCACTTCGTTTCCATGTACATTTAAATTAATTTCGTCAAGCAGAACAACACAAAGTAAAATAAAACATGGCGGATCAGATCAGAATTAACGAAAGAATGTCATTTTGTCAATGACATGTACCCTTCTTCAAATTAACTTTTTCGTATTTTTATGATATTCCCATTTTTTTTCCTATTTACCTATGTAGTGTACATAGAACTGGCCCAAAATCAAACATCTCTTTTGTATGCTTATATTTAAATGAAATTTCAATTTATATATATTTGAAATTTAAATTTTAATGTAACATTACGGTACGAATTAGGAATCTGTACTAGATTATGGCATATTAAAACGGCCCATTTGTGTTTATAGTAACATACAAAACTGAAATGAACCAATGAACAAATAACTTCTAGCTCGACATTCGTACCGAAAGAGATTGAAACTGCTAACAAAACGCTATGCAGATGTGTATTTAATAACAATAATATCGGGAACAAGTACGTACGTAGTAAGTCCACAACAGTCCGTCGTTTTGCCGAGTGGGACATCATTTTTCTCGGCTCAACTTTTCCCATTCGCTATTCATTTGCGTTAGAAGTTGGACGTACCCCCACCTACTGCAGTGACTGTTTTAACTTTATTTCTGATGCAGCGTTCAGGGCAAATTAAATTTCGTTTTGCGGCTTCCGCAAACTCGCTTCGCGAGTGTAATAATTATTGAGCTTTTAATTTTTCCATTTTGAAACTGTTATGATTCAGTTGGAGATAATTTTTGCGGCTATCAATTAAATTTTGTAAAAATTATTATATGTTTCAGTGATATCAGTTTGCATATGTTACTATTAAGTATATCTTGATAAATTACTTTCTTATGAATGTTTTGTCAGAACCCGAAGGAATTGAATGCGATAATCGCATAGTTTTCAAATTAATTAAGCCTATTAAACATTCAATAAACTCTATGATTCAGATACAAGTCAAAAAGTCCACTTCCACTAAGTCCACTAGTTTCACAACGATTATTCAAAGCTATTAATATCCCGGGGGATTAGCATTAGATCTCGCGTGTAAGTCTTGTACGTAAGGTTAAGGAATATGATTTACTAGCCACTTCACCTGCGTGGACCTCCATTGCAAAATCCTTATAAATAACAGATGTCTACGTCATAATAACTATCTGCGTGACAAAATTCCATGCAATCCTTCCGATTGTTGATATTTCACTGTACAAACTGTGGACCCCATTTCACCCCTTAGGGGACGAATTAGAAAAAAACATAAAATACGTATTCAATGATTTAAATTTCTTGAAAAACGGGATATATTTTAAATATTTTTCATACAAACTTTCAACCCTTATTTTACATTTTGCATTCTAAAAAAACGCTGAAAATCATATTTAAATAAATGTATTTAAGAGCATGAATCCCAATTTGCATCAAAATTGGTGGCAGATTTAAAGATTTTCCATACAAACTTTCAACCACTATTTCACGGCTTTAGGGATGGAATTTTTCAAAATCCCTACTATGGAAATTTCACAATTTTGCCATAATCGGTTACCTACGGCTGTGCGTGCGTCAATTGGGACATCTCCTTTTATATTTATATAGATATTTCACGAGAGCGATGTCACGATTACAATTCTCCGAAGCAGGGAAACCGTTGTACAGTGGAGATATTAGCGGCAGAGCGAAATTGTGAAAACTTAGAAACGCTAAGTCGTATCCTCCGTGATTGCAGTTCTACGTAATAGGATCCAACCATTCCACAATATAATATTGCAATTAGTTCACTGGGATTTATTGTTAGCCAACTGTGATGAAGCTTCACTGCCTGTCTCGTCTTCAAGATTCTGTATAATAATAAAGGAATTGCAACGTTTAATTAAATAAATTAAAGATTTTGAGCATACTGCGCTGGTATTTGTGTTTTTGATTAATTATCTCATTCTTTTCTAGGTGTTTATGGTCAAAATATTATGATGATATTTGAAATAGTTTCATTTGTATAAGAGTAGGAAGATACTTTATGTCCATAGACCAATCATTGGTCTCGCTGGGGTCGAGCGCTAGCGAGACCAATCAAATATATTTGCTTATGTCCTCATAAAAGTCCATAACGTTAAATTGGAAAATCTTTAAAAATAATAAAATAATAACAAAACAAACAGCATGTCAGGACATGTCTATGGAGGGTGCCATAGCTGCGTCAAAGATTTTTTTCAAATTACCTCCTTCAAAAGTTATCTACTGTTTTAAAGATAACTCGAAAATGGTTAACATTATAAAAAGGCATGCATGAAACCTTGCCTTTATTTAAAAATACTTTGGACGTAAAAAAAAAATTCCATCCCCACATTGCCAACCCCTAACATTGCCAAAACCGAGATCTTTAAAAATCTAAAACTATAGCAAATTTCATTCATTTATAATATAACTACAGAAGTTAGAAGGGCGGACAGACAGACAGAGGGGACTGGCATAGCGAAAGAATAAGATTTCCTTGTACTACGGAACCCATATTTATTAAGTACGGCTTAGCAATTTAATTATAAACCTTTGTTGCAAGCTTGTTAGAGTATTTGTATAGCATACATCTCTGATGTACGCAGGAAGGCATAAGCTGTTCTATATAGTTGAGACGGTAATAAGTCTTGTACTCGTTAACGGGTATAACATCGTAACACTTCTGAACTAACTAACGAGCGAACAATGTCGACGACGGTATATTTTTATACACGATATACAAGCCACAGGATAAATGTATGTTATTTCGTGGAGTTTCTGGGGATATCTTCTTAAGAGTGCTTAGAATTGTATATAGGGAATGAAAGTTTGGGCTGCTTACTGCTTAGTAACAAGACTGACAACCTAATTGAAATTGTATATAGCTGTAATTTTAATATAATAAATTAACAACTATGTTAATAAGATCCTAAAATGTGGGTGATATGTGGTATTTTGATGGGTCGTGGTTGATATCGAAACATCGAAAAATAGTCTGTATTTTATAAATATTAAATTGTCTACCTACACATCATATACAAATATACCACATCAACAGAAAAGTCAAATTATTATTTTAAAACGAACAACGAACGATGATACCCTCCAAACAAACGAAACACACGATCGTTATTAAATTAGTTTGAACGTAGAACAATATGATATCATATTCCGAGTTCGATCCCCATTCGTTTCTTGTGTAAAGTAATCGAAGCGGGAACCACGTAAAACTTGTCAAGTTTTACGGCCGTGTTTACTCGTAAAATGAGATACGACATATAGGTAACAGAATTGAGTACATTAAGAGCTTACATTCGTGTTTTCGCGCATAAGCCGCCCCCTGAAAAGATTTGATGGCGATGTTAGAGATTTATGTCAAGGATCATACAGGCCGGGATCGGCGGATTTCAGCGCTTCAACATACGACTGTGCCCTTTGTGGTAGAAGCACTATTCGCCTTCTACTTTGTACCTCTTACTCTGCTGCCACTTACCCTAGGACGTTTCAATTTCAGCTTTCAAATCCCGGACCGGCTGACTTGCGATAATATTTTTATAATAAGACTGTTTACTTACCCTTGTGGCTCGTGCTGTAAAATGAATAGCTTTGAGATTCTGGCCATCTTCGTGCAATATTAAGTTAACAAAGAACTAGCCTACACTATAGCTGAGATACGGTATACCGTATACTACCGACTAAAGTGCGGTCGTGGAGCATTCATTTCATACATTGACTTATCGCTTGTATCGCCTATCTGTTTAAACTCGATATTCGTGCGCGAGTGAAAAAGACGAGTAGCGATGAGTCAATGTACGAAATTCTACGTGATTCTGCAAAGAGGAACCAGCAATATAATATACTACAAACGTACAAAATATCCATTTTTGTGTTCATTAATTGAATGTATTCATTAGTGGATTTGAGTGATATATTATGGCGGGTGGCGGTAATAGAGCACGTGGCTGCATGAGTGATCACGACGGTGGCGACATTGTGGATGAGGTAGAGGGCCATCGCACGAATCGCATTGTTATCCATCATTCCGTATTGATGGAGTAGATCTATTTGATTTCCAGCGCCTACCCTAATGTTTTTGTTATAAATCGTTTTATTTGGGCGTAACTTTTCCTATTCATGAACGTGAATTTTTGAGGCATCTCAGCTCCTTTTGCTACTATCTATAAGGTATTGACGACCTCTTTGGCTTAGTGGTTGAGCACGTTAGTGCTAAAACCGGGGGTTTTCTATATTCCTGGGTTATTAATATGTACTAAATGTGTGTATAATACCGTAAAAATCTAAAACCTATATAAAATATAAAAAGTATTAAATATACTTCCCGTTGTCTGGTCCCCGTAACACAAGTCCTTTTAGTACTTAGCACGGGGCCAGATTGACGTGGTGTGAAGCGTCTATAGATATTATGTATATATAGATAATATACTGATAACAAACTATATAAATACCTGCTTGCTATGAAAATTTTCTGTTATTAAATAAATTGCAACTATAATATTAAAGTCCTGGGCTATTCATAAACATAAACAAGACATTCTTTAATTAATTCAAGAATCGAACCTGCAATCTCCAATGTAAAGACATTATTCCCACCTCAAACCCACAGAGGCGCCCCTGCTAAAATATACGAAACTAAGCGCAATTCATTTTCCGAATTTTTTATTCACTCTGCGCACCGGGCGTAATTTAAATAAATAAATAAACTTTGTTGGAAAGTGTAATGTGGTGTAGGTGTGGTTTGTTTACATTTTAAAATTGCACTCTCTGCCACTGCGAAGTTTAAGCGAGGCTTTTACGTCAACACCAAGACATATTCAAACAAGTTATCCGTCGAATATATGATACTTTTTGTTATACTTTGATACGATCAGCAAATATTATAAAATAGACTTGCTGTCGTATTCTATACATATAAAAATCCTTTCTCCTGAATGACTGACGCATCAACGCACAGCCTAAACAGCTGATCGTAGAGACCTGAACTTGCAGGGCTTGCTCTTTGTAATGCGTAGGCATCCGATATGAAGCATCCGATTCCTAAGGGGATGAGAAGGGTGGAAATAATGTGGTCTCAGTCTTTGCAAGATCTTTCCCCCTCCTTAGCGTGAGGCCACACGGTGCGGCGCCGCACCGCACCGCAATACTCCGCACCGCACTGGCGGCCACACGAGCAGTGCGGCGTCGCAATGTTCTTACGGCGCCGCTGCGGCACCGCAACAGGGTTGACTTGGCTAATGGCTTGCCCTGTTGACGACACTCGACAGTAAACAATGGAAATTTATATTTCTGTATAATAGTGTTACGTGTTAGGGTTCGATGTATTTGGAGATAAAGACCTGCTGACTCTTTTGAAGACTTTATTCACTAGCACTAGGTCCAACACAAAGCACTAGGTCTAACACTAAACACTAAGTCCAAACACTGAGTGCTAAGTCCAAACACTAAGCACTAACGATGTCCTATGTCGTAGCCAAGTCGTGGGTTTCACTTGTATTAATCACTGGTATTACTTTAACTTATCGCCTGTTTCGCCTCGAAATCGCCCGAAGGTAGCTCGAAACTGAACTCCCGATCACTAGTTTTCACTGGTATCGCCCGTTTCGCTTCGCAGGAAGCTCAAAGTGAACTCAACTCGTTCCCACCCCCTCTAGGCGTATTTATATCGAATGACACGAGTCCCAGACTGTTCCAGAAATGTTCGCGACTCGCGTGAACTGGTTGGATTGTTCCGGAATATTTGCACAGTAGCGCCATCTAGTACTGAGTAGACGGTTTCACGTTGTCCCTGTTCACACCAAGTGGTTTCATTGGTTGACGCTAGATGGCGCTATTCTCTTTGTTCGTAACAATAGGTATCACGTATGACGTAATTATACGTTGATTCTAACGAGCATACACTTCCGCCTACGCCCTACATACAACTGAGCGGTGCCGCCGCGGCACCGCACTGCTTGCACTCCTCCCCGCCTCATCTGCCTCGCACCGCTGCCCGGTGTGCCTGCGGTGCGGCGCCGGAGCGGCGCCGGATGCGCCGTGTGGCATATCATACATTTTTATATGTAAGAGACCCGTTGCGATACCGCTCAGGCGCCGCGCCGCAGCCGTACCGCACCGTGTAGCCTGGCCCGCCTATGCACTATTGTATTACTCCCCTATTAGGCGAAATCGTGCGGTTCTGAAGCCGGCTTTTCATGAGGCATTTTCCTGAAATAGCTTTCTCTCTGACCTTTTTTATTAAAACCCATCGTCACGCGGGCGAAGCCGCGGGCAAAAGCTATTTTACCTATATGAACCTACAATACCTAGGTTAAAAGTTATAATGTAATTATATGTGTAATACATTTTCTACATTCGTCTTATATCTAACGTAATATATTTTAGCAACTAATAAAAAGGAATTTTATAAAGAGGTTCAGGTCTGTTCCACGTCGGCGAGTTTAAGAAACTTGCCGGTAATCGCTTACTACAAGCTTTTTACGCTAAAAATACTCGAAGAAGAAGATTAAAAGATTGATAGAAAATAAATTTTGTATAACGAGGGAACATAGATTTACCTATTCTTTTAACATCGAACTTCTCCTTCTTACAATTTAACAATTCATTTCTTGAAATATCGCATCGCAAGCTTTAATTATAACGTTTTTTTGCTGCCTTCAAAAGATTAATTTCATTATTCTAAGTATAATTAATTGTCACCAAATCTTGGCCTAAATATTCCCCTGCTAAATGACCTCATAATTTCAATTGATTACCTATCCCTAATTGAGGCGTACCATAAATTTATTTCATCATTTGACTGGTGTGACTGTTAGCATCGTTATTGATTCTAATTGCCAATAATGTTATTAAAGCTAGCATTGTTTATTGGTTCGAGTATCTCTCTCTGTCTTCTGTCTGTCTGCCTGTCTCTCATTGTCTTTGCTCTTAAAGTCTTAACCCACATCGTACTTAGTTTATTTTTTTATTTTTATTTTTTTATTTCCCTCTAGTTTTATTGTTAATTTTATGTTTGTTGTATTATTGTAATTTTTTTTGAATAACATCGTACTAAATTAGAAAGGTAGCTAACTCATAATAGTTTTAAAAATTATCCCTAAATTTCTACCTGATATTATTCATTATCTCACGTGCAAATAATGAAGTTCCATTATTTTAGACTACCATAATCTTTTTCACGCTATACCTTTTAGATTTAAATCGGCATACAGGTATCTGTGATATATTTTGTTTGAACAAAAATGATTAATGATTAAGTCAACGACCTGGAATGTGGCACAATGAATACAATATGAATCTATCCTACATTTTTATACCGTTTTGAGATTTGATTAAAATTTGTATGCCCTCATGGCAAGACAAGGTAAATTATGGTAACTTCATAATATATGGCCATTAGTCTGTACCTACCTATCTAATAACTAAAAAAAACTGTGTGCCACGTGGTACAACGATGAAAATAACTTTTTTTTTTCTTTGAAATTAAGGAGGCTATTGCGACTTTCTAGTATTGGTTAGGTTTTCCCGGATTGGGTAAACAATATTTCTACATAGACTATAATATAGTAAGTATAGGTACCTAGGATCTAAAGCTTAAAATTATTAAACACAACATTTAATTCACGTACTGTTACAATGTATTTAACTAATACTTTTATGACTTATAAGTTATAACCCAAAATGTTGAAGAAATTTGCAAGGAGGAGTGAGGACGGGAGTAACAAAATTGTCCGGTAAAATTATTTTGGTACTTAAAATTTAAGAGCGTGCAACATTTTAACTCCATTTAAAAGTGTTACTATAGTATACTTTTAAGTAACTTACTTTTATGTTTTTACGAGGTCAAGAGCACTAATGAGGTTTGAGCTTACCTGCAATCACCAAGCTACTTTTTTAACGAACATTTTATAAAATGTATCGACAATTTCTCTTAACTTAAGATGTTTATTTTATCTATAGGTTTGTACATAGAATAACGATTTCCGTTAGATTATAATTTACCTATGATTCCGTTCGCAATCTTTCGATAGCTTACAATCTCGTTGGTAGGTTATCTTACGGTTTTAACAATATTACGGTGACATATAAGTACATATTTCTATAGGTACTTAGGTACTATGTAAAATTCATAATGGATTGTTTTATGCAAATTGAACAAAACCCGGTATATTGTTTGGAAAATTTGATAAACCATTGTTCGAAAAAGGTAAAATTTTGAAGTCAATAAAATTTGTAAAAATTATCAACTCGAATGAATAATATTACAATTTTTGAATAGAGGCCCCACTGTTTACAGTGTTTACAGGTAAAACAATGCCATTATGTCGAACAATACAACACAGACAAAGCCGCTAGATGCCAACATTGCCGACTTCATATAATTTATGATATCCCAATGTTGAAACATTGGCGGACTAATCGTGGATATTGAATTACATTAGGGGAGGGTTTGAGGAGTGTTTCAGCCGTCACTACGTCGATAGTTGTCTGTTGTCACCTACAATTAAGGGAAAGCTCGGATATTAATTACATTGCTTAATGGAGGGAAAAAGTTTACTTATAGCGACAATGATTTATATTTACACAACGTTCGAGCGAGCGTTTACGCGTAAAAACGGTTATTTTTGTAACATAATAAGAACGTTTCATAAATTTTACCTACCAATTTTTGTTACCTACTTCAAAAAATTATACGTAAATACAAATATAATAATATATTTTACGGACGGTCAGTCTGGCCCTGTGCTAAGTATTCGAAGAACTTGTGTTAGTCCTGCGTAACTGGCCTGGTTTCAATTAAACCGGCTACCGTCACCGAAATAGGTGTGGGGAGTTATTATTACACGTATTAAATACACATCCATGACCCAGGAACACCGAAAACATTTTCAGAGGTCGTCATGGAAATATTAATGTGTTCCGATATACAAAGAAAGCATCTCAAGGGATGTCGTTACCAAATGTCTTCTCATCTAATCGCCAAATCCCAGATGACAGAGGTTTTGTAATGGCTCGTTGCATATCGATGTCGGCATTAAATTTACATGAGTTATTCTATCTATATTTCCAATAAATTTGTGCGTCGCAAATACTTACATATTTGAAAAATGTAGTTTTGTTATCTTTGAATTGTTTTAGTGAGTTAAAAGCTACAACTACATTATTTTCTACCTGCTGGTTCCTAGAATGATGCAGTTTTTTATCTTCCCACTACAGTCTAGGTATAGGCCTTCCTGAAAATGCAAGGTAGACGAAAGAAAACTCTTTGGTAAAGTGACTTCACAGCGTCGCTGAACCATAGCTGCAATTTTTGTATGAATAAATAAATGTTGAGAAATAAAAATCGAGATGCATACTGGCGCAGCGTAATCCCTGCAACGGCAACAGAAGCAATCTGAACGGCGTTGGCTCTTATAAATATTAAACATGACGAGCTTGGGACCCCAACAAAAACGTTTATCTGGTCTCAGTGGAAAAACCGCCAGAATTAGCAGCGGGGGGTGGATTAAGGCAGACCGCACTTAATCCTTCTCTAAGAAGGCTTTGCTTAAACGAGTTCTAACGAGCTGAAGATAAAACAATTAGCGGGACTTGATTAAGAGATATGGAGAACACTTGTTACGTCTTGTCTCTGTCCTGCCGCTTTGACGGTATCGCCCTGTGTTAAAGTAACTAAGCTCTATTCACCTTGTAAGAAACAAAAGTTAAACTATCGACAGTTAAGAGCAAAATTAGCAAACTAAGTAATAAAAAAGGCTGATGAAGTTGCTCTAGCTTTCACATAAAATATCTTCATCTAAGACATAAGTTGCAATGTCTACTTTCCACGTATTACATTTTCTCTCCCGAATCCTTTTTTTACCTTCATGTCCCATAGTTTGTTTCCATTTGATCGCTTAATGTTGGAGCGACATGTACCTACGTAGAAGAAATGACGAAAAATGTGAGCCATCAAAAGGGTAACATATTTGAACCTTTTGAGGGTGAAACAATCTGACAATCGTGACCGGGAGATCCATTCAGAAATTGATATGATTTTTTAAAGAAAGGGTCTTGTTGCCGTTCGACCTTACTTAATGTGATAAAGTTTTACAATCTACACGATATTTTAAAATGTTTTCGTGCGGGAAAGCGTAATTTATGCATGTAGAGAAGTTATTTATTCTACACGAGCGGACAAAGCAAATATTAACTGATTATTATTTAAGCAACAATGTATTGGAGCTCAATTGAGCCGTGTGACGTACGTCGGTGCACGCTCCAGGCCACTAGTTACCCATTCCCCTTAATAAACCAAGAGACAATCGAGTCAATCGTTTACGTTCGCTTGCGTACCTGAGTATATTAAATGCATTCGGTACGCAAAATCGAATTCGGTCGTTGGGGTCTCCAAAACTAATTACGTATCAAAGCGATCTTCTCTCCGCTTTCTTACGTGCTTTTCGCATTTCCATATAAGTTGAGGTATAAACGATCCAATCTATTCACGTCTACACATCAGGGCCTCCCATTTGCATATAGAGCAGAAATTTATTAAATCCACCGCCAATATTCCAGCTCTCCCGACATTCAACTCTTACTTATTTATTGCACCCTCAAATTTTTATTGAATCCTGATAAAATCCTATAATGTCTTTATAATACTTGTAGTATACTTAATATACGAACATAATATTTTTTAGTTCGATGTTTTGTTCGCATGATTTGCGTTATGACTTTTCATATCTTCTTTATTTTTCCCTTTATACAGCTCCATTTGTAACGTGATTTTTTATACATTTTATTAAACTGCTACACAGATCCATGAATTGCTACTGTTATTTTATGTAAAATAAATATTTATTTATTCCACATAAAATTATTATATATTAATTTAAACTAATAACACAGTACAGGTCGCGCAACGGTTTATGAGTGCTCAGTGAAAGTGGAGGGGATCGTTCGCGCATGTGACCAATAGCAAAGAATATATATTACTAACGTACCAATAGCGTGTCGGCAGCCACGTTCGGCATGAGTTCGGCGCATCCACACCTCCCCGCCCGAGCCCGCTACCGCCAAACACACCCAAAAACTGACTTCTGCGCATACCCCCTCTACTTTTGTCGAAAGATCTTAATTCGTTGCGCGACCTATAATAACAATTAAACATTATTAATTTTATTTATATTCATGTTTTGGATATGTCCATATAAAAATAACTCTAAATATATTAAATACATGAACCAAAAACTTTGTACCTACCCTTTTTAATAAACTTATGCAAACTATGTTATGAGTATGAAATTTTCCACAGTTTAATAACTCACACTAGGTACTAGACCATACGGTTGATAAAATTTTGCTTAAATTTTGTCACATGTTGACTTTTGTTAACCTGTCTTTCACATTCAATAGGCAACATTTGCATTTTTATTTCGTACCTAAGAGGCATAAGAATCTTTATAAAATTCAAACTATAGAACCGGCCAAGTGCGAGTCGGACTCGCGCACGTTGGGTTCTGTACAATTATCTATACAATTACTAGGTACCTAAATATAAAAAAACGCAAAAAAAATCAACTAAAATATAAATTATGGACAAATTACGAGCACCAGTAACTCTAAATATTCAAAATAAATATTTACGTAAACATTTATTATTGTTGCAAGAACTCCTGTAAATAAAATAGGTTTCTAATTTGATATGTACAATTAACATTATATAAATTAGCTTTTAATAAGCTCCTACTTATCCAATTCAAAGAATTCTTATGAATTTATATTCGAAATATTTTTACAAAGCACGGCAAAGAAAATTTTTATACATTTATCGAGAATGCCTCTGGCAGTTGTGATAAAATTGCTAATGAAGGATCTTCTATGAAATAAAATAAAAATCTGAGATCGACAATAATACCTATAGGTACTTGTACGAGTTTTTTCTTCTTGTTTTTTTTTTAACCAATACAAAACCACCTAAATTACCGGTTATGATATCAACCACCTTAGGGCTTATTGATTTCTTGTGGATCATCAACAGACGTTAAGAAAATAATTGTACCACCTTTGTACCACCTTTTTAGGGTTCTGTACCTCGAAAAGAAAAAACGGTACCCTTGTAGGATCACTTTGTTGTTCGTCCGTCTGTCTGTCAAGACCCTTTTTCTCAGGAACGCAAGGAGGTATATCAAGCTGGAATTGATATCAAATAATAGTCTACTGTCCCTTGAAGCTGTGAAAAAATCGATACAGCCGATAATGCCGCAAATTCTCGACACTCGCAAGGGAATCAAAACCTACAGGGTACTTCCCGTGAACTCAGAATGAATGAAATTTGGTATGAAGCAACATCTTATAGCACAGATGAAGGAAAAATTGCAAAAACTGTACATTTTTAGTTACATCATATATTATATATTATTATATTAATAATTCTAAACTTACCTGCCCCTCTTGCTTATGAACGCTTAGAGGTAATTGAAATTCATATCAAATACCCAGATCTATAATAACCTTTAAGCTGTAACAAAATCACTACAGGTTTGTACGGAACCCTCGGTGCGCGAGTCCGACTCGCACTTGGCCGGTTTTTTTTTTAAGTAAATCAATACTTATACAATTGTTAAACATTGTTTGCTAAAACATAATAATATTAAAAATAATAATAAGCATAAGAAAAAACATTTACATAAAAAAATATAGGGAAGTATATACCAATGAAAGCAATCAACCGATGTATACTTATTTAAAATCTACCTACTTTAATTAGGTCATCTTCTCTTAGACCAATGCGGGTTTGCAAATATTTAGATTAATTCCGTGAATAATTTCCAATTTAATCAGTCACTAGCTTTACTTAATATTAATATTAAGGAAATATTAAGATTAGGTCTATCCGATATCAGAAGGATGTTTTGACATTTCTCACTAAAAAAACACTAGTTATTTCACTGGAATTTTAGAAGTCCTTAGATTTTCTTCTTTTGTAACGAAAGACTAAGACGTTGCATTTGGTGAAATTCTAATTATTTTTTTGGCTTGCAACTCTGTTTATATCTACCTACCTTTTATTTAAGAATAAGATGGGCCATTCATTCCCTGTCCTCGTGGGTAGACTATAGTTTAGGTGGTAATAAATTACATATATATGGCCAATAAAGCCACATTTCTCAATTATGATATAGTTACGGCCACATAACACCAGGTGGGCGTTGAGCTTCCTTGTTAATGTTACTATCCTATTATTATATAAAAATTAAAAGCATTTGAAAGAATTTTAGCAATTGAAAACAGTGGTAGCAACATAGCAATGGAAATATAAGTTTTTAGAGTTCTAGTTGATAGAGTTCTAGATTTAATTGCCACTCACTTTGTTTAATTTTGTTTTTAAATTTTAAACATCCATAACAAATTAATCTAAACGTTAAAGTAAAATGTTTAAATAGAGATAATACTGTTGTCTTGAAAGATACAACTAGCTTTTGTAAGGTTCTTTTATTTTAAAAGGATCGTGAAAAGTTTTTGCAGCAAAATCCTGGGTATAAAGCTCGCAGGAATGGGTTGAGTGCTGTTGCATTTTAATTAATTCTCTTTTCTATCGCGATCCGCCGTTATCAGTCGCCACAGGCGCCGTGGACAAACAAATAGGTGTCCGCCGTCAGTATCTAACGATTTACCCCACTCATATATTTTGTGATACTTTAAACTACGTTGGACAGACAAAACGTATCCTTTTCATCCGATACTGGATGATTTCTACAGTATTCTCCGAGCGAAGTAACTACTCTTGAAATACTGTAGTGCCTGGGACAGTCGGTTTTTAAATATCGTATGGTTTCCCAAGCACATACGGCATTCTCACAACACAGCCTAGTCCAGAGGAATGACTGGTCAATACGTCTGGGGCCAACCATGTGCGGGTTTCGTCACGATGTTTTCCTTCACCGTTAGAGCGTCCGTATAATGTACTTGAGATCTGAAAAAGTCTCGTTGGTACACGCCCCAACTTGGGATTCGAACCTGCTCTCTCTCGAGTGCGAACCAGACGGTTTACCCACTAGGCCACGGAACTCTCCTGGACAGACAATAACTACCTTTACACGTGGCTGACAGTCGGATCTGGCATGCCGGTGCGAGCTCATTTTCCACAGTTTTATCAGCGCATCACGGTGCACGGTGTGAACGCAAAATAAAACAAACCAGTTTGGAGCCTCGACTTAGTACTACCTACTGACAGCAAAACTTAAATTTTATAACGTTCCAAACGGCAGTCTAAACTCTTGAAATCTAATATAGGTAAGTACACGCACAGTTTGGAACTTTCGCCTAAATATGTCACATCCGACCGCAGTCCAAACCGTTAGCACATTTTAATATTTATTATCCGCAGTCCAAACCACACAGATCCTTCCGTGGTTTGGAAGCAGTCTTAGATATGCGGTCCGAACATATAACAGGTATACAACTGGGTTTATTCGAATACTACGAGTATAAACATCGACGTACATTTTTTGCTCCTGAATTTTATAGGAATTTTTCTATGTATATGTTTTGGGCTTAAACAATCAAAGAAGTCTTTAAAAATCGCCTCAACTATAATCACAAATTTACTCAGCCTAGCATTTAGAAAGACGATTTTCTCACATAGGTATACGGAAATAACTTTTCGACACTCTTTACGAAAGGTTGATGTTATCGAAACTAAATGGATTATTATCGGACGAGTTAATCGTTATCTTGACACGGTGTTAACTCGGATTGACAGGATGTTTACACACCTACACAAGTTACACAATAAAGGGTAAAACACCCTCGCTTCCTGGCCCATTTCACATATCGATGTGATTTGTATTAGGTATTGCAAATATTTGAATCTTAGTAGGTATTTAAAATGTATCTTCTAGAATACTGTAGAAGCAATTCTCTTAGACTGGAAAATAAATAGAAATCTATTGTTTCGGAAGCAATCATTAATCATAAATTCAACTTTAAATACGCTTAATGACCACTCTGACGCCTCACCTTTTCATTGTTCCAGGCTCTGGACGGACAGAACATTTACAACGGTTGCTGCACCCTACGTATCGACTACTCAAAGATGACCTGCTTGAACGTGAAATACAACAATGACAAATCCAGGGATTACACCAACCCCTCGCTGCCGTCCGGAGACGGCGACACCCATCAACTGTTGACCAGTGAGTTGATGCCACTGCGGGCTCACCTTGCCTTGGCCTTCGCCTCCAGGATGAGTTAGTCCAATACTAAGACACATACCTGGAAGTTATGCTGCACTCCTCTTCAACGTTCGCACTTTGTAGATTTGGACTGGCATCCTCTATGCACTAACACCTTGAAATCTTATGGGTTCATGTGGTGCTTTTGGTTGACTTTGAATGTAGTTTTGATATGTAATAAGGCATAATATTAGGTATAACATTATTAACCAGTAACCACACAAACCTATCTCCCATTTTCACATTTCTCTCATCTTGTTTATTATTTACAATCAATCCTAAATGTTTCCGCTGTGCCTAATAAGTCATCAGGAATCTTTATTGCACCGCTGAGACTTGTAATATGACCCATTTACTATAACTTCTAAGCTTATTTCTTGTCGTACAAAATAAGGATAAAATATCAATATAGCACTTTTCATGATGAAATTTTTTGTTTATTTAAGTAATTTTCTATAATGAAGTAAAATATTATTAACCATTACCTATTTAAAAGCAGAGGGTGTAGTTTTATTTCGACGTTTCAATTATTTACAGCTGTCATTATTTGTAAACAGGTGGAGGAGTTCTTGCCCCACCTTTCTTGGGTCTGGGCTCTGGTCTCGCGTCACCATACGGAGTAGGAGTGGGTGGTGTTGGGCTTCCAGCATTTGGAGCCTTAACCCTAACTCCGGCATCGCCTGCTCTGCGGGCACTAGCGGCACCACCACTGCCCCTAGCCACGGTGCTCCTCGTGTCCAACTTAAATGAAGAGGTAAGGACTAATTTGTTTCCGAATTAGTTTTTTTATTTATTCAAAGACAAAGAAGTTTAGAATTAATAAGATTTTGAATTCAGAACACAACAGTATGCTAACACAACAGTCGGTAACGTCGATAGCTTAGCAACACGCCGACTAATAGTCCTACACTAATACGGCGTTACAGACTATTACATCTATATATTCTACTTATATCCTTGAAAATAAGTTGCTAATTTATTTATAGGTAGATATGATATCAAAAACCTTTTATGACTATTTATAATGCTATCTCTTTTCTATTTCCTATTGTTTTAGATGGTCACGCCTGATGCTCTCTTTACCCTTTTCGGTACGTGTGCACATACATTCCGTATTTTATATAATAAAATATTAATATTACTTTGTGCCCTTGACTGCCTGAGAAACAAATTGTCAACTAACATTCTAGTCTTCTCACTTGTAACCCAAAAACTAAACACACCAAGGTAACATTTCATATTTTGTGATTCGGTGCTTATTAACTTGAATTTTGACAATTTGTATTTCAGACGAGTGCATTTCTACTATAGATGACTACGGAGAACAGTTGCGACACTTAATATAAATTCCCTGTTTTTTTTCAAAGTTCCCTAGATTCCTAGATTGTCTATAGTGGACATGCACCCTTAGATGTAGCTCATTAATAAGTTTATCTTTCTAATATCGTATTTGTTTCAATGTTTGTATTGTTTTTGTTTTCAAGTAAACCCCTTTTTAATATTCAACGAATATAGAATCTGTGTCTTAAATGGAGTGAGAAAAAGTAAAAGGATTAACATAAAAAACTTTTCCTTGTTGTCTTCGCCTTAGCTGAGTTAAAAATTCTATTGACTATTAACCGCTAAAGTATTAATTAAATGCTTTATACGTGACCAGTTTAGAGCCTTATTATGTTCTTCTTGTTTTCTATCTCCACTCGAACCTCATAGGTGTTAGGCGAACGACTTTGTGTTTTTTGTTAGTTAACCCGTAGTGATAGCTTAGAACCTTGAGTGGCTCCATTTTGTTTCGCTATACATCGTAATAATATCACACGTATACATATTACGTAGGTACGAAACAAAAATATAACACTAAGTTATTCGAACAAAGCTCCAGGTATATTGTACTATAAAACATTTTTATTATGTAGGCGTGTACGGTGATGTGCAGCGAGTGAAGATCCTCTACAACAAAAAAGATTCAGCCCTAATTCAGATGGCGGAGCCGCATCAGGCTCACCTAGGTGAGTCGCACAAATAATTTGCGATCTTATCCCATTAACCCTAAGGCCCACAATGGATCGGCGACGAATTCATCCCTTTGTTTGGCAACGCGGATATCACGTAGTTTTTCCCTGCTTACATTTCATATTGCGTGAAGTAGTAAATCTGAATAATATTGCTCTAAGTTATAGTTATTGCAAGCAAGATAAATATTTCATTTCTTTCAACTTATGAACCTTATTTTGCGCTCGTAAAAGTAAGTTATTTTTGTATTCAACGCGTATTTGAACGTAATTCGTTAATGTTTTAATGGTTACATTAATTACTTTTACTATTAAAACGCCCGTCGCCCATTCATTGGATCTTTATGGTCTATAATTATGTCATAATTAACAACATAAAATGGATAAGATACTAAAATTACGACTGTTATTACAAAAATTGCTAATCGAATCGAATCGAAATTAAAAATAAAATTATTTTTTTTTTCTTTTATTTTTATACGGCTTGTTTTTTCAGCCATGACTCACATGGACAAGCTCCGCGTGTTCGGCAAGGCGATGCGGGTCATGCTCAGCAAACACCAGACGGTGCAGCTACCGAAGGAAGGCCAGCCGGACGCCGGTCTTACAAGGTTAGTGCAGTAGAGCGGACGCAACGTGCTTTGAAAACTGTCAAATTAGAATAGGAAAGACGTAGAGACGAATAAATGTTTTTTCGTAAATACTAATACTAATTAAGCCTTTTCATCCGCTAATGGATGATTTATACAGTATTCCCCGAGCGAAGTAACCGCTCTTGAAATACTGTAGTGCCTGGGACAGTTGGTTTTTAAATATCGTATGGTTGCCCAAGCACATACGGCATTCTCACACTGACAGTCAGCCTTTTCCAGAGGAATGACTGGTCAATACGTCTGGGGCCAACCATGTGCGGGTTTCCTCACGATGTTTTCCTTCACTGTTAGAGCGTCCGTATAATGTACTTAAGAGCTGAAAAAGTCTCATTGGTACACGCCACAACCTGGGATTCGAACCTGCATTGTTTCGACTGCTAACCAAACGGTCTACCCACTAGCCTACGGAGCTGACGGTAATCTAATAAATCTAATATTATAGATACCATCAACTTTTACCTAATTATTTAGAAAACATTTGTGGTAGAGTGTGGTACTATCAAACAAATTGTCGCTCGGCCAGGAATAAGATGAAAATCGCTTATCAGTGCCGCGCCGTTAAATGCCAACAAACAAGAAAAAATGTAGTTTAACGACGTGTGCAGTCGTTGCGGTTACTTCCTTTGTATTTAAATATTTTGAGGCATCCTAGTGCAAACGAAAATGTTTAGAAACTGATCGAACAGGAACTTTATCAATATTTTACATTAATGGAACCAGCTTAATTTTAAAATGACAATTTAGAAAAATAGAAGTTGGAGACAATACGTTTTTTCTCAACACTTTAGAATAGATTATAGAATAGTAAAGTACTTAATATTTAACATATTAATCGTGTAGAAAGTAAATTTGATGATTTTGTGTTGCTCGACGTAAATAATACAGTAAATATCATATTTTGTTAGAATTCTAGCTTAGTACGAATAAATCACATGTTTTACGCGTTACGCAATCGCACAGATGGAGAGCTGATATCGATAAACCCTGGAATTAATTAAGAACGTACATCAATGTAATAGCATATTAATATCGCTTAATCAATTATCCGCCGCTCAGGGGCTCATCTGCTCGTCGCTTTATCCATTATCGCTCACAGCTCAATCGGCGAACAGCTGACTAACAACAGTTGTACAACATTTTTAAACACACATTAAACCATCGATCTTAGTTAGCACCGCTGCACCCATTGCTAAAACGACTGCAAAAACTCGTGAAGCCTTTTAGTAAATTGCTTAAAGTAACATCAGCTTTATTGTACAACTTCAGCACTTAGCCGCTCTCTGCGCTTTTCCCGACAGATTTTTTGGATAGTGAAAATTATCAACGTTCCCATTTCCTTTTATTCTTAAATTCAAACGAGCATTTCTTGCAACTGTGATAAAATATTACTGGATGTGATCGCTGAATATTATAATGTAAGTACATAGCAGTGGCGTGAGGTTTCTTGTAACTGCATTCCTATCGGCTTCACTTACCATTTACCTTCTGAAGACTCAAATCTAAAATCCAAATCCCTACCTATTATACAGGCTAGTATATGTTATGTTAGGCTTTTAAACCTCTAGGAACCAGCCTTCGCCACTGGTATGTCACCGTAAAATTGTAAAAACCGTTAGATTGTAAAATAACTCACGAGATTGTAAAAATATGTCGAAAGATAACTATATATTTATAATGTAACGAAAAATGATATATTAAATTATAGGCAGTATATCCGCGTCCGATGGCATTTTACAATTTCACTAGTTATATTACAATCAAACGGTTTTTACAATTTTACGGTGACAGGTACATTATATACACGTAGATAGTAGATATATAATTATATACCTAATATTTTGTATCAGGTATTTAGCTACATAAATGGTTAAGTTTATTATTTTACCACATTCTGCATACGAACCAATAAATCGGCCCTATTTAGTTTTGATCCTTCGCGGTTTGGTCAAAAAACATAATGTCAATAGTAATTCTTTTCATAGATAGAAAGGTAGATGTGGGTAAGGCATTCATTGGTCATCCAGATTTAGCGATGAAAAAAGTTTATCCTGTAATATCTATTTATTAAGGTATTTAATCCATTTATATACCTTAATAAATGGATTAACATTTAGAATAAGGAATATGAAACAAGCGGAACGAAAAGTACATGATACACAACGATTGTAGCTTTCTATTAAGTAAATATATCTAAGTCGAGTGATGCTTCGCTAAGCTTAGACTTAATCAAACAACACTTAACGAGGTAAATCTTAGCTTTCATAAACGCGGATCTCTGTATAGTTAAATATTTGTTGTTACTGATCCCCACTAAGTACTAGTTTAGTACAGTTTGTGTAGGATTTGATTTAGTATTTGGTAACAATAAGCCAATAGTTCACCGATAATAATAATAATTGTTAGTCATTTTTTTGCTGGTTAATAAAATATTGTGTACAAGTAGCTTTTATTTTTAATTTTATGAATAAGGAAAAGTATATATGTAGGTACTAGGTAACTGATATATTTTACACTATAAATATTCCTTTATTACCCTGGTACTGAGCAGTTTCACTTTATGGGGTAAGCACGAACAATAGGGAATATGCATGTATTTTTTTAATTTTTTTAAACATTTCTACTGGTTATAACATTACCAAAAATATATATAACACATCAAAAACATTATCCATTAAGCTGGAAAAAATGTTTAAAAATCACTATAATTTTTGCGCGGTTTAAACACGCCATTTTCGCGGGCTTGGGTTGTGACGTCATCGTACACGAAAAAGACAGTTGACAGATAAAATCATAGACGAGTCAGGGCATAAAATTCAATTTAACGTCAGTCATGTCATTGTCACGAAAGACAGCGTCGTGTAGCGTGACGTCACACGCGCGTCACCATTGGTCGCGACTCGCGGCCAATGGTGACGCGTTTCGCAATTTTAAATATCCCGGGCTGATTTTGAATTTTTTATATATTTTTTTTCGGCTTAAATAGGAACTAAATTTAAAAAATTCCTTTTAGTTATAATGTGAAGACAATAAAGAACAGGGAAAAAAATATTTCAGGCAAATTAAATTTTTATGCATATTCCCTATTGACAATGGCGTATTCGTAACGTTTATATCGAATGAGAATTGTATTAAAATCATGACAGCTGTTCATCGATTTGTCCGTTTTGTATACGCCTCTTCCAACTACTGCAATTATGAACAGATAATAATTATTTAATTTCGTACCTACTAATATTATAAATGTAAAAAAATTTTAAAGTTGGCCAGCCATCCTCCATCCATCCATACATGGATGTTGTAACCTACTCCTTCACGCAAAAACTGTTTAACGGATTCGGATTTTGATGAAGTTTGGTATGGTAGTAGCTTGAGCTCTGGATTAAAACATAGGCTACTTTTTATCCCGAAAAAGTACAGTGTTCCCGTGGGGTACTGTACGGGCAACAGCTACTTATTCTATAAATTCACGTGTTAATAAAGAAGTTTTTCCATTCCAGAGATTACTCGCAGAGCCCCCTGCACAGATTCAAGAAGCCCGGCAGCAAAAACTACCAGAACATCTACCCGCCGAGCGCCACCTTACATCTGTCCAACATTCCGTAAGTTATTGCTCAATTTCAAACCAATTGCGCTTGTACTGCAAATTTAGCATAGACTAATAATATAATAGGGGAGATGACTAGGTAAATCTAAAATATTTAGTTTTATTAATATACCTTACTCGGAAATATTGAGGCATTACTACTTTGTAAATATAAAAAATAATAATAGGTATTTTATGTGTGGTTTAGTAATATATTATATGTAGATAGTAGTATAGATATGTACATCTAAATAGGACAAAAACCTTTTTTTTTTTTGCTAAATTTGTAAAAAAACCATTATCAATTAATAGTAAACAAAAACATCATAATTTACTTACATCATATACAAAAACATTTATTATATGTATGAACTTAAATGCACAAATATCGGAGATATTTACAAATATGTTCCTGTGGCCGTATACTTCATACACTTTAACCTATGCGCGACGTCACAGCTAGGTACGACTTTAGTATGGAGCGTTTTCACGAGACTTGCGAAATCAAAAAAAAATCGCTATACCTTTGGAAATATTAAATAAAACTAATATTTAAGAGAACTTTTAATTATGCAATAAAAAAAATCAGTCCTCTAGCCTGTTATTGTACTACAAACTGCAAAGTTAGCATAGACTAAATAATATGTAGCTAGTCTACATATTATTTAGCGCGCTTATCAGCTATGTGTAATGAATTAATTAATTTATTAATAACGCTATCTCTTCTTAAATAGTAAAAACAACTTTCTTATTTATTATATTCACATTTTTATTCTAGATGGCGCTTACGAGTTTTGTGTAAAAATTCTCTAAACGCCATCTGTTTGTGATTATTAAAATACATTAATAATATTTTGCTAATTTATTAGATTCATATTCACATTCATATTATTAAAATAGACGACGCTAAACAACTGTGTCACAAAAATATTTTTTTCTTTTAAGTGCCATCTGTTGGAGAATAGTAAAAATCAAACACACACATCTTGAAACAATTTTAGACAAGAGCCGGAGCGGTTTACTGGAGGCCAGCTAATCGTAACTTTTCTTCTAGCTAGGGTTATTTACATTATTTTCGAAAAGATTAATTGATATTTCAAGCGTTTTATTTTATTTACGTCACGTTTTTATGTGTAATCTAAACTAATGTATTCTGTCTCAAACATTACAGAGCCACAATTTCCGAAGACGACATTAAAGAGGCTTTCACCAAGAGAGGATTCACCATCAAGGCATTCAAATTCTTCCCGTAAGTATTTTGGTTATTTAATTGACTGTGAAGATCGGGACCCTATTTAAGAAACTTCAATTATCTAAATGTTAAAACACACTATTCATTCATACATGAAAGGAACCTATTATGGATAGCAACGGTTGCCTGCAAACTATCCTACCTGGTTTAAAAATACTCCATAAACATTAAACATGTTATGTCAGAATATTTTTATTAATAACCATTAAAAATTACCATGTTATACCAACCGAATATCAATTAAAAATATTTTATCAATTTCAGGAAGGACCGCAAGATGGCGCTCGTTCAGCTGCCGTCGATCGACGATGCGGTGGCGGCGCTCATCAAAATGCATAACTACCAGCTCTCCGAATCCAACCACCTCCGAGTGTCCTTTTCCAAGTCGAGTATTTAAATAACTCATCACGGAATATCACACAAGTCGTATCCATGGCAGGAGCGTATCTTCAGAAGTATGTTTATTGTAAGGAGTTTTCTCTCATTAGAAAATGTCAAATTAATTTAACGCCTTTCCTCTAGATACGCTCGAAAGAAAGCGCCATTTAGTGATGCGACTAAATCGTACCTCTCAAAATCGAGAACTTCACTCGACTGAATTATGATATCTGTATTACGCTTACTCGGATCAGTCTAGATCTTAAGTACTGTTCTATTTCCCTAGTAAATACGATTTACTGTTATCTTAGTTACATAGATATTTCACTAGGCAGCTAATTGTTTTTACATTGTAAAGCGAGTGACGGTTATGAATACGAGCACATATCAATAAACAAAGTATGTAATGAAATTGAATATTATTTTATATGAGTTTTGACAATTTACAGCAGAGAAACCTTATTTTTCCGAGCAGTTAATTTAAATTCATAATCGTCGTTTGCTGGTGACCTACCACTGTTTCATTAGAGAGGTTATTTTGTGTGGTATTTCATTCCATAATTTTAATTAATTCAATATATTTTTATATACATAGTTTATTCATTTCCAGTGATTTCAGTTAATGTTTTGATTCAATGAGTTGAAGAAATGAATATTTTTAACACTGAACTTAGAAAGAGATGCAGCAGTTAAATAAATATGACAACTATATTAAAATATAGCTAGCTTCGGAGTGTTCATTGGAACTGCTTGCAATTAGATTGCGCTAGAATTATTTATTTTTGGCGATTTTTTTATTATGCAATGTAAAACATTGCTCCGATTGTTTATGATTATTATAGCACATTATTATTATTCAATATTTTTATCATATTCAACACTGAAGCACATTGTTAAAATAATCCTCCGTCACATATAATTTGCAGTTATTATTCTTAAGATTATATTTTATACATATATTTTATTGTCTATTTTATAATGCACAATTTATGGCATTTTGGTAATTATAGTTTTGTGCGCATACACATTTATGTACGTACTAAACGTTTAAACGTGTATGTGTGTGCAATATTAGTTGTTAGTCAAGATTTAGTTTATTATGGATAACTTGTCTTCTTTATACGGTATAAGCCGCGCTCCACTCGTTCTTCCGTGTCTGTTTCGTTTAGGACTTTCGAGTTCTGTTAGTTGTCTCTCGATTAGTTAGTGTAATCACGACTATTATCGCTAATAAACTAGTGTTTATATCACTAATAGTATATTATGTTCAGTGACATAATGGTGACATGATGCATTTATCTCGATGTTAATTTATATTAATGGTAGCTACATAAATGCTCGTGCGTACGTTACACTAATTATTATAGAAAAATATATTTATTGTCTACGGTCAAGGATTCCCACTCGTAAGGTGGAATTTTTTACTTTTAAATGCAAAGTATTAACATCTAAGTATTTTATGGTAGTGAACACTATCTGCGGATGAAGTATTCACGTTTTCATAACTGAAATAACAGTATTTTAGTTCGATACGCCGTGGCTCGACACTTTGTTATTCGGAACTTCACTTTCCCTATCGATGATTCTTTTTCACACATCTTTGCCTTCGTAAAATTAGAAATGCGTCTAGTCCATTACGAAAGAGATTAAATTTGTGAGTTAAGTAAATTAATAATAGCTAAATTTCCTTCACAATACTTAAGCTCTAACCTATGTAGGAATGTTGGATCGGTGGCCGCGAATTCAGTTAGGACCATTTTAAGTGTTCAGTTACGTCCAATCATTGTGATTAGGCAAAGCATGCGTGAAACAGATACCTGATTTGATTTAAGGTATATAATTGGTAAAAGCCTAGTAAAAATTTAACATATCTTCACATATCCCGTAATATCGTTGGGAATTTCTGTGACTAGATACGGTGGTAGGCTAAGGTCTATTAGACCCAATCGCAGCAGGCGGATTAATGCTAAACGGTATACTTTCAGTCACAAAGATTATTTTTTATTTTTTAAGACATAAATATCACATATTTACACTATTATAAAATTATAAATACATCACGTGCCGTTGTATGAACAATAGAGCTTAGTAAGAAAATTTAATAAAAAAAAATTAGATTGTCGTAATGTAAGGATAGAGATCGGTCTTGGCTATCCCGTGCACACGCGCACAAAGCGAAGTGGTCGCTATGCCAGTGACGTTAATACTAATATTGTATACGTGTACATCGGATAGGCCATTAAATAAGATGTGTAAGTAGTTCGGTTAAAGTAATTTTAGGCGACCAGGGTGTGGTGATATTTTGCACGTTTTTGAAATGTTTTTCTATAGGGTACAGAAAACTGTGCATGATTGAAGAGTGAGTATTGTTTGTGACGGAATCGGAATCGCAGCTAATTATATTGTAACTAAACAGAATCACAAAGAAGAGATTACATATCTACTGTACTCAGCGTTACACAAAGTGGTCTAACTCGTACCTACCGCCTGGGCTCAATTCGTGGGCGAGTGTGTAGCGTATAAGGCCTAAGTTTCTCAGTTACTGGTATTGACTATAGATAACTTATAGGATTTATGTGTTTAGAGAAGTATTTTAAATATTTAGGATAATATCGTAATATAATTATTATTAAAAAAATAATAATCAGTGTTTAGGACGAGATGCCAAATTAAAGTCAATACACATTATTTTAGGTAAAACATAATTGAATTAATCTTAACATTTTATTAAAAAGTTAATGGAGATGTTACAGTTAAATTATATTTGAGAGTTTTATGTAATTTTAAAAGCGCAATATATGCAATTTTATTCATTGTAAGCGAATTGTTTCCATTTGTTAGTTAAAGTTATGCGTTGAATAAAATATTTAAAAGTTAATTTTCCTTGTTCGAATCGCGTCAATTATGCACGCACTGATTGGTACTAAATATTATTGTAAATGACTTCGTGTTTTGTGTAAAATGCTCATGTTCAGTGTCTGGTGTCGGTTTTACGACTGCATTTGAATTAAAAATTGTACAAGGACGCCGCTAGAGGTGCTGTGAGAATTGAAATCTGTCTTTGTCAGTTGCGTCGAGAAAAATAGAGACAGATATTACTGCAGTCGTGAAAACGAATCAGGCTTTTCTGCTTCTTATTGCGCTTCTCAATATTATCTATCTGTTAACTATGTTCTTGTATTTTCTTGATAAAGTCAACATATCAGTAGGGTGATTTCGGTATGGCGCATGATGGTTTATTTCTTATACTTTTTATAATATTTTCTTAATTTTTCCTATAGCTTTCTATGTTACTTTTCGATGTTATTTAAAGTGTCGTTCATTTCTAGCATTAAGCCTTTTGTGTGGTTAATTTCATTCTTATTTTTAATTTCATAATTAAACTACTATTATCATTCATAATATTTTTGTTCTTTATTTTTTTCCTTTATCCTGCCTCCTTCTAATTTTATTTTTAACTTATTATTAATATTAATTTTAATATTATTTATGAAATGAATTTCAAGCGTCTGTTCATATCCAAAGATTTCTACATATCCATCCATTTCATTAATTTCCGACTTCATTTTCAATTAGCCAAATGTTAGAACTATTTGTAAATAAAAACTTATAAATTTTAAAAGGGATCAAAAAACTGTACGTTTGTACACAATCGGTACTCTAGACATATTCGTACCGACTTTTAGATCTATAGTCTACACTTTGTCTGGAACACAACATTATGCTAGAATAAGAAATGCACATTAATAAACATGAATGTCAATTGTCGAATACTTATTTCAAACGCTGATAAGTATGCAATTTTGTGTGCAAAAATTAACTACTAATAATTTTTAAGTTATTGTATGAAATTTATAAAATGGGATAATCATGTGGATAAGAATTATGAGCCGTGAATTATTTGATTTTTTTTTATAGATGTACCAAATATGGTTCCGTTGGTGAATCAATGAAATAAAAATAAGTAAGCCAGTCTCCAGGTTTGATTGGCATGACTTGTTCTAGCATATAGCTAACCAGACCAATAGCTATCGAAAACGTTTCAATATACACTTGACTCTGCGTGCTGCTTCGTTCTTAACATTAGCAAGGTTTTAGGCGAAATTCCAAATTGTTAAAGAAGGTACGGGGAAAGGGACTGTGAAGCTGCGATATAAGCCTTTATGCTGAATTGACTCACTGACTCGAGTATCAATCTAGCTACAGTTCCTGAGGCACAATTTACTTGTGCAACCTTATATTGCAGCATTCACGATCAACGTTTTTATGATATTAGCGAAATACGCACAGGGTATAAAATGAATTTGATTCTCATCCGCGAATTGGTTCTGTGTCGTCCCTTATTCCTTCTGCGTTGAAAGAACTGACTCACTATTGAAACGTTGACCTAGATTCGTATAACTGCCAGTTAATAGGAACGCCTGAACACAAATATACATGACCGCCTAAAATGTGGCAGTTATCCTCGCGACCGCGAGTGTAAATACTATACACAACTTTATAAATAATTTAAAAATAAATTTAATAGGCTCTATTACAGATTATCATAATCATTACTTTTAAGATTTAATAGATATATTATATATCCTCTGATTTTAGTAGTCGCTCTAGTAACCTAACCTGCCTACATAAGAGAAATCCCCGTAGTGTCTTGTAGATATATACCCGGATCTGTTATCGTATCTTAGCGACCTTCTTATTATTTAAATTATCTAATGGTGTGCAAAAATAAAGGGTTGTGTGTAAAGTTAAAATAGTAATAGATATAAATTATTATCTTCCTCGTAAAACATAGAGATTACTTGTTTTCTGCACACCCTTCTCTTTCTACAATTTCTTGAGAAACCTTGAAATATTTTGATAACAATATGCCAAAGACCAATAATTGGGACAAAATAACAGGGATCTATATCAATATTTTTATTTCCATCTATTCTTTATAGAAAATCAAATATTACCCCATAAAGCTTTAAGAAGCATTTGTAATTCAAAATATGTTTATTTAATGAATTATTTTTTGTGTAACCACCGTTGACCTTAATTGGTCATTACTATCTATGTTACAAGCTGTTATGTGAAATATATAAATATACACTATTTTACCGTCTAAGTGACTACACTATTAAACTCTAGATTTATTCTTTGTCATTTTATAATAAAATATAGTTTAAAAATCCGCTATGTTGTTTATATTTTACGGTTTACCTCCTTAAATATTTTTCCCTTGATTACTTAGTTTTTACATAAATTTGGTAATGTATAATAAGACTTGGTAATGTATTTGTTTGGATGTGGGGTGCACATTTTTTAGTGTGCGTGTGGTTTGAGGGACCTAGCTGAATATCCCCAAAATAAGTATAGCAAGTTTTAGTAGAAGTCTAAAAAAAATTGTAGAACAAATCTGGGAATTTGTAAAAAGATAGTTTAAAAGATATAGCCCTTAGAGTGTGGTCCCTCAGTTCACACACCGCTATTTTCCAGATCTCGAAAAGTATGTGGAAAATTATGGTTTTTTCACTACAGAATTTTAGTAGAACTTTTGTAAAAGTTTTTACAAATTTATCAAATACATAGCATTAGAAATAAAAAAGCTACAACCACCGAAGTGTGGTCCCTCAGTTCACACAAAAATGACATACTCATTTCGCGATATATTACTGACTTTTTTAATTATTTTTCTACGTAGAGTTTTAGTAGAAAATTTGTAGAATTTGTAGACAAAATTTCAGCAAAATCTATCGGCGCATTTGGAAGATATATACCATTATGTTGGGTCCCTCAGTTCACACACTTGTGTTTAAGAAAAACTCAAATAACTAATAAACGAGAAAACTAACAGAAAGTCTACTATACTTAAATTTTAGTAGAAGTTTTTTTCTCTTGGATTAGCACATAAAATATTTAATTTCTTGCTTCCTAGCTGAGATAATGTCAATTTTTTGATTGTATGAAAATGCAGAGTAGGTTACCACACAAGAGGCAAAATGAGGACAAGTCCTAATATTATTGTGTATGTTATACCTTATTAATTTTACGTTTTGCTCGCGGTTTTGCACCTTTTCACTATTTTAGGGGTTCATAGTACTACAAACAACCCATATACTTACCAATTATTAACTATGTAGCTATTTGTGGTTTCGCTCTGCCCGCCCTTTTCTCTGTCCGTTCTTGCTAACTCCTCATATGTAATTACATATGTATTATATGAATAAAAAACTGGCCAAGTGCGAGTCAGGCTCGCGCACAAATGGTTCCGTACAAAACGGCAAAAAAAATCACGTTTGTTGTATCGGAGCCCTCGTCCTCGTCTCGTCGTCGTCTCGCCCCCAGCACCAAAGATTACTCAATGTAATATTATGACTGCACCTAATATTTTTGTTATATTAGCTTTTGCTCGCGGCTTCGCCCGCGTGGAATAGTGTTCTTGGAGAAAAAAACTACTTCGGCGAATAACTCTCTAAGTCTCTACTTACAGCAATATACTTCTGATACAATACTGAAAATGTTTTTAGGTTACCCAATGCAAAAGGTTAAAAATTGGACCCTTCCGAGTTTCGCCTCGACACGATATGGGCGACCGCTTGATATATACATAATATTATATTTGTCGCGCTTGAATATACATTCGTTGCGTCATGCTTTCGTTGTTGGACATCTACGAAGTGGTAATAAATACTAAGACCACTCGTGAACTGTATTTTAAAAGTGGAATGCTATCGTGTGTTGGCGTCCATAAAAAAAATTCACACAAAAGAAAGCACACACACTTAAGAATAATGTACACCGTACATCCCACAAATTAACTTTTTCCTTTTCATAAACGCTTGACATTAATTTGAAGCCCTAAGATTTCTATATTTTTTTTTATAGAAAATAGGTAGGTATAATAAAAATATGAAATTTCATCAATGAGGGTTCCGTACCCAAAGGGATCCAAAATATTATTAAGACTTCGCTCTCTGTCCGTCCGTCTGTCTGTCAACAGGCTGTATCTCAGGAACCGCGATAGCTAGACAATTGAAATTTTTACAAATTATGTATTTCTGTTGCCGCTATAACAACAAATACTAAAAACAAAATAAAATAAATATTTAACGAGGGCTCCGATACAACAAACGTGATTTTTTTTTGCCGTTTTGTACGGAACCGTTTGTGCGCGAGCCTGACTAGCACTTGGCCAGTTTTTTATTCATATAATACATATGTAATTACATATAAGGAGTTAGCAAGAACGGATAGAGAAAAGGGCGGGCAGAGCGAAACCACAAATAGGTACATAGTTAATAATTGGTAAGTATATGGGTTGTTTGTAGTACTATGAACCCCTAAAATAGTGAAAAGGTGCGAAACCGCGAGCGAAACGTAAATTTAATAAGGTATAACTTACACAATAATATTAGGACTTGTCCTCATTTTACCTCTTGTGTGGTAACCTACTCTGCATTTTCATACAATCAAAAAATTGACATTATCTCAGCTAGGAAGCAAGAAATTAAATCTTTTATGTGCTAATCCAAGAGAAAAAAACTTCTACTAAAATTTAAGTATAGTAGACTTTCTGTTAGTTTTCTCGTTTATTAGTTATTTGAGTTTTTCTTAAACACAAGTGTGTGAACTGAGGGACCCAACATAATGGTATATATCTTCCAAATGCGCCGATAGATTTTGCTGAAATTTTGTCTACGAATTTTAAAAATTTTCTACTTAAACTCTACGTAGAAAAATAATTAAAAAAGTCAGTAATATATCGCGAAATGAGTATGTCATTTTTGTGTGAACTGAGGGACCACACTTCGGTGGTTGTAGCTTTTTTATTTCTAATGCTATGTATTTGATAAATTTGTAAAAACTTTTACAAAAGTTCTACTAAAATTCTGTAGTGAAAAAACCATAATTTTCCACATACTTTTCGAGATCTGAAAAATAGCG
This sequence comes from Glaucopsyche alexis, assembly GCA_905404095.1. Classification (NCBI taxonomy): domain Eukaryota; kingdom Metazoa; phylum Arthropoda; class Insecta; order Lepidoptera; family Lycaenidae; genus Glaucopsyche; species Glaucopsyche alexis. The sequence goes on along the minus strand of FR990052.1, from coordinate 12,136,189 downwards.
GTGTGTGAACTGAGGGACCACACTCTGAGGGCTATATCTTTTAAACTATCTTTTTACAAATTCCCAGATTTGTTCTACAATTTTTTTAGACTTCTACTAAAACTTGCTATACTTATTTTGGGGATATTCAGCTAGGTCCCTCAAACCACACGCACACATTTTTTATTCGCTTTTCGAAAATTACAAAATAAGCCAGTCACAAAAATCATATCTACGACTCAGATCAAAGAACTAACGGCCGCACTCAGAGACATTTAATGCTTACTTAGCGGGTTACTTAGTAAAGGTACATAAAGTCCATATATTTTCTGTCAAAATCTCTAATTAGTGTCACCTTAAGTAAGCATTAAATGTCTCTGAGTGCGGCTGTAAGACCTTCGATCAACCGATTACGAAATACAGTCGTCACAAAAGTGAGCTCATTGGAGAGCATTAAAAACGTTGTACGTATACAAAAAAAAAGCTGTACTAATCCCAAATAAGTACTTTAAAGTTGACTGAATCTTCACTTCAACACCCTTTACCATAGGCTGGCCGCACACGTGCAATATTATTGTCAATAATGCTCATATTGACAATAATATTCCTTGTGTGCCATATTGCCGTTTTTTTGTATGTGTTGACTAGTATTGACAAATTTATTCTGTCAACAATATTGCACGTGTGCGGCTAGCCATAAAGTGATAGTCCGGTGGAGGACGAGTCCGAGATCTGTAAAAACAAATTGCCTCCGTCCTTAAAGACACCTACTTGCAATCCTAATTGTTGGATGCGGCTTACAACTTGATCTATACCTAGTCGTTAATGAAGCACATTCAACAAAGCTTTTACCAGATGCTGTAGGTAAGTAGCGTATCATCGGCATAACAAGTAATGGCAATGCCTCGCAAAAAGGTTCCACGTAAGACCCAGTCGTAAGTGATGTTTCACAGAAGCGGATCCCTAAAACTGATCCCTGTGGAACACCGCACGACATTATGTCTACGCCATCCATCTTTGGTAAGATACAAAATATATCGCTCTGTTAAGTAAGAAGCTACTATATTACGCAAATATGATGGTACCCTATGATATTTAAGCGTCACTATAATACAGCTCCAAGGTTAGGTGTTAAATGTATTTGCAATGTCTAGAGACGCTGCCACTACACTTTCATCTCTTGTTATTGCGGCTTCAACAGTAGCCTTCACTTTTAGTATTGCGTCAATAGTCTGCCTGCCTCTAAGAAACCCAAATTGATTATTTGATAAGTCGGGACCATGATTTGAGAGATGTTGGGTTATAGCGTATTCCCTCCTAAAAGGCCGGCAACGCACTTGCAACTTCTCTGATGTTGCGGTTGTCCATGGGCGACGGTAATCGCTTTCCATCAGGTGATCCGTTTGCTCGTTTGCCCCCTTGTTATATATAAAAAAAAAAAATACCAGAACCTTAATTCTCGTATTTAAAGTAGACAATTTAAAGAGTCAATTTTACTTTGTTTGGATTGAAAGTGTAGCGACATATTACAATGAACGGATTTTATGACGTTTCGACCAATCAGAGCGCGTTTCACGTTGGTTTAACGTTCATAAAAACACCTTTTGAGAGTGTAAGCGTGTCGGGACTTGATTGTAATTGTATTAATGCAGGTTTTATTTAGCAGAATTGCCCCTCAGGTTATACGCGTGGCAATTATGCGTTTAAATAGCTTTCCAATGTCATCCTATTGGACTATACGACGATATCCCGTCGGGTACTCCCCGGACCTTGCTCCAACAGATAACCATTTTTTTTTTTCGAAATTTGGATAACTTCTTGCAAGGGAAAAAATTCAACTCCGATGGGGCAGTCCAAAGCGCCTTCAAAGGTTTTATTGATTCCTGTCCTAATGGTTTTTTTTAGTAAATAAATCAATGGACTACTTACGAGATGGCAAAAGTACCTACATAGTTAGATAGCAATTGCATACGCATACTTTGACTAAATAAATATATTGTTTAAAAAAGCGACTTTATGTTCCTCCCAAGTTCCTCCTCTACAAAACGCCAATTTCACATGTACCTACCTAATGACCTAATAATTTAGTTTTTATGAATAGTGTATGAATAGTACGGTACTGATAATTTAAAAATCGCACACGAAATACGAATATTTTTTTATCTCCTATTAATTCTTTGCAACAGACCATGGAGAATAGAGGTAAGAGGACCAAATCGCGTAATAAAAAGTGTTCGTTGAAAGGGAGCAAATTAAGTGGCGCTGTAGTAGCATATGGAAGAATTTTAAAAAGAGCGCCACAAAATGGCCACAGTTTATTAGAGTAAAGTAACCAATAACTAACTTTCAAATAACTTCACTCCATCTCTTATTGCTAACTTCATATCATACTCTCTTCTGACTCTAGCACCCATGGATATAGTACCTATGGATAGAAGACTCCGAATTTTGTAATTGCTAAAAAGAACTGTATTACTTTGGTAATAGAGTGTATTTCACAATGCACGTATCATAGAGGCAAATCCGAGCCGAGCGAGATAGCCAGAAGGGAGGTTGTGTGTCTCGTTCTTGCATGTTGCCAACAAGAAAAATGTTGGTATAGGTCTACCAGAATCTGATGGCATTTAAAAAAAAAAATGTGATTTTCATATGGCAATGTCAAGTATGACCCGTCAAATCAAAGTACGTGATCTGTCAACAGCTGTTAAAATTTTGTGATTATGTTCTTGGAATTTGTTGTTTTTGTGAAAATATCCAAAAAGGCAATTCGATCTCAAGCGAGAAATATTGTTTTCTATGTCTATAGTAAAATACAGAAAGAAGAAGGTGTAAATCGAACTCAATCTTATAATCTAAAGCTTGTGGTAGAGTTGACCGGTAAGTTAGAGTGAGTTGTTTTGATACTTTTAGTTTTTTTTATATTTTCTTAGGTAATTATTGTGACTTCTTTAAATGTGTTTCCAGTACTACTATAAGGTGAATCGTAGCTGATGGCACATCGAATGATGGTTTGTTTTCCATGCCTGGTAAAAGGAGGAGAGGAGGTAAAAAGAAAATCAACATAAGACAGTTTCGATTTATACTGATTAGGAATAAAGTACCTAGTAACGAGTTCTATACAGTTCGGAAGGAAATTACAACATTAAATAAACTGTTGCCAATTTAATTGTATGTTATTCGTAATAAATAAGTATATAAAGTAATTCACGATTAATTTATTTTTCATGAAATATCATTATCATTACATAGTTTAAAACAAAGCCCCTTTTTTGTCTGTCCCCTATGTATGCTTAAATCTTTAAAACTACGCAACGGATTTTGATGCCGTTTTTTTTAACAGATAGAGTGATTAACGGGAAGGTTTTTAGGTATATAACATAGTAGAGGTACACAAATAATTTTAGAGGTTTCTAAAGTCCTAAAAAATTACATATTTTGCGCTTACATTGAAAATGCTGGCTGAACACTACGAGATAGATCAAAATGATGTACTACAGTTGTATTCATCTTTAAAAAGCCTACAAAAAAGTCCGCGATGGCATATGTCTATCTCTTAGGGATAACCCACAATAACCATTTTTTTATCCTTTACTTTGATTTTAATTAAATAGCTTATTTACAAAGCGATTTTAAGCAATACAGTATTAATCCTTATCCAATTAAGTACCTTAAATACATTGTGCATTTAAGATAGATCAATATTGCCCTTTACGGCATGTAATTTAAATGAATATTTTCGAAGATATTACAGATTTAAAATGCAGGGATATAGTGTTGCTGCGCGGCGCGGGCTCTCGCGTTCCTACATCGCGCTATCGAAAACGCGGCACGTATACAGCATAAAGAGGTTCACGAATATTTTGAACTGCAGCACAGAATACATAATAGTAACTGCAGTTCTTAATTCTTATGGAATATCCAGAGGTGGTTTGTCAGTTTTGTTAGAATGTCAAATAACTTTACTTACTACATAGTACCTACATAGTATAAAACATGTCGCTTTATCTGTCTGTCCCTATGTAGGTATAGTATATTGTATGCTTAGATCTTTAAATCTACGCAACGGATTTTGATGCGAGTTTTTAAAATAATAGTCTTTAAGTATTTAGTCTTTAAGATTATGGTAAAACTTATATTCAAGTGCGATAAATATAATATTATGTAAGTATATTATCAAGTGGTCGCGCATGTCGGGCAAACCTAAAAGCATTTTCAATATTGTATCAGAAGTATATTGCTGTAAGTAGGTAGAGAGTTATTCGCCGAAGTAGTTTTTTCTCCAAGAACACTATTCTACGCGGGCGAAGCCGCGGGCAAAAGCTAGTTTTCTATATTATACACCGAACATTCTTCACACAGTCTTATTATACTTAATTCATGTTCAATAATACTAAAGACATAATTAAAAATTAACCAGTATCAAGATCGTTTAATTCAATTTCCCCAGTATTGCACATTACAAAATTTTATTTCCCTATTTGCCATGAGATTCTGGTACACCTATATTTATAAAAAGTAACTTTTCCTTCTTTTTTTATTACATGGTATCATTCGCAAGACAATAGATACGCCATCACACATATTTTATGCTGAACACCGGATAATGTTAAAATTGAAAATAGTTTTTATTTCTTACTTCATGTATCTCCGTAACTATGTTTTTATTATTAATTTGATGATTTAACAGTCAAAATGGTGAAAAAATGTTGTGTATATTCTTGTCGAAGTGAAAGTTATGCTGGTTGCAATATTTCGTTTATTAGTAACATTAGTAAGTTAATTGTTAATGTTAATCTAGTTATTCTAGTATAAAAGTGTTAACATTAAAGCAAATGACGTTATTAAGAGTTATAATTGTACTACGTTTTGTTATAAACTAGTCAGTAGCGACTCGCCTAGAATCGTAGTAAGTACTGAGAAAAAAACGTGTGAAGTCGAGTCAGGCCTTTAATGATAATATAATACAGTTTTTATAGATTTCCCAACAATGAAGAAATGCGACAAAAATGGCTCAATAGTGTTTAAGTAAGGCAGAGAATTACATAAAAATCTGTTACATTATATTAATGCAGCCGTCACTTCAAACCTTCTTGATTTTACACTATTCAATCTAGTCGACTTTTAAAGCCTCAGCTGTATGTCATTCAGTGTTTCACAGTTTGTCTCACACAGCTTTGCAGTTTGCCACAGCAGAAAATATTATTGTCACCCTACTAGAAAGGGACACACGGCCTCTCTCCCAACCTCTCGCTCGGCTCGTTTTTTTGCTCACAGTACTCGGTCCTGTTGTTATAATAGGTCCATTCTTGCACCTTAATCGCCAGTTCGACGTTTCTTCGTCATTTTTCGATCAAATTTGACGTTTGTTGAATTTCCACTTATTTTTAAATTATTAAAATATAATATCAATCCAGATGAGTTACTTGATTATAAATTATTTAGTACTAACAATATAAATTTTATGTTAAATAAATGTTTTTTACACTTTAAAGCAAAACCCATAGCAAAAACTACTGATTTTTTGTTAACCTTCCGTGCACCACGTGGGGTTTAATACACCCCAGCGAAACAAAAATCGTCGTATCTTTTTAAACGGCTGCGCGAATTCCACGAAACCTCGAGTAGCTGGAGTTGTGACATTGCCGGGTCGCATAGTAACAGTGATTTAGTAGTAGCGTCGCAGGCGCAGTGGACGGTCGCCCGCAAATTGTGGCAGGGTGTCACAAACCCCACGTAGTTCGGCACGTCGTCTAAAAGGTAAGCAGTTTGACATGCAAATTATACCTATTTCTACAGAAATATTTATTTAATTTGTTCTTTAATTACTTTAATCGTTTGTGTAGGTATTTGTTTGCAGGTCTCATAATGGCTCGACGTTTAGATCAACATGAAAATATATTATCGGCATTTATGGACGATAGTGATAGCGACACAGATGAGCTATATTTACCCGGAAATGAAGGCGGTTCGAATCATTTGACTACTTAATCTGAAAGTGACATCGAAGAGGATGCAACCAGACGGTTGCGAGCGATGCGAAGTACCTATATGCTTAGAGCACGCATATTTTTTTTTTTTGTAAAAATTGTGCAGATTTTAACCAACTGGGATCTCATGAAAACTAATTATGTTTAGTTATTTTTATTTTATTATTGTTTCTTATCTCATTCGGCCCTGAAATAAAGGGCAATAAGAAGTTTTTAGATAAGTTTCTTTTTATAAGGCTAAACCAAATAATATGGTCTCCTTTTAGTTATTAAAAAGTACTATTTTTGTTACAATGCCTATAAATATTAAAAATATTTATTTTACCTAACAAATTTATTTCATTTCTATCTCCTAATAGTCCAAAAACAATATAAATAAGTATAAAATAAATTTTATAAAGATATTTTCTATATATAGATAAAATGATGTTGGGGTATAGGAAACCCCACATAGTGCAGGACGCAACTTTTACCCACGTGGTTTACGGAGGGTTAAATTGATTTGAAGCGTTCCGACTCTAAAAGTTTCCAAATAACCCAGATTCAACTCTTGTCTGCGGTCTGCCAGACGCATGCATTCGAACAACCGTATAAATGTATTTTTTTTATTATCCAAGAAAGAAACATAGTACGAAGGAAAATAGTTCTTGATTTGAGGTCTTAGATCATATAATAGTAAGTAATAATATCATAGATATATAATATTAAAAAGAGGTAGATATGTTATAAACGCGTAAAAATGAAGACTCGAGTCGAGTCGGGCCAATTTTGGTTAGTGTGCTCCGCGAGTAATAGCGTGTTTTGTGTTACTATGCGATGTTGACACATTGACACGCGTCCCATGTCAATGTGTGTCGTGGCACAGAAATATTATCAGTTTTGTAAGGATATAACGTATCTATGTAATAATTAATCAAAGAATAATATGATCTAAGTTTATGATAGTAACTTGTAAGACTTACTTGTAAGAGGTTCATCGTCAATAGAGTGCTAAACTCACGGTCAAGCCTGCAAATCTCGTACCAGTAGTAATGGCCGTCATTGCTGGATTTGCAGGCTAGTTGGTAAGACGTATGGCGCTATAAATAATTTCTGCATACAAGTCCGCACGAAAGCCGATGTACTATTAGATTTGGAGGTGACAGGGAGTAGGACACTCAATGGCGGCTTTTAGTACCGGTGCTGGATTTGCAGGCTGGACTGTCTATCAAAGATCTTAAAAAAGTTATTACGCGCCCGCTAACTTAAGGGAGTTCAGTAAAAGGTCCCACAGACGAGAGGCCGATCGTTTCAGTTAGAACCGACGTCAGTTCGGCCTGAACGGATGCGAGCACACACACGGAAAAAATCGCATCCAACCCAATTTACGTCAGTTCGGCCTGATTTGATTCGGGCCCACACACGGAACAGTCGCATCAGTCCATTCTGGTTTGCCGCGCGCTACGGTCGTGTTTATCAATTTTGTACCGCGAAAACTCATACAACGCTTGTACACGATACACGCCCGCACGGCCGCGGCTCGGGCAAGAACTGAAGCGATTTGTCCACACACGGTCAGGACAGGCCGCGCGTTCAGGTCGCTCGGTCAGGCCAGAATCAATGTTGCCAACTTAGTTATTTTACAAAATTTTACTAAATCGAGTATTTTATTCCCTCCTTGGTAGAAATTTAGTTATTGTTCGATGCTCCAGCCAGGATCTCTACGTTGAATATCTTGGGGATTCTTCTTATAAGTTACATGGAGATACAAATGATACAAATCATAGCATCACAATATTATGTTGATTTATTACTACACGTACAACCAATACAATTAATATATAACTCATATAACAGAGGAGCATACTAATACATGTCTATAGGTACTATACATAGCCTTTCGGCTAACTCAATAAACTATCATAGGCATCAAAGTGACAGTACGAAGTTTGGCGTTGACATAACACACTCTTAAATAATTATCATGTTATGTAACATTATTAGTAGTGTTTTAGTAGGAAAGAGCCAGACAGTAATTATATGCAAAATGGCCTAGGCTAAACACAAAAAAAACCTATCATAATAATACATTCGTCCGTAATTTTCTTAAAACTACCCGTTTAATTACTATATACGTAATATTTGCTAGTATATTTTAATTTAATAGTAAAATTTATAGTAAAATTCAATGAATGAAAAAAATGTTATATAACAAAACCTAAAATGCAATGGTTTTTGGAATTCAGGGGGGCTTTTTGGGGCTTCAGGAATTCCTAAGTAGCTTCTTTAGTAGTTATTTAGTACTTTTTACTAGAATTCAATACGAGTTTAGTAGTTTCACAAAAACAGAGCTGGCAACACTGGAACGAATCGCTTCAGTCCGTACGGCCGACTGACGCGATCTCGAAATTGCACTCAGACGATACGATTTTGCATCCGTTCAGGCCGAACTGAAGGCAGACCGGATCATGTATGGGGCCCCTAAAACTTTACTGAATCGACTGACTTGACTGATTGACTGAGTGACTATTTATTTAGACTTTGACTAGATTTTGGACTTGACGAATATATTATAGAAGTACGTTGATGAAAATATACTTGACACTGGCAAATGGTTATAAGCCGACGCCATAAATAAATTAAAGAAATCTTGACACTTGACACTCATTGACACTTAGCATTGACAGTACTATTTTTGCCAATTTTTCGTGAATTGATTGAATTCGAATTCTGTAATTCAGAAATAAGATTATTTAATTAATTGTACTCAAAATATTTATAAAACTGGGCTGGCTTATAAATTAAATGATCGCTTTATTTAAGTATTTATTACTTTTTGATAATGTTTAGATAATTCTTCAAAAAGGCATATTAGTTGTCGCCGCGTGAAGCTGAATGTTTCCATAAATTTTATGAATTAATAATGATTTAGGACAAAATGCTACGAACAGTTTTAAGATTATCACCTTCTTTCATCCCCATCCTTTCAAGGCCAAACGATTATGACCATAATGAATTACGAAAAAGTAATTCTACTGAAAAAAATGGTTGGGACAGAGTTAAGGACATGTTTAAGAAAAAGTATATTATTTATTTACTTATTTTTCCTTATATAATATAAAATTCTTACCAGTAACTTACCTTTCGGATTTCTACTTTCAATGTCATTAAAAAAATGTAAAGAAAAAATAACCTGTTACTTTAAATATTGAGGTTTTGAAGGTTTAGTAAACTTGATGAGATTTGTTATTTAGAATTTAATTTATTTTCAGTGAATTTGATGAGCCTTCAAAAGAACTGCATACTGTCAGTCAGGCAACAACCTGTGGTCTGTTCTTTGGTGCTATGTTTGGAGGTCTTGTGAAATCAAGAAATGCGTACATAACATTTATTGAAAACAACCAGGCTACTATTTTTCAATCAACACGAGATGCACAAGTAACTTGAGTTTTATGGTTTCATAATATTATATTTGTTTAATTAATTTTCGTAGATATGGACTAAGTATAGTTGAATTCACCAGATTAAATACAAATGGAAACAAACATTTAGAGGTTTACAATATTTGGATGAAATTGAAAAAAAAAAAAAAGTTTCATAATTTTATCAACAACTAGATTAATAAAGCTGGCAAATTAACTTACACTATAATTTTAGTATATAATATGTACAATTATTCATGTTTCAATTTAAGCTTACTAATATTTTGTTTCTAGTGATGATTTAATTCTTAAAAATTTATGTAATTACTTGTTTCTAGAAAAAGTTGCAAGACTTTGTGACAATATCATTTGCAAAAGGTGCATGGCACTGGGGATGGCGGCTTGGTTTGTTCACTGGAATGTTTAGGTATGTTTGTCTACTAGTTAATTATAGGTCTTTAGATAATACTTGGCACCTACAAAATGTACACATGTTACGTTGTGTGCTGTCTATGCATAGTGCATTAGCAAATTGGTGTCTCTGGTTCGAGTCCAGGGCCCCAATTCTCATATCTCGAAACTTGGTCTGTCCTACTCGCGGGTGCAATTTTTGCTGCCTATGCATAATATTATGAGTCAGTACGTTAACCAGAACGAGATTTAAGGTACGAGCATTAGGGACCAAGAGAGGCTTAATTTTTTTCCATCCATCTGTTATTTTTTCTGTACTAGGTAGGTACTAGAACTGAGCGAAGCTCGGTCTACCAGTCACTCTAGAAACGCCGAAAAATCGACAAAATGACAGATTGAAGAAACATTAATACCATTTGGAGCAAAATAGTTCTTATTGTAAGGCAGCACGATCAATGCATCATCATTAGGAGGAACAACATTTCTTTTCTTTCCGAGCATGAGCTCACAAAATGGCTTCTTTTAGATAGCTAAAGTAGAAAAGTTTTCTTGTTTCAATGTCAAATAGTCTTACAAATAATGTCAACTACTTTACATCATGGCAGTCCAAGACAAATAGTTTCATTACATTCAGTCATTGGCTGTGTTCCACAGAAAAAAGTGCTTGTTAGTGCTTGCTAGAGCTAAAGAAAAAAAAAAAAACAGATATTATCGGCCAAGACATGTTTGCTAACTTCAATACTGCTAACATAATCCACCAATTTGCTTATGTTAATTTTGCTGCCAATTTAAAAATATGGCTATTTAGAAATGTTGAGGACCTTGTTACAAGGAATTAAGAACTATTTTGCAACAAACCATTTTGGATAGAATATTTCTTCTTTAAAATTATTTATTATGATCGCCATGCTAAGACCGCAGGTACTGTAGTATTTTAAGCAAAATAATATAAACCCCTAGACCACTTAAAATATTCTATTTCAAATAGTGAACATAGTGATAATATTATGATATTTCCTTCCAGTTTAATAGCGACTACAATATCAGTATATAGAGACAACTCAACGATTGTGGAATATGTAATTGCTGGTGCTGTGACGGGGGCAATATACAAGGCTAATTTAGGAACAGCTGCTATGCTAGTGGGTGGTGTTTTAGGTATAGTTTATTATTATACTAGTTTAATATACTAAATGTTGTGACAGATTGACAAAGTATGTCAATGTGTAACAAAATTGTATCTATCAAAAACACAGTAATGTATGTAAGTAACATTTTGCACCAAGGTATACCTATACCTTGGGTCTATACTGTTGGGTCCAGGGTACCTTACCCTGGACCCAACAGTACAGAACAGAACTCGACTCCATATAGATACATGTTTGGGGATTTCGGTGTTATGTAAAGAACTGCAAGCATATGCCACTATGTCAATTACGGTAATCAACACCATCATCACACCATACATCATCATATTATAATGATTTCTCATAGTATTTTACACCGACATGGATATCTTTGAACATTACTCTGCCATTTATGGACCTATTTGCAAAATTATTTTGTCGTTATAAAGAGTATAATTCGAAATTGGTCCTTTAGTCACTAAAGTGGAAACCTGATGATGCCGATCTTTAAGGAATCGAGGGAACTCTTTGAAATTTATATGGACACATGTAGTGATTTTGACTTTTTTTGAAGTAACACAAGAATAATATGCTACCATAGTAGTTGGGCCATTTCGATAAACGATTTCTTATCATTGATCTGCCCAGGCCACATCATGATGTGGCCAATAGACAGAGAAACTTTTCATGAACTGCGACCATTTCATGAAATTCTTGAGCATTTCGTGATGTGAGCAAATCTACGATATGGCCACAACATATCGTCGTATTGGAGGTGAACTGATCTAACCCACCTGACCATATATATTTTATAGAAGTGAAGAAATCTAAGCAGATTAGGAGTTTCTTCCTTCGTAAAAAGTATTATAGAATCAGATAGCTTTCCTTCACAATTCAGAGAAAAAACGGTTTGAGATGGAATATCACTTAGATCTTTTCACTAGGCAAAATTTTGGTATTTTCTGAACTAAAATGTGTTAATAGTTCTATTTACTGAAAAGTGTGGCTTAGCTCTGTTCACCACTAATACGACGATATACACTGCTTAAACCCAGTTGATACTAGAAATAGAGTTGATACTACTTGCTGCATAATAAATAGTATCAACTCCGTTCTAGCAGCGAATAGACAGGGTCAACAGCTCTTGATTTTTAAAATTCCCGCCCTCTTTTCTTGGACAACTTTCGTTGGCCAGACTTTAACATGTCATTAATAATAATCTTTTAGAGTATTTAGGTTATTTTATTTATCAATACATTTTCAGGTGGAGTACTGAGTACAGTTGGTGGGTTACTCATTTTAGGTCTACTCAAAATTAGTGGTCTGTCAATGGATGAGATAAGAGCAAGTCTGTATAAAATAAGAGAAGCAAGGTAAGGGTGGTTTTTAAGCAATTTTTATCAACAAAGAGAAAGTTCGTCTTTATGACTTAGGGGGAGCGTTTAAGTAATATGTAACGCAATTTGGGGGGGGGGGGGTATAATGTGGATTAAATTTTGATGCCTAGATAACACACTGGCTACTTTGGGGGGTATAATGTGGATTAAATTTTGATGCCTAGATAACACACTGGCTACTTTTAGGGTTCCTTATTAACTACAGGGAACTTATTGTTTCACTCTGTCTGTCCGCCTGTCCTCCCTTGCTGACTACGGTAATATTAATAATTAATGTAAATAGACGAAATTTTAAATAGATAAGTAAGTAAAGACTACATGTATATGTTTTATTTTTGGAATCATAAAAGTTATAATTTTGTCTGACATTTCTATAAGAGGTAGAAACTTCTAATTTTCCATGCTGATAATACTTGAAAAATAGTATGTAATCGCAATCGGACTAAGACTTTTGAAGTAATTTCACAAATAATTTGAAAAACCTATTGGCATTACAGAACCCTCCTCAGACATGTCCTGAAATGCTCTTGGTTAGGTTATTGTCCTGAAGAATTGTATGGTGTCTCTACTCTGTAATCCTCCTTTTTGTGCAACAAAGTCATGTGTCTACTTACATAAATCTATTTTACATAAAATCTCACTTAAAATAAATTTACACCATTAAATAAAATTCTCGTTTTTTTTATTTCCAGACAAGACCAGATGAATCAAGCTATGGAGAAGGCAGCTACAGAAAAACATGACGATCTTACAAGACACCACGACAAGGTTATTGAAGAGAAAGGAGAGGCTAAGATAGAACAATTGCCTTAGTACACATATGTATTTACTGTAAACGTAAATCATTCATATAAATGTAAATAATATAGTCAGAATAAATTTTTATTGTTAAAATTGTTATTACTAGTTTATGCATTTTTTGCTACTCCTTAAAGTGTCGGACTTGCTTTTTATACTACCACTAGCTTTAGCCCGCGACTTCGTCCGCGTGGAGTTCGGTTTCCATACAAAATTTTAACCCCTTTTTCGCCCTCTTAGGGGGCGAATTTTGAAAAATCCTCTCTTAGCGGATGCCTACGTCATTACAACTATATGTATGCCAAGTTTCACCAAAATCTGTACAGTAGTTTCGGCTGTGCGTTGATAGATGAGTGAGTCAGGTTTGCCTTTTATAAATACTACCATATTGAGAAGTACACTCAGTACACCAGAGGACTTTTGAGAGGATTTGCGTGTACCTGTCGACAAAAATCTAAAAGAAAAAGTTATTCAGAGCATTGATCGGCGCGCGACTCAGATTTCACGAAAAACGCTACTTTTCAAATGCGTCTATATCTAACAAAAACTGGTTATTCTGATTTTTACATGAAGAAAAACACTAGAAAATATTGTATTCTAATTTTTCACTTATCATTTATTTTAAAATAATTTCAAACTTTTGAATAAAACTGACAAAACTAACCATCAGTTTTTACAACTTTAGGTTCAGGGGCAATTTCAAAACATATAATAGCTAAAACCGCTTACATTTTTTAAAAACAAAAAATCTTTACAAACTTGTTGGATCCTCTTCTAGATTATCTATTTGTCAGATTATTTTTATATACGTTTCTATCTCATAAAAATAAAATTTAAAGATTGCGAAATTATCAGGAATTATAGTTATTTAAAATGATGATATTTATGTATTTTACTTGCTCCTTTTGTTTATTACTTACATAATCTATGAGAAGAACCTTTTATCTTTAATATGCTATTAAAATTTTTAACTAAATTAGTTTGACGAATTTTATATGAATTTTTAAAACTACTATATAAATCGAGGCGTTTACAACAGTATTTGTAAACGCTCGATTTATTTAGTAGTTTTAAAAATTCATATAAAATTCGTATAAAATATTCATATAAAATAAAAATTTTTCATATAAAATAACATATAAAATAACATTCATATAAAATAAAAAATCTTATTTTTTATTTTACAATCGTTCCACATCAATAACTATATTTAAGGACTTAAAACTTCTTTACGCACGATTAACTTGGGCAGTAAGCTGGTGAATGCGTGACTAGATCGTTACGAAAGTGTGATTGGGCGAGGCGAACGGAAGTTGAAAGGTAGACAAGTTAGTGAAGATGAAGAGAGAGAGTTACCTACGTTTCGTACATTACTAGAGGAGCAAGGGAGAGCAGTGCGCGAACAAGGCGCGAACACATTTTCTGTCTCTCTCTCATAGCCAGTGTCCGTTTGCGAGTTTTATATTCAGTCGTGTAGTCGTTACACGTATCGTGTAGTTTTACTTCAGTCGTGTGTGTCTAGCACAGTCGTTCTTTTTTCATTGATAAGTAGAATTCACGACACTTGAAGAGCTTTTCTACCCATGTGGTGCGTTTTTTTAATTTCTACCTCTAACTCGATTAAATAAGGAGTTCGGACCTCAATAACAGCTTCATAATAATAAGAAAAATCAAATTATATTCAAAAGCATATTTATTTCATAATGCTACACGGTAAATACAAAAATATAATGAAATATAGAATTATATAATTTTGTGCATACTTCCAATGACTTGAAGTTTTAATAATTAAATTTGTGAATTAAAAAAGAAAATACATTCAGATAAACATTCATAAAAGAGAATACTTCGAAGTAACTGATTTTTTAAATAATGTAATGTAGGCTGAAGTAAATATTATGCAAGTAATCAAATACTTATTTTCTTCTGCTTAGATTTAACCTATACTGGATCATTTAGTAAATATAAATAAGTTAAAAACTGGCAAGACGTTTAGTTCATTATGAAATGCACACAAAAATCACTACACTACTACCCTCAAAATTTAATAGTACAAAATATATATCATTCAACATTATTACATAATTATTTGCTTATTAATACTGTTTCCATTATTAACATTCATAGACCTACATATGGATTTATTTGCAGATTATTGCATAGGTTATTTTTTAATATAATAATAACGTGTAACCAAATTAAAGAATAATTTCATATTTATAATAATTAATTTTAATACAAAGTCTACTCCAATTCAAATTCCTGAAATATAATACAGTATATTAATTATAATTATGCATATGGAACTATTAAATTATGCATATAGATTTACCACATTTCAAAAAATGCTCTAATAAAGTATTTAAAGTGATTTTTAACCAGTGATAAATCAGTCAGGGCAAAAGAATTTCATGGATAACAAATCGCTATAATAACTAAAATCTATATCATTCTATGTACACCATGTAGAATAATGTATATTAAGGAATTACATTTGAAGAATTGTGTACCTAATTTAAAAACAAAATAGGAGTGTTACAACGCAACGTAAAAGTACATCTATTTCTATTACGAAAAATGTCTTTATGAAGAGCCTTCGTAACATTTCTTCGTACATCACATATTCTTTATATCAAATATAAATAGTAAATCTTCAATTATATTACGTGAAATAATTAGGTATGATATAATATAAAAAGTAAAAGATTTGCTATGTGTTTTTATAAGGAATTGTGTATGAATCTGATCATCACACAGTAAAATATGTACTCTAGTATGTATATAAACACGTAACTCTTAGTTACGTTCGTAATTCGTAATAAATAAGTTACCTTTGATTAATTATTACATAGATACGTTATACCCTTACAAAACTGACAATATTTCTGTGCCGCGACACACATTGACAAGGGGCGCGTAAACGAATCGTCGACCGGCTCGACGCACACTTACACAAAAATTGGCCCGCAGCGGGCGCAGTGTAAAATTTTATAATGGATCTTTTAAATTTTTTTTCAGCGGGCCAATCTGAGTCTTCATTTTTTACGCGCACTACCATATCTACCTCTTTTTAATATAATACATCTATGTAGTGTATCTAAAATTTAAGGACAAAAAATTATATATTGGATCTTTTAATATTTTTTTTTGGTTGAGATGCTCCTTAAATAATTGTGTTTAAAACTCGAGAAAATAGCGAAATCTTCAATTTTAGTTCGTTAAACGAAAATTTTAGTTGAAATAACCTAACCAAGGGCGTGTTAGGGCATGTGTAAGGAGGGTTCCGTAACTATCAACGTGCAATATTAGGTTTTCTTCGAATTACTTTAAAAGTTATTGTGTCTGATTTCGCTAAAAATATTTTTTCTGAAGTTTTTAGCATAATCTATCAGCATGTAAATTTACAAGTTTCTATCTCCAATCGTTTAGAAATGCCAGGGGTGGGACCAACTTATAAACCACCTTGGAGGCCGATTACTCGAAAATTTATTTAAGTCTTTATTTTAAAAGACCAATTCAACGATTCCAGACACAATGGGGTAAAATGAAAAAAAAAAAATCGTCCCCACTTCACATGTATGGAGAGCCACCCCTAAAATGTAAAATTATTATTATTTTATGATGTCAAAACCGATATCTATACACAGTATATAACTATACCAAATGCCATTGATTTATATGCATAATTACAGAAGCTAAAAGCGCGGACAGACAAACAGACGGACGGACAGAGCGAAACTAGGTTTCGTGTGTATGCGGGCCTAAAAAAGGCTATGGACTGTAAATCCTCAAAATTCTATAACTCTGTATGGTTATAAACTAAATTAATATACTAGCTGTTGCCCGCGGCCCCGCCCGCGTAAATACAGTATCCCTCGGGAACACTGTATTTTTTCGAGATAAAAAGTAGCCTGTTTTAATCCAGACTTTAAACTACTAAGATACAAAATTTAATCAAAATCCGTTCAGTAGTTTTTCCGTGAAAGAGTAACAAACATCCATCTATATATCCATCCTCACAAACTTTCACATTTATAATATTAGTAAGAAGTAGGATATATAATAGGGGATCGGACTACATTTGAAATATTTAGTTTCATTAATATATTCAGAACTATATTGAGGCATTACTACGTCTTGGTAAATGTAAAAAAATATATTATTTTATGTGTAGTTTACTAATTAAATACATATAAAAATCACCAAAATATATATTTTTTTGGCTTTAATTACATCATAATATACAAAAACATTCATTATGGTAAGTATGAACTTAAACGCACATATATCGGAGATATTTACAAATATATTCCTGCGGCCGTATACTTCATACACCATAACCTACAAGTGACGTCACTTGTAGGTCGACTTTAGTATGGAGCGTTTTTACGAGACTTGCGAAATGTTATAATATACAAATCGCTGTACCTTTGAAAATATTTACTTTTGATATACGGTTTCTTCTGAGAAGTTACTCATATTTAAGAGTACTATTCATTTATGCAATAAAAAAAAAAAAACAATCCGCTTGCCTATTGATTACTCATTTGAAGTGTCATAAAATCACATAGCAAATGTAAATGTGTAAATATAAAAAAAAAAATCTATAAAAAAATCTAAACAATAAACATGAATATAAATTATTGAGCAGATTGCGATTTAGTTATTCTTTTGGCCCCACGATTCGGTGGTCCTTTTGGCTTGGCGAACGCTGGCCGGTGCAGGTTTCTCTTGGGATGTATTTCGTCGTACAAATACTCCTCGGTCAATTCCTTTCCGTCGTCTATTTCCAGCTGCAATCGAAGATTTCATAAACTCAAAATAGGGTGTGACGTACATTTGACAGAACAATTTTTTTACAGTAAAAAGCATGGAGGGTAGAGATAAGGAGTACCATCTCCATACATAAAAAGTGTCCGTAAAAAGCGTTAAATAGGGGGCGCTACAGACGCAACGGGATGTAAAGCGGCAAAATTTAAACGTATAAGTAAATCTTAGTATTTTCTTCGGTTATATTAATTATTATATGTATTCGGTATAGGTAAATATATAAGGTTTGGTAAAATCAATTACGAATACTTCGGGTATATGATCTACTGCCTAAGTAAAGACGTTTAAGCAGAAAAATAATTATTGTCATACTAGAAAAAAAATTTTTTTCTTTATATGGGTGAGTTTGCGTTTTGCGGAGAGTCGCCCATACATGAGATGATTTTTTACTTTGAGTATGACAATTATTTTTCTGCCCAAACGTCTTTACATAAGCTGTGAATTCTGTGCCTAAAGTATCCGTAATTGATTTTCGGAGACCTTATATATTCGACTACCCGAGTAAGTAGAATATTCATGATGTACTGAATTAACTACTTTAAGTCTACTAAAGTTGTCAAAAATTTTAAATAACTAAACTCAACTCACTTCACTCCATCTCTTATCTTATTCCTAACCTCATATCAAACCCTGATACGACTCTAGCGCCATTATGGCCAGTTTTGGAACTATTATTTAATTACTTTTGTCGGACACTTTTTAAATAACTAAACTCAACTCACTTCACTCCATCTCTTATTCCTAACCTCATATCAAACCCTGATACGACTCTAGCGCCATTATGGTCAGTTTTGGAACTATTATTTAATTACTTTTGTCGGACACTTTTTAGCTTTTCTGCCTTAGAGAGATGTTGCTCCTTTTACTCTATTCTCCATGGTAAAAAGTTACGCCATCTAGGTTTTCACCATACTTCAAATGTCAGCCAGGTCCCATTTGCAAATTATAAATCGTACAAAAATAAATAGGACCCGCCTGCTACCAAACATAACGTCAATTATTTCACTTAGGCTTTCAGCTCACAGTGTAGTCTGTTTTCTCAATCTTGTTTCGGTCTTTTTAGTGCGTTGCTTAGGTATCTGTCTTTGTTGCAGTTATTTAATTTTTTTAATTATTTATTATATTTTATAGAACTTTAATTTATTAAAGAAAAGGAGTGTGGTTTTAAAAATAAAGACAAGATAATATTAACAATTATGAATGTACATACCCTTTTCACAATTTCAAGACCGAGTTTCTCAATGATTTCTAAAAATTGTCCCTTACAACTAGAATACATCATCCTCTCCTTTATAGTGCAGCTGTAGCCAGGCATCGAGTAGATAAACACTGAAACGGAAAAATGTTAGTTATAATATATGGTTGTTCAAAAACATTACAGGGCTTTTGATATTTTTTCTGCCATTAGGGGGCAGACTAGGGATGGGCGTTGAATGAACGAACTGTTTTATTAAACTGTTTATTTGTCATGAACGGGTAAACTAGTTTAGCGCCTACTGATAAACTAGTCTATGCGTGAACGGTTGCCATATGCCGGAACGGTGCGTGCGACAGAGACCGTTCGTCGCGACGCAACGACACGATCGACGGACGGGCGCGGGGCACGACGGTCGACGACTCGGCACGAGCAATACGTCTATCTCTGTTCTTCATAACCGACGACGTGCTCTAGTCTATGTAATAATTACATTCGTTGAGTGGGCGGTGTTTTAATAAAATGAACTTTAAAGTAAGCTAACAAAGACGCAATTCTAATGACAAATTCTGAAATAAATAAATCTTTGAACTTTGTTTACGTAATTTTACCTATGACATGATGACAATCAAACAGTCTTGAATCTTGATTGGAATGCGATTTGCGTAGGTCAAGGATTCAAGGTTAAAACTTAAATGTTAACGGATATGCAATTTGTAAGCCTGGAAAAAGTATGAAGGGAAGTTAATTTCCACCGCTCACAGATTAAACCGTCTCGTCGTTCGTCGTCATCACTAGTCGCGTCGATCAGCAAACGACAACAAGTTTGTCAAAACAGTTAATGCTGAAAGTCGTTCATTCAACAAAACTACTTTGTTTGTCATAGTTTATTGCTCAGTTCAGTAGGTATTCGTCGAACACGTAAACTAGTCGAAAAAAAAACTGTTTTTTCAACTAGTTTACGATGAACGATAAACGGTCTCGTTTCGTTGATCGAAAAAGCGTCGACGACCCACCACTAGGGCAGACCCAACACACAAAGCGTCATCTGGTGGCGTAAGTGGTATCAAAAACCGTCAATTACAATTTTCGATTCTTTTTTTGTCACCAGGCGGCGCTCGGTAGCCCGCCAAACTGCTCCTTATCATGTCAAAAAGTTGTCAGATGTCACGAATTTAAAAACCCTCACTGCCATCATCTCGTTTTTCGGTCTTATGTAATGACAAATACCTATACTCTCCATGTGGTCTCCCTCGTGGGTGTGTGTGAACAGGTAGACATGATACCGGGCCTGATCGCTCGGCACGTGAGCGGGCAAGTCTGTGACGCTTATTACAGCCGCTTTCGATAGACATATCTTCTCCTCTTCCAAGTCTGTAATAATTTAAAACAAAAAAAATATAATAATAAAAGCGACCAGTATTTACACGTGACAGTTTGTCTAAATTTTTTGTGAAATGTTTGCCTTTAGAAAAATATTCCAAGCATTTAATATCAATATGTGGTTCAGATATCAGAATTGGAATAATAGTAGTTTACCCTGAGGAATGAGGTGGCCCCCTGCGAGGCTACTACTATATACTATTATTGTACTCTTGTTAGTTAGTTTTAGGCATAACATTGTTATACATATAGTATACCTTTTTTATTATAAAATTGACGTTCAGAAAATGTATATAAAATACCAACTTTAAATACAAAAAAATTAGGTGATGATGAACGTTTAATAAAACACTATTTTTTGAAATTTCAAACTGTCATAACTTTGGAATTAATAAACCGATTTTCATGCTAGTGGCGGCAATCGATGCAATTTTTGATGTCCTTTGAAAGAATCGACAGCAAAAATTATTCAGATGAAACATTTCGGAGTAATTCCGAAAAAACACTTTTTTCGGTTTTCTTTCCTTCACGATATCTCTCGAAGGAATCAATCGATTTTGACCGGATTGGGTTTTCAAGGTTAAGAGCTGATTTTTCTGAGTTGCTCGATAAAGCCCTTTAGAAGTTATATAAAAAAAAACACTACAAAAAGTTTGTTTTTGAGATTTCTTGAAATCTATATGTCCGAATAGGTCCAAATTGTATTCAAAATCTAAGTTTGGCCAAGCCCTTTCGAATGGCGCCAGCCGCAATAAAATCGGTCAAACCGTTCAAAAGTTTTATGAGGTTTACATACTCACGCACACATGCAAACGCGCGCACACTGTACACACACACATATAGACATAGTGACACCCTCACGGGGGTAGGCAGGGAAGCTTCCTGTGACCTCAGAACGTCGAGATCTGATGAGAATTTGATTTTTGCAAAACGGGGTAAAACCAATAACTTCCCGATTTTTGAAAATCTTACGATTTTCTTAGCGGGAATAAAAAATTGACTTTGACTACAATGTAACTATTGTACTCAAAGTATAGTTATAGAAAATTTAATATTTATTTAATCGAGTTTCATCCTGTTACAGACAATTAAACTCAAAAATTGTGCGCGCGGTGCTGTTGCCTGCGTTTGTAATTATACAGCGGCAGCAGAACAACGCGACACGGCCAAATGTTATTTGTATAAAATTGTATGAGATATAACGTACTACGCGGCCGTGGAACTACGCGACGAGAGACTTCACTACTAATAATACCGCAATGGAGTGCCGCGACGCGTAGTTATATAGTACGGTTCAAATGAGAATAGGATCGAGTCGGCGCCATATGTAATTTATGTTTAGATAATTGATTACTATTTAACGTTTTTATTTAAATTCGATGCAAGACTATTAATATTTATATGCACATAAGTTTTCTGTAAATCGCACTTTTCAAGTGATATTTAACAGATAAAGGTCATTGACGTTCCTATTCTCATTTGAAACGCGTTATACAATTTCATACAAAGAATATGTGGCCATGTTGTGTCGCGTAGTTACGCTGGCATGTAGTTACGCCTAGTACGGTCCCACCTTTACAAAGGACGACACCGCGTCGTTATTAATACGAACAAAAAATTTTTTTTTTCCCTGCTGGCAACCCTACCATTAACTTGACATTGTAACGTCTCCCAACTAAAAATTGAAAATTATTTATTAATTTCGTTTTAAGTGTTATAAAAAGTTGATATTTATATTAATTTAAGTATTAGTAATAAGACAAATAATAATTCTCAGTGCTGTGAACAAGTTTAGTTGTGTAATCAGCAACTTTAATTGTGCCATACGTCAACGGCGATCAGCTGTCAAGGTAATTTAAATTTTTGTATTAAAAACGCATATAATTCCAAACAAATCTCTGCAAACAGATTATTATTGTCAATAATCATCATAAGCTGATTAAGGTTGACGATAGGCTATGTTAATAAACGTTGTAGGGAAGCAATAGATCAGCTGTTTATAGCTAATTAATACATAAAGGTTACTTAGGCCGGTCAGTGGGATTAATGGACCTTGTTATTCCTTTTTAACAACTCATATACCTACCTTACTCTAGCTTGCGTGACCCCTATACACCGAGCAAATATCTCAACATCTATAGATATCGAGTAATAGGATCATTTAAGGAGGACGGGGTATTGTCGATTCCACTGCAGTTGTAGTTTATTTCGAAATTTAAACTTATTTCCTTTTATACTTTGCAAGATAAAATTGATTGATAGGTTGGCTTGTGGGTTTGGCATAGACTGATATCTTCTTTACCATCTTACTTACCCCACTCAAGCTTGCGTGACCCCTTTACACCGAGCAAATATCTCACCATCTATAGATATAGAGTGGTTGGGTCTACTTGGAGGTATCAGAAAGTGTTAGATTTGCAAGCTAAATAGGTAGTTGGTTCATTGATAGACAAATAAGTCAATTAATTAACTGATTATCTCATAGTTTCCTACTTTCTATAGATTAATTATGATGACTAGAGGAAACCTGGCTCGTCAGACTGAGGAACAACTCCGTCTGACCCTTCAGGAGCTTAAAGAATACAAGAAACAAAATGAACTATTGCTTTCTGAACGTGAGGATAATGAAAAAGAAATGTTGAAAATTATCCACAAAAATAGTGACCTAAAAATTGAACTAAACAAGTTAAATGTGAGTTGTGAAGAATTGTACCAAAAAAATGAAGTTTTACAAGACATTGTAGACAGCTTTGACCGGTGCAGGGACGAGTATGAGGAAGCCTTGAGAAATAGTACTATATGGAAGCACAAACTAGAGGAAGCCCATACACAAATCAAGATGTTGGAATGTCAAATACAGGAGCATAATTCTTCACAAACACAAAACTTGTTTCAAGAAATGTTTGGCAGGGCTCCTAGCATTCTTGAAAAAGATGTCACAAAAACCATACCAATAATTGACTTGACTGGTGACAATACTATGCCCTCCCATACATTTCAAAGTAAAAATAAGTTTAAAAAATACATTAAAGTCAATAAACACATTAAGAAAACAAGTAAATTGTTAATAAAAAACAAAAAAAATATTTTTAAAATATCTAAGCTGACAAAACAAAAAAATCTTATTGAGAATAAATACTTAGACAGTATTAAAGAGTTAGAAAATACCACTTGTGTCTATGAGGCAGAAGTGTGCAGTCTCCAAACTGAAATTACTGATCTACATGACACTTTAAGATCCATAACAAAAAAATATGAACTAGCCCAATTAGAAATATCCAGTCATATATCAGCGTTGAATATTTTACTGGACGACTACCGTTACAATGAAGATAGAGTTAAGTCTTTATTGAGACACAACTCATCATGTCAGTGCCTGGTAAATGATTCAACAAATATTATTAATTGTAATTTAAGTGTGGAGGCTCATGCTAACTCCTCTCATGAAAACTTGATTGTGCCATCGGCCTCGGGTCCGGGCATGGTCACTATATATAGTGATGAGCTTGGTCGGGGAGTCGGGGTGCAGTTGAGTAAGTTGTATGGGGAACAGTCAATGTACAACACCTGTATGCCAGGTGCAACATTTACACAAATAATAAAAAAGATTTTAGGTACAACTCACTGTCCCAATACAACATTAATCATTTTAGTGGGGAGACTGGGAAATGCGAATAGTAACCAATTAGAATATTATTTAGAGTCACTAAACAAATTACAAAATATTAATAAGGTTATATTTTTCACATTTCCTTACATAAAACGGTTGCCACAGGAAAACAAAATTAGATATAAGCTTAACAGCCAATTGTATACAGCTGTTAATAATAATTGTATATTATTAAATAAATTTGACAACAAAATAAATATAATTGACATTAATAATATTTTAAATTATAAATGTAAGTTGACATTAGATAGATATTATCTATCCTTTTATTATACAAGACTTATAGCAAGATCGCTATTAACTTTTTTATATTTTAACTCAGCCAAGTACTTGGCTAGTAAGACAACAACTGCTTCTATTGAGCAGTTTAGTCATAATAATATGACTGATTATAACAGCTTGGAAAATGTTCCAAATAATAATAATTTAAATTAGCCTGTAAGACAACAGAGGAAGTCTCTAGCATTGTAGGTATAAGTAATCACAAAAATAAAGTTTCAATAAATCATAATAAATTATGTACACTTACGCTGGTGCATCAAAACATACAAGGTATGTCTAGTAAAGAATTAGAAATTGAGTTGTTTTTAAATAATAATATAGACATTTTATGTATAACTGAACATTGGTTTAAGAAAAATGAAATAATGTTAAATCTTGGTATGCACCAGCTGGCTAGTTCTTTCTGCAGAGAAAAAGCCATGAGAGGTGGCTCACTTATACTAATTAAGAATAGTTTAAAATATAAAGAACGAAAAGACATAGTGAATCTCTCTACAGAACGAATAACCGAAATAGCCTGTATAGAGGTGGGACACTTTATTATTGTAAGCGTATACAGGCCACCTTTAGGGTTATATGATTCATTTGAAAAAACAATGGAAATGTTATTAACCAAGATAAGTGCATCTAACAAACATATATTATTATGTGGTGATTTTAATATTAATATTTTAGAAAGTAACTCTACCACTGTTAGATTTACTTCATTGTTAAAATCATATAACCTAACCTATTTATTTTTTGAACCGACAAGGATCAGTGACAGCTCTGCTACATGCATCGATAATATTTTTACCAACGTAGATCCATTAAATAAAGAAATAATTAAGAAACTAAGCTCTGATCACTGTGGACAGCAAGCTATTTTCCCTATAGATAATAATAATTGCAAACAATTACACAGGGACAGAAACACATGTATACCAATAAATGTTAAACGTATTGAGAAGTTTAGAGGTGAAATTATAGCTAATATTTTACATTTAGGCCCACTTGCGCCAATCCGGGTTAAAGTTAACCTTGGGTTAAAATATCATGCTTTCTCTTTCATAAATACGAAGAACGAGAGAGATAACATGATTTTTAACCCAGGGTTAACTTTAACCCGGATTGGCGCAAGTGGGCCTTAGAGTATCATAATAGCCCGGATATGTCATTTGGTAAACTGTTTAAATTAATTAAACATAATTTTGATACCATTTTCACCTCTAAAACAGTGAGAACAAACAACAAAAGTAAATTCAGTGAATGGGCAACAGCAGGTATTTTGAAAAGTAGATTTAAATTGTATGAACTCTATAATGAAAGAACAATGAATCAAAGTGAAGATTTTAAAAGTTATGTAAGGTTATATTCAAAAATATTTAAGCAAGTTTGCTCAGCAGCAAAATCTCTTCACATTAGAAATAAAATTAAGAATTCTAAAAACAAGGTTAAGACAACATGGCAAATAATTGCAAATGAAACTGGAAGAGTCACCAGACGCAACTCATCTTTTAAATTAAATATAGATGGTAAAATAATCAAATCCGACATTGAAGTTGCAACTGCTTTTGAGAAATTCTTTGCTGACATTCCAGTTTCAACCACAAAAAATTTAAACGCCTCTCCTGCTGCTGCTGAATTGCTACTTAAAGAAAATGTAAAAGAGTGTGAAATCGAATTTAGATTTAAAGAAATAGGACCTCAAGACATTATTAAACATTTTAATTTGTTAAATATCAAGAATACTTCAGATTTATGGGGCCTATCTATGAAAGTTATTAAATCTATAATCGATATTATTGCACCTTACTTAGCAACTATCTTTAATGATTGTATAAAACGTGGCGTCTTTCCTGATCTAATGAAACACAGTAAAGTTTTACCTCTCTTTAAGTCTGGTAATAAGTCGGATCCATCTAACTTCCGACCTATATCTATTTTACCAACACTAAGTAAAATTTATGAAAAAATAATACTTAATCAGTTGCTAGCACACTTCAATATAAATAAAATTTTACATAACAAACAATTTGGATTTACAAAGGGACGCTCTACAACAGATGCAGGCGTCGATCTAATTAGTTATATTTTTGATACTTGGGAGAGATCGCATGATGCTCTGGGAGTCTTTTGCGATCTCTCTAAGGCATTTGATTGTGTGCAACACTCAACATTGATCAGGAAATTGTGCCACTATGGAGTAAGGGGTCCAGCACTCGTTCTCCTAAAATCTTATTTATCAAATAGGATTCAGAGAGTTGAGATAAATGGAAAAAGATCCACAGGTACTAAAATTGAGATGGGGGTCCCACAAGGGTCAATTTTAGGACCCTTTCTTTTTCTGATTTATATAAATGACCTACCATACCTTATTAATGAAAAAAACGGAATAGTATTATTTGCCGATGATACGTCACTTACTTTTAATATTAATCGCCAAAACTCGTGTTATGACGAAGTAAATAATGCTCTTCTAAAAATAGTACACTGATTTAGTGTCAATAATCTTTTGTTAAATAGCAAAAAAACTAAATGTATAAAGTTCACGTTGCCGAATGTAAGGCAAACTAAAACCAATGTGCTATTAAATGGGGAAGGTATGGAACTAGTAGATACAGCCGTCTTTTTAGGTATTACATTAGACGCGAAACTTCAGTGGGGCCCTCATATTGCTGGATTGGCCGACAGACTTAGTTCAGCAGTATTTGCAGTAAGTAAAATAAGACATTTTGCAGACGAAAACACAGCAAGGCTTGTGTATTTTAGTTACTTCCACAGTATAATGTCCTATGGCATTCTGCTATGGGGCAATGCTGCAGATATAAATACTATCTTTGTGCTGCAGAAGCGAGCTGTTCGGGCAATCTACAAGCTGGCCCCCAACACTTCATTAAGAGTTAAGTTTAAGGAAACTGGGATCTTAACTGTAGCTTCTCAGTATATTCTATCAAATGTACTATATGTTAAAAAAAATGTAAGCCTATTCAAAAAAAAAAGTGACAACCACAATAGAAATACTCGAAATAAGAATAAGCTTGATGTACCAGTGACTAGACTTAGTAAAGTAAAGAATTCGTTTAAACGTATATACAATAGGATCCCAGAAAACGTTCAAAATTTTTCAACCAATAAATTTAAAAAAGTAATCAAAGAACGTTTGTGTAGTAAAGCTTATTATAAACTTAATGATTTCATGAATGATAGCACACCTTGGGAATGAGGTGGCCCCCTGCAAGGCTACTTTCATATACTATTGTATTCTAGTTATATAGTTTTAGTCATAACATTGTTATACATTTTTTTATTTTAAAAGAACAATTTTCCATCTTTTTGGTAAAAGATGGCCCCGCGCGAGTTTCTTACGCCGGTTCTTCTCGCCGGGCTAGTTCCCGAACCGGTGGTAGGCATCATGTATACCGACGTTCAATAAGTGTATAAAAATACCAACATTGAATAAAAATTTTTGACTTTGACTTATGACTTTGAACAAATTATAATAAACTAGCTGATGTAAGTACAATATCTCACGGGAACCGTACATTTTCCCGCGATAAAAAGTAGCCTATGTTCTTTCTCAGGTTCTAGGCTATCTGTGTACCAAATTTCATTTAAATCAGTTCAGTAGTTTTGACGTGAAAGACGGACCAACAGACACACACACTTTCCAATTTATATTAGTATGGAAGGAAAAATGCTTAACATTAATTTTGTCTGTCAAATTATAAATTAAAGAAACTTACCTATATTGAATTGTAAATAATTATAGGAACCACGTTTGAAATCAGCTAAACCCTGTTTCGCTGATTCAGTAATTGGAAATGAGATGCCTCCCATAGTTGACTGCCTGGAATAGACAAAGCTGTATTATTATAAGTGTTTATGCTTACGGTTTTAAGGAAAAGAAAGATTGCTACGTAGAATGATTTGTAGATACAATGGACTTCTTATTACTTCATATTACCAGATAAATTATGTGTATCTTCCTAAAAATTTTAAAGGTAAAATAACAAAATGCAAGCATTTGTTTCACACCAGTTTTCTATCAAGCGAAGACGACACGGCAGTCATACCGCCCTATATATTATGTTAGCCTCAAAAATTACTTCATAAGTCTACTTTCTTTCTACCGGACTATGGTGAAGCCAAAAGGAAGAGTACCTAATGATTTTGGCAGTCTATGTATAAATAAATACATGTATACATAGACTGGCATTGTACTGTACTGTACTTTGTATGTTAGTTTCCCCATAGCATCTAAACTACTGAACCGATTTTAATGAGGAATCAATAATTTCTTAATAATAGCCCAGGTAACACCAATTTCGGTAATGGCGACCGGTTGCATTGAATTCAGGCCAACTTACGCAGGAGTAATTTTATAGTTCCCAAGTGTGAGCGCAGTACACAAGAGCACTCTCTCTTCCTTTACTCTCATAATCCGGTGGGACGGATAACTGACACAACTGACGAGTGATCAGGCGCAGGTCTGACTTTTTACATGCCTATCGAATGCATGGATCATCTTTCTTGTCAGACAATTAGGTGATCAACCTGCATTGTCCTAACCAAACTTAAAAACAAAAATTTTTTTGTTGTTCCAATGTGGGAATCGAACCCACAACCTCCAAGTCGAGAGCGAAGCTCTAACCACTAGACCATAGAGGCTGTTATATAATTTATGTAGTTGGGTTATAGTTACTACTTATTTAATCATCAAATTGTGCGTAATGAAATACCTAGCATCGGTCCCATAGTTAGTGTTATGTTCAGTTTGTTGCAACTCTTTCAATGCCTCCTCCCTGTCAGTAAGGGGAGCCGGAGAGTTCACTCCGCTTACATGCGCCTTGTAACCTTTCAAACTCACTTCCTCCTGAAATGTTATAAGGGGACCTCTTTAAAAACAGATCACAAAAAGTATGTAATATTTTAATGTGTTAAAAAGATTTAACAAAGAATTTAAACTAATCAAATTACCAAATATTAATAACTAGCTTTTGCCCGCGGCTCCGCCCACGTAAAGACATCATCCCACGGGAATACTACTTTTTCGGGATAAAAAATATCCTATGTCCTTTCCCAGGACCCAAAGTATGTCTATACCAAATTGCATAAAAATCAGTTCAGCGGTTAAAGCGTGAAGAGGTAACAGACAGAAAGACAGACTGACAGACAGACAGGACATACAGTCTGTCTGTCTGTCAATAATAATTATTAAACAAATATAATTTTTTGTTGTTCATTTAAGACCTGTATGCTTGTGAAACAATAAAATATATGAATAATAAAAACCAAAGTAAAGGTTTTAATAAGAAAACATTATTGTTTTTCATAATAGGGAATATGCATAAAATATAAAAATAGCTTAAAACATAATAATATGATACTAGACTGAAAAATAAAGGAAATGGCGAAAAAAAATTCAATATCTGATGATAAATGAGCAAGATATGAGCGGTCAAAGTTTGTACTCTACCTCTTTCTAGCAAAACGAAATTTAGTATGAACTTTCTATGAAGGTCGTGTTATGTGACATCACGATACACGTCCGATCTCTCTGTCTAATAGACTACTTTAAACGTTCATATCTTACTTATTTTTAATGATATCAAAAAACTGATTTTACCATACGATTTACCAAACAAGATAGATCTATATAAAAAACTAAAAAAAATACATGCATATTCCCTATTATTATAATCTTGCTTACTATTATGTTTAAATAATACCCGGTTTATAGAAATTACTTTATTGTGCTAGGTAGCCAAATTACAAGTGATGTTTTTCATGCTATATTTATCTACCCACTTGATTTATCTTTTTATTAAAAAGTTAAACAAATGTACCCACTAATTAATACATAACATACCTTCCCCCCCTCTTATTAACAATTCAAACTGACCATCTATCATAATCAACTCTGGTCCAAATAATTAATTAAAATTCAAAAATTATGTAATCAAGAAAACATGCACACTCTAAAACATGTAATTAGTATCTTGTCTGGAAGGCGTAGGTCTGGAATATGGAACTTTGGAATGTACATTTATCTTATTCCTGATCTTTCCTCCGGCCATGGTTATTTCACTTGACCTTGGTATTCCTAACATCTGTTCCCAACATTCTGCACTTGGAATTTCAATAATATCATCATATTCAGTGTGTTCTCCATTACTTATCTCAGCTGGTTCTATTGCTTCATTTTCTAATTCCTCTGTGACGTCATTCTGTATATTTCTAGCATTTACTTCACTCTCATCTATACTGCCATTATTTTTTAACTTTACAATCTGATCAATATGACGCCTAACTATAGCTCCATCATCAGTTTGTACTCTATAGTTAGATGGACCTTCCTTGTTGATAATTTGACCTGGTAACCACTTACACCCATTTTGATTATAGTTTCTATACATCACCTTTTCTCCTATATTAGTTTCCCTGTTTTTCCTTTGACCCATATTAACTATTTGACTTTCCATTTTCTTGTGTTGTAAATAATCCGGATGTAGATTGTCAATAACAGTACGAAGACGTCTATTTAACAGTAATTCAGCTGGGCTTTTGTTTGTGCTAGTGCATGGTGTAACCCTTAGGCCAAGCAACATATTTGGAATCTTTACATCCCAAGATCCTTCAATTTTCTTTAATTTATTTTTAACAGTTTGCACCATACGTTCCGCTAGCCCATTTGTAGCAGGGTGGTATGGTGCCGTTGTGACATGTCTTATCTTATTCGCATTTAAAAATAATTCCATTTCATTGGACACAAATGCAGTTCCATTATCAGAAACAATTGTCTCACACAGGCCATGTGTAGCGAATAACATTCTCAAATGACGAATCACTGTGCTGGATGTTGTGTTATTTACTATAAATACTTCCGGCCATCTTGAATAAGCATCAACAACAATTAAGAAGGTTTTGTTTAAAAATGGCCCAGCAAAATCCATGTGAATTCTGGACCATGGCCTTGAAGGTAATATCCATTCATGATTTGATTTAGCAGGCATCTGCCTATTTTCAAGGCACTTCCTACAATTACTGACTAAATTAATTATGTCATTATCTAAATGTGGCCACCAGACATAACTTCTAGCTAATGATTTGGTATGAACAATCCCATTATGTGTAGTATGCAACATGTTTAAGATGGCTTGCCTTAAAGAAGACGGTATCACGACTCGACAGCCTAGTAATATGCAACCATCCTGTA
Organism: Glaucopsyche alexis; assembly: GCA_905404095.1. Taxonomy (NCBI): domain Eukaryota; kingdom Metazoa; phylum Arthropoda; class Insecta; order Lepidoptera; family Lycaenidae; genus Glaucopsyche; species Glaucopsyche alexis. The sequence goes on along the minus strand of FR990052.1, from coordinate 12,104,531 downwards.
GAGACAGCTTAGATCTATGTAGCCAATATGTATGCAAATTCGTATCAGTGACTTTATTTGGCCATCCACATCTAAGATAGCGAACAATACGTGAAAGTATTTGATCCTTCTCAGTTTCCATAGCAATTTCTTTTGCAGTATAAGGAAAATCCTCTGTTTTATCTGCCATTAACAGTATCTCGTACATAGGCTGTTCTTCTTGGTCTGAGACAGGTAGAGGCCAACGACTTAAACTGTCTGCATTACCAATCTGTGGACCTGGCCGATATACTATGTCATAATCATGTGATGTCAACGCTATAGCAATGCGAATTAACCTTGGTGATAAAATAACTGGCATAGGCTTTTTTGGATTAAAAATTCCAAGCAAAGGTTTGTGATCAGTTACTACTGTGAAATATCTTCCCGCTAAATAATTGTGAAATTTTTGTATTCCAAACATAATTGCTGTAGCTTCCTTGTCCAACTGTGAGTACCTACGTTCATGAGTATGTAATGTTCTGGAACTCATTGCAACTGGTCTCTCCTGTCCATCATCCATTATGTGAGACAATACTGCCCCAACACCATATTCAGAACTATCACACACCAGAATCAAAGATCTGTTCAGGTCATAATGAACCAAGGTGGTATCAAATGTCAACAAACGTTTTGCAGTATCAAAAGAATCTTGTTCACATTTAGTCCATTTCCATTTATGAGACTTGTCTAGCAATCTATGCAAAGGTTCAAGTACTGTTGCCTTGTGAGGTATAAACCTCTCGTAAAAATTATATAATCCCAAGAAAGCCTGTAGCTCTTGTACATTTTTTGGCTCTGGTGTTTTAACAATAGCCTCAATCTTACTTGGAGCTGGATGAATACCATCTTTATTGATGACAAATCCTAAAAACTCAACCTGTTCTTGGGCAAACTTACACTTGTTCTTATTAAGACGCAATCCGGCTTTTTGTATCCGGTATAGTACTTCCTCAAGACGCTGCTGCATAACCAGCATTGTACAACCGCTAATAATAATGTCATCAATGAGCACTGCTACTCCTGATATTCCAGCCAGTAAGGAAGTCATTAATCTCTGGAATATGCCAGGACAAGCTTTTACCCCAAATGGTAGTCGGTGAACTGTATACAGTCCCTTGCAAGTATTTAAAGTTAACAATTTGGCCGTTGATTCACTAACTTTCACTTGCGTGTATGCGCGATCCAGATCTAATGTTGTAAAAAATTGTGCACCTGCTACCGTAGCAAATACCTCATTAGCGGTAGGCATTGGATATGTGTCAGATTCAGTAGCTTGATTAACTGTACTGCGATAGTCTCCACAGAGTCGGATTTCTCCTGATTTCTTTCGAATAGGCACCACAGGTGTTGCCCACTCAGAATACGAGACTGGTTTAAGAACTCCTTCTGAAACCAGACGGTCAATTTCCTTTTCTACATCAGCTTTAATTGCATATGGAACAGGACGGGCTTTTAAAAACCTAGGTGAAGCATTGGACATCAAATGTATATTAACTGGTTCACCACGAAAAGTACCAAGTCCATCTTGAAAAACATCCCCATATTTTGATATAATATTCTCTATTTGAATCAGTTTACCCATAGAAATATTATTAATATTCATTGTAATTTGTAATGGACGTAACCAGTCACGTCCCAAGAGGTTAGGTCCCCGTCCTTTAGCTATGATTATGCTTAAATTTTGTGTTATGTCTCCATATTGCACCTTAATTATTGCTTGACCTAACAATATTACAGGTGTATCTGTCCAAGTCCGTAAAGACAACGATGATGAGTTGAGTACAAGATGCTGACGATGAAATTGTATTATTCTCCATGTATGTTCATTAATCAATGAAAAACTTGCTCCGGTGTCTAACTGGAACTCCACAGGAATACCTTCCAGTAAAAGATGAACTACAAATGGTGGTGTTTTGCCTTCATTTTTAAAATTGTATATAGCATTTAAATTAAAATCGTTTTCATCTTCTGTAAAGTTAATATTCTTCCTCATAGATTTTTTCTTCAGTATACAGACCTTTTCAATATGACCAGTTTTCTTGCAATATCTACATTGTGCATTAATGAAACGACATTCTCCCCCATGTCTATCTCCACACCGGTAGCAAAAGCGCTTATTTAACTTTGGTTGTACAGCATTAACATCCATAGGCTCAGGTCTATCTTGTACTTTATCATCCGTTGACCGGTTCAAATTTGATCTAATTTCATCGCCCATGCATGACTGTATCATTCGACAGTCTTTTCCAGCACTCTCAGATGACAACATAGCATCAATAACATCTTGATAACTCAAATTATCCCGTTTTAAAAGTTCATACTGCAAGCGTTGATCTTTCATACCACATACAAGTCTGTCACGCAACATGCGCTCCAGTTCTTTAAAATTACATGAAGAACTGATTTTACGCAACTGGGAAATGTACTCGGTTACTGTCTCATTTGTATTCTGATTACGAGTATAGAATTTATATGACATAGAAATTTCATTTAATTTTGGGCTATAATGTTTTGTCAAAATTTCCTCAATTTCCATAAAAGTCACTTCACTCGCTTTTCTTGGTGTAATTAATGCCAAGAATGTCTCGAAAACTTCTGCTCCACACACAGTAAAGAAGTTTGCCCTTTTTGCACCCTCTAAAAGTATGCCATTTGCTTCGAAACAAAATTTTAACCTATCAATATAATTGACCCATATGTCTGTTTTTGGATTAAATTCACTGAATTTCACTGATTTATGATCCATTTTCTCCAAATTTACACTTCGTCGCCACTATTATGTTTAAATAATACCCGGTTTATAGAAATTACTTTATTGTGCTAGGTAGCCAAATTACAAGTGATGTTTTTCATGCTATATTTATCTACCCACTTGATTTATCTTTTTATTAAAAAGTTAAACAAATGTACCCACTAATTAATACATAACACTTACTTTAACAGTTGCATGCATTTCATCCTTGATATGTGCTGAACCAAACTCTTGTTTTAATGTGGCCTTTGTAGAGGCATACAACATTTTCTGTCTCACCGGTGCACTGTCTGGAGACCAGCTCAGAAGAAGCCATTCATATCCCAAAGAGTTTGTAGAATCAAACCTGGAATTTTTTATAAAATATGGTGTAAACTTCAAAAAACATAGAAATGTTTTGAAAGGTTTGTAAAGGCGTTGTTTGTATAATAATTATAACTTTTAATATGGGCATTAATTTTATTAGGTCGAACCTTGATAGTTACATTGTGACTGACAACACATACATAATATATTTGCCGACTTACGAATACAACTTACCTGTATAAAATGTAGCACGGCAAATCTTCTACAACCAATGATGGTACATATTTGTCGAAGTCACTCTCAAATGACCCTTTGACAGGGTGATATTTTGCCAACGATAACTGTTCTGAAATTGTAGTGTTTTAAATTATTTTCAAAATGGATATAATATGTTAACACAATTATTAATATTCAATTTATGGACTATTAATTTGTGACAGCAAATTAACAGATTTTAATAATATCAGTGGTCACATAGATTATTTAAATAACAGTTTGGATATAGCAACTAAGTGATTAAAAAAATTATGTATGCGTTTAGAACTTTAGACACTTACCATTTTCAATGCTTACTTTTATAACTCTAATTTTACCATCTCTACATTTGCCAAAGTATTTCTTCAATTCATTGTTAGCTGAAAAAAGAAACTACAATTTAAAACAAAGTTATTTTTTTCCTAGGACTGCCTGATTAAATATTTATTTTAGTTTCAATATGAACTTCTTTTGTTTAGGATAAAAAACTAATAACTAATAGTTTTATATCCTTTGTCGATAATTATAGTTTTAAACTATAATCATCGACCTTAACAGAAGTTCCAAAGGGTTGGGACTTGGGACTTGGTTCTATTGATTGATATATTTTTAGATTTATGGTTATAACCTTGTGACACTTCGTGGGTCAAAGTTATTTAATCGTATAAGGTGTGGCAAAGTTTAAAAGGAAAGAAAGAAATCAATTCTAAAACAATCACGAAAATAATGAAATCTCCGGCGATTCAAATATTATGGAATTAAAAAAAACGTAAGTACCTTGGATGCCGGTCTGGTGAGACATGTTGTTTTCAAACTACGCACGAAATGTTATTGGTATATATAAAGACTGATTTAATATTTATAACGGGAATTTATGTGGGCGATATAAATTTTATCATAGTTTTTAATTCATATCACAAACTGATCGTTCTTTGCACTGACGTAAATAAATCATTTCGGATTTGACAAATGACAACCATGACAACTGACATTGACAAATGATAATTGACAACAAATGTTTTTTTATTTATTGATGGCGTTGCGGCTTAAAACGATTTGCCTGTGTTTAAAAGGCGGGAATAATGCGGGATAGAAATCTCGCAAAAGTTTTCAACACCGTATTTCTAAATCGTCAAGTCCAAATAAATAGTCAGTGCAGTCAGTGAGTCAAGTCAGTCAATTCAGTAAAGTGATAGAAGCTTTATTGAAAGTTCCAGGGAGTTTTACCACTTAACCACATATTTTGTGCACATTAAAAAATATTCTGTCACAGGCGAGGTCATAGGTATTTTTCTCTTCTTTAAAATAACTCTTTACAATACATACTTTTAGCACTGAAATTGGCCATGTTCTTATATTTTATTCACGAAATACCTACGGCTATGAGCGACCGTAAAACAAAACAGTGATTATTATTATTCCCACAGTGTTTGGGATGATAGTCTAGACCAGTGGTCCCCAACCTTTTTTTACGCGGGCCACAAACCCGTTGTACTCCTGGTGTCGCGGGCCGCAACCAAAATTTTTAGGGACAAAAAATACGGTGTTTAAGTTTAACGATTTAATAATAGAAAAACACAAGGTAGTTAAAAGAGTGAAACTAAACATTTAAGATGAGATAACGACACAAACTAAAATAAAATAACAAATATGTATTATAATAATTATGTTCACTCAGTGAGATTTTTGGAATTGTGAACGCTTTTTCATAACTTTATCTAGAGCTGGCTTGTCGCTGCATGCTATCCTTATTACATCGTAGGCTGTATTTCAAGAACCACTTTAGCTAGAAAGCTGATATTTTCATAAGTCTTAATTCTGATGCCGCTATAGCAACATAATATCATATCTAAAAAACAAGATAAAACAAATAATATAAGGAGAAGCCCTTTTTATGACAACAAAACGCGATTTTTTGTCCTTTCTTTAAAAGGACTTTTTTTTCCTAAAATGGCTGTTGCCTTGGTTGATTTTTAAGTTACAGATTTCACGCGGACCGCAGATAAAGGCCCAGCGGGCCGCATGCGGCCCGCGGGCCGCGGGTTGGGGATAGCGGGCCTAGACCTAGGGTATAGATTAATTTCAGCTAGTGACTTTTCAATAATTGTGTTAAACCACTTCGAAAGTCATAATAAATCATCGCTCTAGAATTTTCTTGAGTCAATTCCATTTTCTCAATGACTAAACAAGTTTGACAAGACCTTGTAACAAGACCGATAAACTTTTTTTTAAATAAATAAACGGTATTCGATTTTTAAAACCAAGGAGTTTTAAATTAAAAAGATTTTAATATGACAGGAACAGTGGAAATATTCCATTCCCGATACTTTTAGTGCAGCCTATGTACTTACCTCTATGGGTAAAACATTTTTTTTTATTTTTTAATATTTTTATTTCTTATTTTTATAATCTTACATTGTTTCGGCAGTAGGAATGTAATTATTTACAAGTGTACATTGAAACGACTGCAATTTTTTTTATTGCATATTTTCATTATAAAACAGTCTGTTACGCAATATTAAGGTGGCGGAAGACCAAAAAAAATATATAATATATAAAAAAAAATTAAAAAAAAATTATTCGTCATCACGAATTTTGAAATATTTGATGGCGATAGCCAATTCATGTATAAATTTTGTTTTATGTATAAATATACAAAATAAATTAATTGTAAAAAACATGTCAACCTCAAAAATATCCAGCGTAAAATAATGTTTGTGTAGTTTTGGGTTAGGTTAGGTTAGGTTAGAACTTTTTTATCACGTTAAAAACATCTTCGGGGCGGTAACACGGCCTCACAAGAACCCGGGGTGAAATAACCTGTGTGTAGTTTTGGGTTAGGTTAGGTTAGAACTTTTTTATTTTTATTTACATTTTTTTTGGTCTTCCGCCACCTTAATATTGCATTACAGACTGTTTTATAATGAATAGGTATATGCAATTAAAAAAAAAAATGCAGTAGTTTTAAGGTGGAGCGGCTGGAGCCCCACTTGTAAATATTTACCATTAAATTTGTATAAAACTTGCTACATCCTATTAATTATTCTAATATTGTTATAATTATGATAATAATATTAATTTTTATTATCAATATATCTCCTATCCTACGAACATGAATACGACTGTATCGTTAGGTGTAACGTTTTAGTTGGAATCACTGAATATTTATCGTCTTTGCTCTATAATCTATATTATGACCTCCTCTTTCGTGACAACTGGGAAGATTAGGCTCCCCTCTCCCCCTAGAAGCCTTATGTAATTAATGAATGCTCCGGTATACCTGCGACGTGTAGAATCCTCTATAATTTGCCAATCCGAGTGCCAATTATCCACGGGAAAAAATCTGACAAATTGCAAGTCATTACAATCGGATCGTCGTTAGGCGAATTAAGAAATGCATAGTAATGGCGCGTTTAACTGACGTGGAAATACAATAAATTGATAAAAAATGCGAATCGGTATACTTAAAGCACTCATCAATTAAATATTTCTGACCCATTAGCGCAGGTGGTGAGCATCGTAATGGAAGCCATTAGGGCCGGCCGCTGGCGTGTGCCGCGCCCGCGTATATTTGTACATTAGCCGCATATAAATCGGAGGAATCCATATCTTAAGCCAAGGAAGGGTTCGTCGAGTGTCTCATGAGTTATCATTAGTTCACATTAAGCATTAAGTGGTCACAGCGTACTACCACCTATTACGATTTACGTACCTACATTAATATAATAATAACCTCCCACACTGATTTCGGTGACGGTGGCAGGATTAATGGAAACCATGTAACAAATATGTTTTTGCCAGAGCAGTGGAAGAGGAAAAGTTTGTTTGTTTGCATTGAATAGGCTCCAAAACTACTGGACCGATTTTGATGAAATTTGGCACAGATTTGGATTAGCCTACGGGGAACGACATATTATGTTACTTTTATCGCGGAAAAATGTACGGTTTCTGCGAAATTAACTTGTGCGCGCACGAAGTCGCGGGAAACATCTAGTAAAGAATAACTGAAAAACGCTGAATGTTAGAGATGACAACAGGCTCCCCTACCCATCGAGCTTATTTTTGGTAAAACGATTCCCTAAAGATATATGTACTAGGTATGATAAAATAAAAGAGATTGAAATAGTTACCTAGTACTTATTAAAGCAGAACTTTGGGATTACAAGAAAAAACCTAAGTAGAAGGCTACAGGCATACAAAAGTCGATGAAAACTATTTTACATTGAATGTTGTACATTAAATTATTGTCGCCTTGTCGGTGAATTACTTACATAAAAT